>CM067167.1:126994629-127728936 GCA_034093135.1 Erigeron breviscapus
GATGTTTAGTCTCTTTTTATATTTATATGTTATAAGATACGGAATATAAGGTAAGATATAGTAGTTCCAAAAAACATGACATTAGATTAACATGTACAATGAACCAAACAAATAACAAATGAAACATAAAATTAAATATTAGTTGTGCAAATGGGCCGTACACTAATTGTTTGTCAAACATGTTTATTTGCCAGCCGAATCCCTTTTTCTTCCTTCTTTCCTTTCAAATATTCTATTTCTTTGCCTCTAGAAAACAATGTAATGACAGTTCAGACATAACCTTTTCTCTCTATATTTCCCAACAAAACGAAAGTTCCTTCTAAGGCATATATGATCAGATTCTTATATAAATGATCATCAAATTAAGGTCTTAGTATCAACTATCAAGTATCACCACATTCATCACAATGACAATAAGTGAAGAACAAATCTGCATACTGTTAGACACATATTGGTACAAACACCAAATTCTCACAAGCAATACACCACCGGTTTCGGTTTTTGATAATGCTAAAGGAAAACCAAGAGATGAAATCATCTCTTTAAAGATGATGAATTGTAGAAATGAAGTCGAGATGAAAGGTCTACTTAGATTTTGGGCTCATTCTGTTGCTTCTTCCGTCTCTTAATTGCGTCGATCTTTAGTTGTTCTCCCTCGACATCTTCTGATTCTTCATCCATTTTTTAGGCTGAAAAGTTGGATTCCATTTTTTTTTTTTATATTTAAAATCTAAATAGTTTATACTAAAAGAATGAGATATACTCGTAGTGGTTATAGAAATACGTGTTTGTGTGTGTGAATAACTGAATATAATTAAACAATCAATGAATTTGTTACGGTTAAACATCGTATGTTTGCAAAGTATGTTAGAAAGATTGTATATTGTGGCACTTTTATCATTTTATATGCTAACTTTTTCATTTCCTTTCCTATACGAATGGATAGGTGTCAAGAACATATGTCTATAATTTATACTGCGTTATACTTTTTCATTTTTTTCAATTAAATAGTTGATAACCTTAAAATGTTTATAATGAACTTAATTTAAAACACCTTTAACTTTTTAATAAGTACACTGCTCTCTCTTACATCAATTAACTTTTACATTAATAATCACACCGCCACCAGCACCACCGTCGCCAGCCGTCACCGCCATCATCGCCGCCGCCATTAAACTGCCGCAATGCGCATGCATATGACTAATATTATATAAAGCATTTTCTTCTTATTTTTTTTTCAAAAATGATCTGATCTACTTAAGATATCCCTCACCATGATCATTATTTCAAACAAATTTACTTAATATACATATAATGCTTGTATTAATAGTTATATTCAGATACCTAACTCCAATTACAAGAAAAAATCCATTTCAAAACTTTTTTTATATCCGGAATCATTTTACTTACACCAGTATTTATATCTAAATACTTATAAGTCAAATCAATTCGAATATTAACTATTATGATCAATAGAAGAAGAAAAAAAGCACTTAACTAACTCCCTAAAATTTGAGTACATAAAAAATGCGCTAATGTGCATACATTCTGTGTACTTCAAAGGTCCACCTCTATGTTTATCCCGATACAAGTGAGGATAGGTGAACAAAGTCAGAGTGGTGGAAAAGATCAAAGAAAGAATGACATTAAGGGACGTTTAGTCGGGGAAAACACATTTTGTTTATCATTTTTGTTTTTTAGAAAAACAAGAAAAACAAAAAACGTGATCAAATTATAGTTTTTCAAAAAATTTTGAAAAAACAAAAAACATTATTTTTCACTTTCAATAAGAAATTAGAAAACATTTTTTTTATTGTTTTCCATTTTTTCATTTTCATTTTCTAAATTTTAGAAACTCAAATTATATTAACTTTCTCTACGCCCGTTCCTGCCCTGTCACCCCCCACTCTCACCCCAACCCCTAATTAACCATTAACCATAGAACGTGTTTTATAATATGGAAAATTAAAATAATATTTTATAGTTTGAACGTTTTCAAAATTTCATTTGTTTTTTAAAAATGGAAAACTCCTTTCATTTTCTAAAAAAAATTATCAATGAAAAACCTAAAAACATTTTCTACAACTAAACGTGTCTAAATATCCTCTACAAATCATCTTCCTACGTATGTTTAGCTTCTCATATATCCAGGCGGACCACGCCAAATAATCTATTTGCTTAATTATGTCTCAAACTCTCAATCCCATAATCAATCATGGTCATCATTCTTGTAATCTTTCTAAATTTTTAATATATATTCATTTGCTTTTGAATGATGACAGCCCTCAACTTAAATTAAATCCGTAAAATAAGTCAAACATATTATTTCTTTTTTTTTTGGAAATTTTATGGTGATATGCATAATAGATCTTGAATATTATGTTAATTAAATCATAGCTAAATCTTTTCCGTTTTTTGAATAATGTCATGTATTTTCAATTTCTATTTTAGCAAAAGATATTTAAGGTAAAGATTTAATGTGTTCATAATTATTATTAACAAAATATCCTTTATTAATTAGGTGCCCATTCATATCTTCTCATACATATATCGTCCTATAAATGATAAAGACCGGATTGATCATATGTCACCAAAATTCTACATCTCCCATTTTCTTGCACTATTCACAATTGACGGAAGCAATTTATGCATAATTCATTCCATTATACTATTATTCATATCTTACATTCTTACAATTCATTCCATGATCTTATTTTTTGTGTGTATATCTACAACAAACGGAGTACCCTCTCACATTCTTACGTATGGAAGTATTCCCGAATCAATGGAACCTATCGTGCTTGATAACCAATAATTTTATTTATTCTTTTTTCTTATATAAGTCACTAAGTCAGATTTGACACCATTCAAATGGCATCAGATTTATTTAAATATCTCTTTGTTGTTTTTTACAGGGTCACAAGATATAAGCCTCCATTAAGCACAAAAAATGGTCAAACCGATTTGGAGTATGAAGGTCCAGTTAATATTATATATATATTATATACACACACTTTCCGTTCAAGATCCAGATGTCATTGTGATTCAGTCGACAGGTACGATCACTATACCTATCTGTTTGTTATTTTCTCAACATCTAATGATTATTTCCGTAATTAATACTACTCTATTATAATAATTATTTGTAAATAATTTTTGAAATCTATTCCAAATAGGTTTAACATGATAATAATCTTGGTAAAATCATTTACTTAACATCACTGTGCCCTCTTAAATGTTTGTTTCGATATTTTTCTGTATGAATTATCATTGTCTTATGCTCCGTATTTAGGGAGTATTACTATATAACTAATATATAATAACAAAAGTTATTTTGGCCATTCCTATTTTACTCAATTACATTCAAGAACCCGTAATTCTCGACTGCTTACATGGCAGTTTCACCATCTCTTATAATCTGAAGCAAACACATCGAAGTTCTACATTGTGTATCTATATTCCTAGTAAATCTCTTTCTATGTCATGTTGCTAAATCAACCTAGATTCCAAAACAGACTATCACAACCTAGAAAAGGGTGTTAACATTATAATTAGTTAATGCATGTTTTGTTTATTTGTAATAGTAATGTCCTTTTAATTAAGTGTGGATGGGCTTTTGTTGTAATTAGGGGAGGATCTCAATGTAATTAACTTTTAGTATAAATACCCCTCCACCCCTACCTTTGTAATGTGAGCCTTCATAATATATTTCCATATTTCCCATATTTTTCTCTTTCTCTCTCACACACATATAACCCATATACATAATTTAACATTATTACAATTGGTATCAGAGCAAAATCACCTTGGTGAAAGATCCAAATCCATATCATGGCTTGATTTTGTTCATTTTTGTGCTAAATTGTGTTTTTACCTTTTTACCGAAAGTCCTTGCTTTACCATTCAAATGGCATCAGATTTATTTAAATATCTCTTTGTTGTTTTTTACAGGGTCACAAGATATAAGCCTCCATTAAGCACAAAAAATGGTCAAACCGATTTGGAGTATGAAGGTCCAGTTAATATTATATATATATTATATACACACACTTTCCGTTCAAGATCCAGATGTCATTGTGATTCAGTCGACAGGTACGATCACTATACCTATCTGTTTGTTATTTTCTCAACATCTAATGATTATTTCCGTAATTAATACTACTCTATTATAATAATTATTTGTAAATAATTTTTGAAATCTATTCCAAATAGGTTTAACATGATAATAATCTTGGTAAAATCATTTACTTAACATCACTGTGCCCTCTTAAATGTTTGTTTCGATATTTTTCTGTATGAATTATCATTGTCTTATGCTCCGTATTTAGGGAGTATTACTATATAACTAATATATAATAACAAAAGTTATTTTGGCCATTCCTATTTTACTCAATTACATTCAAGAACCCGTAATTCTCGACTGCTTACATGGCAGTTTCACCATCTCTTATAATCTGAAGCAAACACATCGAAGTTCTACATTGTGTATCTATATTCCTAGTAAATCTCTTTCTATGTCATGTTGCTAAATCAACCTAGATTCCAAAACAGACTATCACAACCTAGAAAAGGGTGTTAACATTATAATTAGTTAATGCATGTTTTGTTTATTTGTAATAGTAATGTCCTTTTAATTAAGTGTGGATGGGCTTTTGTTGTAATTAGGGGAGGATCTCAATGTAATTAACTTTTAGTATAAATACCCCTCCACCCCTACCTTTGTAATGTGAGCCTTCATAATATATTTCCATATTTTTTTGTTAATGGCTGTGTGATTTTGATGTGAAAATACCTGGTTTACTCCAAAACCGGTATTAGTTCTTATATTCTTCAATTTACGAAAGGAGACTGTCAAAATTTCAAGACGAAAACCGATATTAGTTCTTGGAAGTTGAATTCCGATATTAGTTCTTCATTCTGAAAACCGGCATTTGTTCTTATTTCTTGCAAAAACCGATATTTGCACTTCAAATGTGAAAACCGATAATAGTTCTTATTTTCCCAAAATCGGTATTAGTTCTTGGAAGTTGAATTCCGATATTAGTTCTTCATTCTGAAAACCGGCATTTGTTCTTATTCTGAAAAACCGATATTAGTTCTTCATTCTGAAAACCGGCATTTGTTCTTATTTCTTGCAAAAACCGATATTTGCACTTCAAATGTGAAAACCGATAATAGTTCTTATTTTCCCAAAAACCGGTATTAGTTCTTTAAACTTCAAAACCGGCATTTCTACATATTTTCTCAATATGTCGATAAACGATTTCTCACAAAACCGGTATAATTCAAAGAATTTACAAAAACCGATAATTCAAAGAGATTTCTCACAAAACCGATAATTCAAAGAATTTACAAAAACCGATAATTCAAAGAGATTTCTCACAAAACCGATAATTCAAAGAATTTACAAAAACCGATAATTCAAAGAGATTTCTCACAAAACCGATAATTCAAAGGAATTTACAAAAACCGATATTCAAAATTTCACAAAAACCGATAATTCTAAAGAATTTCACAAAAACCGGTATTTGTTCTTATATTCATCATTTTCCAAGTCGAAACTCTGCCCATTTCTCTTCTTGAAAACCGATAATTCTAAAGAATTTCACAAAAACCGATAATTCTTATTAATTTCCATATTTATTGTTAATGGCTGTGTGGTTGTGTGATTTTGATATGAAAATACCTGGTTTACACCAAAACCGGTATTTGTTCTTATATTCATCATTTTCCAAGTCGAAACTCTGCCCATTTCTCTTCTTGAAAACCGATAATTCTAAAGAATTTCACAAAAACCGATAATTCTTATTAATTTCATCAAAAACCGATAATTCTAAGGATTTACAAAAACCTGTATATTCATCATTTTCCAAGTCGAAACTCTGCCCATTTCTCTTCTTGAAAACCGATAATTCTAAAGAATTTCACAAAAACCGATAATTCTTATTAATTTCCATATTTTTTGTTAATGGCTGTGTGATTTTGATGTGAAAATACCTGGTTTACTCCAAAACCGGTATTAGTTCTTTAATATTCAAAACGGTTTACACCAAAACCGGTATTTGTTCTTATATTCATCATTTTCCAAGTCGAAACTCTGCCCATTTCTCTTCTTGAAAACCGATAATTCTAAAGAATTTCACAAAAACCGATAATTCTTATTAATTTCCAAAACCGGTATTTGTTCTTATATTCATCATTTTCCAAGTCGAAACTCTGCCCATTTCTCTTCTTGAAAACCGATAATTCTAAAGAATTTCACAAAAACCGATAATTCTTATTAATTTCCATATTTATTGTTAATGGCTGTGTGGTTGTGTGATTTTGATATGAAAATACCTGGTTTACTCCAAAACCGGTATTAGCTCCAAAACCGGTATTTGTTCTTATATTCATCATTTTCCAAGTCGAAACTCTGCCCATTTCTCTTCTTGTTGAGGATGACAAATGGCTACATCTTTCTGATGAAGAGACTGAATAACTTGCAGCGAATGTATGCTTCATGACAAAGATCAAGCGTTCTAAGGAGTTAGATGAAGGTGCTACCAGTTCCGAAACTGAAGATGATGAGGTAATCACTATTCCTAAGTGTGATCTGGCCCATTATATGAATAATTGTGATAAAGCCATCGCAGCTAATAAAACTTTGCATAAAGATATTTCAAAATTAACTGAATCTTTGAAAGAGAAAGAAAAATCTTTGCTTGATTTCCAAATCAAACATGACAAACTTCAAAAAGATTTTGATGATTTATCAACTGGTAAAGCTTCTGTCTCCTTTACTTCTTCTTCTGTGTTGCATCTTGAAAAGCAAGAACTTGAGACCAAAGTTTTTGAATTAACCAAGACCATCAAAGAGGTGCAACTTGCCAAGACCAATGAAATGTTTCGAGCAAATGCTTTGTCTGATGACCTTGAATCCTTGAAACTCAAAGTTAAAGAGTCTAACCCTGCTTTGAAGGAATTAGAAGACAAAATTTCTGATTTAAACTATGCTTGTTGCATAAAAGATTCACAAAACCAAAAACTTGATAAGAAAATTGATGAACTTAAAGAAGAAATCAAATTTTATCAAGAAAAGGTATACAAGATCGATCGATCAAATAAACAAATCTTTTTAAACAAGCCTAGAGATTTTGAAAATGGGTTCACTCAAGGGTTGGGTTTTGAGAATCCAAAGAATTTGCTCAAGGCACAACATGAAGTACCACCTTTGTATGATGCCAATTACATGAGATATGGCATGATCATTCAGTATGTTAGACCGAGTTATGGTGATTATGAAACAGATGATTGTCTAGCAAAGTATGCCATTAAATGCAATTATGACCAAATCAATGAGTCAAATTATCTTTTCAATCTTCCTCTTGTTCCAACAAGAAAAATTCATTCTGTTAAAATTGTTGAACTTGATGAAAATTCAAATGAACTACAACTTGTTGTTTCTTCAAATGAGACAAAATTAGAGGAAGAAAGTCCAGTTCCAATACCTGCTTTAGTTCGTCCTTAAAGTGTTTTGGAAAAACGAATTGAAGATCTGCAAAGATCTCTTGATGAAAAACAAAAGTTGCTAGATAATCTAATTAATCAAAATCACTGTACTAAGAATGTGTGTGTTGTTTCTGCCCCACCCAGTGGTGTTATCTATGATTGCACTGAACCCAACTGTCCTGTTTGTGATGTTATGAAATCTTCTACTTCTTCTCATGGTACTATGTGTGATCTTGTTAATGCGTCTGTGCAAACTGAATGCGATTTTGTTAAGACATATAATGTTTCAATTCAGACAGATCCTGACTTTACTACCAATGAGACCCCCATTGAAACCCAACTTTACTTGGATGAGATTGGTGCATTAAAACTTGATTTAGAAAAGAAAAAGAAGTCAAAATGACAATTTATGATGCACATCAAAAGGACAAAAGAGAATTTCAAAATAAGTCAACTCTTTTTGTCACAAAAGAATGGAAGTACATCAAAATTATCAAAGAGCTTATGGTTCATAATGACGAACTTAAATCTTTATTAAAAGAAGCTAATGCATCAAACTCATTCAAAGAAAGTACCTGTCCCACAAAGACCAATGTCCCGAGTGTGAGTTTGGAGTCTAAATCAAAGGTTAAATATGCTAAAATGGATTTCTCAAACCTTCCTAATCTTGATAACTTTATAGAAGGAGATCATGATTATGCTCCTGAGTTTGAAAAATTGTTTCAGAAAAAGGAAGTCAAACCAAGTGTTTCTTCAAAGCAAACTCCAAAATCACACTCTCCAAAGACCCCTTTCCCAAATCCACAAGCTACAAATGTGAAAAAGACTTCCCAAAGACCTCAAACTCAACCTAGAAACCTTGCTTCTCCACAACCTAAGTATCATAAGTATTCTAGCTTTCCAAGGCAATCTTCAGTGACCTCTAAGAGCATCTTAAAGGTATTTAGAGATACTACTATAGGAACAGTTAGATACCAAGATCAATATGGTTGGTTTTCACCCACTCCCAAAAAGAAGACACCAATTGCCAAAGAGACCATCAATAAGCAATCTGTTAGGAACATTAACAAGCAGTCCCCCTCTAACTTTAAAAATGTTCATGTTTCAGGTCACTTGTGCTTAACTAGTAGCAGTAAATGGCTCCCTAAAGATAGATACTTACATGCTTCTAGGAAAGTCAAGGTTGATGGGAACTCTACTTCTGTGAAACAAGTGTGGATAGTTCGTAGGCCAAATGCTTTAGATAGCTCAAATGCTTTTAGGACTAGTCCATCTTGTACTCGTACTTTTTAATTAAGTAGTTTTGCTTGTAATCCGTACCTTTTCTTTTGAACTTGTTTGTGTGTTTATCTGCTTTCAAAAAATTCAATGTTGGATTGTGTGCTTCTCTGTTTGTTTGTTTAATAATTTGTTTAATTACTTCTTCATTTGTTTCTATCTAGTTTATTCGTTCCTCAAATAATTGTGCTTGCATGTTGAACCCCTAACCTACATGGACCCAGTTTATGTGGGTACCTAAAACCATATCTTTCGATTTTACAGGAATACCTTATTTGTGTCTGGTATGTCGATTCTGGATGTTCTAGACACATGACTGGTAACAAATCATTGCTAAAGAACTTTTTTGAACGGTTTATGGGAACTGTGAGATTTGGAAATGATCATATCGCTCCCATTATTGGCTATGGTGATATTGTCCAAAATGGTATCACCATTAAACGTGTTTCCTATGTTGAAGGTTTGGGCCATAACCTTTTCAGTGTCGGTCAATTTTGTGATAATGATCCTCAAGTGCTTTTTAGAAGATATGAATGTAAAGTTCACACTGAAGACGGTGTTGATATTCTCACTGGTTCCAGAGATAACAACTTGTTTACCATTGACCTCAACAATCTACCGACTCCTCCTTCTAATGTCTGCCTTCTCTCAAAAGCTTCAGCTCAGAATTCTTGGTTATGGCATCGTCGTCTCTCTCATCTTAACTTTCAAACTATTAATGCTCTTGTTGATAAACAACTTGTTGACGGTCTTCCTGATTTCAAGTATGAAAGTGATCATGTTTGTCCAGCTTGTGCAATTGGAAAACTGAAGAGAGCTTCTCACAGACCAAAGAAACACCTTAGTACTGAATGTCCTTTACATCTTCTTCATATGGATCTGTGTGGACCAATGCGTGTTCATAGCATTCATGGAAAGCGTTACATTCTTGTTATTGTGGATGATTATTCTCGCTATACTTGGGTCTACTTTCTCCGAGAAAAGAGCGATGCTCCACAAGTAATTATCGACTTCATTAAGAAGACCCAAGTCAATCTCCAGTCCACTGTTCGTATTGTTCGATCTGATAATGGTACAAAATTCAAGAATGCTACCCTTGAATCTTACTACACATCCGTGGGTATCTCTCAACAATTCTCCGCTGCTCGAACACCTCAACAAAATGGAGTAGTTGAACGGAGAAATCGTACTCTTATTGAAGCAGCTCGTACTATGCTTGCATATTCTAGGTTGCCTCCGAACTTATGGGCTGAAGCTGTTGCCACTGCTTGTTTTACTCAAAACAGATCCATCATCAACAAGAGGTTTGACAAAACTCCATATGAAGTGATTAACAAGAGAAATCCCAATGTGAACTTCCTACATATATTTGGATGTGTATGTTATGTTCTCAATGATCGTGATAATTTGGGCAAGTTTGAACCAAAAGGTAATGAGGCCTACTTCATTGGTTACTCAAGAGAATCTATTGCATATCATGTTTATATCCGTCGAACGAAGAAAATTGTAGAGAGTATGAATGTTAAATTTGATGAACTCTCTGGAATGGTTCTTGAACACCACAGTTCAAGACCCGATCTTCAATGTCCACAAGCTTCCGCTCCAAAGACTATCTCTGCAAATTCTCAAATTTTCTCTACACCGACTACTCAATAATTAGATACCTTGTTTGAAGAATTTTATCGTGATCATTCTCCTGCTTTGGAACCACCTTTGGTTGTACCTGAAGATTCATCTTCTAATATCTCTCGGTCGGAGACCTCGTCTTCTGATCAACAAAGTTCATCTTCTTCATCGTCTCCAAATGACTCATCTCCTCCACCTTTAGACAATTCTACTTCTCCAACTGTGTCTTCATCTACTGATTCGTCTAACTCTTCTTTGACACCAACGGATAATTCAGCATCAGCTCCAACTCAGCAAGATTCTCAAGAAAATAACTCATCTAATGACTCTGAAGCCGAAGATGAAGAATTTGTTCTACCCAATGAACCAAGCTTTGAGCAAGTCGTTGAACAACATTCTCCTGGCTTTATTAACCCTGATGAAAACAATGATCCTGCTGATCCTCTTCCTCATTCCAGAAAATGGTCTCGCTCCATGCTTCCTCATCCTTCCACACAGATTATTGGTGATCCAAACGCTGGTTTAACAACACGCTCTGCTTCTGCCAATGAATGCTTGTTTGTCAACTTCTTAAGCATGGTTGAGCCCAAAAACGTCAATGAGGCCCTTCGTGTCCTGATTGGGTAAAGGCCATGCAAGAAGAACTTTCTCAGTTTGAGCGTCTTGAAGTGTGGAAATTAGTACCTAATCCGTACAAGCATAAAAAGCCAATCAAGACTAAGTGGATTTTCAAAAATAAAAAGGATGAGAATGGGGTTGTTGTTCGAAACAAGGCTAGGTTGGTTGCTAAAGGCTATTCTCAACAAGATGGTGTTGATTATGATGAAACGTTTGCTCCTGTTGCTCGTATCGAGGCCATTCGTAATTTCTTGCTTATGCGGCATTCAAGAACTTCACTGTCTATCAAATTGATGTCAAGTCAGCTTTTTTGAATGGTGTGCTGAAAGAAAAGGTTTATGTCGATCAACCCGAGGGCTTCATAGATCCTAAACGTCCAGATTATGTCTACAGGTTAGATAAGGCGTTATATGGCCTGAAACAAGCCTCCTCGTGCATGGTATGATGCTCTCACTGCTTATCTTTTGAAATTTGGATTCACCAAAGGTTCCATTGACACTACTTTGTTTATCAAACGCCAAGGTAGTGACATCATTTTAATCCAAATCTATGTAGACGACATAATTTTCGGGTCAACTAATCCTAAATACTGCAAAAACTTCTCTGCTTTAATGGTTCAAAACTTGATGAACTCTCTGGAATGGTTCTTGAACACCACAGTTCAAGACCCGATCTTCAATGTCCACAAGCTTCCGCTCCAAAGACTATCTCTGCAAATTCTCAAATTTTCTCTACACCGACTACTCAATAATTAGATACCTTGTTTGAAGAATTTTATCGTGATCATTCTCCTGCTTTGGAACCACCTTTGGTTGTACCTGAAGATTCATCTTCTAATATCTCTCGGTCGGAGACCTCGTCTTCTGATCAACAAAGTTCATCTTCTTCATCGTCTCCAAATGACTCATCTCCTCCACCTTTAGACAATTCTACTTCTCCAACTGTGTCTTCATCTACTGATTCGTCTAACTCTTCTTCGACACCAACGGATAATTCAGCATCAGCTCCAACTCAGCAAGATTCTCAAGAAACTTACTCATCTAATGACTCTGAAGCCGAAGATGAAGAATTTGTTCTACCCAATGAACCAAGCTTTGAGCAAGTCGTTGAACAACATTCTCCTGCTTTTGAACCACCTTTGGCTGTACCTGAAGATTCATCTTCTAATATCTCTCGGTCGGAGACCTCGTCTTCTGATCAACAAAGTTCATCTTCTTCATCGTCTCCAAATGACTCATCTCCTCCACCTTTAGACAATTCTACTTCTCCAACTGTGTCTTCATCTACTGATTCGTCTAACTCTTCTTCGACACCAACGGATAATTCAGCATCAGCTCCAACTCAGCAAGATTCTCAAGAAACTTACTCATCTAATGACTCTGAAGCCGAAGATGAAGAATTTGTTCTACCCAATGAACCAAGCTTTGAGCAAGTCGTTGAACAACATTCTCTGCTTCTGCCAATGAATGCTTGTTTGTCAACTTCTTAAGCATGGTTGAGCCCAAAAACGTCAATGAGGCCCTTCGTGTCCTGATTGGGTAAAGGCCATGCAAGAAGAACTTTCTCAGTTTGAGCGTCTTGAAGTGTGGAAATTAGTACCTAATCCGTACAAGCATAAAAAGCCAATCAAGACTAAGTGGATTTTCAAAAATAAAAAGGATGAGAATGGGGTTGTTGTTCGAAACAAGGCTAGGTTGGTTGCTAAAGGCTATTCTCAACAAGATGGTGTTGATTATGATGAAACGTTTGCTCCTGTTGCTCGTATCGAGGCCATTCGTAATTTCTTGCTTATGCGGCATTCAAGAACTTCACTGTCTATCAAATTGATGTCAAGTCAGCTTTTTTGAATGGTGTGCTGAAAGAAAAGGTTTATGTCGATCAACCCGAGGGCTTCATAGATCCTAAACGTCCAGATTATGTCTACAGGTTAGATAAGGCGTTATATGGCCTGAAACAAGCCTCTCGTGCATGGTATGATGCTCTCACTGCTTATCTTTTGAAATTTGGATTCACCAAAAGTGCCATTGCCATCTCTTGCAATCCTGTTCAGCATACAAAGACAAAGCACATCGATGTAAGGTACCACTTCATCAAAGATCATGTTGAAAAAGTTTGATATGCTTAATTGTCAACCCATTGGTACACCCATGGAAACTCGAACCAAAATCCATGCTGATCTTAATGGTAAACCGTACAATCAGAAACAATACCGCAGTATGATATGATCTCTTATGTATTTGACTGCTAGTCGCCCGGACATTATGTTTGCTACATGCATGTGTGCTAGATTTCAAGCTAACCCTATGGAAAGTCATGCTCAAGCAGTTAAAAGAATTTTTCGGTATCTCAAAGGTACAATGAACCTTGGTTTATGGTATCCGAAAGATACCGGTTTCGAACTAACTGCCTACTCAGATGCAGACCATGCAGGTTGTAAGTTAGATCGCAAAAGTACTTCCGGAAGTGTGCAGTTCCTTGGAGATAAGTTAGTTGGTTGGTCTTCAAAGAAACAAAATTGTGTTTCCACTTCCACAGCAGAAGCTGAATATGTAGCAGCTGCTAGTTGCTGCTCTCAAGTACTGTGGATGAAGACTCAACTCTCTGACTATGGCTTTAAGTATGACAGAATTCCCATTTACTGCGACTCCAAAAGTGCCATTGCCATCTCTTGCAATCCTGTTCAGCATACAAAGACAAAGCACATCGATGTAAGGTACCACTTCATCAAAGATCATGTTGAAAAAGGTAACATCGAACTTTACTCTGTCCCTACTGACTACCAACTTGCAGACCTCTTCACAAAACCTTTGGATGAACAAAGGTTTAATTTCTTGAAAACCAAGTTGGGTATGCTTGATCTACAATTTTGATTGCTTATTAGCCATGTATTCTATGTTTATTTTCTTGGTCAAACAATTGATGTGTGCTTATTTGCTTTTACATGCAATGTTTGAGGGGGAGAACAAGGGTAGAATGCATGCTTATAGGGGGAGTTTGTAGAATTTATCTAAGTCTGCATGTTCCTAGGGGGAGTTTGTATATAACTTGTTTTTCCTTAATTTTGTCCTTATTCAAAATTTTTGCCTTCAAAGTTTTCTACCTTTAAAAAACTTAGAATTTTCCTAAGTCCTTAAACCTTAAAAATTTTCAAAAAAAAAACGGTTTTTCAACTTAATTTTCAAAAACTGGTAGTCAAAACCGGTATTGACCACTATAAATACCCCCCTTGACCCGTATTTGTTTACCATTTAAGTTTTTCAAATAATCCATTTTCTTAACAAATACCGGTTTTCTCTCAAAATTTACCGGCTTTCATTTTCCCTTTAAACTTTTCACACCAAAACCGGCATTCCTATATATTTTTTTATTACCGGGTTTCATCTTCAAAACCAAAACCGGCATTAGTATATATTTTCTTCTTTTACCGGCTTTCATTTAGTGGCTTTCAGGTATTTCTTTACTAATACCGGTTTTCACTATTTCTTCTCTATTACAGGTTTTCATTGCCTTGATAAATTCTTGTGTTTTTCTTCTTTCTTAATTGTTAGGGGTGATCTGTTATTTGTCTTGACTACTTGTTACTTGTCTTTTAGTTCTTCATTTCAGGTATCAATCCTTAACCTATTTCATTTCTTTCATTTGATTCGAACTGAATTGCATGCTTGTGTTTTTATTCTTGTTTCTAAATATGTCTGCATGATTCGTGCTTATCATATGCTTATTTGCTTATTTATTTTGCATACTTGATATGTTCTATTGCTGTTCTATTATAGGTTTTCAAAAACCGATAATCCTCATATTTTTCAAATACAAGTGCATCGATACATGGTTTCAAACCATGTATCTTGATGCTTTGTAATACCGGTTTTCGAAAACCGGTATTTTTTCTTCAAAACTCATTTTTTTTCTAAAAAGGCACCATGCCAAATTTTTTTATAACTAATACCGGTTTTCCCATAATTCTCTTCTTTAACACCGGTATTTCAACTTATTTTCCAAAATCATTTTCAAAACCGGTTTTCCTTAATATTTTTTGAAAACCGGTATTACTTCATAAATATCTTAGAAAATTTTTATTTCTTTTCAAACTTTATTTGTTTCTCAATTCAATCTCATTCGGTTTGATTATGATAAAAACTTTCTTATAACAAATTTTGTGTATCTTTTCACTATCCTTATTATTGAGCGACTCAATGTTCATTAATTTGCTCAGTTACACAAACATTTGTCTCCAGCTTGTACATTTATTGTTTAATTTGTTCAAATTTCTTGCAAGTAATTTCAGTGAGATGCACAACATTGAACGCCTTGATGTACTGCTCGTGTAGTCTCACATGAAACACTTGGCACGCTCTTTTGAACATTCTTTCATGTAAAATTTTCTTTTTATGCTAAGTTGCTCAGTTTCTACCTCTCAGTTTCCTTAGAATGCAAGGTATCGAACGCCTTGATGTACTACTTTTGTAGTTCCTTGGAAAAATAATTGTTAGAACATCTTTTCTTTTTCTTAAATTACTTAAACTTGTTTTTCATGATCCTACATCGGTTTTCCCTAAGAAGCAAGATATTGAACGCCTTGTTGTACTGCCTTCGCATCTTCTGTGAAAAACGGTGTAAGATTCAAACCTTTGAGTAAAATTAACCTTGGAAACAATGTTTCCTATTCGTCTTCTTGTTAATCGCATAATGGACTTTCTCTTCGATGGTTGTACCGATGATATGGCTAATAACTACGAACTCATGATCCCGTTCGTCAGTCAACATAACATTATACCCGTTATACTATCATATCACCCCATGTTTCCCGTTTTTACAAACTCTACTGTCGGTATTGAAGAAGAACTTCTGTTCCAACTGTGGCGCTCAATCTAGTTTGTTAACCGAAGAGGAAGAAATAACATACCTTACTTTCAATTCAACCTCCTCACAAATGCTGGGACAACTCTCTCTGTCACATTCACACTTGAGCAATTCCGATCCATTATTGGATTCCATGTTGCTAATCCTTCAAGAAAAGGCCAAGAAGCAATCACTTCCCATACTCTGACTTACTTATATGGCATAGCATATGATGTTAATCTTGACTTTGCGGGTATTGCTTGGGATCATATTAAGCTCAATGTCAAAGGGAAGTTCAATGCTACTAAGAAGTACATCCCCTTCATCAGATTCCTGACACTCATTCTTCAGAATACTCTGGATACTCATCAAGATATTCGTCGCTTTCCTCGCTCCCACAGAATTATCATTCCTCATTATGGATCTGTCAACGCCAACTATGGCATTGAGAACATTCCCTTTTTGCTAATTCCTGAATCGCTTCTTCGCTCGGTGCCCCATGAAGATAGTGACTTCATGAACTATAGAGTGTTTTTAGACGGGGGTATGGCAGCTGCAAGCAGACAGCCGCCTACCGCTCCCCCGCATAGGTCGCCAAGTGAGGGTCATAGGTCTAAGAAAAGAAAAGAGGGGTTAGCAGGAGAAGTGACACCGAGCTCATCTGCACCATCTTCATCTAATCAACCTTTTTTCTCTTCTGCTGCACCAAGAAAGAAACACAAATCTCACCGCAAATCCAAATCAAAATCCAAAACACTTCTTCGTGATGAACCATCACCTCCACCTGAACAATCATCACCACCTCCTCAATCTCAAACTCAAACATCCACTTCCCAGTATCCATCAACTTCTACTTTTCCAACATCATCGAGGAAAATCCATAAATTCAAGATCAAATCATCCCGAGTTCTTCCAACTATTGTCGAGCATGTTCTTGAAGATGTTCAACCCGAACATCACAATGATATTTTTGATATTCCGGAGGAACAAGGTGGTCCTGAGGGAGGGGTTGAAAAACAAATTGGAGAGGATGAGAGGTCAGGGTTAGGCTTAGAGCATAAAGAAAACGTTGGCCCTTCGACAGATGAAACCAATGTTCCCCGGGATGCGACCCTGATGTGTCTCAATTTATACATATTTCCCACATCCTCTTTGGACGTTTTATACTCGTTTTATAGCCGTTTATACTTGTTTTGTGGTGCGTTATGGTGTCTGCTAGTGGTTTCAAAGCTACAGCAGGTACATCGCTCATAAATGGTAGAAAATAGCTTAGAAATGGTCCATATGCACTAACGGATGAACCTTGATGAAGAACGAAGCTGAAATGGCAAAATCTGGCACTCATCGCGGCGCGACCAGGTAATCTCGCGGCGCAATCCTTCACAAAATTATCATCGCGGCGCGAGGATGGAAGATCACGGCGCGACATAAATCCCTGTATTGAAACGTCCCAGTTTTAGCACACCTTGCGGCGTGACCCAGGCCTATCGCGACGCGATTTCTGTCTGACAGCTCGACTTTCTCTCTCCTGGGGTATAAATACCAGCCCCCACTCAACCCTAAACCTAATGTTGGATACTTCAGCTCACCCACTTATTCTCCAGCCGTTTTTGAAGGGTTTTCAAGGGTTTTACACTACTCCAACTCATTTGAAGACTTGAAGATTAATTTTGGTTCTTGTTAGTGATTGTAGCTCGATTGTTACCTCGATTTGAACTTATTCTCTATTGTGGTACATTATGTTCTCCTTTTTATTTGAATCTTTAGCTATTTTCATTATGAGTAGCTAAATCTTTATACATCTATGAAGATGAAGTGAAACAATTGGTTATGGTTGCATAATATTTTGAATTCAAGTTGGTTTTACTTAACATTTTGTCAAGATCTTAATCAAGTGATTTCTTTTACTTAATCTTGTGTTCTTGGTGGTATTTGTGTTTTTCGATAGTGGTACTAGTTGAATACAAGTATTATTTTAGTTGTTTGTCTATGAACAACTCTTGCTAGGTCATGATATGATAGTAAAGATACAAGTTTAATAGAAATTACTTTGTTAAGTGGATTTAACGGTTGGTGGTACCACGTTTCTTTTACAAAGATAAAATTGTTATTTTAATAATCAAACAAACTAGTTAGTTCAAGGAATTGTAATAGGGTTGGTGGTACCACTTGTTGCAAGAAATTGAGTTTATTAGGTGATTGAGTCGATTTTACAAACGTAGGGTGCACCCGTTTGTGCTTTTGTCTTATCACGATTATTATCACCAACATATATGAATTTTGAGCTTAACTTATATGCAACCTAGACTTTTTGTAGAGCGGATTCGACATAGATGGTTTTTTTAATTATTGTTTACACATCAAACTATTTTCGTGTGCTCTCGCTAATACCGGTTGAGTACTTTATTTACTTGTTAATTATTTAGCTTTCAAAACGCAAAGTGACAACTCGGTCACACCCAAACCTTTTACTTGTTTCACATTTTTACAACCTTAAGTGCAACATTCAGTCCTTGTGTTCGATCCTGGTCTTGCCAGTTAGCTATATTACATACGAACGGGTACACTGCCCGTAAGTGTGTTGTAGTCAGTTAGCGGTAGATCTTGTTACAAATTATTAAACTAGATTTCGCACATCAAGTTTTTGGCGCCGCTGCCGGGGATTGATTTTAAGTACTTTTGGTTGAGATTCTGTGAATCGATCCTTTTTTGTGTTTTGCACGAAGAAGTTACTTGCTTTAATTTATTTTTAGTTTGTTTTAATTGTACCTTAGGTGCTATTAAGGTTTTTGTTTGTTGTGTTGTGCTCGCAGATTATTTTCAGGTAGTGGTTGAACACTCGAACTTCTAATAAACCATTAGTGAAAGCCACATCTAACCCCGAAAAACTCAAAAAGCGCACCAAAACACAATCATCACTACCGTCATCATCCGAACCATTTTACATAGACACCACTCCTAGACCCAAACCCGACCACATACTTCACGAGACTTATTACGAGTCGGGAAGTAACGAGTGGGGTTACCATTCCGAAAAAGAAGAACCACTTTCCGATAAAACACCTACTCCAACCGAATCACCAAAACCGACCATTAACATGCCGGTCAACAAAATCCACCCGACCTTTTTCATACCAAGATCGAGGACCTTCCTCGAACCATACCAACTTCTCGCCAATCGGCCATCCGAGCTCCCGAAATTGACACTTTCACGGTGAAAGGTAACCATTTGCAAATGGTTAAGGACTTGTGCTTTGATGGAAGGCATAAAAGAGATCCTCATGAGCATCTTGACAAGTTCGAGATGATTTGCAATCTATTCAACTATGGGGAAAATCAGGGCGACAACGTCAAGATGAAGCTTTTTCCTATGTCTCTCACGGGAGAGGCTCACAAATGGTTAAAGGGGTTAGCACCGGATAGTTTGATTACTTGGGGGCGGTTAGAGAAGCTTTGATTGAGAGGTTCTTTCCGGCTAATCGGGAAAGAGAACTTATACTTGTCATTCGTTCTTTTAGGCAAGACGAGGATGAGTCCATAGTTGAGGCATGGTTAAGAATGAAAGATCTTTTGTGGGAATGTCCAGGGCATGGGGTAAGTGACACCAAAACTGTGGGGATATTCTTGGATGGGATGAATAGGGAGAGTTATGAGAAAATGGTGATGACTTGTGGAGGTAGTATTAGTTACAAGACCTCAAGTGAGCTATGGAAAATGTTTGAGGATATGGCCAAAGCTCAAGTCTCTAGGTCTTCAAATAGAGATAGGAGGTCGCGTAAGGTAGTAGCTAGAGTTGATGAGGGTGAAAACTCCGAGGTAATTTCTGAGATTAGGGCACTTTCAAACCGAATAGATGAAAGGTTCTCCATGGTGGAGAACAACTTTGGTGGACTAGAGCGTGATGTGAAGATTATGGCCGGGGGTTGTACTCATTGTGGCGGACCACACCATCCCGATGAGTGTGATTCAGTAGCTAAGGAAGATGTGAACTTTGTTCAAAACCAACGTCAAGATGAAGCTTTTTCCTATGTCTCTCACGGGAGAGGCTCACAAATGGTTAAAGGGGTTAGCACCGGATAGTTTGATTACTTGGGGGCGGTTAGAGAAGCTTTGATTGAGAGGTTCTTTCCGGCTAATCGGGAAAGAGAACTTATACTTGTCATTCGTTCTTTTAGGCAAGACGAGGATGAGTCCATAGTTGAGGCATGGTTAAGAATGAAAGATCTTTTGTGGGAATGTCCAGGGCATGGGGTAAGTGACACCAAAACTGTGGGGATATTCTTGGATGGGATGAATAGGGAGAGTTATGAGAAAATGGTGATGACTTGTGGAGGTAGTATTAGTTACAAGACCTCAAGTGAGCTATGGAAAATGTTTGAGGATATGGCCAAAGCTCAAGTCTCTAGGTCTTCAAATAGAGATAGGAGGTCGCGTAAGGTAGTAGCTAGAGTTGATGAGGGTGAAAACTCCGAGGTAATTTCTGAGATTAGGGCACTTTCAAACCGAATAGATGAAAGGTTCTCCATGGTGGAGAACAACTTTGGTGGACTAGAGCGTGATGTGAAGATTATGGCCGGGGGTTGTACTCATTGTGGCGGACCACACCATCCCGATGAGTGTGATTCAGTAGCTAAGGAAGTTGTGAACTTTGTTCAAAACCAACGTCAAGGCCAATATCAACCTCTCTTCCAACGTGGTGGAAACTTTCAAGGCCGGTATCAAGGTAACTCTTCTAACTCTTCTAATTCTTATTCTAACAATCGTGGTGGCAATTTTCAAAATAGATGGCAAAAGGATGACAATCATGGTGCGCCTAATCAACAACAACCACCATCACCTCCAAGGAAAGAAGAAAATCAAGAGGAAGGATCACCTCTCATGGCCATGTTGGCCAAGTTTCTCGATAAACAAGACAAGGATGAGGCTCAAGAGAAGTGAAATGCTTCGATGGAGAACTACTCCAAGATTTTGAATGACAAGATTGGAGGGTTGCATGGCAAGATAGACATTAGCAATCGCAAGAACCATGCGTTGATTTCTAACTTGGAAAAGAGGATTGATAGGATGGGCAATCAACAAAGGCAACCAGGTACTCTTCCAAGCAACACCCAACAAAACCCGAATCAAGACAAAGGCTCATGGAGGAATGGGGATGACAAGTACAAAGGGCCCCAACACCGGAATGAAACCGGTAATGCCATCACTACACGGTCCGGGAAGGTAATTACTCCTCCTATTGATAATTCTTGTGTTTCTAATGTTTCCCCTCAAGTTGGACAGTTTGATGAAGAATTAGATGAAGAGGTAGAGATGGAGTCACCACCTATGGTCACTACTTCGGTTCCAAAAGCCACACCAATCAAGGAACCCGAAGTAAAGCCATACAAGCCCAAGATTCCTTTTCCTCAACGCTTGAAGAAGGAAAAGATTCAAGAACAATACAACAAGTTCTTTGACATGATCAAGACGGTGACAATCAATGTGCCATTAGTTGATCTCATTTCGGGCATGCCTAATTATGCCAAGTTCATCAAAGAACTTGTGACGGACAAAAAGAAGCTTGATGAAGCAAAGGCAACTTTCCTCAATGAAGAGTGCTCGGCGGTCATTCGAAACAAGCTTCCACCTAAGCTTTCGGATCCAGGGAGTTTCCTTATCACTTGTACTTTTGGTAGAAAATTGTCTTATAATGCGTTGGCCGATCTTGGGGCAAGCATCAACTTGATGCCATATTCAGTTTTTAGAAAGCTTTCTTTGGGGAAATTGAAGCCCACTAAAATGAGCATCCGCCTTGCGGATCATTCTTTTCAATACCCATTGGGGGTGGCCGAAAACTTGCTAGTGCAAGTAGGCCAATTTGTCTTTCCGGTTGATTTTGTTATCTTGGAAATAGAGGAGGACACCAAGGTGCCTCTCATTTTGGGCCGACCATTCTTATATACCGCGGATGCTATCATTCGGGTAAAGGACAAGGAAATTCCCTTGGGTGTCAGGAAAGACCGAATTGTTTTTAAAATTGAAAAAGCTTTGCAACATTCTTATTCTAACAATCGTGGTGGCAATTTTCAAAATAGGTGGCAAAAGGATGACAATCATGGTGCGCCTAATCAACAACAACCACCATCACCTCCAAGGAAAGAAGAAAATCAAGAGGAAGGATCACCTCTCATGGCCATGTTGGCCAAGTTTCTCGATAAACAAGACAAGGATGAGGCTCAAGAGAAGTGAAATGCTTCGATGGAGAACTACTCCAAGATTTTGAATGACAAGATTGGAGGGTTGCATGGCAAGATAGACATTAGCAATCGCAAGAACCATGCGTTGATTTCTAACTTGGAAAAGAGGATTGATAGGATGGGCAATCAACAAAGGCAACCAGGTACTCTTCCAAGCAACACCCAACAAAACCCGAATCAAGACAAAGGCTCATGGAGGAATGGGGATGACAAGTACAAAGGGCCCCAACACCGGAATGAAACCGGTAATGCCATCACTACACGGTCCGGGAAGGTAATTACTCCTCCTATTGATAATTCTTGTGTTTCTAATGTTTCCCCTCAAGTTGGGCAGTTTGATGAAGAATTAGATGAAGAGGTAGAGATGGAGTCACCACCTATGGTCACTACTTCGGTTCCAAAAGCCACACCAATCAAGGAACCCGAAGTAAAGCCATACAAGCCCAAGATTCCTTTTCATCAACGCTTGAAGAAGGAAAAGATTCAGGAACAATACAACAAGTTCTTTGACATGATCAAGACGGTGACAATCAATGTGCCATTAGTTGATCTCATTTCGGGCATGCCTAATTATGCCAAGTTCATCAAAGAACTTGTGACGGACAAAAAGAAGCTTGATGAAGCAAAGGCAACTTTCCTCAATGAAGAGTGCTCGGCGGTCATTCGAAACAAGCTTCCACCTAAGCTTTCGGATCCAGGGAGTTTCCTTATCACTTGTACTTTTGGTAGAAAATTGTCTTATAATGCGTTGGCCGATCTTGGGGCAAGCATCAACTTGATGCCATATTCAGTTTTTAGAAAGCTTTCTTTGGGGAAATTGAAGCCCACTAAAATGAGCATCCGCCTTGCGGATCATTCTTTTCAATACCCATTGGGGGTGGCCGAAAACTTGCTAGTGCAAGTAGGCCAATTTGTCTTTCCGGTTGATTTTGTTATCTTGGAAATAGAGGAGGACACCAAGGTGCCTCTCATTTTGGGCCGACCATTCTTATATACCGCGGATGCTATCATTCGGGTAAAGGACAAGGAAATTCCCTTGGGTGTCAGGAAAGACCGAATTGTTTTTAAAATTGAAAAAGCTTTGCAACATTCTTATTCTTCCGATGACACTTGTTTTAAGATTGATGTTATAGATGATGCCATTGAATTGGAGAGGTTGGAGCTTGTAGGTGTTGATGGAGAAGAAAGTGAAGACAGCTTGGCTAACATTGGAGAGGGAGATGCCACTAGTGACCAAGTGAGGAGATTGAAGAAATTTTGGCACTTAGCATGGATGACACTCCATTAGAGGAGGAAGGCTTTGAAGAAATTGAGGTAATTCAAAACAACAAACTGCCTACTTCTCTTGAGAATCCTCCAACGGATTTAGAGCTCAAACCATTGCCCGATCATCTAGAATATGCATTCTTGGAAGGTACGTCATTTCTGCCCGTTGTCATCTCCTCATCACTTGTACTTTTGGTAGAAAATTGTCTTATAATGCGTTGGCCGATCTTGGGGCAAGCATCAACTTGATGCCATATTCAGTTTTTAGAAAGCTTTCTTTGGGGAAATTGAAGCCCACTAAAATGAGCATCCGCCTTGCGGATCATTCTTTTCAATACCCATTGGGGGTGGCCGAAAACTTGCTAGTGCAAGTAGGCCAATTTGTCTTTCCGGTTGATTTTGTTATCTTGGAAATAGAGGAGGACACCAAGGTGCCTCTCATTTTGGGCCGACCATTCTTATATACCGCGGATGCTATCATTCGGGTAAAGGACAAGGAAATTCCCTTGGGTGTCAGGAAAGACCGAATTGTTTTTAAAATTGAAAAAGCTTTGCAACATTCTTATTCTTCCGATGACACTTGTTTTAAGATTGATGTTATAGATGATGCCATTGAATTGGAGAGGTTGGAGCTTGTAGGTGTTGATGGAGAAGAAAGTGAAGACAGCTTGGCTAACATTGGAGAGGGAGATGTCACTAGTGACCAAGCTGAGGAGATTGAAGAAATTTTGGCACTTAGCATGGATGACACTCCATTAGAGGAGGAAGGCTTTGAAGAAATTGAGGTAATTCAAAACAACAAACTGCCTACTTCTCTTGAGAATCCTCCAACGGATTTAGAGCTCAAACCATTGCCCGATCATCTAGAATATGCATTCTTGGAAGGTACGTCATTTCTGCCCGTTGTCATCTCCTCATCACTTGTACTTTTGGTAGAAAATTGTCTTATAATGCGTTGGCCGATCTTGGGGCAAGCATCAACTTGATGCCATATTCAGTTTTTAGAAAGCTTTCTTTGGGGAAATTGAAGCCCACTAAAATGAGCATCCGCCTTGCGGATCATTCTTTTCAATACCCATTGATCCTAATGACCAAGAGAAAACAACTTTTACTTGTCCTTTTGGAACTTATGCTTATAGTCGCATGCCTTTTGGTTTGTGCAATGCACCGGGGACTTTTTAAAGGTGTATGTTGGACATTTTTCAAGATATGATTGAAACTTCCAAGGAGGTTTTCATGGATGATTTTTCGGTATTTGGTGATTCTTTTGAAAGTTGTTTGACAAACTTGGATAAAATGCTTGAGAGATGTGAAAAAGCACATTTGGTGCTTAATTGGGAAAAATGCAATTTTATGGTCAAAGAAGGTATTGTGTTGGGTCACAAAGTGTCAAGGGCGGGTCTTGAGGTTGACAAGGCTAAAATTGATGTCATGACTAAATTACCTCCACCCACCAATGTGAAGTCGGTAAGAAGTTTTCTAGGTCATGTCGGGTTTTACCGGCGGTTTATCAAAGATTTTTCTAAAATCACTAGACCTATGACTAGATTGTTGGAGAAAGATGTCCCATTTGAGTTTAATGATGAGTGTCTTAAAGCTTTTTCTCTTTTGAAAGACAAATTGACAAATGCTCCAATCATGACTTCACCCAATTGGTCTTTACCCTTTGAACTTATGTGTGATGCTAGTGACTTTGCTTTGGGGGCCGTTCTTGGCCAAAGGGATGAGAAGCATTTTCGTCCCATCTACTTTGCTAGCAAAACCCTCAACCCCGCTCAACAAAACTACACCGTAACCGAGAAGGAATTGTTGGCGGTGGTTTATGCCTTTGATAAGTTTAGACCTTATTTGGTGTTGAACAAGACCATTGTGTTCACCGATCATTCGGCTCTGAAGTACTTGTTCTTGAAACAAGATGCTAAACCCCGTTTACTTCGTTGGGTCTTGCTTTTGCAAGAATTTGATATTGAAATCAAAGACAAAAGTGGGGCTGAAAATGTTGTCGCCGACCACTTGAGTAGGCTCGAAAACCCTCACCTTGAGGAGTTGAAGGAGCATGAAATTAATGATTCTTTTCCCGATGAGTTTTTGATGCAGGTGGAGGATGAGGAAGCACCTTGGTACGCCGATATTGCTAATTATTTGTGTGCAGGAATTTTGCCCAAGGGATGGTTTTCTCAACAAAGGAAAAAGTTCTTTTCCGAAATCAAGCATTATTTTTGGGAGGAGCCATATTTGTTCAAGGTGTGTGCGGATGGGATGATAAGAAGGTGCATTTGGGGTAGGGAGACTAGAAAGATTTTGGATGAATGCCACTATGGACCAACTGGTGGGCATTATGGGCCATCGGTGATGGGAAAGAAAGTGTTTGATGCGGGTTTCTATTGGCCTACAATTTTCAAGGAGGCTCAAACACTTGTTGAGACATGTGATGCATGTCAAAGACAAGGAACTATCACAAAAAGAGATGAAATGCCTCAACAATTCATCCAAGTTTGTGAAGTCTTTGATGTGTGGGGTATTGATTTCATGGGCCCATTTCCGCCATCCAACAAATGTCTCTATATTTTGGTTGCGGTTGATTATGTCTCAAAGTGGGCTGAAAATGTTGCCGCCGACCACTTGAGTAGGCTCGAAAACCCTCACCTTGAGGAGTTGAAGGAGCATGAAATTAATGATTCTTTTCCCGATGAGTTTTTGATGCAGGTGGAGGATGAGGAAGCACCTTGGTACGCCGATATTGCTAATTATTTGTGTGCAGGAATTTTGCCCAAGGGATGGTTTTCTCAACAAAGGAAAAAGTTCTTTTCCGAAATCAAGCATTATTTTTGGGAGGAGCCATATTTGTTCAAGGTGTGTGCGGATGGGATGATAAGAAGGTGCATTTGGGGTAGGGAGACTAGAAAGATTTTGGATGAATGCCACTATGGACCAACTGGTGGGCATTATGGGCCATCGGTGATGGGAAAGAAAGTGTTTGATGCGGGTTTCTATTGGCCTACAATTTTCAAGGAGGCTCAAACACTTGTTGAGACATGTGATGCATGTCAAAGACAAGGAACTATCACAAAAAGAGATGAAATGCCTCAACAATTCATCCAAGTTTGTGAAGTCTTTGATGTGTGGGGTATTGATTTCATGGGCCCATTTCCGCCATCCAACAAATGTCTCTATATTTTGGTTGCGGTTGATTATGTCTCAAAGTGGGCTGAAGCAAAAGCCTTTCCAACCAATGATGGCAAGGTTGTGATTGATTTCTTGAAGGCTTTGTTTAGCCGATTTGGTATGCCAATGGCTTTGATTAGTGACCGGGGCACTCATTTTGCCAACCATCAATTGGCGAAAGTCTTGAAGAGATATGGGGTTACTCATCGTTTCTCAACTTCCTATCACCCACAAACTAGTGGGCAAGTTGAGAACACCAACCGTGCTTTGAAGAGAATACTTGAGAAGACCGTTGATGGAAACCCTAAGTCATGGTCAAAGAAGTTGGATGATGCACTTTGGGCATTTCGCACGGCTTTCAAGACTCCCATCGGTACCACACCATACCGTCTCATCTATGGCAAGACTTGCCACTTACCGGTAGAAATTGAGCATAAGGCATATTGGGCCTTAAAGCATTGCAACATGGATTTGATAGAAGCCGGTGAAACGAGAATGTTGCAACTTCATGAGCTTAGACATGGTGCCTACGACAATTCGTTGTTGTACAAAGAAAGAACAAAGGTGTGGCATGACAAGAAGCTCAAGATAAAGGACTTCAAAGCGGGAGATAAGGTGTTGTTGTTTCTCTCGAAGTTCAAAATCCACCAACCAAAGCTCACATCTAGGTGGAATGGACCATTTGTGGTCAAGCATGTGTATCCCTCGGGATATGTTGAGTTATTTAGAAAGGATGGAAGCTCGTTCATTGTGAATGGACATCGATTAAAGCTCTACCATGAAGAAGAAAGTTGGGGAGGGAGCCTTGGTCGAGAAGCTCCAGCTTTTTGCTTGAAAAACGAGGTTTGATCGAGTCAAGCTAATGACTCGTTAATAAATAAAGCGCTTCTCGGGAGGCAACCCGTGTGTTTTTATCATTTTTAGTTGTTTTCAGTAGTTTTGTTCTATTTTTATGTTTTTCGTTGAGAATCACAGGTGAGAAATGATTTTGGGTGAACCGGTATGTGCAAAAGTGTGTTAACAAGCCAAAAATCTGAGAAAAAGCAGAAGATCGCTGCGCGACCAGACATCTCGCGGCGCGAGGTTGGAGTGATTTCGATCAATTTTGGACAGAGGATTTTCTCGCGGCGCGAGGTTGGAGTGATTTCGATCAATTTTGGACAGAGGATTTTCTCGCGGCGCGATCTTGGAACCTCGCGACGAAATGGGCAAAATCAACTGGGTCGCGGCGCGATGCATCTCACTCGCGGCGCGATATGTGGCGGCCAGGTAAGTTTCCTTTTCTTTTAAATATAAAATCAAAAAAAAAGGGGGGGACTTAAATTAAAACAGACGCCGATCTATATATATCTCTCTCATCCTATCTTCTTCTTTTCTTTTCTTGACTTCTTTTCTCCCAAAAAACACAACACACTCTAAGATTTGTGGTTTTTCATTCTTCTTCTTCCTCTCATTCTCTTCTCCTCCATTCCATCATCATCATCATGTCAAGAAGGGTATGTATTCTCAACTCTTTCCTTTTAATTTATTTCAATTAAATTCGGATTTATTTATTTTCTTTAATTTTCTTTCAATTAATGTTTGTTTAATTACTTAGATAAGCTAGTATTGTTGTTTATTGTATGAGGGAGTGATTAATTTTGCAATAATCTTAGAAAAATCCAATTAGGGTTCATCCACTTTCAATTTGGGGATTTTTAAGATTTAATCATTCCTTTAGTTCTTTTAATTCAAATTAGTTAAAGCATTGTTAATTAGACATAAAACCCATTCAGAAAAATCCAAAAAAAAAAAACTGGAAAATGCAGAATCGCGGCGCGAGATTTCTAACTCTTTGCCCGTTCGTGTCGTTTCTTTGCTTTGGCCTTTCGTGATTGCTTCTATTTGCTTCCCATTTACTTATTGAGTACATTTTGATTGTTTTTACAGAAACAACCGGTGGGGAAAAAGTACGAGGGATGGGTGTGGCCAAACAACTATCAATTTGACTACGTCGATGATAGTTACACACCACCAACTGCTCCAGCAAGTAAAACATACAGGTTACTCAAGCCACAAACACATCCTTGGCTGCAATTCAAGGATGTTCCAAAGGCGGAACGCCAAGTTTTCTTGAACCGGTTGGCGGAAGTTCAGGACTACGAATTGATTTCTCCTCGTACAATGGACTGGCAATTGATTAACAATGCGCTCCTTGATGACTACTTTGAGGCCAGGTTTAGGACAGAATATGTTGATGAGGAAACAGGTTGGGTAGCGAACATCGATATGTGGAAAAGGGTCTTTGAGTTGAACAAACCGGCTAAACTGGAATGGTGCCAAGAATTCTACTCAACTCTCAGAGTGGGATTTCTACCTGTTGAGGACATCAGTGAGGATCGAGTGATCCACTTTAGACTAGGTGGCAAGCAGCGCCATTGCACGATTCCAGAGTTTGGTTATTTATGTGGGATGTTTGAGAAAAATGAGTTTAATGATGGTTTGGTTCAGTCTTTCTTGGAAAAGAGCATTCTGGACACTTCACATTTTGATGATGGGGTGAGCTTTCATGAGTATTGGAATAGGATCTCAAGGAAGCCTTCGTTTAGCTCGGGGGTAAGCAAGGTGTCGGACATTAGGTCCAAAAAGTTGAGGCTTTTGCATAAAATGATAACCTACTCTTTCATTCATCGGGGCAGATAAAGTGTGTAGTGATGATTTGTGGTTGCTCAGGCAGTTTCAGGAGTTCACTCCTTCTAGATACGGTTATGCTCCTTATATCCTAGCCCGTCACATGCAAAAGCACCAGGAGCATAGGTATTTATGTGGTCACTCCGTTACCTCGATCATGGAAAGGTTGGGAATGGCGAATACTAGTGAGGGGAGGAGAGTTTCTGATATTGAGCCCACCACTATCATTGATGCCACCGAGTTAAATAAGGCACGGTTGATGACGAATGAGGCGAGCGATTTGAGGTCTGACACGGAGGATGAGCGGGAGCCGCCGGCTCAGAGACAGAGGGTGGAGCCGCCACCCCAGGTGCAGCAGCCACCTCCTAACCCCTATCCATATTATGATTTTGCATGTTGGGGATCATCACTTGACCAGATCTTAGCAGAGCAGAGGCGGATTCGAGACACTCAGGATATGATCTTGGATGGCCAGCGGACTGTATGGAGCCAGGTTACCCACTTGGGGTACCAAAACGAGTATTGGTCTCCATACATCAACAATTGGATCAGGCAGCAGTCTCCACCACCACCTCTACCTACACACTCATTCGATCCTCCTTCCATCTTTATGCCTGCCAGCACCACTTTTGGGTTTTTCTGTCCACACCCAGATCAGCAGCATCCGCAGCAGCAGCCCGGTTGGGCAGGCCCTAGTTCGAGCACCGCCGGCACTAGTGGGGGCGCTCAGGAGATGCCCCAGTTCGGGACGTATAGACACACTAGTGGGGAGCGCTACTCGGGGCCTGCTTTTGATTTCTACAGGGGTATATTTGGTGAGCCAGCCGATCCTGATGCTGGTGATGGTGTTCCTTCTTCTCATGACATGGATGAGAACTGATTTTCTCTCTTTCCTTTCTATTTTCTGCAACTTATGAGACATTTGAATTTTATTTTCTTTCAATTTGGTTGTAATTCCGCCGTTTAGGCGATGAGACATTTGTTTGGTCGTTTCTTGTATTTCCTTTCATTATGAACTATGTAGTTGGTTTGGTATTTTGCTTGTGGTAATTGTCAGATGATTATTTTGAGTTTGCAAGTTGATTTGTGGAGATTGCTTTTGGAATTTTTGGAACAAACAAGCGGGTTTATGCTGGCAGTCAGTTCAGCACCCACTTAAATTTTGGCTTCAACTTTGCAATGGTGAATTCATGCTTTCACCCGGAGGTTTTTCGTTTTTCCTTTCTACATTTTGCATTTTCCCCTTTTTCCCATTATTTCGCCTTAGTTATTCGTCCATTGAGGACAATGTACAACTTAAGTGTGGGGAGGGGGATGGTAAATTGTAAAAATGAAATTTTTTTGAAGTTTCCTTCCTTCACTAGCATTTTGGTTATGTTTTTAAATTTTTGAGGCTATAGGTTTTGTGCAAAGACGAGAAATGAGGTAAACTTGGATTTTGCTAATCTAGGATAGAACTTGAGATTGTTTACCTTTAGCTTTCCTTTCCTAGTGCTTGTGGCATTTCATCATTCCAAGGGGTCATAGGCTTGTTCCGAACTTCAAATAATCTAGGTTGCTTGCGAATTGTACCTTAATGATGAATCAAATGTGAATAATAGCTTCACTAGATTATGTATTGGTAGGCACCGCTTAAGGTTTTCCATTTGATTTTTCAACTTGTGTGCATGAAAAGCTTGAAATGTATTAAATATACTTGTGGTAATTTGACTTAACATATGGTTTGCACACCGGATGTCCGGTCCTTCATTCTTATGTTATAGGTTGTGGCTCTAGTCATTATGTTTGGTCGTTATATCGGGGTGTCTGGGGTGCTTCGGCATCAAACGGGTGGCACATGCGGGAATGCGCATAATCTTTTTCCGATAGTCTAATGCTGATGTGGTCTTTGAGATTCGAACAAGTAAGTCCTTTAGGTAACTTCGTTTTACCTAGCTCGCCTAAAGCTTTCAACTTGGGATGGGTTGTCAGAAAGTTCGCTACACGGGTCTCATCAAAAATCACGGGTGTTAAATTATAAAACTTTTTATTCTCGCATGTGTTTGTGTTTAGAGCATGGTCTCTGGATATGCAACCCAACCTTGAGTTCTGGCGTATGTCTCTTAACGATACTCACGTATCCGTAGCGAACCGCTGGCCGGACGCTTAAAGTACACTTTCGTATGATCACCTGATGTGTGGATAGAGTTGTAATTCTAGACCGTAGGAATATGTTTTGTCAAGGGACTCATAAGTATACCGTAAGGAAAACCTAACGGAAACCCAATGGCGTGAGTGTTTAAGTGGACAAATATACCAATAATCATTGTGGAATATTGCTTATGTTGCCCAAAATAATTGTGATGCTTGCTAGTAGATTGTATGTTTAGTAGGAACAAGCTTAAGGTCAATTGGAATGATAGAAATGTTAAAGAGGTAAACACAAGCATAGGGAGGATTCTAATTGTAACCGAAAGATGGTTTTGCTCTAGATTAGTAGAATTTTCTGATTTCGTCTAAAACTTTGCTCATTAGTTTTTAAATGCATTTGCTTTTGGTATTCAACGCCGCTTGGTTGGAAATTTCTCTAATAACCATGTTTTGTTTTGTGAAATTTTTTGATTTGATTGGCTTATGAGATTGGTTTAAGTGCATACTTGCTTGAGGGCAAGCAAGGTTTAAGTGTGGGGAGGTTTGATGTGTCTCAATTTATACATATTTCCCACATCCTCTTTGGACGTTTTGTACTCGTTTTATAGCCGTTTATACTTGTTTTGTGGTGCGTTATAGTGTTTGCTAGTGGTTTCAGGGCTATAGCAGGTACATCACTCATAAATGGTAGAAAATAGCTTAGAAATGGTCCATATGCACTAACGGATGAACCTTGATGAAGAACGAAGCTGAAATGGCGAAATCTGGCACTCATCGCGGCGCGACCAGGTAATCTCGCGGCGCGATCCTTCACAAAATTATCATCGCGGCGCGACATAAATCCCTGTATTGAAACGTCCCAGTTTTAGCACACCTCGCGGCGCGACCCAGGCCTATCGCGGCGCGATTTCTGTCTGACAGCTCGACTTTCTCTCTCCTGGGGTATAAATACCAGCCCCCACTCAACCCTAAACCTAATCTTGGATACTTCAGCTCACCCACTTATTCTCCAGCCATTTTTGAAGGGTTTTCAAGGGTTTTACACTACTCCAACTCATTTGAAGACTTGAAGATTAATTTTGGTTCTTGTTAGTGATTGTAGCTTGATTGTTACCTCGATTTGAACTTATTCTCTATTGTGGTACATTATGTTCTCCTTTTTATTTGAATCTTTAGCTATTTTCATTATGAGTAGCTAAATCTTTATACATCTATGAAGATGAAGTGAAACAATTGGTTATGGTTGCATAATATTTTGAATTCAAGTTGGTTTTACTTAACATTTTGTCAAGATCTTAATCAAGTGATTTCTTTTACTTAATCTTGTGTTCTTGGTGGTATTTGTGTTTTTCGATAGTGGTACTAGTTGAATACAAGTATTATTTTAGTTGTTTGTCTATGAACAACTCTTGCTAGGTCATGATATGATAGTAAAGATACAAGTTTAATAGAAATTACTTTGTTAAGTGGATTTAACGGTTGGTGGTACCACGTTTCTTTTACAAAGATAAAATTGTTATTTTAATAATCAAACAAACTAGTTAGTTCAAGGAATTGTAATAGGGTTGGTGGTACCACGTTTCTTTTACAAAGATAAAATTGTTATTTTAATAATCAAACAAACTAGTTAGTTCAAGGAATTGTAATAGGGTTGGTGGTACCACGTTTCTTTTACAAAGATAAAATTGTTATTTTAATAATCAAACAAACTAGTTAGTTCAAGGAATTGTAATAGGTTGGTGGTACCACGTTTCTTTTACAAAGATAAAATTGTTATTTTAATAATCAAACAAACTAGTTAGTTCAAGGAATTGTAATAGGGTTGGTGGTACCACGTTTCTTTTACAAAGATAAAATTGTTATTTTAATAATCAAACAAACTAGTTAGTTCAAGGAATTGTAATAGGGTTGGTGGTACCACGTTTCTTTTACAAAGATAAAATTGTTATTTTAATAATCAAACAAACTAGTTAGTTCAAGGAATTGTAATAGGTTGGTGGTACCACGTTTCTTTTACAAAGATAAAATTGTTATTTTAATAATCAAACAAACTAGTTAGTTCAAGGAATTGTAATAGGGTTGGTGGTACCACGTTTCTTTTACAAAGATAAAATTGTTATTTTAATAATCAAACAAACTAGTTAGTTCAAGGAATTGTAATAGGGTTGGTGGTACCACTTGTTGCAAGAAATTGAGTTTATTAGGTGATTGAGTCGATTTTACAAACGTAGGGTGCACTCGTTTGTGCTTTTGTCTTATCACGATTATTATCACCAACATATATGAATTTTGAGCTTAACTTATATGCAACCTAGACTTTTTGTGGAGCGGATTCGACATATATGGCTTTTTTAATTATTGTTTACACATCAAACTATTTTCGTGTGCTCTCGCTAATACCGGTTGAGTACTTTTATTTACTTGTTAATTATTTAGCTTTCAAAACGCAAAGTGACAACTCGGTCACACCCAAACCTTTTACTTGTTTCACATTTTTACAACCTTAAGTGCAACATTAAGTCCTTGTATTCGATCCTGGTCTTGCCAGTTAGCTATATTACATACGAACGGGTACACTGCCCGTAAGTGTGTTGTAGTCAGTTAGCGGTAGATCTTGTTACAAAATATTAAACTAGATTTCACACATCAAGTTTTTAAGCTATTTTCCGTAAATTCAAGATCAAATCATCCCGAGTTCTTCCAACTATTGTCGAGCATGTTCCTGAAGATGTTCAACCTGAACATCACAATGATATTTTTGATATTCCGGAGGAACAAGGTGGTCTTGAGGGAGGGGGTTGAAAAACAAATTGGAGAGGATGAGAGGTCAGGGTTAGGCTTAGGGCATAAAGAAAACGTTGGCCCTCCGACAGATGAAACCAATGTTCACCGGGATGCGACCCCTAGGTTAGAAGTCGAGGCCACCCCACCCTCGCATGCTGAAACCTCCACTCGCCACTCTGGATCCTCTTTACAGGATCCAGTTTCATTTTTGCACTGGCATCAACCGCATCCACTGTCGTTCCCTCATTCGGAGGGTAACGACATTGAAGACGAGGAGACACCTGCCCCTCTCCCAACTTCATTTCAAGACACGATTGAGTCTAGTTCCCCTAGGTCACTTCATACTGAGCACGCACATCCTTTGGATGTTGCCAGAACATACATAGAAATGGTCCGCGAACCATTTCCAGGACCGTATGGAAGACCTGTCTGTGCCATCATCGAGCAAGCACTTAATTCAGGCGCTGAGGAGCTAAGCTTTGAGGAAGTTAGGTTTGCCTTTCTTTTTCCTAGCTCAGCTTCTAGTCCAACGGGCAATCTAGGAGAACCCGGAAGTCCCATCGAACGTGAGATTGTGTGGTGCATACGTGCAAAACCAATTCGTCAAGCAACAACTGATGTTGAAGCTTCGCTTCGTCAATCATCAGGAAGCCCTGTTGGTCCACAACCTTCAGGCCACACTGTAAACCCTAAGGAGCCTACAGTTGTGCAAACGACATCTACATCGGTCTTACCTTCTTCCTCTATTCAATCATCACCGACTACACAAGCCGAAGTGCTCCGTAAAGATAAAGGCAAAGCCATAGCTCCCCCTGAATCTCCTAAAAGTGATAGCCCTCCACCGGCCACTGAACGCCTTGCCCTGAAATATGATCCAGTCGAACGAGAAACAATAATGGCTCTTGATGCTGCAAATCTTCTGTTCACAGCTTCTACTCAAATTCCACCACCTCCAATCATTGCTCACAACTCTCATCCACCTTCCTCATCTGATCGTTTTGTCCTTGAATCAGATCCCATCCATCGTGCCTCTTTAATACAACAACTAGCCGAAAAACACCTTCAAAATTCTCTTCTTAATGAGGCCGCACAACAACCACCATCACCATCTCATTCCTCATCATCTTCTTCTTCTTCCTCAAATAATAATTCTGATAATGCATCTGCACACGACTCTCCCTCATCAAACAGATCCAGACTCGAGGATCTTTATAATGATCTCTATGCCACTCTCATCGCTCTAGAAGATTGTTAGGTCCAGATTTAGTCCAGACTTACTGGACTGGCTCCAGACTGGACTACTGGAACCTTATTTAGGTTTGTTAAGAAACTTGTTTTGCTAGTCTCGCTCCAGACCCGACTACTGGAGCCTCACTGAAGATCTGTCCAGAAACGTGTTCTACTGGAGCCTTACTGAAGATCTGTCCAGAAACGTGTTCTACTGGACCTACTCCAGACTTGGAATCTGGAGTCCCTCTGAAGATTTGTCCAGAAATAATTGAAGACTAGTGAGCATTTACTTGTATAGGTAATCTGGAGCATTCTCCAGATTAGCTCACTGAAGACTTCACCCCAGTCCAGATCTACTCTACTGAAGACATTCTGACTGAAGTCAAAGACTGAAGTCTGAAGGAAGAAGACTTAACAAATGGCAGAGTCCACTGGAAAGTCTTACCAGATCTGCACACTGGAGGATTGTTAGTGTTCTAGATCCTGCAAGTCTGAACACTAATATCGAGGATTGACTTTTGCCTTTAACACACTTTCCAAAGAACAATCCACTTGTTCTTTAACAAAGTATACGTGTGTTAAAGTGGTTGGATAATAGGATACACTTGCACTTGATGTGACTTTATCCTTATTCCTTATCCAATACATTTAATGTTCTTGTCGGATCATTAAATGTATGCCAACCATATTTGTACGGCACAAATTCACTGGTGAATTTGTTGCCTATAAATACAAAGTCATTTCCTTGACAAAAATACTTTTAAGCATTCCTTTTGCATTTAAGTGAATTTGTCCAAATACTCTCGATCTTAAACAGGGATACTTCACAACTTTAAGTATCTCGATCCTAAAGAGCTATTTGACAAATATAGATCATATTGTAACTCATAGGTTGTTAGGATACACACTTAATTGTGTTATCTTGATTCCGCAACAACCTTGTATTTTATTTAAACATCAATAAATGAAATACCCATGAAACATACATAATGGTCCACTTTATTTGTTTATTGCTTTAAGTCTTGTATTACTTTGTTTATATATCTTGCATCTTTATTTACAAGTAATACTAGTCCAAATCTAGTGATTATTAGACTTGTTGTATTTTACACTTTCATTGGTTAACCATCTCGTAATTAAAGGGACTCACAAAGATCAAACAGATTCATTTGACAAAGCCATTCTAGCATCTCTCCAAGCTCGCTTCGATCATCAAAATAAGCTGAATGTTATCAAGCAGCAAGCAGCACAAGACAAGTTTCTTGCAGATGTACAGCTTGAAGCGGCTCAGAAAAGAATCACAGAACTTGAAGCCACCTGCCATCAAGCTGCTGCTGTCAATCAAAGGTGTGATGATCCTGATGATCAGGATCAACACGAGGGGGAGAACATGGATGTAGATGTGGCTGAAGTTAGAGCCAGTGCTGCTACGAAAGTAATTGGAGATACAGATGTTGGAGATGATGCTCAATCGAGAGATCCTCCACAAGATGTTGATGTTGTTGACCACACTGAAGAGATTAATCTGGACGAGACCGAAGTCCGAGCTAGTATGGCAACAAAAGTGGTTAGAGGTTCTGATCTTAGAGATGATGCTCAGTCCCAAGGCTTATATTTTGATCCATCAATAATTGGTGAAGACTTCGATGACCTTAACTTTCCTGATAATGATCCACATGATGAAAATGGCTCTTCTGATGATGATGATGATTCTCCTGGCTTTGACACCTATCCTACAGTTCAGCAACCTATTCCCGCTCTCAACCGTTTAAACTTCGATAACCTAATCCATCACCTTGCAAATCCCCACCTTCACCAAATCACCAGGCCTACTAATGTTCGAGTCAATGATGGTGGTTTCAAAAGGAATATTGAGAAAAGGATTGATTATCTCAAGTTACCATCAAGACTCTTCAAAGCCACAAAATTCCTTGAAGAGAAAGCCTTCAGAATCTTCTCTCACGAACAAGAACTGATCAAGATTGACATCGATGAAATAAGGGCAAGACGTGCATATGAACATGATCATCAGAGGGCAAGGTATTTGAAAGATCTCATTGATGCTCGAAGCCAAAAGATTCATAAGGCATGGAAAGATCAACTCAAAATGAAGATTATTGAAGTCGTTAGATTTCACTTTAAAGAATGGCGTGATGCAGGCTTTGCAAGAAGACCGGGGTTGATGTGGTTTGTGGTAAAAAGAGAAGATAATCGAAAGTATGTGATCAGTGAGGCCAGATTCAATCTCCTTTCAGTTGATGATCTAATTTTCTTACTCAATCACTTCGCCAACAAGCTCATCCAACCTGATCCAGAAAATCAAGAGGCCTATTATGCAGTAAAGAGATATATAGATAGTCTTATCTTAAGCCAAACCAAAAAGACTTCCAGCTTGGAGTTGAGAAGAAAAGAAAGAAGATCAACCTTACTGTGCCCAATCAGAACATCAGAGGGGTGAATCTAGACAACTTCAACACTGGTACAATTTTTGATAATCCAAGAGGGTTTGTGTTTGTCAGTGATCAGGGGCACAAGATCTTCATAAGACTCGACGAACTCTCCAAATATTCTGATGGAACATTGTTACAAAGCCAGAATGTGTTTGAAAGCCTTTATGAGTTCGAAGAGTCAGAAAAAGAAAAGAAAAGGTTGATGAGAGTGATTGCTAAGATCAAAGCGAAGTTAAATCACCAAGAGCGAACCAGGCAGATTCAGAAAGCTCGATTACCAAAAGAGAGACGTGGTGTGATTCATATTCCAGAGGGTACTTGGGTCAGATACTCACCCAATCATGAGTTTGGACCTCACAACATTCCACCAGTCAACTTTGCCGATAACATCATTGAACCACCAAACCGACCGGCTGACCCTAAGTACCATTTCATTCCCAAAAGGTATTGGAAAGAGAAGTACAGTGAATACAAGAAACGTGCCTTCAAAGATCAATCAACTCGACAATCCAAACCCGAATCATCCACAAAGAAAAGAAACCGAAGGCAAAAGAAGAAAAGAAAAACCAGACGATGATCGTTCACAAAACAGCACTAAAGGGGGAGATTGTTAGCATTATAATTAGTTAGTGCATGTTTTGTTTATTTGTAATAGTAATGTCCTTTTAATTAAGTGTGGATGGGCTTTTGTTGTAATTAGGGAGGATCTCAATGTAATTAACTTTTAGTATAAATACCCCTCCACCCCTACCTTTGTAATGTGAGCCTTCATAATATATTTCCATATTTCCCATATTTCTCTCTTTCTCTCCCACACACATATAACCCATATACATAATTTATCATTATTACAAAGGGGCATGTTCGGTTTTGATTAATTACATGTTGTTCCTTACATGATTCTTATAGAAGTGCAATTTTTTCGTTAATTTACTTATTTCCTTTTCCAAATCTTGGACACATAACTCCATATTCTCAGCCCTGTAATATTCCTCGTCTCCAAATCCCATGGAAGCTTGTCTGTCACTCTCATACAACGAACACTCCTTCTTTAGCAACTTCGTAGACTGATTTTCCAAATTAGCATATTGCATTGCCGATTTCTGATTATCGTCAACCAACTTCTTTATAGCTTGTTGCACAAACTGTAAACAAGTTTGTTGAAGAGAATCAGAATTTGGCAATGGAATATGTTAATTTCAAAAATCAGTCTAAAGAGTTGTCAGAGAAGGAGGTTGATGAGAGTGATTGCTAAGATCAAAGCGAAGTTAAATCACCAAGAGCGAACCAGGCAGATTCAGAAAGCTCGATTACCAAAAGAGAGACGTGGTGTGATTCATATTCCAGAGGGTACTTGGGTCAGATACTCACCCAATCATGAGTTTGGACCTCACAACATTCCACCAGTCAACTTTGCCGATAACATCATTGAACCACCAAACCGACCGGCTGACCCTAAGTACCATTTCATTCCCAAAAGGTATTGGAAAGAGAAGTACAGTGAATACAAGAAACGTGCCTTCAAAGATCAATCAACTCGACAATCCAAACCCGAATCATCCACAAAGAAAAGAAACCGAAGGCAAAAGAAGAAAAGAAAAACCAGACGATGATCGTTCACAAAACAGCACTAAAGGGGGAGATTGTTAGCATTATAATTAGTTAGTGCATGTTTTGTTTATTTGTAATAGTAATGTCCTTTTAATTAAGTGTAGAAGGCCTTTTGTTGTAATTAGGGAGGATCTCAATGTAATTAACTTTTAGTATAAATACCCCTCCACCCCTACCTTTGTAATGTGAGCCTTCATAATATATTTCCATATTTCCCATATTTCTCTCTTTCTCTCCCACACACATATAACCCATATACATAATTTATCATTATTACAAAGGGGCATGTTCGGTTTTGATTAATTACATGTTGTTCCTTACATGATTCTTATAGAAGTGCAATTTTTTCGTTAATTTACTTATTTCCTCTTCCAAATGTTAGACATATAACTTTGCCTTCTCAGCCCTTTTATATTCGTCGTCTCCAAAGCCATTAAAGCTTGTCTGTCACTTTCATACAACGAACACTCCTTCTTTAGCAACTTCGTAGACTGATTTTCCAAATTAGCATATTGCATTGCCGATTTCTGATTATCGTCAACCAACTTCTTTATAGCTTGTTGCACAAACTGTAAACAAGTTTGTTGAAGAGAATCAGAATTTGGCAATGGAATATGTTAATTTCAAAAATCAGTCTAAAGAGTTGTCAGAGAAGGAGTGTTGGTTATATAAGAGTGATAGACAATCTTTGTTGGGCTTTGGAGATGAGGAATATGACAGGGTTGAGGAGGCAGTATTACGTGAGATTTGGAAGAGGGAATAAGTAAATTGATGAAAGAATGACACTTTTATAAGAATTATGCAGAGGAACAACACGTCATTAATGATGACCGAACGTGTCTCTTTTTTGGGGTGGAGTAGTTGGTTTGGAATAACATGACATAGAAAAAGAGTCACTATGAAATTATATGTGCTAGTTGTTTGCTTTTTTGTTGTTTTCATGATGTTTATTTATTGTGTATTACTTTTCTTCCATTGAAATGTATCCGAGTGGAGTAGGAATGCACATACTGTAAACAAGTTGGTTGAAGAAGATCAGAAATTAACAATGGAATATGTTAATATAGAAAATTAGTCTAAGGAGTTGGTGAAGGAGTGTTCGTTGTATGAGAGTGATAGACAAGCTTTAATGGCTTTGGAGACGAGGAATATAAGAGGGCTGAGAAGACAGAGTTACATGTCCAAGATTTGGAAGAGGAATTAAGTAAAATGACGAAAGAATTGCATTTATATTAGAATCATGCATAGGGACAACCGGTAATTAATCAAGACTGAATGGGTCTCTTTTCTGGGTTGGAGCAGTTTTGTTTGGAAAGTAGGTTAATTTAGCAACATGATATAGAAAAAAGATTCAATAGGAACTTCTATGTTCTAGTGGTTTGGTTTTTTTGTTGTTGTTTTCATGATGCTTTCTTCCATTGAAATGTATGTAGGCCGATTTGAGCATAAATGCACAAACCGTAAAAAAGTTGGTTGAACAGAACAAAAAGTTGGCAATGAAAAATGCTAATTTGGAAAATCAGTCTAAGGAGTTGTTAAAGAAGTAGTGTTTGAGAGTGATAGACAATCTTTGATGGGCTTTAGATACGAGGATCATAACAGGGCTGAGAAGGCAGAGTTACGTGTCCAAGATTTGGAACATGAAATAAGTAAATTGATTAAAGAAGTGCACTTTTATAAGAATCATGCAAAGGGGCAATAGGTAATTAATCAAGACTGACGTTTCTCTTATCTAGGTTGGACCAGGTTGATTTAGCAACATGACATTGTTTTGTTTTTTTTTTTGTTAGATTTCATGATGCTTATTTATTGTATTTTACTTTTCTTCCATTGAAATGTATGTAGGCTGAGTCAAACATTAATGCACAAATGTTAAAGGAGAGAAGTTGAAACGAGTGTTCAAGTGTCTGGAAATATAAAAGCGTGCGAGGGTGATATCGAATGGCGGTGGGGGCTATTATTGGGAGCATGGAAGGTATTTTTACCACTTTTTACCCATTTATTAAGCTGCTAACTGTCATTTGTTTATAAGTTGATTATAAGTTTGACTTTTTTACTTCTTAAAGCCAATGGATGTCCACAGCTTGTACATATACCTGAAAAACTTTATTGCTGTTTTATAGTCTTACATTATGAGCTTCACTGTTTGAGCTTCATCATGGTTGCCTTCATAGCCCTTCTTGCCAAAGAGTTGAAATATGCCTTAGCTCGTGGAACTGGATTTTCTTTTGTGAGTTCATGCCTTGGTTTTAAAAATCATGCTTCACTAAGGCACGATCCCACCGTTTTTGCCCTTTGGCACTTTGGAAAGGGACCTTGTCACTTTTGTGCACCTCACGATATTTATATCCATGGTGCACGCTAACATAAACTATCTTATGCTTATATGACTGGACCCCTTACCCACTAGGTCACCTTGAAGATAGTTACATAAAACGCTCCGCGTGTTTGATGAAATATCTAAATTGGTCACCTGGTTTGGTGTTTATGTTTAATGACCCACGCACCCATATCAAAGTGACAGGGACCTCAATGTTCGTTCACTCTTATCTTAGTGTCAACTCGAGGTAAAGTGCATGACAAACAGGTTGCCTAATAAGGCTCACGGAATTTTGGCCCATGAAGTGTTAGAGTGGCATGCCACCTCTATTATTGGGTGATGTTTTACACATTGAGTACAATCATAACGATTTTGTTAACCCTTTAAGGTTTCTTAAAAAAGCTTTGGTGATTGCTTGTTTAAAAACAACCCGACTTATCCAATTATAGATGCACACAGACCGCTTGACAATGCCTTAACCAAATAGAGGGCACCATCTTGGTTCATGATTAAGATATAAGATCTTGGGGCTTTGACACTGGATCCTGCAAATTATCTGGCCACAAGGCCTGGTGACCAAGAGTTATTCAATTTTAAAGTCTTTGGGTCAATCAGTGAGTGTGCAACAGTATGCCTACATCTTGGCAAGCGATCTCACAACCTGACCAGTATTCTTGTAGCATGATCATGCTGGTGTGCCTAATGGGACCCAAATGGTACCCTGTATCAAGTCCCGAATACATGTTTTGAAGGGCAATGCATGACTGATAGCTGGTTCAGACTTCAGAGGCTTGGTGTCTGGCTGTAGTTTATGTAAATGTTTGGTGCTTTGTATCATAGTTTTAGGTTCATATTAAGAACCGGTCTATTTCGATAGCTTATGTTAATTTTAACAAAGAGTGATATGTTAATATCTTGAGTAAGCAATTGTCTCAAGTAACAGAGATTGCCTTCAGCCATCAAGACTGGAGCATTTCTCACCAGGAGTTGCTGTTTGCATTTTCGTTCAATTGCAGTAGCAATATTAGTTTAATTGCTTACAAATATCTTTCATTCTTTTTGCATATCTTCTTGTCATCAGTACTGTGTTAAAAAATGACTATGTTCAAGGAGGACCTGTTTTCATGATGTTTTTGGAATTTTTTTTTTAATTTTGCAAGTTGCACTGTTAGAGATGGCTAATCATTCAGTGGTGTCCAATATTCCATTACTATAAATCCTAAACTGTCTTTTGTGTTTCCTTAATTATGACAGGATATAGCTGATATATCATTTATGGAAAACAATCTAACACAATGTTATTGGAATGATGAATGATGTTTGGAGAAGAGGCTCATGGCCAGTGAGATGAAGCTTTGAGTTTTTTCACCTACAGATAATAATAAAGAACAATTTAGTGCATAGATGTAAAAAGATAAAAAAACTATATATAGTGTTTTGGATGTAAGATGAAAAAGAAATGTTACGCTTTAAGTAGACAATGAGTTTGAGTTTAACTGATTTGTTATTTTCGTTACCACCTTGTATATAGTATGCATTAATCATAAAAATGATGTACAATATAGCTGGCTAATGTGCTGGTCAGTTAATGTGTTCACTGCATTTTCAGAGTTTCAAGCTGCTTTCCTTTTCTGGTTTATAAAGTGTCTTTGTGCAGCTGCGTTTCCCTGTTTTCTTGCTGATTTCAGCCATGCTCTATTGCGTTGCTGGGGGTTACTATAGTTAATTTTTTCGTAATAAGCCATCATTAGGTTTACAAAGAAGCCGAAAACCTCAAATGCCAATCTACTCAAATTACATTACAAACATATTTCAGAACATTTGTAAATCCTCAAGAGACTTGCTAACATTAGATAAAGGTTCGTTGACATTTATTCAAGAACATAGAACTACCAATGAATAAGGTCATAAGCATCAATATTAACATTACAAATGCAAAATCACATGAATTTTTCTTTGAAATTTTTAGGGACCTTCAGAAATCATCAACTCGAATAGCGTCACGAGGTGTCTCATAAGCGTCTCTAGGTCGTGATTTCTTGACGCCAGCTGTGAACCACACCTTATCAGACCTATAATTCTCCACAACCACACTTTGTTACTTTCACCCAAACCACGATTTTTGTCTTCATTCCATCAATCACCGTGAACTTTCCCCTTGACACTAGTCCTTTGACTCGAGTAGCGTATCTTACGACCGACTGGTCCTTGAAGCAAACTTCACAAGGAGCAGGCAAGTGAACCACAAGCTGTAGCTTTGCCTCGTCAAACTCATAGCATGTTATGTTTTGTGGGAATAAACCAGGAGGAAGGTTGTATTCTCTAAGGAAATCTGGTAAAGGTTTCAATGGCTTGCCTGTGAAAAATATACTTATCAACATACAACAATGACACATATATGTACAAAGATACAACATTAAATCATTTGACACCAAGAATGCAAGAATCAGGGTAAAGGTTGGTACTTAATGGAAGCTAGGATGTAAAATAGCTGAGGGAATACAGGGCTTGATAATTGTCGGCATTATCAACACCTGAACTTGTTTTCTGATTCTAAAACTAAAGTATTGCTTTGAAGATAATAAACTAATTTATCCGAATCTAAACAAGCCAACTTTAAAAGAAAAAAAACAAACTAGTTCCTCAACAGAAGAAGCAATGAATATGATCCCATGGTTCCAACTTCTAAGTACTTAGTAATGGGCAAAAATTATATGTTTGTATATTGTCATCATTGATGACATTTATTTTCAGTCAAACAACATTATCTCAACAAATGGTAATTACGAGAAAGGGCACACACAACTTATTTACGTTCAGAAATTACAATGTAATACAGTACCTTTTAGCTTGTCAAATACGAGAAAGGGCACACACAACTTATTTACGTTCAGAAATTACAATGTAATACAGTACCTTTTAGCTTGTCAAATACCCATTTTGCCTTTTTTTCCACAGTGTTTGAGAACGTCTGCGAACATGAAAGACCACCATTCAATACACAATCAAATTTCGACAACCCAAAAGGCTGTTTTTTCATTTTCAACAAGTAGAGAAAGAGCAGGGAAAGACACTCCCATTTGATAAGAACAATAAATTATATTACATTGACATGCCGTGTAACAGACAAACCCCCAAATTTACAAAACTTTCTACTTAAAGTCTTAAACTCGGGGTGCATTTGTACTTGTCTCTAAAGTTATTTAAAATTGAGTGTTCAGCAAACACCGAGTTTGATGACCATTTTTTGATTACTTGGGGTCAAATAGTCAGATAAATGTAACATCAACTATCAGTAACTTTAATCAACTTGTTATACGGATTACGATTATAATTATTCATGTTGCACTAATCTTTGTTGGATTTCATCTCCGAACATGCTCTCTCATCAACCATAAATGACTATGAATATCAGAAAGAAACTAACCATAACGACTTCACCATAAATGTACATACAAAAAGATCAACTTTACCAAATAGAGTAAGTTCGGATACAAAAAAAGATAAAGAATGTAAGCCCAGAATCCTGTATTGAATCACCTTCCAATTTGATAAATTACCCTCTTACGTCAAATTTGATGAAAATGAACTCACAATTGCAAAAGAAAAGAATAGCATAGCAGTCACGGATCAATCAAACACAGCAACAACTCCAAAAATGAAAAAATACTAAAATACATATGGTGGCATTAAGAATCTTTTACCGTGAGTCTCATAATTGGTTATACTAATTTCTTCACTCAAAAGAAGAAAAAGAAAGAAAAGATGCCTATTTTATCTTCTGGGGAACAAGAACATATTCTTTCAGTTAGATACTAACTATCGATAGAGCTTATTTTATATGCATATAGCTTATTGCATTTTTCAGAAAGGGTAAAAAGCACTTTAAAGTGTTGATGTGTTTTAGGCTTTTAGCTTATTTAGAAAAAGCCCACTTATTTTAAAGCCAAAACTAGTGCTACTTATATTGAACACGACTTGTTATACAAGCACTTGAATATAAACACCCCTCTGATCCTACTATGTATCACCAATCCAATTAAATGGACAAAAATCCGTATGTCTTTGAAATTTTCTTTTTAAAACCCATATCAAATTCATGATCAAAACAGAAAGGACTATTAAGTAAATAGTGAGATCAAATTGCACCTACTTATTAAACCTTGTAAGTAAACACCCAATGCCGTCTTTCATGGATTGTGGGTCCCAATACCTTGACGGTATATGGGGGAGGTTGAAATATAGACAACTTTACCTCTACCTAGGTACTGCTTATCTAAATGATAGAAAAGGACCTCCGGCCTTTGCATGGGGTGAGATATGAACCTGAGCACCTAAGGTTGTGTACATCTAACCTCCCCCATACACCGTCAAAGTATTGGGACCCAAAACCCGTGGAAGACGGCACTGGGTGCTTACTTACTTACTTATTAAACCCCAAAATAACAAAAACACAAACCCAATTACAAAAAAAAAAAAATTCTTTTGACAAAATCATCGGGCCCCACCGACCAGTCCCATGACCAAACCACTTAGCTCTATGGTTCAAGAAAAATGAGGGGATTTGAATCCGGCCTACCCTTTTATCAAGCATGTCTCCCACTGCTAGGCTACTAACGATATAAACCCAATTAGTGTATAACAACAAGTCAGATTTCAGATCCTACATTGCTGTTTCATTTTACATACCAACAATTAATAAAAAAAATTCAAATAAAGAAACACTAACACTAAATAGTAATAATAATAATAAATGAATATGAATATACATACAGAAAGATCTTGAGAAATGTTGGAGATCTCTTCTTTGGCTTTCTTTGAAACCCAAAAGCTTCCTACTTTTATACTTCCAACTTTATTCAATGCTTTCTCCATTTATATTTTCCTTTCCTACTTCACTTCAAATGGGGATTATCACTCAAATCTTTCACTCCTCTATTATGAAATAGAAGAATTAAAAAGTTGTAATCAAGGAATTGAGTTTTAGAGCATTGAGGTGTTGGTTTTTTTAATAAGAATTGATCAGCTAAAAGGAAATGCCATCTGTGGCTTCATTCTCTCACTTCACTATCATCTAGACTGACTTTTTATTATTTGTCCATTGACTTTTAAACTGTTTACACTTTTTATCCTTGGAAAGTTACCAAATTACAATACAGCAAAACTTGTCAATATATAGAGAAGCCTAAAAACATTACAAATTTTCGACTTTGAAAAATCCAATGTGTTGCTTAAAGCTCGATAAAAGCTCTAATTCAACACATTGGTTATACTTCGTTTGTAAGTGTAAAGTTCAACTCAATGAAAACTCAACTTGTTAGAAAAGCTAAACCAACGAGAAAATCTCAAATCATAACTTGGTCAAGCCCAAAGGCTATGTAGCACCGAAACGGGTACGGCAAAGGGGTACTGGAACGATACGGCGTAACTAAATAATTTAAGATACGGGTACGGCAAAGATACGGCAATAAAAATAAAAATATAGCGACCATGTATAGAGACATCAGAGATTATGTATAATTATATATATGTATAGTTGTATAATATATGATTGATGGTGATAAGTGATCTAATGTTTAATGATCGGTTTGGAATAGAAAAAGCTTGATGGAGATCGAATTGTATAATGAAGTTGGTTTGGGTTGGGAGATATGTATAGTGGCAAGATGACAGTCGTTTTGGAATAGAAAAAAACCCATTAAAACCTAATAGTATTAATTAGAAACGGTATGGAGAAACTTCAAAGAAACGTTTTGGTATATATGGAAACTTCAAGGAAACGTTTCTTACGCGTTTCCGTTCCCGTGGAGTTTCCGAAACGGGTACGCCTACCTGTTTGGAGTTTCCGTGCATCATAGCCCAAAGGTTTACCAAACGTTGCATACTACGTTGAAAGAAACTCTCTTCTATCTTCTTCTATCTTCATTTACGTTAAAGTTTTTTGAGTTGCTGTAAATAGGTTCAAATTAGAGGGGACAAAGTGAAAAACAAAGATCTTACATGAAGTGAGACATAAGCAAGAATCTGATTCATTTATATGGACATCAAAATTACAACACCTTTCTAAGTTACATCCTACCAACTAAATTGACCCTTTACTTCTTATCAACTACTAAATGATTACAAGTTTACAACTTTAAACCCATGATAAATTTGAAACAACGAACAGAGAAGTGGTGACCCGGCCTACATTCGACCCGACCCGAATTACTTGTATTTTACTTTTGCAAATTATCCACCCAACTACTTCCAGGAACCTTAACCAAACCCTTCTCATGTATACACTTTCTTAGTCTCTTAGCATCCTCCCACCTCCCAACACTGGCATATATATTAGCAAGAAGTGAACCATAGCCGCTTGAATCAGCTTCCAATTTGAAGCAATGTTGGGCTGCAATTTCACCCAACTCGACATTGTTATGAGTACTGCACGCAAGAAGCAATGCGCCCCAAACACCTGCATGAGGTTGCATTGGCATGTCCTTTATCAAGTTGTGTGCTTCCTCTAGCCGTCCAGCGCGTCCCAGAATTTCAACCATGAGACTGTAGTGGTCGGGTGTGGGAACTAGCCTGTATCTTTTCATAGAGTTGAAACAATGATAGCTTTCTTCAACCATACCTACATGACTTAACGCAGTTAATAGTCCTGAAAATGTGACTAAGTTAGGGCAGATGTTAGACTCCATCATTTCATTAAACAACTTGATAGCAATTTGTTCTTTTCCATTGATGCCGCATCCTAAGATCATAGCTGTATAAGCAACAACGTCTTTCGTGTTCAGCTTGTGAAATAACTTGAAAGCTTTATCCATGGAACCACATTTTGCATACAAGTCAATTAAGGCTGTACATATATGATCATCCATAGTAATGCCCATTTGTGTCATGTAAGACTCTTCAACCCATGATCCGAAACTCAAGTCTCCCAGCTGGGAACATGCGGATATCAGTGTAGCTAACGTCATTTTGTCTGGTTGAATGTTTACATTCGGTTGAACCATTTCATCAAATAATCGTAGTGCTTCTTTAGCCCGACCATTCTTAGCATAACATGCAATCATTGCGTTATACAGCAAATAATCCTTGTTACCCATCTCACCAAATACTTCCCTAGCAGATTCAACATCTCCACACTTGGTGTATCCACCAATCATCGTAATACAAGAAATACTATTTTTTTGATCCATCGAATCATAAAAACGCCTCGCCAAATCCAGTTTCCCACACTCCACATAACCACTAATCATAGCATTCCAAGAACTCGCATTCCTCTCCGGCATTTCTTGAAACAAACTTAACGCCTTCTCCATATCCCCTCTCCTTGCATACCCAGAAACCATAGAATTCCAAGAAACAACATCCTTATCAACCAACCGACTAAAAAACCCTTGAGCCATCTCCAAATCCCCACATCTCAAATACCCATCAATCATCGTATTCCACGTCACCACATTTCTCACAGACATTTCATCAAACACCTTCCGCGCATTCCCCATATCATCAACTTTCGCATAAAACCCGAGCAAGGAAGTCTCGACATAAACATCCCCCGGACAAAACCCGTATCGATAAACTTGACCATGTATCATAATCCCACCATTTATATAACCTAACCTCCCACATGCTTTCAAAGCAGATGAAACAACAAATGGTGACGATATATATTGCTGCGACTTTACATACAACTCAAATGCTTGTTGAAACTTACTAAATTTGCAGAAAAACCGCATTGCCGATATTACTGATGCGATATCGGGAGGTTGTTTTAACTGATTAACGACTAATTCGAGATAGCGGGAATTAGAATTTGAGCTGATTAATATAAGATTTCGAATTATTAGTCGTTGAAAATGGGTTGTACTAATAAGGCCATGTACCAGTATAACCCCATGAACCTGCTTCAATTGTTTGCAACTTATTTTTACAGATTTATGATTATCCAACAACCTTGTTATTTTTGAAACCATCATCATCATCATCATCATCATCATCATCATCATCATCATCATCATCATCATCATCATCATCATCATCATCATCATCATCATCATCATCATCATCATCATCATCATCATCATCATCATCATCATCATCATCATCATCATCATCATCATCATCATCATCATCATCATCATCATCATCATCATCATCATCATCATCATCATCATCATCATCATCATCATCATCATCATCATCATCATCATCATCATCATCATCATCATCATCATCATCATCATCATCATCATCATCATCATCATCATCATCATCATCATCATCATCATCATCATCATCATCATCATCATCATCATCATCATCATCATCATCATCATCATCATCATCATCATCATCATCATCATCATCATCATCATCATCATCATCATCATCATCATCATCATCATCATCATCATCATCATCATCATCATCATCATCATCATCATCATCATCATCATCATCATCATCATCATCATCATCATCATCATCATCATCATCATCATCATCATCATCATCATCATCATCATCATCATCATCATCATCATCATCATCATCATCATCATCATCATCATCATCATCATCATCATCATCATCATCATCATCATCATCATCATCATCATCATCATCATCATCATCATCATCATCATCATCATCATCATCATCATCATCATCATCATCATCATCATCATCATCATCATCATCATCATCATCATCATCATCATCATCATCATCATCATCATCATCATCATCATCATCATCATCATCATCATCATCATCATCATCATCATCATCATCATCATCATCATCATCATCATCATCATCATCATCATCATCATCATCATCATCATCATCATCATCATCATCATCATCATCATCATCATCATCATCATCATCATCATCATCATCATCATCATCATCATCATCATCATCATCATCATCATCATCATCATCATCATCATCATCATCATCATCATCATCATCATCATCATCATCATCATCATCATCATCATCATCATCATCATCATCATCATCATCATCATCATCATCATCATCATCATCATCATCATCATCATCATCATCATCATCATCATCATCATCATCATCATCATCATCATCATCATCATCATCATCATCATCATCATCATCATCATCATCATCATCATCATCATCATCATCATCATCATCATCATCATCATCATCATCATCATCATCATCATCATCATCATCATCATCATCATCATCATCATCATCATCATCATCATCATCATCATCATCATCATCATCATCATCATCATCATCATCATCATCATCATCATCATCATCATCATCATCATCATCATCATCATCATCATCATCATCATCATCATCATCATCATCATCATCATCATCATCATCATCATCATCATCATCATCATCATCATCATCATCATCATCATCATCATCATCATCATCATCATCATCATCATCATCATCATCATCATCATCATCATCATCATCATCATCATCATCATCATCATCATCATCATCATCATCATCATCATCATCATCATCATCATCATCATCATCATCATCATCATCATCATCATCATCATCATCATCATCATCATCATCATCATCATCATCATCATCATCATCATCATCATCATCATCATCATCATCATCATCATCATCATCATCATCATCATCATCATCATCATCATCATCATCATCATCATCATCATCATCATCATCATCATCATCATCATCATCATCATCATCATCATCATCATCATCATCATCATCATCATCATCATCATCATCATCATCATCATCATCATCATCATCATCATCATCATCATCATCATCATCATCATCATCATCATCATCATCATCATCATCATCATCATCATCATCATCATCATCATCATCATCATCATCATCATCATCATCATCATCATCATCATCATCATCATCATCATCATCATCATCATCATCATCATCATCATCATCATCATCATCATCATCATCATCATCATCATCATCATCATCATCATCATCATCATCATCATCATCATCATCATCATCATCATCATCATCATCATCATCATCATCATCATCATCATCATCATCATCATCATCATCATCATCATCATCATCATCATCATCATCATCATCATCATCATCATCATCATCATCATCATCATCATCATCATCATCATCATCATCATCATCATCATCATCATCATCATCATCATCATCATCATCATCATCATCATCATCATCATCATCATCATCATCATCATCATCATCATCATCATCATCATCATCATCATCATCATCATCATCATCATCATCATCATCATCATCATCATCATCATCATCATCATCATCATCATCATCATCATCATCATCATCATCATCATCATCATCATCATCATCATCATCATCATCATCATCATCATCATCATCATCATCATCATCATCATCATCATCATCATCATCATCATCATCATCATCATCACCATCATCATCATCATCATCATCATCATCATCATCCATATGATTATTTTTCCATTTTTTCTCCATTTTTATCTCCAAATCTCCAATCAAATCAAACAATTACAAAACATCTATCTATAAATATATATATACATAAAAAAACCCTATGTAAATAATAAGAACGAATGATGATGATATTATATCTGCAAACCTCGTCAAAATGGTCCATTCAATAATGGAAAAAAAAAACACAAAGGCCTTATCTCCTCTCTGTCACTCCATATTCCATCTCCCACTTCAATCTGGGCAACTATATTACATTGAGACACCTCATCCAATCACTTGAATAATTGAATTCCCATATCCAAATAAATTTCAATCTTCTTCCATAAAGTGAGGCCAAAGATAAAACCACTATGTCATCTACTTCCAACCCATTCATTCAAATACTCCCCACCGCCCCCAATCCAATCACAAAAAACAGTAGATGGACTTGAAGTATATATATAAACACTATTTAATATCAATCTCGGTATCTATAACTATATCTATATCAATCTCTATTTCTATATCTTATCAATCTCTATGTCCATATCTATATTCAGATCTATATCCATAAAACCAGATGTACATAAACACTATTTAATATCATCCCTAGTTTTGCAAATAGGGATGTTGGGTTTTTTTTGCTACTGCCGCAAGAAACAAGAAGACACCAAAAATTAAAGATGGGCCTTTGTGTGTGATGTTGTCCACTCACAAATCGACGCCCAAAAACAACCAAATTGTTATATCTTTTTCTTGTGAGGAAGGTGGCTGGAAGGCTAAGACTAAGGAGGCAGATCTATTTTTTATTTTTGATGGTAACTCCAACAATATGAGATCCATTAACTGTTTGGATTTCGTGTTTGAAAATCCCAACTTGGAATAGTGGTCGACAGGAACAGTGGCCGGAGAGGAGATGGGTATGTTAAATATACGGTTGTCGGAAATGGGTCTCGTTTTTGCTTGTTTAATAGTAACACCGACTGCACCACTTGGGGAAGCAAATCTATGTTTGTCGGTGATTGGTCTCTTATGGTTTCTACCACCGTTTTGAAAATCCCAACTTGGATTCTTATTTTTATTGTTATTGTTATTAGATGGATGGATTACACTCTTGGAAAAATATTTTGGATGGATGAATCATGAATGTAATTATAGATACAATGAAAGAGATAAAGAGTTTAGGGTTAATTACGCTTTTAGTCCTTTGGTAATAAAAAGACTAAAATACCCATCATGTGCAGATCACGTGATGGGCCTTTAACATCCGTTTCGAGATTTGGACTAAAAGCATTGACGGAGCAAAGTTTTTTGGACCAAAACAGTAATATATGAAAGGTAGGGATGAAAACGGTAATTTTTAACCCTTGACAGGACCAAAAGTGTAATTAACTCTAATTATAATTATTCACATTATTATTCAATTTATTAACAGTGCGTGTATAATGTTTTCTTATTAATGAAATATTTTATCTTGTATTTTTGTTAATAAAATATTATATTGAGTAAATTACAGTTTTGGTCCCTGTCGTGGGTCAAAAATTACAGTTTTCGTCCTTACCTTTCATAAATTACCGTTTTAGTCCAAAAAGGTTTGTCCCGTCAACGCTTTTGATCCAAATCCCAAACAAACGCTAACTTACGCATCATGTGACATGCACATGATAGGTATTTTAGTCTTTTTATTTTTCACAGGGACCAAAACCGTAATTAACTCAAATATCCCAACCCTACCCTTTCCCCTTCCATGTCACAATACACACTATCTGTCTCTACATCAAAGCAGAAACCCCAACTTTTATTTCATTTCCAATCTTCAAATCCAGATAAACCTTAGTCAATTTAAGTAATAATCTGTCACTTACAGTCATTAGCTTCAAAAACCCTTTATATTTTTCCACTCGAACAAACCCTCACCACCACCGATCTTCAAAAATGGAGTTGCCAGATATACATAGTATCCAGATATATTCAAAGTTTAGATATATCACTACCATTGATCTATATATGTTTATATATATATATATATATATATATATATGTATATAGTTCAGATACATTACCCCAATCGATATATCTTGGTGGTTATAGTTTGTTTGAATTTTTGTCCACTTCTAGGGACAAGTGTGAAAGCAAGATTTGTAAGTGTATCATCAAAATAGTTTATTAGTGGTGCTACTGTATCTCATGTGCAATAAAAAATGATAATAGAATTAAAAAAATGGAATTGAATTGATCCAGTAGCTAGCGGACGGAAGATGTAAGTTTCCACTGAATTCAAATTTTGTTTTCTTTCTTAAACATATCTTTTTATATTATTAATAATCGACATTAATTTTGGAAAAAAACAATAATCGGCATACTGTATTTCAAGTTTCTTTTTCTCTTTATATAATGAGAATTTCAGGAGGCTTTCACAAGGTCTTTTTTGGCATTTTAATTCTGGCAAAAATACATAACTTGTAGTTCTAGTTTGTAAAATGAGATCTGCAAAGAGATATATGATTATATATATATATATACAGTAGATTTAATGGTGATTATTTGATGAATTTTTGTGGTTATTGTTATTGTAGATGATGAATTTTTGAAGATCTGGAAAAAAAATGTATTATTATCAGAGTTAATCACGGTTTTGGTCCTTGTTAGGAAAAGACTAATATATCCATCATGTGCTAGTCATGTGACTCAAAATTTAATGGTCGTTAGTGATTTGGACCAAAACCGTTGATGGATCAAACTTATTTGTACTAAAACGGTAATTTATGAAAGGTAAGGATGAAAACGATAATTTTTGACCCACGACAGGGACCAAAACTGTAATTTACTCTATTATATTTAATAAATCTTGTTGTTTTTCTAAAACTAACTGTCTAATTTAGTATAATAAATAGTGATGAAAAAGTAATGTTGACAGGACTGTAGAATGTGGAGGTTGGTGACGCTGATTTGGGTGAGGCTTTACAACCGCCAATACTTTCACAACACTATAAGGGCGGGGGGAATGGGGCTCGCTGAAGGCATGGCGCCGACTTTACCGATCCGGTAACACCATCGTGGCCATATCGAGTAGGGCTTCGGTGAAGGATTTTCGGGGAAGAATGCCGATGACAAAGAAAGGGGAGAACACATATGGGGGGCCCACTAACATCTCTACTTCATACCTTTCAAGACTTTTTCGATTCATCTTGTCTGCGTCTTTTTGTTTTTCTTTATAAGAAGTCTAGATGGATTTATACCCCTTTTCTAACAAATAAGTTATATTATTGATTTTGACGTATATTAAAGGGAAAAAATACAAGGAAAAAAAAAATAAAAAGTGAATTTCGCAAATATAAGTGAATTGATAAGTTTAATATACCAACACCAATCAATATAATATATCAATCAATAAATATCATATCATATGAATATAATATACCAATTAATAAATAGATATTAGTTTATGTTTAAGTAAGTTTATATTTAAATTGTACTTGTGTATTAGTTTAAAACTGTATTTAATGAAAAGTTTATAAATGTTTTAATTTAATATTTGTATTAAATATATATCTATTAAATTGACGTTTAAAAAAATAAAAAATAGAAAGTAATGTTTTTTTTCCGGATTATGTAATGTTTAAGATTATGTAACTTTTTTAATTTTTAAAACTATATAATGTTTTATTGTTTTATTTTCAGGATTATGTAGTGCTTTTATTTTTAGAACTATGGTTTTTAGTTTAATGAATATATGTTTTATTTTTATATAGTTTTGTGATTTTTATGTATTAAAAATATATGTAAATAGAAAATATAATGTGAAAATTGGGGAATTCATCAAATTTGGTGACCACTCCCTCTATTTTGGTGAAGGTTTGGGGTGATTTGTCGGTGCATGGGTACTTCCTCAAAACCAGTTGCTTCTCTTAACGATTTTTTCTTCAACATTGCAATCAAACCCTATTTATAAACATAGCAATCAAACTCTATTTATATAAAAATAAAAAATAAAAAAATTTCAATATTCCTCGTACTTAAAAAAAAAAAAACTTAGGTTAATTTTCCAAACAGCCGTCCCAAACCGAATCAAAGATGTCGGATAATATCCCTCTTGAAATCCAGATGGAAATCATTCAAAGAATCCCAGATATAAAATATGTGATTCAATACAGATCGGTTTCAAAATCATGGAAGTCTGTGATCGATAGCAAGGATTTTGTTACTGCTCATACCCTCCGCCACACTCATCATGCAAATCGTCATCTACTTACAAGGAGACAAGATTTATGCCAAGATATTCGCCAATGTGATTCACCGGTAAAATATGTGTCCATCGTCGACGACGATTGTACTTTCCCACATCAGAAACTTAGTGTGTTTGTTCCCGATTTAGTTAGTAGTAAAGATTCAATATTACTCGGTAGTTCTCATGGCTTGTTTTGCTTGTACGAACGTGCAACGAAAACTGCGGTTATTTGGAACCCTTGGATTAGAAAAACTGTTGACGTTGCAATACCAAATGTGTTATGCGAACTGCAGTATCAGACTGTTGTCGAGTTTGGCATTTGTCCTAACAACATTCTTGACCTTAAGCTTGTCAAGATTATGTTTGTTAGTGATACTGGTAGTATATTACTTATTGATGAAAATACTAGCACCCAAGTTGAGGTATTTACGTTAACAAGTTCGGGAAGGACTTGGAGAAGTCCATTAAGTAGCAATGTTCCTCATAAATGGATTCGATTTGGACGTTATCAGGCAGTTATTGACGGGTTTATTTATTGGGATGCCATTGATAGGATTGGGGGTGGGAGTCGCAATCTAATCATGTCATTTGATTTGACAAGTGAAGAATTCACCCGAGTAAACCTCCCTGGACGTTTAGCACACGACCCTCATGCCTTTATGTCGGTATCTAATCTAAGGGATTCTCTTGTTGTTCTTGATTTTGATATGTACACCACGATTGAAGTTTGTGATGTATGGATGATGATTGGGCACGGTTGTACTAGATCCTTTAATATGCTATACTCTATTAAGGCACCTATAGTTAATACACTGGGTTTCCGAAAGGATGGAACACCCATAATTGAAGTGCAGACTAACCCTGATGAAGATTATGTTTATGCACCCATTGCACTTGCTATTTATGAACCAGGATCAGAAAGCATCACCAACATTGGAATTGATGGATTAGCTGATACCTTTTTTGTGCATTCCTACATGGAAACACTACTTTTGCTTGATTATTGAGATGATGGTCATTGCAAAGTGTGCATTGAATAGAGGACTTCTGAAAGATGGCTCTGGAGATTTGAGAACACAACTTTCATGCAGATTAATAGTTAAGAAAAAACACATTACATATAGATTTACTCTTTTGTTACCTGTGAGATCCATGTTTAACACTAGTTATGTTTAATCATACTTCCATAAACATTATGTTCAATTACCTTTAGTGTTGGTCTAATTTGGGCTTTAACTCTTTTCCAGTTGTCATGCTCACTTCGTCACAGATGTATAGTGTATATGTTTCGTTTATTTGGGTTTTTTTAATGATGTTATACCAGATGATGTTCTATCGCATTAATATATTAGGAGGGTACAACCTGAGTAACACCCTTGATCAGTTTTTCCTTATATGTTTCAAGATATCTTGGGTTTATCTTGTTCCATTTTTAATATGGAATATTCAGGAACATTTATCCGCCATCCTCTACGAAAATAGTACATGGATATTTCCTCAAAACGGGACAAATGAAGCCAAGAACGGGACAAATGAAGACTGGTCCTTGGCAAGGCAGAGGTACTACGAAGCCAAGAAAGAAGCAAAGAAGAGTGTAGCTAAAGCAAAAGAAAGAGCGTACGAAGAACTGTATAAGAAATTAGATTCCAAAGAAGGCGAAAACGATATCTTCAGAATAGCTAAAGCAAGGGAGAGAAGACGTAGAGACTTAGGAGACGTCATTTATATAAAAGACGAAAGCGGACGGAGCATTGTGAAGGAGGGTGACATTAGGAAAAGATGGGAAGAGTACTTCGCAAACCTTTTTAATGGGAGAGGGGCGGGGCAAAGTGAAGGAGGAGTTGACGGTATACACTCAGACACACGCTACGACGACGGCGATACCACGAGGATCAGCCAAGAGGAAGTAAGGTTCGCCTTAAAGAAAATGGGGAGAAACAAAGCAGTAGGCCCAGATCAAATTCCTAAAAAAAAAAAAAAAAAAAAAAAAAAAAAAAAAAAAAAAAAAAAAAAAAAAAAAAAAAAAAAAAAAAAAAAAAAAAAAAAAAAAAAAAAAAAAAAAAAAAAAAAAAAAAAAAAAAAAAAAAAAAAAAAAAAAAAAAAAAAAAAAAAAAAAAAAAAAAAAAAAAAAAAAAAAGAAGTTAAAGAAAATGGGGAGAAACAAAGCAGTAGGCCCAGATCAAATTCCTATTGAGGCATGGAGATGCCTGGGGGACGCGGGGATAAGCTTGTTGACAAGCCTCTTCAACAAGATTTGGACGAGTGCAATGATGCCAGAAGAATGGAGACTTAGTGAGGTTATACCTATCTATAAGAACAAGGGGGATGTGCAGAGTTGTAGCAACTATAGGGGCATAAAACTCCTAAGTCATACCATGAAGCTATGGGAGAGAGTGATCGAGATGAGGCTTAGGAGGGTTACGAAGGTGGCAGAGAACCAATTCGGATTTATGCCAGGGAGGTCGTCGATGGAGGCGATTCACATCACCAGAAGCCTTATGTATAGGGAAAGACAAAAAGCTCTACACTGTGCCTTTCTAGATTTGGAAAAGGCATACGATAGTGTACCACGGGAGCTGATTTGGAGGACGCTACAAGCGAAAGGAGTTACTGGGAGGTACTTTAGTGTTATCAGGGATATGTACGACAGGGCAAGGACCGGTGTTCGCACCCCTGTGGGGAAGACAGAGCTTTTCTCGGTAGAGAGGGGACTACACCAGGGTTCCGCGCTTAGCCCTTACCTTTTTACCTTGATCTTAGACGAGTTGTCGAGTGACCTGCAAGAGGAACTACCGTGGTGCCTGATTTTTGCTGATGACATCGCGCTTATTGCAAGATCAAAGGAGGAGCTAAACCGTAGGTTAGAGAATTGGAGAGGAGCCCTTGAAGACAATGGTTTGTGTGTGAGCCGAGAGAAGACAGAATACCTACGGTGTGACTTTGATAAGCAGGAGATAAGACATAATGGGGATGAGGATATTCGCATTGGGGAGCGGATATTGTGTCCGAAGGAGTCTTGTAGATACCTAGGATCAATGATACACAAATCGGGGAGGATAGATGAAGACGTGACACATCGGATCCAAGCAGGGGATGAAGTGGAGAGCAGCTTCTGGAGTCATGTGCGACAAGAGGATCCCGCTAAAACTGAAAGGCAAGTTCTACAGAGTGGCTATTAGACCGGCTATGTTATACGGGTCGGAATGTTGGCCGATGACGAAAGCCCAAGCGTCCCGGATGGAGGTGGCTGAGATGAGGATGCTAAGGTGGACCTGCGGGAAGAAATTATCAGATAGGATCCCCACAGGAGTTTTTAGAGACGAACTTGAAGTAGGGTCCATCATTAACAAGCTAAGGGAAGGACGCTTAAGATGGTTTGGTCATGTTAGGAGAAGAGACCAAGCTGCACCACTAAGGAGAGCAGAATCTATCCAAGTTGACGGCGTAAGAAGAAGGGGAAGGCCAAAGATGAGGTGGGAGGAGCGACTAGCGAAGGACCTAAAAGAGCTTGGCTTATCGGAGATAGGGCGGCCTGGAGAACTAGGATTAGAGTAGAGGATTAGGTTAGGGTAGATCGCTGAGTGACTAAGATCGACATCTTTTCCCATATGGCTTTGCCCAAGGATGTGAGGGATGGTTGGGCCTGGAGAAGCGGGCCCAACTAAGGTGACTCGATGTTACGGAGGGGTTTGACCTAACAGATTAAGAGGTAGGTCGATGAAGGGAGAAGGGCAGGATACAAAATGCTCCAAAGGAGGTCCCTGGCGGAGGACGTGGACAAGGGGCGAAAGGCATATGGGATTAGATTATGTAGACTATCTACTTAGACTTGTTACTTAGACTTTTGTTTTCTGTGACCTCCGTATTGGTTTTGGCCTTGTGTAGAGGTAGGCATAAACCGAGGGGGGAGGTCACGCTAGGCTGACCCCAAAATGCTTGTTTGTCGGAGGACATGACCAATGAGAGAGGATTTAGAGGACTAGGATTAGTTTAGGGGTTTGAGAGTATATGTGAGGAATACGATTTAGTCTAGCTAGGCGGCCTTAGTACTTTGTTTCATAGGATGTTTAGCACCAATTATCTTTCTTGCATGGTTGGTTCCATTTTTATATGCAGGTATGCATTGTTGTTTCCTTATCCCATGTTGGCTGGTGTATATGTATTGTCGAACCTGTGCTAAAGTATGTTAGGTTGCATGCTTGCTACTCCCCCCACGCTAACAGATAGGTATTTTCCTTCTTTGCTATCGCCGACCGACAGGTATGATAACTAAACTCTTTACACTTTTGACTTTCACCTCTTTGTGGCCGGAGGTCCTTATGGAAGCAGTCTCTCTACCTTTGGGTAGGGGTAAGACTGTCTACAGCTCACCTCCCCCGTACCCCGTCTAGGGATTGGGTCTTTGTTGTTGTTGTTGTTGTATATTTCCTCAAAACCTTTCATATTTGTGAGGATGAGCCTTCCTTCACCATTGAGACATTGGCCTTGGTGACCCAGTTGTTTCAATTTTTAACAATGGGTCACTTCAATTTGGCTAATTCAAAGTCACTGATTAGATTTCTATGACTACATTGTGTATGTGGGAGGTCAAGTAGGGCCGAGCGGCAAGTATGTAACCTTTGTTTTTTGAACTGCGGTGATGTGTTAAACAAAGTATCCATCAAGTTGCTTGGATCATACAGTTACAACTAAAATGGCTGCAATATTTAAACGGGTCATACGTGTCAAAGTGGTAAACATAAACTCGTTGAATACTTTCACTTCTTTTTCAGGCTGACTAGAATTGGTATACTAAGAGTTGATTTGTTTAGTTTTACAGTAATTATGATTTATCTAATAAATATGGAATATGAAGCTCCAAATTTGTATTGAAAGTTCAATATATTTGGCAGCCAAATGGCAGAACCAAACTCCACAAAATGTGGACTAGAAAAAAACAAAGTATTCACTAAGTTGACATTATGAAGTCAACCGTTTGTGTTACTAATACTACACAGCAAAATGACTAAAAGAAGACAATGAGATATATATTATAATTATTATTATTATATATATCATGATAATAATGATATATGCAACATGTTTTAGTTATGAACGCTGGCCGGCCGACGGTTTTCGCTAGGTGGCACCATGACGACGGTAGACGGCTGTATGATCCATAAGCTTTCTGTCTTACATGTATGCATTTATCTGTCTGTATTGTATTATAGTATAATTCATACATCAAAGAAAATGCAACTTCTTAATATTATACGAAACAGAACCATTTCTGTCTTTGTTACTATCGGAAACAAACCAAACTTCAACTAGAAGACGATATCTCCAATGGTTCTAACAACATTTCCTTCTCATATTTGTTTCATATCCCATCGATCAACTTCCATTTGCGACTTCCAGAAGTGTAGGAAGAATTCATATTGGTGATATTAATTTGTTAAGGAAAGAAAGTATGGGGGAGGTTGATACGGATCCAATCAAGTCTGTTCGAGCATCTGTTTTCCATTTTGGTGAAAAATGTAGTCAGATCAAAAGTCGGTCAAGTAGTGATGATGTAAGTTTCCATACTCTTGTCATCTCTATGTTCATGTTCATTAATCAAATTGTGAAAATTGAAGTATTAAGTTGTTGTTTGGTTTAGCTTATTTTTATGGATCACTTTTTAACAGGAATCAGAAAAAGAGAGAGGTCTTGAAGTTGTACTCCAAGACTTAGCCAACTGCAAGGTTCAACTTGAAGCCATGGATGTTTCTCACAAGCAAGCTCTTCTTAATCAGAATCACCTTGAAAAAACGATCAACGAGCTCTCAATGCTCTTGAAAACCTCGGAATTTGAAAAGGATATATACATAAACGAATGCAAGGAAGCAAAGGTTCGTGTATTAGAACTTGAATCAAAAATCCAAGAAATGACTAATGAGTTGGCTGTGTTAGAGTCAACGCGGGCTGACCTTATTGTAGTCGAAAAACAACTCATGGAAGCCACGGATGCTAAACTTGAAGCCATGGATGTTTCTCACAAGCAAGCTCTTCTTAATCAGAATCACCTTGAAAAAACGATCAACGAGCTCTCAATGCTCTTGAAAACCTCGGAATTTGAAAAGGATATATACATAAACGAATGCAAGGAAGCAAAGGTTCGTGTATTAGAACTTGAATCAAAAATCCAAGAAATGACTAATGAGTTGGCTGTGTTAGAGTCAACGCGGGCTGACCTTATTGTAGTCGAAAAACAACTCATGGAAGCCACGGATGCTAAACTTGAAGCCATGAAACAAGCTGAGGTGATGGAAACTCAGGTAAAGTATATCGAGTTATTAGAGATTGAGGTGACTCAGATGAAGCAGGAACTCCAAATCAGGGGCGAGAGCGAGTTGACAAAGTTAGAAGCAATGAAAAGTGAGTTGGAAGAGATTGGTAATAGAGAAAGGGAAGCACAAGTCGAAATAGCATTGTTGAAAGCCGAGCTTCATAAAGGGAGATCAAAAACTGCAGCTGCAGAGGCTGCTGAGTTAAAAGCAAAAGGCGAAAAATCTGCTGCTTATTTTGCTCTTCAACAAATGGCACTTGAAACTAAAGAAGTTAAAGATGAAAATCAAAGATTACTATCCGAACATGAAGAGATTCAATTCCAGGATTCATATTCTGAACAGGAGATCACTATATCACTAGAAGAATATGAAACTTTGATAGAGAAAGCTGAGGAAGCTAAAGTTGAACCACCAATGGAATCGAAAAATGAACAAGAAATGGAACATTTGAAAAAAGATTTAGAGAATGCTATGGCAAGAGTGAGTGAGTTTAGGACAAGAGCAGAACAGGCAGCAACACGGGCAGCGGTGGCTGAGCAGGCAAAGGCTGCACTTGAAGAGCAAATAAAGGGGTTGAAAGAACAGAAGCAAAGGCGGAGGGCAGCATTAGCCGCTCTCCGAGCAGAATCAATGTCAAAATCGAGTCGCAGTTTTGACTATGATGTTGATCCTAAAACATATATGCCATTAGGCAAGTTTCTGAAAATGAGTATCTAGTTGGAAACCAACTCAGATACATTAAGTTGCGAAATTTAAATCATATATGTGAATGTTGACCAATGAATTGTCTATGTTAATTACATAGAGAAGTGACAACTTTATTTCTTTGTTCTTAATCTTCTAATTTTGTTCATGGATGGTAATGTGTCAATATAGCAAATGATGTGCACATTCGAGTTTGGATATTTGTTATTTATCTTTGTTGACTAATGACTATGCTCTTGAGATACTTTCTCGAATTTGACCTGACAGAACGAACTGTGTTCATATTTATCATCAGGAAAACAAAACGTTGCTGAATCTTTGTTGAAGTGATAGTGGTGGAAATTTAGGCATATCTACGTATTTAGAACATAAAACATTCTAAATTCATTTATTCAAAGAATTGTAATATTATCGAAAAAAAATAGTATCTGATACGCAATATATGTACAGAAAAACTGAAAAAAATAGGACACAAGTGTTTCGGTTAAGATGACCGGTCTTGTTCCACCAGTCGCATAAAAAATGACCTGTTTATACCCTTAAAATGTTTGGAGTTTGGGCCAACCTGTTTTCACCAGTTATCCAACCCGCTTGACCCGCCCATTTTGCCACCTCAATCTCACACTTACTTTGGTGTAAAAGGCTTGTTGTGGCACCAAGTAATCTGAAACTGTGGTAATGGGTTTAAAATATACTAGGAAGGGATAAAGATTAATGAGGTGATAGGGACCAAGCATAGTCTTTACCAACATGCCTGCTCTTATCACCTTTAATGCTTAGCTTCACCCATCATTAACCAAATAAAACCATGTGACTCGTTCTTTTATAGGCATAATTACCTGATAGTAGTCCATATCAGATTTGCAATATTTCCGATACGCACAATCTAACATATATAATGCAGATCCTGGTCACCATCCATGAAATTTATCAACCAACAAGAATTGGGACACCAAATCTGTACTGTAAAAAAATTAAGGTAAATGATATGAACAGGGCCAACAGGCCCTACATTTGTCTTCAAATAGTTCCTGATATGTTTTTATTTGTATCTATAACATCCTATAATGTGTCTAATTATGCATTATGCAAAAATTGGGAGGGACACAGATGGGGACATATGTTCGGAAATATATATGGATAGATACAAAGAAATCTATAGCTTTATGTAAAGCAAAAGTGTCCTTATTTTACACAACAATACTGATATATATACACAGACAACTTGTTATATTAGCATGTGTACTTTGTAGTTGGCACACCAAAAGCTAGCTTGGTGATACAGAAAAGATGAAAAACATGTTCACGCAATCTTTAGAGATATGAAGTTTGATGATAAGATATCGAAATCGTCACAAAGGTACAAACTGGGGTCCTTTGTAAATGACTTTTTCTATTTTTGACAGGTTTCTCCAAAAATTCAAAGGTTAGCATAATACTCACAAACATGACCGAAATTGTCAATAGACAAAAAAAATAAATAAATAAACACAACACAGTTTAAAAAAAGTGCATTACTTTTTGCGCAAATGAAAGTTTGGTTGCCAACATATAATACTCTGTTTTTTTTAACATCAAATCTAACTACTAGCCCAACTACAACTAACTCCATGTCAAATATTGAATCTTGGTCTTTATTCCAAAAGGCAGAGTCTCTACTAAGTGGGCTAACCCCACATTGGCCTTCTTCGATGATTGTAATACTGATTCAAAGTGGGGAAAAAGAAGAAACTAGACTATTAATTCAAGTAGTGGACGATTATTTAGGTATAAATTAAAATGGTAAGGTGGACAATAATTTTGGGACGGATGGAGTAAAGTAATGGCCATTAACGTCGTGTGTATCCCGTGTTTCCAATTCTCCATGTGTGGATAGGTAATTTAGTTGTGCTCATCACCTAGGTGAATCTAAAGGGAATTGTTAGTGACATCTAGTCACTCAAACTTCAAAAGAGAAATAAACATCCTCATACCCCACTCCCGGGCCCGTGCTCTGTTTCTCAAATACAAAGTTCAGCTATAAAAGGAAGTGCAGAATTCACCTAAAACACACAAATTGGTCTAGGATCTTGGAGATGGAGAATCCACAACAGTTTCAGAAAAAAGTCAAGGATGTCTCGTTGGAAGAACTTCGAGATAAGCTAGCACAATTTGCTAAAGTTCGAAACTGGGACAAATATCATAGTCCAAGAAACCTACTCTTAGCTTTGGTAAGTAGCTACTTCTAAATTCTCATAATCAAAGCTTTGGTTTTTCCTATCAGAGATCACAATGTGATTGTATTTTAATCTTATCAACAACTATACAGTAAGATTTTTGACAGTGTGTTTACAAGCCCAGAAACCTTTGTCACATAACCCACCAGGTTAACACATACTTGTATCATTCCAATGTGTAGATACAGATTGTTTTACGTTTCAAGCATTTAAAAAAGTCAGTTAATAAAATGGTTGATCAATTAATGGATGCATTACAGGTAGGGGAAGTTGGAGAATTGTCAGAGATATTCCAATGGAAAGGAGAAGTTGAGAGAGGTTTGCCAAACTGGAGCAGCGATGACAAAAAACATTTAGAGGAAGAACTCTCGGACGTCTTGCTGTATTTGGTTCAGCTTGCTGATGTTTGTGGCCTTGATCTTGGCCAAGCTGCTCTCTCGAAGATTGTCAAGAATGCCCAGAAATACCCTCTTCGAAATTGAGTTTTCATTATATGGTTCTGAAGTCATCATAGAGTCATCTATCTATGCCTACCGGTAAAATCATGATATAATTCGGTGTCATTTAGTATCCTGCTTCTATGTATCACCTGGATGTCATCAACGTTATCAAGATTTTCTTTTCTTGCATCATATGAGATGCTATTTTTAGTTCCCTGTCCATGGCCTTAACATCTTTGTTCAAGTACTCTCTCTAATATTGTCAAAAAAATCAGATATACCTATTCTCAGTTTGTTTAGATTGTCTATCATTTTCACTTTGTGGATCATCTCTTATATTATACAGTCTATATGAGAGCAAGTCTTCGTTACTACAGAACAAAATATATGATATGACAGAGATTCATAGAAATAAACCTCCTTTTCATGTCATCATATACTCGGTCTCACTATAAAAGCTTACATTTCTATTAACCTATACTATTGTGGAGGCCCTAACAGGCATTTGATATAAGGTTGGATTAAAACATATGACATAGAAAGAATGTTAAAACAGCATGCATTTCACATATAATCCTACCATACTTCCACGGTCATTACTAACAGATAAGAAAGATCATATTATTTGGTGCAAAAAGCTATGAAAAAAGATTATTACTTTCTCTAATAAACCATCAACAAACTGTAACAAGTACTCGTCATGAGCCAATCTGTGATGATAAACTCATCAAAAAGGTTTACTTTCAAGTTTAAATGAACTGGATGCTACCTGACGAAAATGAAACAAAACGTTACAACACGGCTCTTCGCCTCTTCCGAGTTTTAAAGAAGACATTACTAAGACCGCCACCACCTGAATCTACAATACCATATCTTAATCCAAATAGCATATAACAGAGTTCACTTCTTGGACTCATTGCTCAACAAGTACTTTTTTAGCACATCCATCACCGACCCAAAATCAGCCTTTACATTCACTGGAGGATTAGCCAGCTTGCAAGCCATTTCCGGGATATCTTTAGAGTGGTAATCGATCTTTGACTGTGTGAACTTCAACCCGTGAGCAGTACTAACCACGACAGTCCTATCAGTAGGACGAATCACACCGCTATTTCTCAACTTGGCTAAAGCCGACAACGCCACACCAGTATGCGGACAAATGAACATCCCAGTCAAATCGGCCTGCGCCATTGCATCCATCAACTCCTCCTCAGTAGCTTCCTCAACAATCCCATTAGAGTTTTTTAGAGCATAAACAGCCCTGTCAATGGAAACCGGATCACCAATCTGTATAGCAGATGCAAAAGTGGTCTTAGCCTTCACTGGACTAAAATCTGACCACCCTGACTTATAGTGCAAATACAGAGGGTTAGCATTCGCCGCTTGAGCACAAACTAGTCTAGGTATCCTATCAACCAACCCCAACTCCTTACACATATGAAATCCCTTATAAAAAGCATAAATATTGCCCAAATTTCCACCCGGCACAATCACCCAATCCGGGACTTCCCAATCAAACTGCTGCAATATCTCAATTGCCGCAGTCTTTTGTCCCTCCAACCTCAAACTATTCAATGAATTAGCCAAATATATCGGCAACTCAGCAGTCACCTCCCTAACTAACTGCATACACCCATCAAAATCCGTATCTAGACTCAAAACAAACGCCCCATTCGCAATAGGCTGCACTAACTGTGCCATAGATATCTTATTCGCAGGCAAAAACACAATACTAGGTATCCCTGCAGAGGCACAATAAGCCGACAAAGCAGCCGAGGTATCCCCAGTAGACGCACAACCGACCCCGACAACAGGCCTATTCATTTTTCGCAGTCTATTAACTTGACTAACAAGTACAGTCATACCTAAATCCTTAAAACTACCAGTATGACTAATCCCACAATGTTTAACCCACAAATCATTCATACCCACAAACTGTTTTCCAAATCTTTCAGCCCAAAACATATTAGAATTACCTTCAAATGCCGAAACGATATCGTCTGAGTCGATTTCTGGCAAGACCCATTCTTTTTTAGACCAAACACCTGACCCATAAGGCCAAGTTGTCTTACCAATTCTGGAATCAAATAAAGACCTCCAATAAGCACCATCAAATTCTTTCAAAGCATCCATATCATGTTGTACATCAAGTAATCCACCTGATCTTGACCTGTACACAATTTCATCTAAAGAATATGATTCAGTACAAGATGGGTCAGCGTTAAATGGGACGTATTTGGCTGAAAAAGTGTTGGTGTGAGGTGAGGTGCGGCGGTGAGCTTCTTCACGGATGTTTTGGTCGGCGGGACGGCGGTGTTTGATGGATTGTGGTGGTGGGGTTTGGTTGTCTGATGAGATTGTGGCTTTGATTGTGTGGAATTTGTGGGTTCTGGTGGTGTTAGGGTTTTGGGGAGTGAGAAGGAATGGAGAAGATCGGAGAAGAGAGGTGGCTGCCATTGGAGGAGACGGAGAGGGAGGCGGCGAGTTGGGTGGAGTTGTGTTTAGGGTCTGAAAAGTGAAAACTGATGTGAGTGTGTGTGTGTATATCTGTGTTTGTTGTATCTATACTTTGGAATTTGGATTTGGATGGTTGAATAATGAAATACCAATCAAGATATTCGTATTCAGTGCTATTTTAACGAGAAAATATCAAGTATCGACACAAATCAGTATATTACCAATCTACATCATTATTTATGGTTTTCTTTTTTTTCCAGTGAAGATGGTCCAATACAACAAGCTTCTATCATCTATATAACTAAGGGAGAATATGTTTCCGTTTTTTTTTTTTAACATTAAGATGTATTATTAATATGGAATTCTAGCAAGATGCTAGAGATTACATATGGGAAAAGAGATGGTACAACATGGAAACCATAGACATACAGGGAGCTTAGAATACATGGATATTATACATTGAAGTAGTTCCATTGGGGCCATTTTATGTCGAGCTTGGAGGAGCGATTAGTCATCCAGAGGAAGCTTGTAGTTTTGATCTCCTTAAACGCGAATCGCAGGGAGGGAGTCTTGTTTGAGAAGATGCAATCGTTTCTGGATTTCCAAATTACCCAACAGAAAGTGAGAATGATTAGCCCAAATAAATCTTGTTTCACCGGGTTTGAGAAGGTCTTCTTATGTAGTTCGAATAACTCTTGGGGGCTGCTTGGTTTGCTTAACGGTAGGTGGCACCAGGCTTGAATGTGACACCAAAGGGAGTCCGCGAAGGAACAGTTTATAAAGAGATGGCTCGTTGATTCATCGTGGGCTTGACATAGCGGGCAGGTACTTGTTGCAATTGGAATCAGTCTTCGTTGGAGTTGGTCTTTGGTCGCTAAACGGTTCAGTTCCAATCTCCACCCGAAAACATTTACCTTTATTGGGACCAGGTTGTTCCATGGAAAAGCCCAATACTTGGGCCCATAGCTTGCGTTTTGAAGTTTCAGCCTAATAGACTTGGTTGTGAAGCCGTCGAATGGAGCTGGTTTCCACTTCCACGAATCTTGGTTGTTTTGGAGGGTGCAATCCGAGATTTGGTTTAGTAAACTTTGAAGCTGGTGTAGTTCCAGTAAGGATGAGGGAGTTCTAGACCAGTTCCAAGACCATTGGGAATGTTGTCCGCTGCTGTTGACTCGATCTTTGATGAGGCAGTCCTTGTTTCTCTCGATCCTGAATAAATCTGGGTATTCAAACTGTAATGGCTTGTCTCCTGTCCAAGTATCTATCCAAAATCTCAAGGTGCATCCGTTTCCAACTACACCTGTAATCAGATTCTCTAAAGCAATATCAAATTGGTTTAGGTGGGAATTTAGATTGGCGATTGATTTCCAAACTCCCACTAAACCGGGTTTGAGGGGCAAAGGGTTACAATTCCTGTTGGTTTGGTGAATGGCCGAGATAACTCGGGCCCAGGTACTGTTTGGTTCAGTCCGAAATCTCCACCACCATTTGGTGAGCAAGGAGAGATTTTTTACTTGCAAACTTCCCAACCCAAGCCCGCCCGAATCCAAAGGAGAGATTACTTTATCCCACGAAACCCAAGGTATTTTTTTCCGAGTAGTTGTCCCACCCCAAAAAAAGGTTCTACGAATAGATTCTAATTTAGAGAGAACACTAACCGGGGCCTTGTACAAAGAGAAGTAATGCGTTGGGAGACTATCAAGCACCGAGCGGATGAGAGTTATTCTTCCCCCAAGTGACAGAGAGGATGCTTTCCATAGAGCAAGTCGGTTTTCAAAGGTTTGGATTACGGGTGACCAATGTTTTATATGATTCATGTTGGCACCGACAACGATACCAAGGTAGGTGATCGGGAATTGGCCAATTTTGCATTTGAGGATGTTGTTGGCGGTTGTGATTGAAACCGGGGAGAGGTTGATTCCATAGAAATCAGATTTGTGGTAATTGATTTTGAGACCTGATGCAATATAGAAACACCTTAAGATCCTGGATATGTTTGCAAGATAGGCGGGAGACCAGTAGCCAAGGATGATGGCATCATCCGCGTACAACAAATGGGTAATTGTTGGCCCATTGTTTGGTAGACGGATTCCAGAGATGAGGCCCATATTCGCAGCCCGATTAATAATGTTGGAGAAAGCCTCCATGGCGATTAAAAACAGGAAAGGGGAGAGTGGATCCCCTTGTGGCACCCCTCTTTTGCAATTAAACTCGGGGGTTGGTGATCCATTGATTAGGATTGCATATCTTGTGGAGTGTAAGATGCCTTCAATCCATAGGATCCATCTGTTGGGGAAACCCATTTGGGATAGTATGGATAATAGGAATTCCCAGAAACCGAATCAAATGCCTTTTCGATGTCTATCTTCAAAGCAAAAGCTTCGCGTTTGTTTCTTTTCAACCAAGTGATAATTTCATTCAACACAAGAGGCCCATCTAAGATATTCCGATTACTGAGAAATGCAGACTGAGATGGTGAAATTACCTTGTCAATTTTATCTTTGAGACGGTTTGCAAGCACTTTTGACATCACTTTTCTGATGCAACCGATCAAAGTGATCGGCCTAAAGTCACTGAGTGTTTTGACTGAGGTTTTCTTGGGGATGAGCGTGATGTGGGACGATCCACAGCCGTGGCTGATGGAACCGGTGGAGTGGAAGTCTATCATGATGTTTAAAAAATCGAACTTGAGGAGGTCCCAAAATCTCTTGACGAAGCCATGTAGGATTTTATATAAGGTGTCATTTTTTCATTAATTTCCTAATTTTAAGTTACCATGTGTTTTTTTTTTTTGAAAGGTGTGGATTAATCATCGCAGCGAAGGCTCTAGCTTAAGCTAGTTTTACATACCTTCTCACCCTCCAATACCCGGTAGGAGGAAAAACCCCCTAACTAGCCGCCCAAAGGCACGACACTAATTAGGGATAAAACCCTGCCCTTTCAAGGTTTGATCCTGAGACCTCCCCTATCACAAAGAGACTATTGCCTTATGTCCAACCACTGCACTGCAAGTGGAAGTACAATGTATTTATCCATGTCATTTAAATTATTCCTGATCATTAATCCTAATTATCATTAATTATTTTTAATAATTAATTAAAATAATTGGATTATATATCATATCTTTTCTTTACCAATGATAACATTTTATCATATCTCGACTCCTTATTTTTATAAGTACCACAACTTTTTTAAGTTTATTATTATCCATTACTTTTATTATATCATAATTTTTTTTATAAGATATATGGTTTTTTTTATATCTATTATATTGTATCTTAATTGGATAGTTAAATTTTTATAATACAACGGCATAGATTTTTTTAGTACAATACAACTAATGTAATTTTCTATCAAGTATCTATGACTACTTTAATGATTTTATTAAGTTATTCATTATTGTTTAAGTAGTTTTTTTAATAACAAACTTATGAGATGAAAATAATTTATCATTCTTGGTATGGGGTTATTATTCTGCGAATGTTGTATATAGTTTTTATATGGAGATATATTTTGAATTATTAAATCTTATTTTCAACTAATAACTATATATTTTTTTACCGTACAACATACGGGGTTTAATCTAGTTATCATTATATGGTAAGGTTCTTTTGATGTTTTATCCTGACAAAATATTGAAAAAAAACACGTTTTCATAAAAGTGAGGATTTATTCCGACCATAATGATATGTTATACTGATTAAATCAACTTAGATGAACAACTTAACTAATAGATATATTCATGAATTTAGTCTTGAGTTCAACTCTCTAAAATGACGAATATGTGAGTTTTTTTTTTTAATTATCTGTAATGGCTCATGCCTCATAGTTTATAACATGATTTAAAGTACATGCAAGCCTTCATCATTTTCATGATGAGGTGTTATTTGATGCCGAATAGGCGAATACTAACTGGTTGTTAAAAAAAATCGTTTTTTTGGCATTTATAAAATACCTAATAAAATTGTTAGAAATGTTTTATAATTGTGCAATATCGAAAGGCTAACTTATTTTGAGTAATTGAAAATTATTGATTTTGACAAAAATTTTAAAATATTCCTTATGATTTTGTTGCATCTCTTATAAAAAGTCAAAAAAAAAAGGTTTGTTAAAATTTATACTCAAGTAGAAGTGGAGAAGTAGTAAAAAGAAAGTTTATAATGGGCCAAACTGTAAGCCCAATCCAAATAGAATAACGATTAGGCAAAGAGTGAACTAAAGGCAGAGGATCAATTTTGATCCGCACACTTGTAAGTGTGAGCAGCAGCATTATGTGGTCTCCGTTAAACTTCTTTCCCTTTCCCCCTTCTATGTAATTTCTCTCTCTCTCTACAAGAGAAACAAAACAACTTTATATATATACGGAGTAATATATATATATTATATTCTAGAGAGAGAGTGAGAGAGAAAATAAATCCAATATACACACTCCGTGTGTTAAAAAAAAAATTGGATCTCTATCTCCGTCGGTTTCATCAATTATTCATTTTCTTATCATCATCATTACTACTACGAGGTATATATATACGAATTATATATGTATATATTGATTTATTCAATTCGGTAGAATTAAAATTAGATTTTTATTTGTATATCTATTTTGTTGTTTATATCTATATTTGACGGAAATGTTCTATTATGATTTATTAACAATTTGAGCTATTTAATTGAATTTTATGTATATATAATTGTTACAATTTTATGTATTTATATTTAATGTGGAATATATTCCTTTTGTTATTATGGTGTAATATGTATCTTTATTTATTTGTTTGAAAAGTAGGTGAGCTAAAATAATAAGTATGGATGGATGCAAGAATAGATTTGTATTGAACATTTAATTATTTGAGTATTTCATTATTGATTGCTCTCAAAGCTTGTTTATTCATTTGATTGTTTTTATGTATTTAACTAATTGCAATCTTAAGTTACTCGTTTACGAGCTTGATTCTATAAACTTGTGTAATGGCTCAAATCTGAGCTCGAATTATCTCGTTTATGATTGTAAGTAACTTTATTTTAGAGCTGAAAATCACTTAATGCTCACTATAGTTAGGCTCGACTAGCTCGTTTGAGTCAAAATTGTTAAATGAGTTTCTAAACAAACGGAGTTGAAAATTAAGTCTAAGCTTGGTTGGGAAATTACTAGAGCAATAATTTTAGTTTGAGCTCAACTTGAATTCGTAAACTACTATGCTCTAATTCGACATAAACTAGCTTGAACTTGAATAGCTTCCACTTATTTAGCCCTTATCACCGACTAAAGAAAATTATTTTGATTAGTATAATGATTATTTTATACATTTTAGCTTGACCCTTGTTTAGTTAAGCTGATTTGTATATTGTTTATCATTACTTTGGTGAATTCATTATTTGAATCAACTGATGTCAATCTTTTACTTACATGGAGTATACTTTGTATTGTTCTATCTTGGTTCTTGGTAAACATTACCTTCATGGAGTATTCTTAGTAATCATTAGCTCGAAACTCTTTCTGTTTTTATTCTGTTCTTTGCATAGTTGTTAAAAGCGATCGCTTTTTGCGCCTGGGCGCTAGGCGCGGTAGATTCCCGCCAATTCGCATCAGAGCCCTAAGCCCAAGGCCACTAACTTTAAGCGCCGGTCAACGGCGGTCAACGACCCGAAAAATATCAAATTGATGAAGATCCAGTCGATCATTGCCATATTTCTTCTTTCTTGACCGGCAGTGGTGTCAGATGATGTTGTTTATGTGGTGCCGGCGGTAGTCAGTGGTGATTTCCGGCGGTGGTGGGTGGTGGGTTTTTAAGAAGATGAAAGAAAGAAGAAAGAAATAATAGACGAGAGAGAGAGATAGAAAGTCAGGAGGTACATATATATAAAAATAATCTGTAACTAGATATTTTTTTAAGTTATTTTCTTTTTGTCCACTTTTAACCCTTTAACTTTCCACTTTCATTGAATCAAGATGTTTTTAAGCTTTTGGATGAATTGAACATTGGTTGTGAATGGTAAAGTTGGATGGCATTTGCTTTCTTTTACTTAAAGTGCGCTTTTTTTCCCCTCAGTCCCGCGCTTTTTTTGCGCATCTCTCCTAGGCCACATTTAAACCTTTGCGCATTGAGTGCGCCCGACGCCTTTGACAACTATGGTTCTTTGTCTAGGGGAGTTGTGAGTATGTATCTGCTTATGAATTTCTGATTACTCCTGTCTAATGAAGTAATTCTTTTTGGAAGTTTTTAATTTGCAGGCATGGATCTGATCTGCTGGTACATTTGCTTTTGGGAATAAAGCTTTCGTGTTAAACATGTGGGGTTTTGCTTCAAATGCTATTGCTGGTACCTCTGGTCTGAAGCATAATTCGTTAAGACCACCCACTCAAGCTTCTTCCGACTGCTCAGATGATGAGATCTCAGAAAATAACAGTGGAGATGAAGGTTTTGAGTGCCCAATTTGCTGGGAATCTTTTAATATTGTAGAAAATGTGCCTTATGTGTTATGGTGTGGTCATACACTCTGTAAGAATTGTGTCCTTGGTCTCCAATGGGCTGTTGTGAAACTACCAACACTTCCTATTCAACTCCCATTTTTCATATCATGCCCATGGTGCAACCTGTTGTCGTTTCGGCTTGTTTACAAAGGGAACCTCAAGTTCCCTAAAAAGAACTACTTTCTTCTTTGGATGGTTGAGAGCATGAATGGTGATAGGGTTAAATCTCATTCCTCTTTCTGTGGAGACCATGTACCAGTGTCTGCTTGGTCATGGAACCGTGGTTGGACCGGTGGTCAATCTATCCGGACTAACACGGCAGTTGCTCCATGTACCCGTGAGTCAGATCATAATCATGATTCTCATGCTACTACCCATTCCAACGCAGAAAGACTCCAGTCGTCTCTTCGTAAGTCGCTAATCTTTTTTGTTCACTTGACGGCTAAGTTTCCGTTGGTCTTTCTATTCCTCCTTATCGTACTATATGCGATACCTGCAAGTGCAATCATCTTAGCCGTTTACATACTCCTTACAATTCTGTTTGCCGTCCCGTCTTTTCTTGTTTTGTATTTCGCGTACCCAAGTCTTGATTGGTTAGTTAGGGAGATTATCAATTAGGGTTGCAATTGGTTATTCTTTTTATCATCAATGACCCTTTTGTATCCTCAGATGTGCAATTTGTCGAACAAACACTTCATGTTCAAGAAGATGGCAATATAATCAAGTTTTTTGGGTGGGTGTTTTGATTGTTTATGTTTCTCTTCATGTAATTATCATTTTGCAACTTGGATTGTTTCATTTAACGTTGGTCTGTGTCATGTAGAATTATGTAATGTAATTAGCTGCCACATGTCAGTGGGATGTAGTGTTTTTGTTCACAAGTTGAATACTACATGTTACAAACTTACAGTTGGCCTTATCCTTGTGTGTGCGTTGGAACAAATAGTTCATCTCTATGGATGAGGAGTGAAATTGGGATTGTTATACTGTATATAGTTTTATCCTCATATATACGGAGTGTTTGATGTATTTTTCACGAGAATGTGTTGCAAGTATGGGTTTATTTTTTTTATCCCGGACACTAACTGTGTATTAAGTTAGTTGTATTGGTTGGAACCCAAAGTAGGGCTGTCATACAAAAAAAAAGTTGTATTGGTTGGAACCCAAACTAAGGGGCAAGGGTGTAGTCGGCAAGTTTTATCGGCAAGGTGGATCGGCTAGCATCGGCTCTTTGGCAAGCTTATAGCACATGCATCGACAAGTTTTGGCTGGTTACATCGGCAAGTTGAATCGACTGGTTTTGGCCGATGCTAGTGAACGTTGGGTGCCATATATAAAATTGGTTTATGGGTTTTGCGTGCATCGAGGCAAACATGCCATGTTCTTATTGGATACTATATATATTATTATATTATTAATATTATTATTATTTTATTGATTATAAATAGATAGATACAGCCACATGCCGATAGAACCAAACTAGCCACTACACCCTCATATTTGGCTCTTTTTGGTAGATTTTGGCCAAAAAGTTTACAGCCACATGGCATCTTTTTATTGGCCCATTTACTTGCCAAAACTTGTCAAAGAGCCACTACACCCTTGCCCCTAAGGCTGTCATACAAAAAAAAAAATTGTGCAACTTTGCAAGCCAAGAGAAAAAGAACAAAGACAAAATAATCAAACATATAGCATTACATTAAGCGGGTGTAGATGTAAGGTATGTGTTGAGTAGTGACCTTGGTTTTTCAATTTTAGCTTTGGATCCATTCAAAAGTTGTAGGTTTTTTAATACAATCAAGTTGAAGGGTTAAAAGTGCATTTCTCTCAAGATAAAGGGTCAAAGGTGTGTGGGCTTCAACTTTCTTGGTCCTTCTAGAACGAACTTAATATATAAAACAGAATGGCCAAAAGGAAAAAATAAAAATAAAAATAAACACACCAACAATAATATCTTTTTTTATTTTATATTTATTTATGTAGTTGATCTATTAGAGACGAGATGAGATCATCTAAATAACATTAATAATAACTCTCATAATAATGAAAGCAAAGAATCGGGCAGACTATCTTTGTTTAACCGTTTAATTGTTCAGATTTGATATCTGAGTTGTTAATCTTGAAAATTCTTTTACTATTATATATCAGTATACACAATTTTTTCTAAAAGGTACAACGAAACATATATAAAAAAACCATATTACATTTTGGATTTTGATGATGATAATCTCTAATATTGTTATTAACTAAAAAAATATACCCGCGCATTACCGCGGGAGTTTTTTCTGAACTTAAAGATGACAACGTAATACTAAACCTAGTTTTATATATTGCGCGTTTTTGTGGATGTTTTGTCTCTTTTTTAAAAAAGAAAAACCTATATGTAACTACAAACTTCCATTCCCAAAACAAAATCACTATCCCCACAAATATTATACTTCTGTCTTTCTCCATGCCAAATAATATGCTAACATTGGTTAGTTTCAAAAGAACCTCATTAGTTAAATTTTAACATACCAACGTCATTAAAAAACACAAACATTTAAGTGTATACTATCAATTTGAAAGTGAATGTAATAATATATGCAATATAATTTTTGACATAAAATCAGTAAAACTCTTATTTTTTTTCTTTAAAACTACCAGGGGTATAAAGTTAATAGTTGGTGAAAGTGAATGTTGTCAACCTTAACATTTTGTTCACATTGCATTAAATAAGTTAACAAACACGTTTCAATTCCTATATTATTACAACACAAATCTGATTATTGAAGAAAAATGTAAACACAAAACATGTTTCTTACTTAGAGAATTTATTTACAATAAAAATTGTTTACATCAAACTAATGTGTTGGTGCCCCATTGGTAAGGTCTTAAACCTTGGGGAAATCCACCAGGTTCGAATCTCACTCCAACATTTGTAGGAATGGATTATTATGGAGGTTTTCGAGAGTCCTGAGTTTCATCTGTTCGAGCTAATTATATATAAAAGATCAATCTTTAATTTATCCTTACAATCTTATATTTGTTGTTCTATATTTTTGAAAACATAATATTTGTGAAATAATGATCTGACATAGAATAAGAGAATTGAACTTTTTCTATTTTGAAAATAGATAATTTTAATTGTAAAGGATTTTCAAAACTTTGTTGTTTGGGTACATTTAAGGTACTAAGATTCTTTTTGAAAAATGATTTGATGTTGATACATTATTTTATGTTTTTTTTAAAATATTGATGTCTTAATGTGATCATAATATGGACTTCCGTAATTGCATTTGTTCATCTTCATGATATATGATGAAATCAACTTTTTACAGAGAGAATTTCATGACTCGATAAAGGTCTAAGTTGATTTATCAATCAAGAATTCAGATATATGGAGAGTTGAAATAGTGATTGAGAGAGAAAGATATATGCGATTTAGAGAGTTAATTCAAGATTGGTAGAGGGTAGCTTGACTTGTCAATCGAGATACAAAGAGGTTAAAAAAGTGACTAATAGAGTTAGAAAGGACCTTCACTTGTCAATCGAGATATAGAGAGATCTGAAATAGTGATTAAGAGATTCATAAGGAGAGACTAAGAGAGGTCAACCAAAGAGAGTTAATTTAAAGATTCTATATAGGGCTAACTTCACATACTAATCGAGATACATAAAAGCTGAAAGAGTGATTGAGACATTGAGAGAAGTCGGTCATACAGAGAGTTAATTTTAAGATTCACTAAAAGGCTAATTTCACTTGTTGATCGAAATATATAGAAAGCGTTAAAAAAACCATTTGATTTCTTAACGTGTACTAATAACATCTTTTTTGAAAGAATTATAAATTAACGCATGAGAAAAACCTACTTTGGATGTACCAATAAGGCCTCTCTTCCTACTCTTCGTCATGTGCTCTTCGTGCTCGTCGACGCGATGATGTTATTGGCACGGAGGTCGTCGAGGCTTCCGTCGTTGATCCATGTCGTCCCTTCGATGAGCTACGAAGCGTGAAAGTGGGGTCGAGGTGGTTTAAAAAAGGTTTTTCTTTTTATTTTGGTAAGTTTTATAGAGTAAGAAAAGTTGAGGAAAAATTAAGAAAGAGGTGGGGAAGAGTTGTTATTGAATGTAAGTGTGGAAAATGTATTTTTGAAAAAGTAAAAGCTGATGTAACAATAAGGGAGAGGTAAAAAAAAGCTCATTGTTAGAGAGAAGCCTAACACGTGACGACTTTCCAACACACTTTATTTGCAAGGGAATTGATAAATTCTCCAAATTAAACCTTTTCTTCCCAAAATCCAAATCAAACAAACCAACACACTCTTTTCTTTCCCGCTTCATTAACACTACTTCAAAACCCTAATAACAGAAAAATCGAATCTCCCCAGAAAAACCAAAAAACTTCCCAAATGGAACCACACCCTAACCATGTCGATCTAAAGCGCAAGGCGTCTGCCGATTACGTCACCAACGAACCCAAATGTCAAAAGCTATCACCTTCTTCACCAAAATTCATGGTCCGCATCGAAATTTCCTCCCCCGATTCCTTTTCCGTCAAGCCGTTGCCTGTCGATGGCCACACGTTTCCCGGAGAATCCGATTGTTTCAATAAACTAAGCCAATTCCTCCCTAATGTATGTTACATTATTTCTTTATTCATTTATTCATTCATTTATAATTTATGTTAATAATTGATAATAGTAGTAGTTATTAGTTTAAATAATCGCTACACGAAATGAGCTTGGCATAAAGATAAGTGGGTCGATCAGGTTAATGGGTCTTTCGCTATTATGAAAAAAAGTTAATGGGTCATGTTCAGGTTAGGGTTTAGATGAAGCGGTTGACCCGACTTACTCGTTTAAAGTTTAAAAATTGGAAATTTAAGAAGTTGGTCCACCTGCCAACCCATTTGGACCGTTTATATTAGACTAAGCTGTTCAACCCGCCAACATATTTACCCTTTTAAGTAAATGGATTATGCGGGTTATGTCTGGGTATTGATATTGTGTTGAATTATGATTAAAGCATGCAGTTTGAAACTTCTGTACGGGTAAAGTTTATCGGCTATACATAATTTTAAGGTACTTTATGTCATTAGGTGATTCCATCACATTACACGCAAACCAATGTTGGTGAAGAGGCTTGTGTTTTCAACTTGAAAGATTATGATGCGGTTGTTAGGTCGTTAAGGACACAGCGCATTGATTATGAAGATATTCCTTATCTGACACGTAGAACTTTAAACATACTTTCACGCTCTTGTGTTGATGGGAGATGGAAACCTTCCAGGCCAGAACATTTAACTGATGAAAAAGTAGGTGAGTTAATGGGACGAATTCCAAAGTCTTTGTCAGAGGTACTGCTTCCTTTCCAAGTTGAAGGTGTGAAGTTTGGCTTGCGTAGGGGAGGCCGGTGTCTTATTGCTGATGAAATGGGACTTGGAAAAACTCTCCAGGTGAACATCAGAAGAAAGAATTACATGTGCCGCTGGTTTTTATACTTTACACACGATTGGTGATGTTCCTCTTGGTCCTTCTAATATAAAAGTTTGCTTGTTTTTTAGGCCATTGCAATTGCAAGCTGTTTCATGGATGAAGGTCCAGTGCTAGTTGTTTGCCCTGCAATTTTAAGATATACATGGGCAGAAGAATTGGAGCATTGGCTTCCTTCATGTTTGCCCTCTGATATTCATCTAGGTATCTTTCTCAAATATGTAATATTCTATGATATTTAATCATGTCATACTATAAACTGGCATAAAGATTATATGATCATTTGAATCGGCTGTGAGCAACTTTTGGTAGCTGATGCTTTGCTTTCATTAATTAATTCATTTTCCAGTTTTCGGTCATGTAAACAATCCTATGAACTTGGCAAGGTTTCCAAAAGTTGTCGTTATTTCATACACAATGCTGAACAATTTGAAGAACAGCATATTGAAGCAAAACTGGGCGGTGATGATCGTTGATGAATCACATCATGTACGTTGTACGAAACGAAAATCATCAGAACCAGGAGAGGTATAGTTTATATTATTATTGGCATTCAGTTCATCTTGATTTCTATTATATTTCATGCAAGTATGCCTTCTGAGTTGTCAGCTGAAATTTGAGTGCACTTTTATTTTCAACATCACACATGACTCTTGGCACTTCATATTCTAATGACTATGCAGGTTAGAAAAATTAAAGTAAGTCAAGCATCATTTGAGAGCTAAAACTAATCTATATATTTATCCAATACATGTATGAACAATCAATTATGTAAGCTGGGATCTCTTAATATGCATCAACAGCTCCATGGATTTTGAGTGCAGTTAAAGCTGTACACAGTTGGCCAATCACCGCCACTCATGGAATAGGATCTTGTGACTTTTACTTAATTTACTATTTGTAAAATCAAATGGCACTAGCAATCTTTTCATCATCTTTTCTAGACAAAGATTATGGTTAGGTTTCTTGGTGTGACGATTGCTATATGTAAAGTCATAACCTTTGGGTGACATTTGCTTCAGTTAAAGTTGGCATGCTTGTTTCTAATTGTACTTATCTCTTTATTCTGATCTTTCTCTCACTCTCTTTCTCTCTAAATTTACAGACACAAGCTGTAATTGATGTTTCATCAAAGATCAGTCGTATAGTTTTACTCTCAGGGACTCCATCTCTGTCAAGGTTGTGTGGCAAAACAAATGCTTCAACATGCTATAGCTTTGTGTTATCAAGTCATGTAGAATCTACTGTCTTTTAGTAATCCAAATTATGTATCCTAATTTCTTTGGTCTCGTATTTCTCCTAGGTGCTAACAGGCCATTTGACATTTTTTATCAAATAAACATTCTATGGTAACTTCTATTTCTTTGTATTTGTATTTTGTTGATTTTGTGGATGATTGTCAGATGATGCCATTATATCTGACCAAAGTTGTCTTTGGATAGGCCTGGACTACTTGGAAAGGACAAGATTGCATTTGCAAAAACCTACTGTTCCATGAGTACCGTCCAAACTTATACAGGGGTTGTCTACCAGGTAGCATGGTTTGATCTTACGATGCATATTATATGTACTGCCAACTTCCTTTGCTTTTTCCAACCCGAATAGTTATCACTGTTATTAGTAGCTTTAAATTTTCAGCATATTTAACATGCTTTCACCTTTTCAGGATTTTTCAAAGGGCATTCGTTTGGAGGAGCTGAATGTGTTACTGAAGCAGACTGTTATGGTTAGTTATCGTTATTTGTGGACTTCTTTATCGTTTGTTTGACTTGTGAATTTTCCTCTCCTGGATTGTTGATACAGTCCGTTACTATAAATTATATCATCAAGTTTATTTCAAGGTTAAAATTCACAGAGGGTTCTTTTGGGACAATTTTTCTTTTAAATAGTTAATGGGACTCCTTAAAGTACTTTTTAACTTTAATTATAAAGCCAAAGAGTGAGAGAGTCATTACACTCACTTATATGGTTCACGGGTAGTGTAATTGCTTAACCTTGACTTTTATTATCCACCATTAGATCGTCTTGTACTTAAAATCCTGACCTTATTAATTGCCTAACTTATGGATTCGTCTGATCAATATGTAATTTGGCTGTAGTAATTCATTTTGGGATAATGAAAAGAAATTTGTGAAGTGGACTTTTTGGGATGCGGTAATATTTAAATCGGTTTGATCCTTGAATCTAGATTCTCGAAATTTCATGTTCTACTTTTTGTTTTTGAACAGCAAGGCCATGGTCTGTTATTGTACACTTTATCTTCTTTCTCAGCATTGCTGTTCATCTGTGTCATGTAGATAAGACGTTTGAAAGAACATGTCTTGATGCAATTACCACCCATACGCCGACAAATTATAGACTTAGTTTTGAAGAAACCAGATATCGATTCCGCAATAGCAGTTTGCAGTATGACAAATGATGATTCTATGGGAAATGATGCTGAACATGGTCCATCAGGTGAGTTTAATAAACATGATGGTAAAATTAAGGTCTTAGCATAATTTTTGTTCTATGCTGTCTTAATTTTCTTGGCAGTCTTAGTTTTCTTAGTTGGGGGAGTAATCTTTTTTCATCTTCTCTGAAATCATAATGCACTCGGTCTGCTTTGCTCCATCTAAGGCTAGGTCTGTATATGTATTTATGTACTATGTAACCACATAATCATTTTCTTCTAGACAATTATTCTGCTTATTGATGACTTATTTGGGATAATTAGTCTTGTATGTTTTTAGAAATCATTGATTGGAACACTTTGCACTTGTTCTGAATTCTATGAAGTTGCTTTATGATATCAAAAATAATAGTTTTACTGCTTTTACCGAGTCAAAGTTCTTATAGGTTTTCATCTGCATTCTGGATTTGTGTTACAGTTTTTTGACCTATCATGCTGGTCATGTTCATGTAGTTTTTTAGCATTTTCATTTGACTCCTGCTATATACTGTGAATTTTTCATTGCTGCAAGCATGCAATCTTGCAATTTTAAAATTTCGGCTACCATCTTTAATAAGAAACTATTGGTATTTTTCTGGATCTTGTGATGATTTCATTTCTGCAAGCTTGCAATTTGAAAGTTTCTGCTAGTACTTTAATAAAAAAATATTGCTTTTATTTTTTTGGTTTTAGAGGATGCTGGTCGCAGCAGCTCTTCAAAACTATCCAGTCAAGGTATCGGTATCGCCAAACTATCAGGATTTCGAGAGTGGCTACTTATGCATCCAATTATTGCCGAATTGGATGATGAAAATTTTGAATCAAGTCAAAGCTCTCATAAAATGATAATTTTCGTCCATTATCATAAGGTTACTGATAGATTACAGGTAAGGAAGTCTTTCTTTTCTGGATTGGTATATCATTCTTGCTAGTAAAATATTCGCTTCAGGAAAAGTTGATATGAATATCAAAAGAGAGGAAATAATAAGAGAAGTTTTCTTAGAGAGAAAAACCAAAATATTTGATGTCTTTTCGAGACTAATCAAACTTGATTAGAGCCATATGTATTCATGTAGCTTTCGTAATTAAGTGCTGGATCAAATGCAGATCTCCACATCTGAATATACTTTGGCATATTGCTTTGTACTTAACATGATGTCTTTTAACTTAACAGGAATTTCTAGTTGAGAAGAGGATTAAACATGTACGTATTGATGGGCATGATGGATCTGCTAGAGACAGGCAGCAAGCAATTTTTTCTTTTCAAAATTCAAAAGAGGTATGTACATTGTTTTTTAGTAGACTGGCAATAATTATGAGCAGTTTAATGAAATGTCTAGCCGTCATTAAGTCTCTAATGAATATAAACTAGTCCTCATGAAACGTAGTGCAAGATTCCCAGTATGGTGCCACAGAAAATGCTGTTGAGGTGTTTTCAGTTTGGATTATAAGCTCCTAAATAAACAATGCCATGAATGAAATATGTTTACAAAAAACTTTGATTGTTTGTATAGTAAGAGTGCAACTTGACCCTCCAGGTTAAAATTGCATTGGTCGGGATACTTGCCGGGAGTAGTGGACTTGATCTTTCAGCTGCTCAAAATGTGGTGTTTTTAGAATTGCCTGAGAGAATATCTGATTTTCAACAGGTGCGTCAATTGTAGCGCTTGTTAGATCTAGTTCAGGCTTATGTATTCTATATTTTAATAGTTTAGCCACAAACATTTTCACATGCATTTATAAAACTGGCCAGCATGAGAGTGTTTCCGATCATAATTCTTTTCACTGTTGTGGCTCCTTGATGCAATATTCAACCTTGTAGGCTGAAAGTCGAGCTCATAGGCGTGGTCAAACTAAAGCAGTGAATGTATATATATTTTGTGCCAGGGTGAGTATACTAATCATTTATAGTTTGTTTCGTGCACGATTCAATCATTTGAACTCAATGGTGATTTCTTTGCAGGACACTTCAGATGAGTCCCGCTGGAAAAGATTGAATAAAAGTCTGCATCGTACGTCATCTACTGTTGATGGGAAGTGTGGCTCAAAGGAGGAGATTATGGTACTTTTATCAATTCTTACTTTTGGCTAGCTTTATGTTATTTTGCTTATCTTAGATGCGGTAGCCTCTTTTTAATAATCGAAGGCAGCGTAACAATGGATTACTAGGATTCATGAGAGTTTTAGATCTATGGAGTGCAAATGTGGACCATGGGCCAATTTAATAATTAATATTAACCGTATGTATAAGAAGTAATGATACAATGTCACCTTATATCTAACAGTAGTTGGCATATCGTATACCCTAGAAGATCAATGATTAAAAACCAACAACCATGGAAACTATAGCTATAGACTGTTAGGCTCTTAGTAGGCCTGCCCCATTACATTATAATCTCCATAGTGTTTCAACTTAAACGACAACAAAAAAGGGGTAAATTGGAAGGAACCCCTTAATCCCTTGTACCGCATTGGTACCTACACAACCACCCTGCAAGTTAAAGTGTACCGAGGTAAGTGCCCCTGAGTGGATACCACCACATGGAGTCAATTAAATCCGGTCAGAGACGAGGGTAGAACCCGCGCCAATTTTTTGTAAGGCTCCCCCCAAAATGGGGCCTCACATAAGTGGTGGCAGATGGTCACTTGATCTATGAGCAAGTGATTTAATGAGAAAGCAGTCATACAATACTAGTCAGGTTACCTAGTTTATGTGAACTAGCAGTTATTATAGCATCAGAAATAAGGTTTTCACTACAGGCAAATGTGGATTCCTTGAAGACTTAGATATATTAAAGTTACATTTTGACTTGCAAGTTCGTTTTCTATGGGCCCCACTCATGTCAGATGTACCATTATGTATAGACTGCATGAATATATAGCAAGTCATTCATAGAATGCAGAAATTGTTCTTTTGGGGAAGTCCAGGGTTAGAACAGAGGTATACTTGACATCGTTAAATCAAGGAGAGAATCATGTGTTTCACATTCTGAGTTTGAGAGGAAAGTTTTTGATAATTAGTCTGATTAGGAATTCTATCAATGTGGATTATCTCTTCATAAATTATGCATCACTTGTTTTTGTACTTCATGCTTTACGGAACAACTTCACTTTTGAGACTTGCTTTCCAGACAATTACAAAGTTTATCAGAAGCTGTCTTGTGTTTCTGCAGGTTGAAGATGTTTCTTTACTTGGACCTGTTGAAGAAAGACACAAAGAGGATAATTCGGTCTTTGAGGTGGAAAGCGATGATGAATCTTCAGGTATTGAGCCAGTGAGATGCTCTCAGTATGCGAGTGAAAAGATGCAATCTAATGAAGTAATCAATGGAGTCGCAACTGCGACAAGTGACGAGATGCAATCTGATGATGATGCAAACTTTTATCCATTTCTCAAGTATTGCTACAAGAGAACCGTACTCACTCCAAACTGTTTTAGTTACAAGTTCATATAAGAAACTTGTATAAATTAAATGCATAATTTTTATAATTATTGATTAACAGGGTCACATCGTTCCTGATATAAAGACTATGGCATCCAATGAAGCAGTTGAAGAACATAAACATGAAACCAGGCGCGAAAATAGAGTTCTTTCACACACTTTGCTAAAGGCTGATAAGGCAAATATAATGGAAACACAAAGTAATTTGGAACCTGATGATCAGGTTGAAGCAGATCCTGGTTGTCTCCCAGCACATTCTCTCCGTTTTGAGGTATGTTTTAATATGCATGATTCAAGCTGAGTGTTAGACATTACCTTATATTTTTATTCACTATTTAGGGTTCTTCCTAAAGTTATTATTGTCTCTCTTCTAATATTTTTGTAGTACAATTTATTTGATTGGTGTTTGTAATGATTGCTGACAGAACTATACAATACTTAAAAATTGAATTTGTGCAACAAATAGTCAATCTATTTCAATAGTGATTTTACGTTTATGCAGGTCAGCAAATATACCGGAAGAATCCACTTGTATTCATGTATTCATGGAGTAGAAACAAGGCCTACCCCATTGTTTAAAAACTTTCGACCAGAGGAACTTGAAACAAACGAGCCTCCAGTTGATGACAACTTGGCTCGTAAATGTTCCGAGGATGATTTGATATACAGGCCTGCTCTTCTAAGTTTCATCAAAGAATGGAGCAGTCTCAGACCTATCCAGCAAAGTAAATTATATAACAAGCCTCTTCAACTTCCATTGGCTGTTGAGTTGTGTTTGAATGAAAGCCAAAATCATGATAAAGAGGTATGTCTGAAAGGTTTTCATTCTTTTTTGGTAGAGGTGACAAAACAGGTGGTTGGGTAACATCTCAGTATGAATTTGCATCAAAACAGGTCAATTTTATTACGTGAGTCAAGACAAGTCAAGTTCAGCCATGTATCTTCCTATGGTTGGTAAAGGCTGGTGCCTTTAAACCTTATGCCAGGGTCCAAATCCCCTTCCCAGAGTCGAGTTCATCAGACCTGCTGACACTTATTAATTTTTGTAGATTGTTTTAATAAAATGATTTTGGATGCTGTATGCATATGAATATATGCCAGACACTTGTGACCCATATAATTGAGTGTGCCGTTTTCATACAAATAAAACCCAGTTGACCCGTTTTCATATAAGTTTGCCGCTTCTATTTTCTGGATATTCATTTTCATGTATAGGTGTCAAGTTAATTATATATAAATGTATGTCAATACACGCTTGGAGTAACAACCGACTATTATCAAACAGGGATTGCTAAAAGGAGGAAGCAAGAAGCGCGGTACATCGCTAGATGATATAAGTCAACCCCTCCCCTCAGATGCTGTATGGAAGAATGTTTCCCTCTTTCATTGCAGAAAAGAAAGACAATACCTGCAGGGTTGGACACTTGTTAATGAACCACTCTGTAAACTGTGTCAAAAGATTTGCTTGTAAGCTGAATTGCAGTTAATACATAATATAGAGGTAGAGGTGGCAAAATGGGGGGTTGATCAACTGGTCAAATAATGTACTTGCCAGAATGGAAATTTTTTAGTTGGCTCAGTTAGTGAACGTATTATTGAACTGCTAGTCTTTTTTCTTAAAAAAGTAGTAAAAAAAGGTGTAAGTGATTAAATTCACTTTAGTTCACATTGACCTTTCCCACCCAAAGTTTTTGAACTTCACCCATTTGTAAGTAAATGAATGAAATTGCCACATCTACATAAAGAGTATCACCATAGGACATAATTAAGTCTATTCTCATTTACAGGAAGGATAGTGCCAAGAAGCCTGAATTCTTTGAGGATTTGTTTTGTGATTTGGACTGTTACGAAGAATATCGCTTAAGAACTAGCAATAGATACTTACGCGGGGTCAGTTATTGGATTTCAAATGTCATTGTGGATTTTTATTAATTTTTTTCCTTTCTTTCTGTTTCTATTCGATGATATTTTATTTTAGTCTTGACAATAAGATATGCAGGGGCTTGCTCAAATTGAACATGGCATATGCACAAATTGCCACCTTGATTGCCGGAAACTTGTGAAGAACATTAAACCTTTGTCACTTGAGAAACGTAAAGAATTTATTATAAAAGAAGCCCCGAAGCTGGCAGCACGTCAAAATTTGTTAGTTTGCATCGATTGTCATGTATTTCATCTTGCTTTACAATTACTTAGAATTAATCTGATCCCAGATAAAAAAATTTCTTAATCTTTGTAGACTTGATAAGCTCATCAGTGATCCAACAGAGGGCAATGCATGGCATGCAGACCACATTGTGCCGGTATATCGAGGGGGAGGTATCTTATAATATTACTCGAACTTAGTTTAAAACTTAGCAATTGTTCGCTGCAGTTGTATTATTGATTCATGATATAGGTTTTAATCTTCACCTGTAAAGTATTAATGGGGGTGTTTGGATTTGCATTATGAAATTCATTATCGCACTTTGTTGGTTGCAATGATCAGTTTTTTTGTTTTTGAAACACAAAATCTGTTCCTGACCTGTCAAATAATCAGTTTTGGATATACTTGGTTTCAAACCTACTGGCAAAAAAAATCTGATTCTCAGTGGGGTAACATAAAATCACCTTATTACCCTTTCTTCTAACCTAATTTTAGAGACTTACTCTCCTCTCTGAAAATGTATTTCCTTTTTTCCCATACAGTTAATTTTTGGTCATTTTTTTGTATTAGTTTCTTAGATAATTAGAATGCACGAAACACTCAATCTCATCGTTACAGCTTAAATCTACAAAAGTCACATATAAATCTATCTTCTATGACCTGTTTTTCTATACGTTGTTGTCTTATTCTAATACATTTAAACATGCAACACCCCCTAAATTTTACTATATTATTTAGAATAGGAACTAATCCTAGCAGATCCAATACTGAGACTTCTACTCACATTTTCTATACGATCCACCTGCAGGTGAATGCAGACTAGAGAACATGAGGACTCTTTGTATTGCGTGTCACGCTGAAGTCACTGCGGCTCAATGTGCTGAACGACGCTCAGAAAGAGCCAAGGCTAAGAAAAAACTTAATCGCTTGCTGGCCAACCTTAAAACTGTTCATGCCACTACTAATTTCGGCAAGCAAAAGGTAATATTCTTGTTGCTTCTTACTCTTGTTTACACCAATTCTAGAGATATAGTGTTTACTAGGGATGTCAACACGCTGGCAAAGCAGTCAAATGGTTGTCAATAGTTAACATGTTAGTTACGATCACAAGAACTATTGTTAAGTTTATACCCTCATGCCAAGTATGGTTCGTAACAATCTATCTTGAGATAAATGTATGCATTTCGATTCGGATCATATTCTATGGTTACGATTCTACCAAAAAAAAAAAAAAGAATCAATGTGTGGATTCCTATACTTTTTCTTTTTTCATTTAATAAGCTTATGAAAGAGAATTATGAGGTTTTCAATAATTGACCCTTTTTTGTCTCTTCTTTAACTTTTAAGGTCGTTAGAAGCTAACATGTTAATTCCAACTACAAAAACTATATTGTCACAGTAATCTGTTTTTGTTAAAGTGAGTTAGGAGGTTTTATGCATTCGATTACCCTTCGGGTAACTTTTGACATGTTTGATCCATCTGCTTCATCTCATTTGTGGTTATATCTTTTGGCTTATAACCCGTTTGACCCATCAAAGACATAAGAACGCAAATTTTTTTAAAGTTTTGACTCCTTTTTTCCATATAAAAAGATGAGGCATCATGCATCCATCAACTTTTTTCAATAATCTTGATAACAAAAAGACATGCTTTCAGGACCATGATGAAGACAGCATTCTCGACAGTGAACTTTTTGTCCATGTCCCAGGAAGTGCCTACAACACAACAAACTTAGTAAGTAGTAGAAGTGAGGAGGGCAAGAAGGGTTCAGAAGGCGCAAGTTCTTGAATTCCAATTACTTTGACTTTTGAGCTCCCCATCATCTTGTGGTTTAGGATCTGGTAGCTTTTGTATGTAACATGTGTATTGTGACTGCAAGCAACCCTAACTTTGTGAGGCATGGCGGAAGCCAGGTTTGGTTTGCATACCAGGATCACCCTTGAGCAGGGACAAGACCACAGGTTAGGACCAGGTTTTTGGGCATTTGTAAATGTTTTTGCTGATATTGGTGCAAAACAAGCTTCAATATATAAATAAAAGGTTACTTATCATTCATGGTCATCTTAATTGGGTATGCTAATGATACATTGTTTCTTCATAATCATACCAGTAACATTACCTGTTGAATTTGAATCAAATATACGACATGCATCTTGGAAATCTCAACCGTGTTTGGTTGTCACAAAAAAGTGGCTGCTTTTATGCAACTCTGGAGCACAAGATGCTTTAGCTCTGTAAGACATTTTACTTTCATTGCCCACTGTGTTAAAAGTAGTCAATTTGCAACATTCCACTCTTTGTGAAATACATACAATTTTCACATAATGTGGTTTCTAATGAGAGTAAACCCATGATCTTCTGGTTAACTTTTACTCCTTCAGCTTTACTAGGCCAGAAGTCTATCGGTACTTGTAATTACATGTGTGCAGCGTACCTCACATGGCCCGCATTCTTGCCATTCCACAACCCCCTTAAATCTAACGTGAAACAATGTGTGTATGGCCGGTTGGGTTCATTGCCAACTCGCCAACTATTTTAAGCCAAACATTTTGTACAACGTACCAATCACATTATCACAATCAAGAAAGAAATTACTGGAGTCGAAGAGAACTAGGTTTGTGCGGCGTATCTAATTATTTATTATAAAATAAAGTAAACACCCAATGTCGTCTTTCACGAGTTTTTGGGTCTCAATACCTCGACGGTGTATGGGGAGGTTAAATGTAGACAACCTTATTCTTATCACGATGGTGTAGAGAGATTGTTTATTGTTTCTATTTAATTATTATGTATTATACTCTCTTGAAAAATTGTTGAAGTAATAGTAAAATATAGAAAATATCATTTTTACCCTTTCCTTCTACGTATCAATTCAATATTCATTATGTAATTTAACTTAATGTTCTGTGATTCTTTACAATATAGTATACTAATGACCACGAAACATTTATTAATGGTTCACGAAACAGTAGACGGGTAAAGCTAGTTATGGTATAGCCAGTGGTGGAACAAGGATCAAATGTAACTTGTAGCACAATTTTTTTTCTTTAATCTTGTATCACTACGAAGTAACGATAATGTTTAGACTGTTACAATTTTTAGCACTTTATTAAGGATTTTTGTTTATTTTTGGTGGGTTTTTAAGAGTTTTTGACACTTTTTGAGTATTCTTTTCATATTTATTAGCACAAACACATCATTATAAGTTATATTAAAAGGAAATGAAAGTTTAAAATTAGTTACATTGACCGGTATCCTATATTTATTTGACCCGTATAACCAATAAAAATACATCATATTTCAGAAAAATTATATTACAAAAATTTAACGGACCCGTAGCTTAGGCTACCCTTGCTTAGGTGTAGTTTCACCCAACGGGTATAGGGTATACTATAAACTGTGTATAATTTTGAAGTGAACAAAACAAGAACCAGTTGAGAATATATATCACCTCTACTATTTTAGTTCGATTGAAATATTTGTTTTATTATTATCTACCAATCCTAAATTCATTACTAAACAAATAAGAACCCTAAGATGAATTTTATCTTTGATTTATAACCATTAGATCAAATTTAATTATTTCATTTTTATTACTTTACAATATTAATACTTATACTTTACATTATTTGTCAAAATATACCCTTATTAATTATTGAAATATACCATAAATATAAATAAATAATAATGAGTCGACTTTCTCGTTCCCTCCTTACAAATTGTGATATTATTATATTATTTATTTATTATTATTTTATTAACATGGATTCCAAAAGTAAATACGATTGTGATTGTATTATAAATTGTCAAAGTTATTATTTTATTAATACGGATGATTATCCATATGTGTTATTTTTTTATTAACCTTGTCATAGATATTTTTTAATTTATTTAATTTTTCTTAATTCATAATTAGAGAAAAGTTTGGATTTATAGATAATTTAAGTTTTATTTAAGTCATTATACCTTTTTTACTTTTTTAAAATTTAATTTTAATTTAATAAATTCAAATATGGTCATTAATTATGAAACATAATTTCTACTTATAATTATAAAAAGTAATTACTTTAATGATATAATCATGGAAAATAAATTTTAAGCTAAAGTAAACACAACATTAGTCTTTCCATTTTAGATAATAAAATTTGTGTATTTAATTAGTATTAATGTATATAATGAAATATATATAAAGTTGTTATAACAAATAAGTTTAACATACTTAGCAACAAACATTTTCATCGTTAACTCACATAAAAGACAACCACCAACGCTTGAAGATCAGCTGGGTAGTCTGTACCTTTTATTTTTTTATGTTTATCAAATCCCAAGGTTGATTCCAATAATCAGAAGTAGATAAAGCGGCTTAGGACATTTGTACGATCGTAAGCGCCAAGGTTGTTCTTCATAGCTGACTTTTACACCCAACTTTGTCTTCTATATTTGTTCTTCATCTTCGATTTAGATCAAATGCTATAATCTACATTAATGCATCTTGAATAATCACTTCTTAAACTTATTACATCAATACATGTGAATATTAGGTCAGCTTAGAGATCCAAGATGACCTAACTTAAGAGAGCTTACCTAACTTAAGAGGGCATAAACTGACTCAATTTACAACTAAAGACTTAAACATTCTTTTACATTGTTTGTTATCAACAAATCTAATCAATTACACTATGACTCAACATGTATATCCTACTAAACAACTTCGATACATAAAACTTTTTGAATAATAATATCATCATATTTCAATTTATCTTATCTATAATTAGTAAGTATGTTATTATGAAAACTTAATATTTTTGAATAGTAATATCATCATATTTCAACTTATCTTATCTATAATTAGTAAGTATGTTATTAATATTATGAAACTTAATATATTTTTCTCGCGTATTACGCGGGAAAATAATCTAGTTATTATTATTATTAAGTTTAAAATCTCTTTCAAGGGTACAAATAAAATTTATTATATTGTTATCAACAAAGCATGGTACGAAATATATTATTTTGTTTACTTTTATTAAATATGATTTATGCACCATCTTCATTGATGACTATTGTTGGAAGGTATGACCCTTTTTAACATCTAATTATTTCGTAAATATTATATTATTCGTCTTTATCTTGGCAACAATTATTATTGCAAAATTTTTTTTCTTCAGATTCGCTTTCAAAGTTCGAATTTAATTACATTTTCATTATACTTTCTTTAAAATCTTCATTTATTGCTTCCATTTTCTACGGTAGAAAAGGTTCTCTAACCTTTGCATGAGATGAGGATCGAACCCATACGCACTGTCTCCAAAGGTCAAGCTATTTACCACTGATTCAACCATGCTTTTTTGATATATCATTACTAATCTAACTTTAATATTGATTGTTCTGTATCATATAACATATATTTTTGTAACCATTTGTTTGTAATATGTTTGTACATAGAGCATTTCTCTAAATGTATTGGAAAGAATTAATATCGGGTTAAAATGAAAAGTAGATTTTTGTTAGATGTAAAGCTAACTTGTACTAATATCGATTTGTATTGAATTAGCCATTAGAAAAGACACATGTACAAATAAACAGTCCCTAATGCCTATATGGCCATATCATAAGTCATAACATACGGGGAAAAAATAATATACGGAAAGTAGAAACCGGATAGAAAAGTAAAAATGTCGACGGCCATCCCTCCACCGTCGCGAAAAGAAATAATATCACTTTTCCGGTCACTCCTCCGATCAGCTCGTCAGTTTCCAGATTACAACATAAGAGAATACGCAAAGCGCCGTACTATCGATTCATTTCGTCTTAACCAAACCTTATCAGATCCATCGTCCATTGCCGCCGCCTTTTCCGACGGAAAGTCTCAGCTTCTGGTCGCTAAAAGACAAGCTGTTGTGTACTCACTTTATGCTCCCAAAGTCAAAAGCATTATGGATATCAAATAATTAGTATATTTAATTTTGTATTTTTGATTTTTAATTTTGATGCTGTTAGAGTTATACATTAAAAAAAATATTGTTGATTTTAATTTCTGCTGAATTTTTTCCATTAAAATAATGTATCTGTAGTTTTTGAGCTTTATAATACAATAGTTTGCTGATGACTATATTTAGTTTTTCTCATGAATTTATGCTTAGAATGTGTATAGTTTATTGCGTGTTTGGCTATCAAAAGTGCGCGTGGTTTATCGATAGGCGAAATGATATTTGAGGTGTTCCGATATTAGGTACTTTATAACGGCTTGTTTAGTGTTTTCATTATCCTGTACACAGCGATGGAAAGTGATTGTGATATTTTGAAATGATAATTTGTTAACGTATCTATAGTAGTTGTTGATTGCGGCAAGAAATAGATAAACATGGTTGCGTTTCATTGAATTGGTATATCTGCATGCTAGTTATGTAGCTTGCTTCCTGATATTGATTTTATTCAACCAATACGTAGTATAGCATCTACTCAGATAATCAACTTGTACTAGGGCACACTTTTAAGCTATTGAAGAACTCAGTTGTATATGGCACCGTATGAAAGAACTTGTGCTTTTGCCATTTGGATATTCGTAGACGTCTACAGTCCAATAAAGAGACGGTTATTGCAAATTTAGTCCTTGCCCAATATGATGCTCAGTGGTATTCTAATAGTTTTCGAGACTCTCTGGAATAGTATTGGATGGAGTCCTGAGTGATTTTGTCTGCCTTGGTCCGCATATAGGTCACACAATCCGGAAGCTAACCAATTTATATGAAACAAATTGCTCCACATGTCCAGGTAAGTGGCTATGTAGTGTTGCGTGATGTATCTATGACTATTGATTATCGCTCCGAAAATTTTCAATTGGGGTCGAGTCATAAGTCCAGTTATCGTTTCTATGCATAGAAATCTAGTGAATCATTCAGCACAATATATTATACTGCTGACTATAGTTAGCCGCTGTAGCATGAGGGGAGGGATCAATTAAAGATTATGAACAACCGACTATTAATGAGAAATTTGGACTCAGAGTAACATAAATGATAGTGTTACTTAGGCTATGCCGTTTAGTGCTAAATTTGGTTATCCTTATTTATATTATTGGTTTCTCTTTTTGTCCCATTGTAGCATGGCAGCAAAAGCTTGTTGTTTGTTTAGCAAGTTTACATACAGGCTATAGAAGCATCATAAACATCAATAGGGAAATAGGTTTTTTTTTTCTTCAGTAAGTAGTATAAGATAGCTGATGTGGGCAAAAAGGGTAAGATTTAGTTAGTAGTATTAGATAGCTGGTGTAACTGACTAGCGTTCAGGTCTGCCCCTCACAGCCAACTTATCAGTTCAAGTCCAACCGATAAACTTGTGTATCTGCTCATCAGTTGGATAAAAATTGGCAAATAAGAGGTAGTATCACAAATAGTTAACTACGAGTATTAGATTGGTAAGAGAGCTTGAATTGGAATACCAAGTGAGAATACTTTTAAATTTCAGCCAGCTATAAATTACATCAAACGTAACTTCAATGCAGTTGTACATGAACTTTTGAGAAGATAACTACTGTAGATGAGGTATTAGAAGCATTAGCTTAGAGTGGCAACAGAACCGTTTAGTTGTGAAGAGGGTTTGGTCCACTAGGAACAACTCGCTTCTCTATGTTGAATCGTGTATCGATCCCTTCAGATAAGATAGGTGGGGGTACTGGGCTCTTATAAAATAATCGACAGCGGACACAATAGTGCCTTTTATGAAGGTTATGAGTTCTCATAGGCTGATAACGGTTGTCATGTTTGCCTTCTGGATGGCTTTCAGAAGACAATCCTTCAGCTTTCATTGTTGCAACTAGGCAACAAAGAAAGGTGGCTGCTAGAATCCTGTGTCTGAAACTTACGCTCGTCATCGTGGGTTGATGATGATTGTTGGTAGGACTAAATTGTATGAGCAAGACCTGCATAAATAGGATATCTCATGAGCTACATAAATGCTTTCAATGAATGAAGATCTTGGGCAAAAGTAGGAAAAACGTGTTTATTTTTTCTTCAGGTTTTTACTACTTGTGATGACATCTTTGTGAGCTTTAGGCCTTGTCAAGCTCAGAGGGGCAAGGCTGGGGCCGTGTGTATGGGTTACGAGCTTGGCTGGACTGCTTTTAAGCTCCTGGAACTCCTGAACCATTATTAATGATCACCATCTTTAGGTTAGCAGGGCCCGGGCTTGCATTAGAAATTCTGTCTGGAGGAATTCATTGTAAATCATCTGTTCCCTGATCTTTTGCAGAAGACAAAATACAACTTGTTGTGCATGGTGTACTAGTGAGGCAATACAGCTGAATTTGAGAATGAGTCCTGATTAGGTGCTTCTTATATTGCAACAGTAGCTGATTGCAGGTATGATGACAGTTTTTTAACAGTGTCAATGCCATTGTAAATTAGAAGCATTTATGATTACTTACACTCTACCTGTCTAGCCTCTGGTGCTAGTTTACCCGTTTTAAACTAATACGAGTTTTGTGCCTTCTGCACTTTTAAACATGTAATATTAGCACTTTTGGCAGGATATTAAAAAGATGACTGTTTGTGTCCTAATATCACTTCTGTATGTATGTTTTTTTCGTTCAAAAACTATTACCTATATGTTGGGGAACTTCTTTGATATCTACCATTGGGTTTTAACCTTAAGATAAGTCAAAATTAATCTCAGAAGTAGTTATAGAGCAACCTGCATTAAAGGAATAGCAAGCATGTCAAATTGTGCCATTTATGATGTGGAATTATGATATCATATGGGGCAAAGTGGTAACATTGGCATAACTTGGTGGATAGTTTTGGCGAGGGCAAAAATCGATTGGGTTGGGTTGACCTGAAACATATATATTCCCAGATTCTTCCATGAATAGTTAGCGTTAATTATTTTTACCAAGTCGTATTATCTTATAATAATATAACATAGTTTCTGGCTGAAATTTTTTGGGATTGAAGATATTGTGGGCATTAGAAATACATCTTGGGAGCGAATTTTGATCAATTGTTTGACTTTATTTTATCTGTTGACCCGTCAGATATAATACATAATCCAAAGTTCATAAGGACATGGGTCAAATTTACCTCGTTTTAAACTAATACGAGTTTTGTGCCTTCTGCACTTTTAAACATGTAATATTAGCACTTTTGGCAGGATATTAAAAAGATGACTGTTTGTGTCCTAATATCACTTCTGTATGTATGTTTTTTTCGTTCAAAAACTATTACCTATATGTTGGGGAACTTCTTTGATATCTACCATTGGGTTTTAACCTTAAGATAAGTCAAAATTAATCTCAGAAGTAGTTATAGAGCAACCTGCATTAAAGGAATAGCAAGCATGTCAAATTGTGCCATTTATGATGTGGAATTATGATATCATATGGGGCAAAGTGGTAACATTGGCATAACTTGGTGGATAGTTTTGGCGAGGGCAAAAATCGATTGGGTTGGGTTGACCTGAAACATATATATTCCCAGATTCTTCCATGAATAGTTAGCGTTAATTATTTTTACCAAGTCGTATTATCTTATAATAATATAACATAGTTTCTGGCTGAAATTTTTTGGGATTGAAGATATTGTGGGCATTAGAAATACATCTTGGGAGCGAATTTTGATCAATTGTTTGACTTTATTTTATCTGTTGACCCGTCAGATATAATACATAATCCAAAGTTCATAAGGACATGGGTCAAATTTGCCTCGTTCTAAATCTACGCAAAGCAGTGTTTGACTGAATATCATCAACCTTGTGTTACTGATTACACCGGGCTTGCTTTTTGGTTCCTAAACTAATACGAGTTTTGTGCCTTCTGCACTTTTAAACATGTAATATTAGCACTTTTGGCAGGATATTAAAAAGATGACTGTTTGTGTCCTAATATCACTTCTGTATGTATGTTTTTTTCGTTCAAAAACTATTACCTATATGTTGGGGAACTTCTTTGATATCTACCATTGGGTTTTAACCTTAAGATAAGTCAAAATTAATCTCAGAAGTAGTTATAGAGCAACCTGCATTAAAGGAATAGCAAGCATGTCAAATTGTGCCATTTATGATGTGGAATTATGATATCATATGGGGCAAAGTGGTAACATTGGCATAACTTGGTGGATAGTTTTGGCGAGGGCAAAAATCGATTGGGTTGGGTTGACCTGAAACATATATATTCCCAGATTCTTCCATGAATAGTTAGCGTTAATTATTTTTACCAAGTCGTATTATCTTATAATAATATAACATAGTTTCTGGCTGAAATTTTTTGGGATTGAAGATATTGTGGGCATTAGAAATACATCTTGGGAGCGAATTTTGATCAATTGTTTGACTTTATTTTATCTGTTGACCCGTCAGATATAATACATAATCCAAAGTTCATAAGGACATGGGTCAAATTTGCCTCGTTCTAAATCTACGCAAAGCAGTGTTTGACTGAATATCATCAACCTTGTGTTACTGATTACACCGGGCTTGCTTTTTGGTTCCCATAACATATACGATGATCGTAGTTCTTGTTTGCGTGGCTAGTTGAATGTGCAAGTACTCTGCCGTTAATCAAGATATGTATGTATTGGGCTAATGGGCACTCTAGTCTAGTGTGATTTGAACAACAATATCTTATTATCTTCTTAGGCTCTTAGGTCAGCTTGAATCATCTAGAAAATGTTGCTAGTTTTTTCGGGTTTTGTAGGTTGGTTCCCAAAATCTTGCCAGATTGCTTTTGACTGCATTTACTAGCAGTGGGTGAAAAGCTTAACAAAAATAGTCATGCATAAAGCTGCTATGACTTTTCTTTTGTTGGTTGGATAAAATTTTAATGCTGTTTGCCCATCTCATATGTTTACATTTTTTTTTTGTTACACTAGTTAATTGTCAAAGATAGTTCTAAAAATGATTTGGATTTTTGTATAGAATTGATCACCCGACTATCGCAATTAGAAATACTTTCAATATATATAAAGTTTCCATGAGGAGATTATGCCTGATTTGTTGATTAATTAGGGAGTCAAATATAATTTTTCTGGGCGGCTTTAAATGGAAATAAACAATGCTTGTTCATCTTCTTACGCTTATGTTTAACCCAGAGCACAAACACAACGGTGGCGGATCCAATGTTGTGAGAGGGGACTCCAACCCAAACCTGTTAATTTGTATAGACTATTTCCTTGAAAATTTGAAATTCCCTATAAACATAAAACCCTCATTTTGAAAGTTTTTAGTCTTAATTACAGTAAAAAGAATTTTTATCCCTCGTTTTCTAAAGTTTTTGGATCCGCTATTGGTTAGAAATGTTGTGTTTTGTTAAGAAAATAAGTTTGCCCTTAGGACAATCGTTTCTTTTTTGCCACATTCCAATAGAAAACGTATAAAACCACTATATTCTCGAGAGGATTATTACAATATTAAGATGAAAATTTATCTTGAGAATGCCATGGTAAATATTAAAACTGTATATATTTATAATTACTAGATGGATGCCCGCGCGTTGCGGCGGCTAAACGGTGATGGTTTTCAGGATTTATGGCTGCGATGGTAATGGACTGCAGTGATTGACGACGGAGGGTGTTTATGGTGAGATATGTGTGTTTGTGTGTGTGTTCAGTGTGGGCAGAGGAGAAGAAAGGGGAAAATGAAGAGCATGTAGGGTTTTGTTTATGTACAGGGGTATTTTGAGTAGAAAAAAAATGCTGAAAATAGAACCCTCGGTTTGTATACAAGGGAGTATAGATTTATGATAATGTTGCAAAGATTTCTTCTCAATAACAAATAGTATAAGATATATACGAATTTGAAATAAAATAAAAAAGGGTACCGTTATTTTAACTTTTAACTTAACAAAAAGTTACTGTATTTATTTTGATGTATTGATACAAATAAAATAAGGTTTAGATGTAGATATAAGATAGGACATTCTGATATTACTTCTGAAGATGCTTATTGTGTGCAAAAAACCAGTTAAACCTGGTGTATATGAGTAGTAAATGCTTTCCCTCACCCAACAGTTTTTTAGTTTTTTACTGTATCTCAAAATGATAAAAATATAAAACAGCTTTAAAGGGCTGTACAATGTTCTCATTAAGACTTGTACTTTTCTCCGCTAGAACAGCAAGCAGTAAGAGGGTTGGCAATGGACCACTCACTTACATTTTCACCACTCACTTCTAACCAATCACATTATGTCACCTCAACTCCATCACTCACTCACCACTCATCCAAATTTTGTTGCATCCGACCACTCACTTCACCACTCACTACAATTTTCATTTTATTTAAACATTAAAATTTCATTAAATTAAAACATTACATAATAAATAAAAATAAAACATACATAATAATTAAAAAACACATAATACTAAAACATTACATAATAAATAAAAAAAAACATACATAATAATATTAAAATACATAAATAATAATACTCGGAATAGTCCGAGTCCACAGTACTCATTTTCGGCCGCGCTACGAACCCGATTGGGAGCTTCAATTCGGTTGATTTCGGCTTGGTAAGCCGCTTGTTGTCAGATACGCTCTGAATGACGTTGTTTACTTCAGAGCGGTGTCTGGAGTCGTTATTCAGGTGGATTTGCATCGCCATTTTACAATCCCAAAGGTTCATTGTATTGTTGCTAGCCATGAAGTAAAAGTGTGTAAAATATGAGATATGTTTGTGTATAATTTGAAGGTAAAGTGTGTAAAAGTTGAGATGTGTTTGTGTAAAAATTGGATATGTATTGTGTGTAGTATATATAGGGAAGGTAAGAAAAGATAAAAAAAAACAAAAAACAAAAAAAGAAACAAAGTAAACGGCTCAATTTCTAACCGTTGCCTAGCCTCGATTTCGTCTCCCACGGATTATAGCGTGCGTGGTCAGCATTCTTCACCACCACGCGTGGTGAGACGTTGGCGGCGGTGTTCCGTCGTGGTGCCGCGCTCACCACGCACCTATAATCCGTCCGATGCCAACGCCCTAATGAGGTCATATTTTGTCTCTAGATCTTCTGTTCCATCATTTTCTCAACATATAACTAGATTATTTCTCACTTTTATTGGGGTACAATGTAAATCAGTTTCATAAGGCGGAAAACTCGATAGACAGAGGGCCACAGGCAAAATCTGCCGATATATAGTTGATTCATGGAATAGAAAACTTAAAAAACGAAAAGGAGACAGGTCAAATGAGTTGAGCACAATGAAAGTCATCTAGGCAGCAAGATCCTACTTTATTGACCAAATGTAACTTGAATTTTGATAGATAAATGCTTAAAAACATCGATAGTAATTTATAAAGTCTTTACATATCCTAATTCAAACGTTAATTAAGTTTGACCAAATCAAGTTAGACAGGAATGATGCCGAGAAGCAGGAAAGTAGTTTAGAACCGGCTTGAACAAAAATGTTAAAAGCTTGATGAACTTTTAGAAAAGCAATAAGTTGTGGAACAAGTGTGCTCAAATGCCTACAATGTTGGATCTAAGACCACTTAAGAAGATGAAGTAACTGAATTTTGCGTTCAAATTTGCTTTGTAAACATGATTAATTATTTGGGCAAAAGGAACAAAGGCTATGTAGGCGGATCAATCTAACCCGATAACAACCATTTTTGCCCTGTACTGATTGAATCTTTTACCTCCAATGATACATCGAAGAAACTAATACAAGTACATAAAGAAATAAATGTAAATATACAAAAAATGACCCAACATCTAACAACATGAACCAAAAACCCAAAGACCACATATACTAGCAACCACCACAACTTCCTGAACTATAACCCACATTCTACAATTCACATGACCCGCAATGAATGAACTAAAAATCGACAAACCATGTTTACCACACAACCAATAACCCCGAGATACGATATCCTGAACCATCTAAATTCCAAACCACGAAACTATAAGAACCAACCAGGCTATAAACCCACAAAATACATATTACATTATATCAAAAGTTCTATTGATGCGTTAACTAGGTTATGTTCTGACCACCACAACAACCCTTCACAGTCATTTTGTGAGAGGTAAAGCAAGCTCATGCTCACCAGATGGACCACTAACATGATGGACCCAGCCTTGCCAAGATACTTTTCCTGAGAGATCAGTTCCATTCTTGGCCTAGTTGGTTATCGAACCTGGGTATATTTCCAAAGTATCTATCATCTATCTCTTAGACAGGCTAGGCTAAGCTACCATATTTGTATGTACACATACATATACACTGCACACATATATACATTTGCAAAAAAAAATGTTCACCAAACACTTGATTTTAGATGCCTAATTATATAGCATGTTTGTATATTTTGCCATGGTCATATGACTCATATCCTCCTAGCTTTTTCAATAACTGAAAAAATTTGTTGGCAATATTCATATATAAGCTTTGGGGCCATAACCTTGAGAAAGTTGTAACTCATAACTTTAATGTTATGTACCTTAAATGTGATGGGTTTTCTTTTTAATCACAGCTACTAGCACAAACACCATAAGTGCAATAACCATAACTCTCTCTCATTTAATTTCCAAAACTTCCCAAAGTTATGTAATAATCTGTCTCAGATTCACAAACCAACAGAAAGTCAGGAAGTGCATAACCATATCAAGTTCTTTTGGCAGCAAGTCATAGATTTCACTACAGAAAACTAAAAATTGTACCAACTACTAACTCGCTGTTAAAAAAGAAAGCAACACAAAAGATTCCATAACCTTGGGAACCCCGGAACCAAGATAACTAAAGCTCTTATGTTGCTTGACCAGTTGACTGAGCATCTGCTTGTTTCATAGCCATGGCAAGATGCTTTTGCCCGGCAAGATGAGACTCAAACGAAGAGGGGCTGTTGCAAACAACATTGCACAAGGTACAGGCCCTTGAACTATTTGATGTCCCCCCTACTTGCAGCGTCTTCTGCCTCTTTGTCTCGACATCCTCATGATTTCCGGCTCGTTTACCCTTCGTGTTACTAACATCTAGATTGATATCTTTACCCTCTTCGTTCAATGGAACTTGTGATGGTCCTATAATCGTTGGGGGTGTTACATGTTCAGTAGCAGGGAGAGGGTTAGGTCCAATCAGTTTCTCCGATTTCTCCAAATTCTTTTGGTGCTTCTTCCCGGTGAAGTGCTTTTTTAGCATATCATAAGTGTTGCAACTGATCCCACAAAGTTCACATCGTGTGAGTTTACCTTCATGTAAATCGACTGTCATGCTCGGACCGGACTCGGGATTTTCCATAGGCTTGGTAGGTGGCGTCTCTAGTGAAGCAACAGGGGTCAAGAACACATCCGGCATAGGCTCTGATTTTTTAAGTTTTTTCAGGTGTTTCTTCCCCGTTAAGTGCTTGTTGAGAAGTTCATTGCTGGTGCAACTGATTTTGCAGAGTTCACAGCTGAAATTTTGGGGGATGTCAGGTTTCCTCTGTGAACCACCAGTGATAGGCTGTGCCTCCAAACTGCACTCTGATGTGAGGTTAAAGTTCCCATTAGAACTCACAGCCTGCATAATCGCCTGTACAGCAACATAAAAGAGCACACGCTTATATATTGTCAGTAATGTTTCAAATCAGGTAACTTTTGTAGAAATCTGGTTGAACTGAAAGTCAGAGGGGGTGTTTGGAATTGCTATTTGAAAATAAATTATGCGTTTTGGATAACTTAATCAGATAATCTATTGTAACAAAACGTTTTATGAAAAAGTAGTGTTTGGATTTGATTTTGATGTTTGATAATGTGATAATCAATTAATCAGTTTATCAAGTGTTTGGTAAACAAGATTATTTATGACCTAACATGTAAAATGACCAAAAAAGACATTATTATTATTAAATCTCTAATATGTTGAGTTTAACATATAACATTACTTCTATATGATTTGTAACAAATTAAACTTTTTACAACTATACTTGTTACGAACTAATTAGAAAAATATTATTCAAAAATCACATTCCTTCATAATGAGATTATATATTTATATGTAATTACAAAACGAGAAAAGCATTGCACACTTGATTTGTAAATCACAAACATTTCATAATTGCAAGTACACTATAACAAATCTGAAAAAGCATGTGGCAGTGGATAAGAAATCTAGTCAGCGTTGGCGTCAGCTACAAATGGGGCGAAGGATTATCAGTTAGGAAATAACTGAACATACTAGTGGGAAAAGAGTTGTCACTGGCCAAGGAAAGAAAAAGAGGTAGAAGTTTTAAGGATATTTATGTCATCTTGACATGATAAAGATCATGGCATTTTGCTGCAGTAGGTGGGGAGGTGCTTCTTTGAAATTGCGTTTTGAAGCCTTCAAGTAGCAAATAATCACTTTTGAAGAATATGTTGCCATACACCAATAACAGATTATTTGCGATTAGAGGATGCAATAATTAAAAAATCATGTTTTAATTGCAATCCCAAACACCCTTTGAAACACTTTTTTGACAAGAATTTAAACCATAAACAATAAGTTGTTATATTTACGTTTTCAGTAATATACATTAAAAGATACAATCAAACATTTTAAAAGGTTTTATGCACCATGTTTATACCTTGGGAGACTTCTAAATCCTTTGATCCATTTAACATGTTTCCTTTATAGCTATTGCTTTGACTTCAACCATTTGACACGTTAGAGTGAGACTATAACACGAATAGACCCAACCATACATAATGGGTCGAAATTGGTACCTTTATTTTTCAGAAACCATGAACTTAGATGCACAAATCTCTATGGAGAGAAATTTTATAGCAAAAGCAAACAAATACTATTACCAATACTCTACGTACTAATAATGGATGAAATATTTATTGCTTCACATAAATCCTGCATGTACACAAGAAACCTGTGCAGATATTGTTTTCCATAATGACAATGTTCAACTTGGACATGGTTTAACCAAAATATTTTGACTACTTGTCAAAAATCAAAGTATCTTAATGGGCAAATTTGTAGCCTTTTAGTTTCTCACGGAAGGAGTAAATAATTTAGTACAAGTGTAGTAAACAAAATTCATTTCCAAAAGGTTGTGTTGAAATCAGTTAGAAAAGACTTAATTTATTCATCGAAAGAGTGGATGAATTGACGAAATATCTAGTATTCAAAAAGCAATCCACATATAGCATCATTTAATTAAAAAAAATAGAATAGTAAAGAATTCATCGATCATTTAAAAAAAGACAGGTTATTAGCGCCAAAGCATGTACCTTTGCAGAATGCTTTTTACCAGCAACATGGGTCTGAAACACATCTTGACTACTGCACGCCACATCGCAAATGTGACAATATACTATTGTATCAGCTGCTGCTCCATGTTGCAATAACTTATGCTTCTTATTCTCCAACTCTCCAGATGAGTTTACGTCTGAAACGGCTGCTGCTGCTGCAGCAGCAGCTGGTCGTGGTGGAGCCATTATTGGTGCAATGGATGGCTGATCAGCTACCCTTTGCAGATTCTTTAGGTGTTTCTTTCCTAGTTTGTGTTTCTCGAGCACATCCTCAGCATTACAAACAATGTTACATACCTCACATTGAATGGGATATTGGTTTTCAGATAGCTTGTTTGCTACTACCACATCATTCCCCGTACGCTCTGTCACGACACCTGGATTACAAGCAGACTGCATGACTGTGGACTCGTTAGTAGTTTCACCCAAAGTCCCGTCGGCCTGAATACGTCAAAACAATAACATTTACTGCCAAAATAAAATGAAACTGAAATAAAAATTATATTTGTAACCCAAAACAAAGATATGCAAAGTTTGTTTCACGATTTGTAATAATTTAAAACCCAAAACAAGACAAACCATTAGACTATCCTCATGTTTATACACTTTGCTAAACAAGATAAGAATCTACACGAAATGCGCATGTATACTGTACCTCAACACTCATGAAGTTAGAAGATAGATATCAACCATGTGGAACTTTCCCAAAAGCTAAGTTGGTCAATATGATTTTTATCTCAATGTTTTTAAATCTCAACTCCGTGTAATCATGAGGATTTTCAGAATTTTAATAATCATTGAAATTAAAACTAATTCTTGTAATATGGTTACACTGAAAATCCTCATGTTTATACAATGATTACACTAAAAGGCTAATTTGGTCAATACGACTTTTACTTCTATATTGTATCCGAACGCCCATGAAATTTTTTCACAGATATCAACTACGTCCATCTTTCCCAAAAACTAAATCTCGGTTAAAACAATTATTTATCTCGTTGTTTTAAAATCTCAGCTTCATCATTTGTTAGAATGTTCGGTAAGTATCACATTCCGGGTTAACATTTATTTTAATTATCTGAACTTAAAACTCATGTTTTTAGTATTCCGTATACTTTCACTAACCGAGTTAATTCTATTCACCAATCAACACATTTTGCAACCTCACACGGCTTATACGTACACTCAAACTCACTAATTAATATAGCAGGACATACTATAATTCTAATTTTGACGAAAAAAAATTAAAAAGCATACACCTTTCAAAAACAATACTAATATAAACTTAACAATCAACATGAACAGACTTCAGAAATAATTATATCAATATACATACACACATAATACATATATACATACATAACACACACACATATATAGATATAAAAGAGAAGGTACATAAAAATTTACATTTTGATAGGTGGATGAATTGGTGGCTGGTGGAATCATTCCGAAGAGCTCCGACAAGGTGGAATACGGGTCGGGTTGAGAAAAGGAGTTAGGGTTTGGAATGAGGAGAAAAGAAAAGGAAGTGAAATTGGATAATTAATTGTAAGTGTAGAAGAATTTGGTAAAGAAATCGGGTTGGTGTGATAGAGTGAATGAAATATAAATGCGAGAGAGGACAGTGCAGGGGTGAGACGTGATTTTAAATTTTACTCGTACTATTTTTACTTTGAAGGATTTTGTTTGTAACTTTGTACAGTCAAATGATTTGGTTATTTCCCATTTTGTTGTTGGATTAAGTTGGGTTCATTTAATTTCTTTTCAAAGGGAGGTGATACTCCAGCATGTATTATTGTAGAGTTGGTCGTAATATTTGTAGATTATAGTAGATAAATAAATAAAAAGTGATAAAGTTTATCACTTTTCTTTTTTGGAAGGCTTTTTTGAGCTCACTTCAAGCAACTTATTTATTTCAATGGGTAACAGCTTAGTGGGTTATCTTACATAAAGAGAGTTTGAGGTTGTATTTGTAAAATATATTTTGCATAAAACTAATGGTATAGTAGCTTTTCTTATAACGTTTTTTAGTCATATACAAAAACGTATATACTGTGTTGCATAGTGTACAACGCTGTAAAACATACATTCTTATAGATGGCTAAAGATTGTTGTGAGAATATCACTCTCCATATATATATATATATATATATATATATATACTAAAAAAGTGTATCTAAAGTGTATAGATACATAATACTAAAAATAATGATTAATAGAAGGTACATAAAACATTTACACTTAGATTGGTGGATGAATTGGTGGCTGGTGGAATCATTCCGGTGAGCTCCGGCGAGATGGAATACGGCTCAGGTTGAGAAAAGAGTTAGGGTTTGGAATGGGGAGAAAAGAAAAACAAGTGAAGTTAGATAATTAGTTAATTAAAAGCGTAGAAGAGTTTGGTAAGAAATTGGGTTGTGATCGATGTCGTTAGACCGATCAAAAATATAAACTAATTACCAATAACTAGTACATGCAAGTAGAGTATCGTATCCTCAGGGAATCATGAGAAAGTGTTAAACAATTTGACAAATTAATTAAACTAGACATAATTGTAAAATCGATTGGTTGATTGATTTGATTAAACTAAAAATTGATAATTGAATTAACAAAATAAAACAATAATAATAAGGAGACCATTCTCATGCTTCTAATTATGCTTTCAATTGTGTAACCTAACCTATATTCGTTGAAAATCACAAAGACATGATTCGTTATAGCGTTTGGATTGAATGAACTTAAGAACTAAATTAATCGGTTGTGATGATTCACAATAAAGAAAACCGGGGAATTGACACAACTAGATTTTCAATTCATTAAAGTAAAATTACAAGTTCATGGGAGGTTCTTTCAATAATCACTGATTAATAACAAATTGAAATCAATTGATAGATGAAATTCATTCAAAGTCATAAACATGTAATCATTCATTCAAACCAAACAACATTAGATGAAAAATACTAATTAAGAATTAAACATCTAATCCAACTTGAATATAAGAAAGGTTGAACACAATTGTCTTACATAATTGTTCACATGAGAATGATCAAAAGAGAATTAGCCTAGTATCTTCATCATTGATTCTTCAATTAAGGCTTTAATCTCCATGTAATTGTGATATGATGATGAATTTGGGGTGTTGGGAAGGTTAGGAATTGCTTCTTGTGTGTGAAAATATGCCAGGTAACTTCCAAAAATTGTCCATGAATGTGATATAAACTGAAAAGTGAAATAAAACCATAAAATTCGCACACACTATCTGAAGATGGCGTCTCGTACGTTGAGACTACGCCACTCTCTATCTTCAACTTTGATTTGAGTCCCTGAATTACGTTGAGTTAATTACACCAGACGCTGAAATCGAAAATTTCACCGTAAGCTACGGTGGTCTCTGGCGTAACATACGGCTGCGTGGAAATGAAGATTTTGCCTTACGCCACTTTGAAGTCCTTTACACCCCAACTTTTGGCCCAGCGTAACGTACGTTGGTGCCTGGCGTAGCATACGGTGCTCCAGAAATGAGTTTTTTCCACTTTTGACTTCTTTGGCTCATTTTCGATCCGTTTAACTCCTTTTCATCACCTGTGACCTGAAAGCACTAACAAACGTAAACGCACCCCTAATCGTCTATTAACCTTCACAAAACATGCCATTTTCACAAATTAAGGTCATACAAATTAGGCGTTTATCAGGTTGGTGTGATTGAGTGAATGAAATAAATGCGAGAGAGGACAAGGGTGAGACATGATTTTAAATTTTGACTAAATTACTTTAGAGGAGTTTGTTTGTACTACAGTCAAATGATTTGCTTTTTGCCCATTTTGTGTTGGGTTGGGTTGGGTACACAAAGGCTTTCTTTAAGTTGTTGAAAATTTCCACTTCAAGTGTAACATTTGCGAAATTTGACCCGTTAATTATGTGTACGTTTGACTAATTGATATTAGTTAAGTAATATATGTTCGAGTTAATTGTGATTTAAATGGTGTTTTCGGGTGCTAGTCAAGGATAATTGATCAACTTAATTAAGTGTTCGATAATTGGTGATGTTTAACCTACTAGAAACTTGTTTTGGTTATCCATGGGTTGACCCAAACCCATGGCCCACTCTTGGGACCTAACCCTATCTCCACCCCAAGCCTTACACTTTTCATCCACCCATTCATTCTTTCATCTCCTTCTCTCTCTCTAGTAAATGCACACACACACATCCACCTACATCTCACTCTCTCAATAAATGCTAGCCTCATTTATGGTTGTTTGAACAAGATTTGAGTTAGATTAATCATCAACATCATTATCTCAACAACATATCAAAAGTTTGGGTTTTTAAAGTGCAAGAATCATCAATTTCGGGTCTAATTTGGGTCCAACCCTTTGGTGGAAGAATTGGTAAGTTAAATTCATCTCAAATTCGTCATTTTATATTTATAAACATGTTTCATATTCAAGTCTAGGGATTTTGAGTCAAATTTCGGGTCAAAGCTCACATGGGTCAAAATTAGGGTTCTTGGTGAACAAAATTAGGTTAAATCGGATTTGAACATGTCTTGGATGTTTTGAAAGGAAATTGTGATATAAGTTATACTCATTCATGTCAAGATATGTCGTTTATACTTCAAATGAGCCTTAGAACCTTCCAAATAGAATTCTAAGTCGAATTAGGGTTTTTAATGTTTCAAAATGGGTCAAAAAATGGAATTTAGCTTGATTTTGATGTTATGGAATGATTTTGTAAAGTGGGTTACGGTTGTTAAGGTTTGTTTACGCTTGTTCATGTTCTAAAATGAGTTATGAACTGTCCCAAGTCGATTCAATGTCCAAAATTAGGGTTTTCTTGGTTATGGGTCGACTTGGTGCAGACCCACCGTCTAGGACGGTCCTGCTCAACGTCTTGGACGCCTTTGCTTTTTGTTTGGCGTCTCATACGGTGCAACCACCGTATGAGACGGTGGTCTCCTTGAGCAATTTCATCCTTACGCCACCCAGACGCCACATTCTTCTGACCTACGGTGAATAATGAGCACAAGACGCTGGAATTGTAAATTGTGAGGCACCGTCTGAGACGGTGGTGCCCACCGTCTGGGACGCCAAGCGATTTTGGCCCACCGTCTGCCACGCTGTTTCCACCGTCTGTTACGCCCACTTATCTTCTGAGCACCGTGCAAGACGGTGCACAGTGGCGTGTGGGACGCTGATGTGCATCTTCGATTTTCAGTTTCTTTCTAGCTTCGTCCCTTATGTTCTTGGATCGAGTCGAGCTTCCCGTTGAACCCTTGTTTAGTTTCCCTAGTATCTTATCCGAGTCTTATGGGTCGTTTAAAGATAGAAGTCCAATTTAGGGTTTGTTGTATTACAAAAGGGAAATGTGTAAGGTGAATTGATATGTATGTATATATATGTAATGATAGGTTAAGGGCACGTGACGATTGTTGGGCACTTGAAACTCGTTCTTAACTTTTCGTCGCTTGGCAAAGGTGAGTTCGTAGCCCCTTTCACTATATGATTTTGGGATGAAAAGTGTACTTGTGTTTGTTTTGATTATATGATCGTTATATGTTCGTTTATTATTGAATCATGGTTACAAGATCGTTATGTGTTCGTTTACTATTGAATCAAGGTTACAAGTTCGTTATATGATCGTTGTTTATTGAATCAAGGTTACAAGTTCGTTATATGATCGTTATTTATTGAATCAAGGTTACAAGTTCGTTATATGTTCGTTATATGTTCATTTGTTGATCGAATCGAGGTTGTATGATCGTAATGTGATAAAATATGAATAACAGTCGATATCCCGACACTTGTTTCTTATTGTCAAAACCTACGAACTCACCAACTTTATGTTGACGCATTTTAGTACACTTTTCAGGTAATCAAATAAACCAAAGACGTGATGGATGATTGCATGGCATGTGATAGGATATGGGCTTGGACTTTTGTGGAGCCGTGATTCATTGCTCCCGTTTATGGGTTATGCCTAGGATCGTTAGTCATCATTTGATCTATTTTTGTAAACTATTGATGGTGTTGTGCTCCTTGTTCATTATTTGATCCGATACTTGTATTTGAACTTGAATTATGTATGGATTGCCCTAATCCTTGAATGCATTTAGTTGTTTCTACTTAATTTTCATGTCACGCTGAGCTTTTCTTATAGCTCCCCATATTTCCGCCTTGTTGGGGTGTTACATCAAGCAACTTACTTATTTCAATGGGTCAGATTTTTGTGGGTTATCCTATATATAAAAGGTTGTTTGAGTAGGATATATGGAACAAACAAGTTTGTTCCAAACACTTCATAATTAAAAAGAAAAACTTGTTAACTTACTAATTCTCAGAGTGTGTTATTAGGATAAATGGAACAAGCAAGTTGGTTCCAAACACTTCTCAATTGAAAAGAAAACTAGTTAACTTTCTAATTCTCAAAGTGTGTTAGATGATATTTAAGGCAAAAGATGACGCGGTTTTCTCGAACAAAGGCAGCATGCGCAAGATGAATTATGGAAATCAACTAGTTTTCTTTGGATATCATCTAGAGCAAAAATAGAATGCTTAGATCGGCAAAAATGGTGTTCTTTTTACTTTTATTTTTCATCTTTTTATATATATATATATATATATATATATATATATATAATATATATATATATATATATATATATATATATATATATATATATATATATATATATATATATATATATATATATATATATATATATATATATATATATATATATATATATATATATATATATATATATATATATATATATATATATATATATATATATATATATATATATATATATATATATATATATATATATATATATATATATATATATATATATATATATATATATATATATATATATATATATATATATATATATATATATATATATATATATATATATATATATATATATATATATATATATATATATATATATATATATATATATATATATATATATATATATATATATATATATATATATATATATATATATATATATATATATATATATATATATATATATATATATATATATATATATATATATATATATATATATATATATATATATATATATATATATATATATATATATATATATATATATATATATATATATATATATATATATATATATATATATATATATATATATATATATATATATATATATATATATATATATATATATATATATATATATATATATATATATATATATATATATATATATATATATATATATATATATATATATATATATATATATATATATATATATATATATATATATATATATATATATATATATATATATATATATATATATATATATATATATATATATATATATATATATATATATATATATATATATATATATATATATATATATATATATATATATATATATATATATATATATATATATATATATATATATATATATATATATATATATATATATATATATATATATATATATATATATATATATATATATATATATATATATATATATATATATATATATATATATATATATATATATATATATATATATATATATATATATATATATATATATATATATATATATATATATATATATATATATATATATATATATATATATATATATATATATATATATATATATATATATATATATATATATATATATATATATATATATATATATATATATATATATATATATATATATATATATATATATATATATATATATATATATATATATATATATATATATATATATATATATATATATATATATATATATTTAAAAATTATATTTTGGAAAAACATTTCCCAAACAACATTTTTGAAATTGTATTTTATTTTTGGGGAAAATTCTGTATGAATTGAACTTTCTAATTACCAGAATTTTTAATGGGAAAGTAAAATTAAAACTTTTTTGTCACAGAAGACAACGGTTTTATGTTTCATTAGGAATGGGGTAGATGAGTCTAAGAAAAAAAAATAATGATATATTTGGCTATATATAGTAAAATCTTTTTACTGTTATATAAAGTATTTCACATAACCAACTCCACTTAGGTGAGTTGGTCAGAAGTATTTTCTAAATCCACTATGTGGGCCCCGGAGGTGAGTTTTTCTCAAGGTCTCGGGTTCGAGTCTTGGGTTTCTCATCTCAAGGTATTTTCCATGAGGAGGGGTTGGAGGTCCAGCAAATCGCTGGTTAAAATTGCCTTCAGCACGTCTGAATCGAAACTAACTTTAAAAAAAAAAGTATTTCACATATGTTTTAAGTTTAAATTTTTAGAAAAGAACTTTTTATCATTACGTTTTTAACATAATTAATATGAAAAATAGTAAATGTATGAATAGTTCGTGGTTTATATTTTATACACGTTTTTGCACATGTGATTCTTGAAGTTATTGTTTCATTGCCAGAATAATATATCTTTTTACAAAAATTGACTAATTAGAAGAGACCATTCATCCAATAAAACAACAATTTAAGACTAGACGTATTTCATTAAGGTGAAGTTTATATTCATTTTACTATTTGTTATTCTTATTCAATATCTTTTATGAGCCCGTGTCTAAGGTTCCTTGTAAATAATCAGTTTAGGTCTATTTTTGCAATATCCTTTTCTTGCATCAATCAACATGTCATTCATTGAAAACGTTGTGTTATATTATTTCTTCAATTCTTCACAACAATAATTATAGACATCCCAATTTTCCATCTTAATAAATATTAACTTTGAATGCATATAAATTATATTAAATACATAAATTGAAATATAACTTTAGCTTTTACATAAAAAAAGATTTCAGTATGCATCTAATAATATCTTTTATAATGATTTTAAGTGATGAAAGTTTACAATCATTCATCATTCATATAGATAAGGCATATTGAAAAATGAAAGAGAGCCAGAAAGGGGCAAATTGTAAAAGAAGTCACATGGTTCATGTATTTCTAGTTTTTCCAATTGTCAAAACCAATTTATTAGTGCAACTTGATATATAAAGAAATAGACTGATAATAACCCTTCTTATCTTGAACCATCCATGATCTATGCCAGGCAGTATATTCCTCTTAGTTGTGTTACATATCACAAATACAACTCATTCCAACACATTTTTACTAACCACCACTAACACCCAATATACATACATACATTTACATATATACTCTATAGATCTAAATCTATATATATGTATATGTAAAGTTCCCTATCATAACTCACCAATTAAACACAATGGCTTCCCCTCTTATTCTCCTAGCCTTAGCCAACCTTCTCTTCCTAATTCCATCAACACTTTGTCAATCAACAACTGCCCCAGCTCCAACCGGGCCGGCTGGCCCGATCAATGTGACAGACATTCTAGCCAAAGGTGGCCAATATACGGCTCTTCTTCGCCTCATGAACGAAACCCGAGTCCTTGACCAACTTCCAAACCAACTCAACAACTCAAACCAAGGCATGACCCTTCTAGCACCAACAGACAATGCCTTCCTTAACCTTCCAGCAGGCACTATCAACAGCTTATCCGAACAACAAAAAGTCCAACTTGTTTTAATCCATGTTCTTCCTAAATACTACTCTTTAGACGATTTTAGCACGGTTAGCAACCCGGTTCAAACACAGGGCAGTGGAAGCAGAGGAAGTTATGGTTTGAACTTCACTGCAAGAGGGAACCAAGTGAATGTGTCAAGTGGAGTTGTTGACACTCAAATTAGTAACCCTTTGAGACAAACTTTCCCTTTTGCAGTTTACTCTATTGATAAAGTATTGTTGCCACCATTTAAGAGTGAAGCCCCTGCCCCAGAGGCTTCAAAACCCGCCGGGAAGCCCGCGGCTAAAGGACCGAGTTCCCAAGAGGCTGATGGTGATTCACCACCTTCAAAGAATGGAGGTGGAAGGAAGATGGATATGGGAGTAGGTTTGTTTGGAAGTATAATTGTGTTGTTTTGCATGGCATTATTTTTGTAAGGTGATCATTATTTTTTCTTTCTACTTTTTTGATATATGGTTGTGAATGATTTGTTATCCACGATCATGTTTTCTTATTATTAATGTTATTTTTTTGTTTGTTGCTTGAATTATTTCATATATTGTTGTAATTCTTGATATATATAATGTTCTTTTTCATCACATATCTATGTTATCTTTTATCACACATGTAAAAAGTTCATTAGAAGCATTTATCATAGCATATTTTTGTCACTTAAATTGTAATCACACCACATTTTTAATCACTTATTTTGATGGTTGACTTGTTAATGGCTGCCAAGATTTTATCATATAAAACAATTACGTATGTATTATTATTATAAAATTAATTACTATCAATGAAGGTTCATTCAGATTTGACTAAATTAATAATATGTTTGGTTATTTTGGGTCTGTAAAAGGAGGACTCGGAAAACCGCCTAATCAAGAGGGAATTCAAAAGAATAACATGTGAGCATAACAGGTTAAACCACCTAAAACCAAGGTGTTTGATTATTTATTTGGATCTGTAATGATACCTAAAAATGACCCAAAAAGAACTTTCAAGATTGCAAGAGCATGCTACCATGTGGTTATTCTTTTATTTATAGCTTTGTTGTTCACTTAAAAGCTCATTTCATTTACATATTCCTACATAATACTGATACCCTCTATTATTTTGTTACAAAATAAGGTGAAAACTCATGTCCCACGCTGATAAATGTAACAAATAAATTCATATATCTATGGAGAAAATTAATGGACTACTACTCTAAGATTATTCCCTTAGTCCTATCTATCCACCTCTCGAGACACAAAATCTTTTGGTGACCACATCTGTTGGCATGTGATGTTTGGACATAGAATCGAGTCCTTATGAATGGGCAGAGCCAGGTGCTCTTACTTTACGACGGTAGGGACGATTGCTTTCATTACTGACGAAAAAGACACCAAATTCTCCTTTAGGTGCTTCAACTGCGATATAGGTCGAAGGAGCTGGTACGGAAAAACCTTCTAGATAAGGTTCAAGTTCTATTTTCATGATTTCATATTACGCGTGTCTTGGTTTTTGGAATAAAAATCATCTCATCGGATTTCAATTTTCTTATATATATAGTTCAAGGTTTTAAACATAGTCTTTGAGTCTATGTTTATTACTCCATCCGTCAATTTAAATGTCTTATTTTGACCTCCTAAGTCGTTCTTTTACAATTTTGACCGTAAATACATTTGTTTGTGTTATATAATACTTGATGAAAACTATATCAATGTAAAATATATTTTAAACTCTATCTATTCATATATTTTACGTTAAGTATAATGTAACACAAACAAAAACCATTAACGGTCAACGTTAAATAATAAAGACCCCAAATGTTAAACTAGGACATTTAAATTAGGATGAAGGGTAAAAGATTCTTTTACGAACAGTTTTTGCCCATTAAACAAAACCAATCATCATAAATATATAGATCATACTTTTCCAAAAATAAATATATGAATCATAATACAATCCTGAATCTGAATAAAACTAATATTTTGTTACGATTTTTTTTCAACATAATAAAACTAATAAAGGCGTGATTAGCATTAATAAACAAGATATTAATTGTCTATCTTTATATGTTAGGTGACCAAACAACATCGTGGTCACATTCTTAAATTCCCATAACAACAACTCACCTTCCATGAACGTTCGCAACAAACCAAAATTAACCATAACATTGCAAAATTTTTATGCAAACACGTACGGTGTATATATAAATTCTACTAGCTAAACACCTCGCTACATATATGTTTTTCATGTAGGAAACAATTATGCTCAAACAATTAGGTTGACCATACATAACAATGATAAAATAATCTTGGAAGCCTTTGTTTTAACGGGTAATGTATGAAGACTTACACATGAACAATTGAACATATCATACAACATATATAGATATAATAATATGTAATGTAATTCATTGGATTATTTTTCTATTCAAAACTATTTAACATGAAATCTACGAGTTTTCTATTTTAGGAAACCAATGTACAATAGTTTATAATCACAAAAATGTAACTTTGGACTTTGGGGAAAAAGTAAGACAGGTTCTTCTATGTATTCTTTGCCTTGGAAGCAACAATCACAAGTTCACTGCTACACAAGTGCGACAGTGTCACCTCTCATTGAATACTAACTATTATTTGGTTTATTATTTCAATGTAATTCTATAATCACAAAAATGTAAAGTTTGGACTTTGGACAAAAATAAGTGTGTATGTGTGTATTTTTCTTAAGAATGAATGGATCATGTACTATATATATAATAAAGTGAGTTTTTGGAACTACTATTAGCTTGTGGAAAGCAAACCTAGTAGTCTTGATTCATGGTCATGATGGTCATTGCCATCTTTCAAGTAGTATGGCTTGTACTCTGTAGTGCTACTAGTTATCTCTTCTTCAGGAGGCATGTTGAGATCAAGGAAGCCTCGAGTTTTCGGAAGATGCTCATCGGCTTTCTTGGTCACATTTGTGTTAATTTCTTGATTCTGTTTAGCTTCGGATACCAAGTGTGCTCTTTTGTGACCCCCTAAAGCTTGGCCTGAAGCAAAAATCTTAAAGCAAATTGGACATTCGTATGTTCCCAACACAACTGTTTTTTTCTTTGAAAAACAAACACCAAGATTGAAACTTGATGGTTCTTGATCAATATCACATGCTTTTGAATCATGCCCTTTGGTTATTTGATCATAATCTAACATGGGTTTGTGCTCGATTTTGATTTTGCTTCGGATTTTTGTGTCAAAATTTCTCTTTAGCTTCTTGTGGCTTGCTTTGTGCCCACTAAGCGCTTGAGAAGAATGAAAAGTCTTATTACAAGTAACACAATCGTACTTTCTCTTGCTTGAATTCTCATATTCTCCAAAACCCCAGTCCAATTCGGAACTTTTCATGAAATCTACCTTAGATTTTCCAAAAGAATCAAGACTAACTTGAGGTTCTTCTAAATTTTTCATCTTAGAACCATTTTTTGTCAAATCCTTATTCTCATCTTTACCCAAACTCACCAAAACAGAGGAATTGCAAAAATAAGATGATTCAAGTTCACTGCCCCATTTTCCCAAATCTCTAGAAAGCATCATCAAAGACATGGCAACATCTGCTTCTTGTTCTTCTTCGATTTCGGATACCATACTTGTTGAAGCATTATTACTATTAATTTGATGATGATTATTGTTAACATTCATAGAGATTGAAGATGAAGTTGTGGTTGAAGCAACCATGTACCTTTTGTTCCTTGATCTTGGTCTCTTTATTTGATGCTTTTTCGAATGTGAATTCTCACTATCTGAATGGCTAGTACAAGAATCTTGTCTCTTGTTTTTGTTGCTTGATAGTTTGGTAGAATGACATTTCATGTGCCCAAACAAAGCTTTCCAAGATTGAAACCCTTTTCCACATTTCTTACAAATTTTATCAAAAACACTTTTGTTTTCCATCTTATTTTGATCACTTGAGTTGATCATGTGAAACTTCATGTGACCTCTCAACGATCTTTCAGAAGGAAAACTTTAAACCTTACACATGTGTTTCATTGATTCTTGATCAATTTCTTCCATAACATTCAAAACACAACCAAGAATCCAAGATTCACAAAAATTGAGGTAACCCAAGTCAAGAAACAAGATCAAAAGATGAAATCATTAGTGGGTATTCAAAAAGATTCAAGATTGCTATGAAAATTAACAAAGAACTCATCCATCTTATTCTTTACCAAGAACAAGATTTGACCTACTATTTAGTAGAAGCAAAATTAGTTAGTTGAGATTTGAAGTTAAAAAAAAAAAAGAGGAATAGAGATAATGGGTCGGTTAACTTTGTTGAAGCAAAGAAAAACTGAAGGAAAGAAGTGGTTAAAATATATGTATATGTGTATAGAGATAGAGTGGGTCTAAAAATGTGAAGGAAAGATGGAGAAATTCATGCATGAAAATAAGGATAGAAAAAGAAGCCAAACTAAAACATGTCCTTTGAGTAAAAATCCTAATATTAGAGAAACAAATCAATAGCTCAGATTGATCCACATTGGTCATCCCTATGGTTGTCTAGGCAAGGTCCTCTTCCTCCTGATTATACCCCACCTTTGCCCCCCAAAATATTCTTTGCCTTGGAAGCACAATGACTTATAAACACATATGAGAAAGGTTCCAATAGTTAGTATCCACAAAATACAAAATATTATCTAAGGTTGTGCTTGGTTTAAGGGTGGTGTTAACTTCTTGATGAGTTGTATTTTTGTATAAAATTTCATTTATTCCAAGCAACCATTAGATCAACAAAATCCCATGCAAAATCAGTTTGTAAGATGAAAGGCGCTGCACATTATCAACCCTTATGATCGATCATGTGTACATGTCATCTTCATTCGTAAAATAATAGGTTGAACCGGTTTAGATTGGGAGAAGAAAAAGGAAAAAAGAAATTAGAAATAATCCCATTGATCATATCATGTTAGTTTGAAGAAACCAATGTTTATTTGTACATTTAAAATAAAATTATTTTCAAATCATTTATATTAACGTTATTAAGATCTAGATCTAGATTTTAATATTGTAAAATTTTACGATATATATATATATATATATATATATATATATATTTAAGATCTATATATATATATATATATATATATATATATATATATATATATATATATATATATATATATATATATATATATATATATATATATATATATATATATATATATATATATATATATATATATATATATATATATATATATATATATATATATATATATATATATATATATATATATATATATATATATATATATATATATATATATATATATATATATATATATATATATATATATATATATATATATATATATATATATATATATATATATATATATATATATATATATATATATATATATATATATATATATATATATATATATATATATATATATATATATATATATATATATATATATATATATATATATATATATATATATATATATATATATATATATATATATATATATATATATATATATATATATATATATATATATATATATATATATATATATATATATATATATATATATATATATATATATATATATATATATATATATATATATATATATATATATATATATATATATATATATATATATATATATATATATATATATATATATATATATATATATATATATATATATATATATATATATATATATATATATATATATATATATATATATATATATATATATATATATATATATATATATATATATATATATATATATATATATATATATATATATATATATATATATATATATATATATATATATATATATATATATATATATATATATATATATATATATATATATATATATATATATATATATATATATATATATATATATATATATATATATATATATATATATATATATATATATATATATATATATATATATATATATATATATATATATATATATATATATATATATATATATATATATATATATATATATATATATATATATATATATATATATATATATATATATATATATATATATATATATATATATATATATATATATATATATATATATATATATATATATATATATATATATATATATATATATATATATATATATATATATATATATATATATATATATATATATATATATATATATATATATATATATATATATATATATATATATATATATATATATATATATATATATATATATATATATATATATATATATATATATATATATATATATATATATATATATATATATATATATATATATATATATATATATATATATATATATATATATATATATATATATATATATATATATATATATATATATATATATATATATATATATATATATATATATATATATATATATATATATATATATATATATATATATATATATATATATATATATATATATATATATATATATATATATATATATATATATATATATATATATATATATATATATATATATATATATATATATATATATATATATATATATATATATATATATATATATATATATATATATATATATATATATATATATATATATATATATATATATATATATATATTAAATATATACTTATATATATATATATATATATAATATATATATATATATATATATATATATATATATATATATATGTATATATATATATATATATGTTTTAGATTGTTTCTTAAAAACTGTCTTATCATCAAAAATTGAAACCATGCCAATCTAGATTAAAGTTGCAAGCGAGATAGATTGAGTTAAAGCTTGAATTGAATATCTTTAGCCTAGGTATTGTTTGATCATGATTTGGTAGCATGACAATGTAAGTGTTGAATGAATAGCCCCCTCATTAACAATCATGAGGAAATATATATACAAGAGGATCCTACCAAACTATGAGTGAAATAAGGAAATACAACTAATATACAACTAATATAATTATGCATACAATCTATACCATATATACATATAGGCGTCTAATAGTCCCCCGCAGTCGCAGCGGCAGTAGAGCGAACGCAAAGACTGGATTTGAAACGGTTGAAAAGGTGCTTCGGAAGTCCTTTAGTAAAGATGTCGGCATATTGGTAATCTGCTGGAATGTGTAAGACCCGAATCTCCCCAATACGAACCTTTTCACGAACAAAATGAATATCTATCTCCACATGTTTAGTACGTTGATGTTGCACGGGATTACCGGAGAGGTACACAGCGGACACATTGTCACAAAAAATGATCGTGGCCTCACGTACAGGAAGGTGTAGCTCGAGAAGTAGATTGCGAAGCCAGCATGTTTCGGCTGTAGCATTGGCAACCCCTCTATATTCCGCCTCAGCACTTGATCTCGAAACAGTATGTTGTCGTTTAGACGACCAGGAGATCAGATTGTCACCCAAGAAAACACAGTAGCCAGACGTGGAACGTCTAGAGTCAGGACAGCCCCCCCAGTCGGCATCAGAATAAGCGGTCAATTGAAGAGACTTGGAGGGACGAATGTGAAGTACATTGTCTGAGGTTCCTTTAAGATAGCGCAAGATGCGCTTCAAGTAATTAAAATGTGGTTCTCGTGGAGCGTGCATATATAAACATACCTGTTGAACCGCATAGGAGATGTCAGGTCGGGTAAATGTAAGGTACTGTAGAGCGCCAGCCAGGCTACGGTACAGTGTTCCATCAGCCAAAAGAGAACCAGTTTGAGCACTGAGTTTGGAGTCAGTGTCGCAAGGTGTGCTACAAGGCTTACAATTTGACATGTTTGCTCGGGCGAGGATGTCACGCACATATGATGCCTGAGATAAGTGAAGACCATCAGAAGTGCGGGTTACGTTGATGCCCAGAAAGTGATGGAGATTACCCAAGTCGGTCATTGCAAATTCACTCGAAAGTAACTTGAGTACCTGTGACATGAAATCGGTGTCTGATGTAGTCAGAATTATGTCATCGACATATAAGAGCAAATAAGCGGTACGTGAGCCTTTCCGATAGACAAACAAGGATGTATCACAATTTGCACTTGAAAAACCGCAATTAGTGATAAAGGTTGAAAACCGATGGTACCAAGCACGAGGGGCCTGCTTGAGACCGTAGAGAGACTTTTGTAACCGGCACACGAAAGAAGGATGAGTTTTGTCAACAAAGCCGGGTGGTTGATGCATATATACTGTCTCATTTAGGTCACCATGAAGAAATGCGTTTTTCACATCAAGTTGGTGGATCGGCCATTGTTTAGAAACCGCAATGCTAAGAACAGTCCGTATCGTAGCAGGCTTAACCACTGGGCTAAAAGTGTCAAAGCAATCAATACCAACCTGTTGTGATTTGCCATTAACAACCAAACGAGCCTTATAGCGTTGTAGTGATCCATCAGCATGAAACTTGTGACGATATAGCCACATACATCTAATAATATGAGCATTTGAAGGTCGCGGAACCAACTCCCAAGTTTTATTATCTATTAAAGCTCGATATTCATCGTACATGGCCTGGTTCCAATTTGGATCAGTCATGGCAGAGGTGTAAGATTTGGGTATAGGTGAAATAGTGGTTACGTTGGTGATGGTGGTATGAAGGTTTATCGGTGCTTTTGGTTTGGTTATGCCCGCTTTTAAGCGAGTGGTCATATGATGGGTATTTACAGGTTGGTGCGCCGATGGTTGGGTTGGGTGGTCCAGTGGTTGTTGAAATTGGGACGAGAGGGTTTGGTCCAAGATAGGAGGAGTTGGGACAGGTGTGAAATGGTTTGGAGATGGTGTTGTAGTGTGACTAGAGAGTGGCGTAGGTAAGTCAGTGGAGGATTGGTAAGTTGTTGGTACAGAATGGTGTGGAAACGAATAAGGATGGATGAACATGGTGTTGGAAAGGTCCTGTTCAAAGGGCGAATAGTTGACTGGCGTTTGGTTTTTCGAGAATGGAAAGGTGTTTTCGTCAAAGGTGACATGACGAGAAAAAATGGTTTTACCAGTTTCCAGATTTAGGCATTTGTATCCGCGATAGTCAGCGGGGTAACCAAGGAAGACACACATGGAAGACCGAGGTGCAAGTTTATGCGGTCGGGTCGAAGACTGGTTTGGGAAACAAGTGCATCCGAAGACCCGAAGGTGATCATATGTGGGATGACGAAGATATAAAGCGGCTGTTGGGGTGTGGTTGTTTAGGAGCTTGGTTGGAAGTATATTGTGAAGGTAGACGGCAGTATGGACTGCTTCCACCCAATAGATAGTGGGGATGGATGCGTGAGTCAAAATAGAAAGCATGATTTCATTTATTCGTCGAATCATACGTTCGGCTTTACCATTTTGTTGAGAGGTGTGTGGGCATGAAAAACGGAATTGCAGTCCATTTGTGGATGCAAATGTTTTGAATTGATGGTTATCAAACTCACCACCATTGTCACACTGAAAGGATTTAATGGTTAAATTAAATTGTGTTTTGACATATGTAAAAAATTTGATGAATTTGGTGACAGTCTCGGATTTATATCGGAGAGGAAATACCCAGGTATAGTTCGTGTAATCATCAATTAATATCATGTAATATTTATAACCTGTGTTGGATATAATCGGTGAAGTCCATAAATCACAATGCACGATATCAAAAGGTAACAAAGTAACGGAAGTAGAGTCGCAAAAAGGTAGCCGTTTGTGTTTGGCAATTTGACAAGAGTTGCAAAATAAACGAGTTGCCTTATTACAAGAAATAAAATTATTGGAAGATAAATAATCAATAACAGCAACTCCCGGGTGTCCAAGGCGATGATGCCATGATTCGGGAGCAAAAGTAGCAAAAACGGAAGGTGTGGTGAGAGCAGGGGCGGTAACCGGATAGAGATGGCTATCACTGTCGTGACGGCTCAGAAGCTTCTTAGTCTTGAAATCCTTCACAGAGAAACCAAAGGGATCAAATTCTACGGATACACAATTATCAACGGTAAATTTGCGAACAGAGATAAGGTTTTTAATGACCTGGGGGGCATAAAGTACATCGTTTAAATGGAGGTTCGTCTGTTGGTTTGGAAAGTATGCATGACCAGATCCAAGAATGGACATTTTTTGACCATTTCCGACTAAAATAGAGTTAATGGTGTTAAAAGATGGAGAGTTAGAACATATACCTTGATCACGAGTTAAATGATCAGTTGCACCTGAATCCATATTCCAGTCGGGTGCATCAGGTGTAACCGTAAGAGCTTGAAAGGCTTGTCCTAGATCAGTGGGCACCAGGGGGTCAAATTCGGTAATATGGGCCTGAGGAGCATTCCTGGTGTTGAATCCTGCCTGTTGTTGGTTTCGATTCTGTCGAGAATTATTCGGTGCTTGTTGCTGCCACGAGCCTTGTTGCCATGGGGCAGCCCATCCCTGTTGAGTTGGATAAGGACATGGTGGTGGAGCCCATCCATAATTCGGCCCAGATGGAGAAGCCCACCAAGGGGGAGAAACCCAAGTAGGACGAGGACCCCAAGAACCGGATCTGGAAGAATTGTTTCGGTTGTAGTTTTGGCGTGAAAACCCGTCGCGTTGCCATGAACCTGTGTTGGGACGGTTCTGGTTGTTACGGTTTGGACCACGTGAGTCATTATAACGCCGAGAGGCAGGTGGGTTGGAGCGCTCGGGAGGCGATTCTGGGACAACAGCGGCCACAACAGGTTGGGCTTGCTGACGAGCTTGTTGACGACGCTCTTCGGCATCAAGTAGGTTAATTGCTTCTTCCCAAGATGGGAGATCCTTGTGAAGTTGGGCAGCAACGACATCATATTCAGGAGGTAACCCGCTTACGAGTTGAATGATGAGTCGGCTATTAGACACGGGCTGATCAACATCGGCTAATTGAGCCGAGATCTCTCGAAGCTTTTGACAATAGTCATGAAGTGATGGCATGGATTTGAGGGTTAAATTGGTGAATGCTTTTTCCAAAGCAGCGGCTCGAGGACCTTTGTTGTTGAGAAAAATTTCCTTCAATCGGTTCCATGCTTCGAGGGCGGTGGATTCAGTTTCAAGGATTCGAACCAGAAGATCATCGGAAACAGTGGAATAAATCCATTGAAGTACAATTGCATCGATCTCAAGCCAGGAGGCTCGGTTTGGATCATTGTCTTTTGGAGGTAGGCTGCCATCAATATGGTCCAGGACTTTATACCCACGAGCATTCAATTGAAAAAGCTTAACCCATGAAGAGTAGGTTACTTTGCTTCCATCTAGAACTCGAACTTTGTTTTGGATGTTTGTAACGGTGTATACGGGGTGAAGTGACGGGTTGTCTTTTGTTTTGCCGGAACCGGTAGGGGTTTCTTCCTTGTCGCTCATAGCCGATAGGAGAAAAAAGAAATTCCGGTGAGAAGGGAGGCCGTAGCCTAGAGGATTGGAAAAAAAAATTAGTAATGGGTGAAGGGCTTTGATACCATGTAAAGTGTTGAATGAATAGCCCCCTCATTAACAATCATGAGGAAATATATATACAAGAGGATCCTACCAAACTATGAGTGAAATAAGGAAATACAACTAATATACAACTAATATAATTATGCATACAATCTATACCATATATACATATAGGCGTCTAATAGACAAGACCATGTTCAATGCGAGACGCAGTTCTTAGTTTTCCGTCTGCAACACACTGATCTATCACATTTGATTTAAACATTTTTACTTTCAATCTCATACATTGAAAATTCAATTTATTACGTCATCACTATTATTTATTAATAATAAATTAAAAAACACAATATATTACATAAAAATACAGGTATATTTCATTAATAAAAAAACATTTCATTACATAGAAAAAAAATTAAAACAAATTCAATAAGACAAGATCACGTATCAGTTGTATTAATGAAAATTAGTCAAAAGGTGAGAGGTTCATGCTTGAGAAGTTTTTGTTTGTTAAATGGAATTGGGACACGTAAATATAGAAGTTTTAAGAATGTTGTGGTTAGGCCCATGCTTATAGTGTGTCTACACTACGTATTCCATGCGTCCGACGCCGGCTTCTTCCCCGACGCAAATAGCAGCAGCTGCGTCTGGTGGTTTAGTCCAAATGTAGACGAGCGTGAGTGGAGGAAAGTGGGGCCCGATCAATGGAGGTTTCCGTTGTAAATAAAAAAAAACAATTTTTAATCCCATTTTCGAAAATAACTGCTAGTTTGCCATATTTCAAAAAAAAATTTATTTTTTTTATTTTCTACTCCTATTTAAACCACTTCCACCCTACCATTTCAAATCACACTATACTTCTATATTTTTTAAACCATTTCAATCACACACTACCACAAAAAATGTCTAGTTCATCATCATCATCCTCTAGCGAAGATTACGAATCAAACGAGTACGAGTCAATCAATCGGGCTGTTACGCAATTGAATGCAGTTTTCAATCCCGAAGCCATAGGCGCTTGTCGTAGTGTTATCTTTGACGAAGAAGAAAACCAGAGCCAAGAAGCTTCAAGTTCTTCAGCACCCAAGTTGACTAGAAGGGTGATCCATCGAGATCACCTCGGTGCTGCAAAACTTTTATACGATCATTACTTTGCGCCTAACCCAACTTACCCACCCGACATGTTTCGTAGAAGGTTTAGAATGCGAAAGGAAATGTTTCTCCGCATAGTGCGAGACATACACTCCTTTAACAGCGTTCAACCGCTACCGGAGCACTTTCAGTTTTTCCACAAAGGCCCCACAGATGCTTCTGGTCGTCCCGGTTTTAACATTTTCCAGAAATGCACTTCTGCAATACGCCAGTTAGCGTATAGCTATAAGGCTGATGCTTTGGATGAGTACTTGCAAATGGCGCAAGATACGGGCTACCAGTGCTTAAACGCTTTCTGCAAGTGTGTGATACACCTGTATCGTGACGAGTACTTGAGAAGGCCAACAGAAGCAGATATTGAGCGGTTAACTGCGAAACATGATCAGGTTCATGGTTTTCCGGGTATGCTTGGTAGCATAGATTGCATGCATTGGGGGTGGAGGAACTGTCCTGTGGCATGGCAAGGGCAGTACACGCGAGGCGACAAGGGACATCCCACAATCATGCTTGAAGCGGTTGCTTCATATGATTTGTGGAACTGGCATGCGTACTTTGGCCCCGCTGGTTCGAACAACGACATCAACATCCTCAACGAATCAGATTTGTTCGACGATTTGCTTCAGGACAAGGCTCCTAAAGTAGAGTTTTCGGTGAATGGCCGCCAGTTTGGAAAGGGATATTACCTAGCAGATGGTATTTATCCTGAATGGGCCACTCTTGTGAAGTCTTTCAAGTGCCCGATGGACCCGAAAACCACCAAGTTCAAGAGATACCAAGAAGCTGCAAGGAAGGATGTCGAGCGAGCATTCGGGGTACTTCAAGGTCGTTGGCAGATTGTTGAGCAACAACCGCGGTCATACAGTGTGAACAAGATAAAACGTATCATGTTAGGTTGTGTGATTCTACACAACATGATCGTTGAAGATAACGGGCGCGCAATCACACACTTTGAAGAAGAGTTGATAGCTAATACCGTCCTCCCAACCCGTACGTGGACTGAAAGGTGTTCAACACAGCTTCGTATGTACGGGGAGTTGCGCGATAGAAGGACTCATCATGAACTCCGCAATGCTCTGATTGAACATGTTTGGAACCTCCCGGAACGCGGCCGTCAACGTTGATTCGTAGTTTTTTATTTCCTAAATAAAGTCCGTTTTCACAATTTAAAATAAATGTAATGTGTTTTATGTTTTATTTTTAAGTATTGTAATGTTTTTTTAATAATAAAATGTGTTTTAATTATAATAAAATGTGTTTGTTTAATTTTGTGAAAAATAAAAATGATATAATATAATAATGGATGAATAGTGTTAGACGTGGGTTAGAAGTGGGGGTTATAAGGAGGGGGTGTTCTTGGTGTGTCTAGAAGAGAGAGAAACTGATGAATAGTGTTAGACGTGGGTTAGATAGGGGGTTATAAGGAGGGGCCTTACAATAATTTAACTGATAGTGTGTTTGATCATAGAACAACCGATCATATGGACCCACAAGATGAAGAGTGTAAGGTCATAAGTTTAAATTTTGGCAAAGACAAGTGGAAAAATATATCTTATGTTCCATGTGTAAATATGGTGTTTCACTGGACATGAAATCTATGCGGTGCGCTCTGGGTACCAAGGGTTCCCACCATTTTTTTTCTTCTTCTAGTTTTGGGAGGAGAAATAAAATACAAAAATAACAGTTTTTTATATTGTCAAACTAAAAGTATTTTTTTTAAACTAGTCATCAAAAATTAAAAAAACAAAACAAAAATCCAACATGTCCACCCCTCATCGCGTTTGCTTACAAATAGAGCCAACACAGCTAAGCGGATGCTCGCTTGGACAACACAGTAGTGTCTTTATATAGTTTTACCAAGTATATAATTGTGAATTTCAACTTCGGGCTCAGGCCAGATACCCCGCTCACTTCTTTCTCTTGTACTTTGATTTGATATAATGATATAATTCATACAATCATACTATATAACTCTAATGTTATGGACTTATGGTTCTGGTAAATTAAAAACCAAGACCAGAACATTGACTATATTACATCTTTTTCTCTATAACAAGAATATACAATTGTCGTTTTTCAGGTATGGCTGGCTTATAAAGAAATAAAGAATCAACTTGGATAAATGCTTTCTTTTGGATACTTCTGCTGGTATGTTTTTGGGAGGTGAGCAATTGTAGATATGACTTGTAATAACGTAGTCAATGATCACTAGTCTTAATAGTAGAGTAAGTCTACATTTGTGAATTTCTTAACGATTATCTATAAACGTTTCTCAGAATTACACTATGTACGTGCGCATACGTAGTACGTGAATTGTTCTACCTCGCACCTGAGCAACCTGTTTCCTTTATACTTTTCAGTAACAGGCAAGTTCAACACCTGTTGGTTTTCAACAGATCTATTAGTTTACATTTCACAATTTTCTTCACATCGCATTGGGTATCAACTCAAATTGAAAATCCTTATTCCGGTACCATTTAACAGATCGAAAGCTCTACTTTGTAAATAGATGTTAGGAAATTCATTATATATCTACAATCTGAAACTTACGCTTGAGTGGTAGTGCTACCAGAAATATAACTTCACATCTATAAATACTCTCAAACTGCTTCAGGATAAAAATGGTTCAACCATTTTGCTCTTTTGGATAGAATCTTGGTTTTCGGTTCTTATATCTTGATATCATTTCTAATCTTGCAAAGATCTGATGTCATCCAACACTCTGTTGATGGAGTAATCAAACGTCAAAATACAGAAATGGCTTGCTTCAAACTAATGATAGTTGTATTAAGAACATCATCTTACAGTTATAATAATGGCGTAATTATAGTTATAGTTGTAACTACCTTGGGCAGAGAAAAAGAGATCAAACTCCAAACATTTTTACAAATGAAGACGTCGCAAAAACTTCCATTTTTTCCATTTTCTCTTTTTTTTTTCGTTCTTTTTTTGCTAGTTTCTAATTATCTTGGTAGACTGAGACAAAAGCTAACTATTTACAAGAATCACATCCCATAACTTTTTGAAGGGATGAGTTAAAGTCAAACCATAATGACTTTTATGATATATATCAGCTACCTAAACCAAAACGCTAAATATATACACATGTGAAAATCAAACAATGAAAGATCAACCGCTGGAGATCAACATTGTAGCTAGCTTGATTTCCAAGACTCGACTCCAAATACTTCTTCAATCATGCTTCCAGTGGACAAGAAATCGGATTTACTTTTGGGAAAAGAAAAGTACCCGACGTCCCATGCTTTGGATTCCAAGTGATCAAATGTGAAGTCATGGTTGATTAACGGCTTGCTATGTACAACCTTAACATCACTTACTTGTGGTTCTTGAAATTCACAAGACACGCAGGAGTCTTCTTGAAAATCACATTCTTTGTAATCAAAGATTGAATCTTTGACACTAAAACCATAGTTTTGCATATCATCCTGGCACAAATCATCGTCTTCCTCAGACAAGTCATCGCTTCCCTGCCACTCATCATCGTCACTGTCAGCATTCATTGGGTCAAATCTGTTCTGTTCCGCCCTTCTTTGCAGCACAAACACATTGAAATAATAGCTGACAATTTCTTGTTTGGATTGTAAAGAGAACGCTTCGGCAAGATGTTCCCAGAAGTTCCTTTTTAAGGAAACTGGATTTGAGTAAACCAGCTCATGAAATAGCTGTTCTTCTTCTTCAGTCCATTTGCAGGCAACAACATCCCCCATGGTATCAAATCCAAGAGCTGCAAATCGTTCCTTCCCTATATTTCTCCTAAGATTATCTCTTGCTTCTAATATATGCCTTCTGACACATCGAAGAGATCCCCGGTCTCCACAACAACAATCAGATCTTCCTTTACCAACCTGATCACCGTTGCACAGAGTTGGATTCAAGTCAGGCATTGGGATCACACAAGACCCAACAAATATAGATTCATCATCTTTAGTGTTATATCCGGACCATTCTGGAATATCAGCTTGATATTCATGTCCTATTGGGACTTCCTTAAGAGGAGGACATCTTAAGAGGCAAGAATAAGTTATCTCCGGCTGAATCAGTGTTCTTGGTTTGGGTCGGTGATGTTCTGGGGCGAGAATTGGATTCTCGGTGTTCAAAGGATGATCTGTGATCTTACCACTTTCAAACTGACGGTAACTATCGCAAGTTTCTATACAGAAATGGGTCTCAGTTACGCCGCCTATCATATCATAGCATGGGTCAATGACAAGATACAGAAAGAAGAAATCTGAAGGTGCTTTGCATAGAAACCCTAGATGGCTAGACGTGGAAAATTTGATTGTACAAACACCTAGTTTGGGTTATGTTTTATACCTTTTTACTCCTTACGAGACTAATGGGATAAGTTAAAAGTATTAACTATAAGTAGAAACAGGCCAAAAGGGTCATAAAGACCAAACAGGCTGAAAGCCACCTAAAACATATTTAAATAGAAAGTGCTTGTGGGTCTGCTGGCCTGACCTACCCATTTTGACTCACACTATAAGCTTGCTTATTTTTACAGATTACTGAACCAACATGGGCTCTGTTTCGGTAATCCAAAAAGGTAACTGACACGCTTAGTTTACTGACTTCTAAAGGTTATGTGTTGATAAGCATGCAACATCCGAAAAAACCTCCGAAAACAAGAAGTCAAATGCAGCTTTTCTTGGAGGAAAATTCATAACATTTGGAAGACACACAAACAACTTTAATCATAGTAAAAGCTTCAAGAAAGCATAAATTTCCAATGTAATCTCAGGAGCTCAAAAAGATATATAGAAACTACATCAATTTCAAAAATCAAAATCATAATTAGATAATCTGAGCACTAAAAACTGATTATTGTGACTTCTTAGCATAACTAACAGCCAAAACAGACGACATCCAAAACCATAAGAGCAATGGTAGCCATGTAAAATACAAAATAAGCAAATATTTGAAACTCCCCAACCCACCTGAAGAGCAAGGTTTGAAAGGAATGTCTTTCGAAGGAAATTCCAGACACGAAACTAACTGGAAGCCATTATCCAATTTCAAGTGCTTGGGTGAAACATCATACTCCCATTCGGCTAACTGACGCTTCTGTACCATTTTTAACTACACAATTGGATTTAAAATGTCACTCTTTATAAAAAAAAATTTGGAAACATTGATACAAAGCTACATCAAAATGTACTTGAAGAATGTAACAAGTGATACAAGAAATGACAATGAAGTAAACAATATAAGGACGAACCCCAAGTCGAGAAATTCGTTAAAACCCGACGAAAAAAAAAAAAGTTAGACTAATTTAGGAGGTACAAGATACCCATAAAGGCATCAACACTGCTAAAGAAATAAATTTCCCAAGTGAGATATTCAAAATCTCTTAAAGGGCCAAAATGTAATTATTGTGCTTTGCCTAAGAATCATGAAGGCACATGACATTATTATTTTTATAAAAAAGCTGAAATTTATTTGGGGAAATTAAGTAAATATGTAAAAAGGGAAAAGCTTTTATCTTTTATAAGCACATGCAAAAGTCAACCACACAAAATATAAATAAATAATTTTAGACAAATTAAATATAAACATTTTTTAGATAATTAGCTAAGTTTTACCAAAATACTGTAACCCTAATACCCAATTTTATAAATAATCAATAAAATTTAAAACCCCCAAATTTATTACATATGAAAAACCCTAACCCTAAATCCCCAAATTAAAAAAAATTATTAAATTAAAATTAGCTTTATTTGTATATAAACTTCACATGAAATTAATTCAATTATCATATAATCAACAAACATATAACCAAACCAAAAATTTAATAAATTTAAAAAAAAACAAAAATTTAATAAATAAAAAACAAAGCCCTCAAATTTAATACGTTAACCATATCATCAAATCGGTATACAAAAGCCGATTAATATACATATATGGATTATAGATATAACAGATCTGATAAACAATTAACGAAAATATGAAACCCTAACCTAAAAATCGATTTAGTGACGGCAAGCATTGAAAAAGGGTTAATCGATAGATCAAGATGCGAATCGAAAAAATCTGTAAGTATTTGAGGATGATTTAAAAATTAAAGGAATGAATTTAGGGAATTAGGGTTAGCGAATGAGGGGAAATCGGATTTATCATATGTATAGATATAGATATGTATGAACACGATAAAAAAAAAAAGGGTAAAGGGGCGGTCAGCGTTTTTTTTAGCACGTTCGGAAATACTTTTGAATTAAATATTGAGAATAAAGAATAATAAATCAATATATTATTCTTTTGAATTAAAAAAAATGAACGAATTAAATTTTTTGTCGAATAAGAAAAATGATATATTAAAATTTAGCCTAATACTTGGCGAGATAAAAAAATAAAATTAAAAAAAATAAATAAATGAATTACACCGTCGTATTTTAAAGTTGTTAAGAGGATTATTATGTTAATTTTTAAATGGATATATTGTTTTTCTTTTAATAGATATATTGCTAGATTTACATTCGTGTCAAATATTACAATACATATTTAAGTGATTTACATTATATATTATCTCAAAATCTTATAAATCTCTAAATATATATAAAAGAGAAACCTTAATTCCAAAATGAAAGTTTGAACCTTATAAAACTCAACTTTTAATTAGAGTCATTAGATTAGAATGATGATGTCATATACTTTTTATAACTTTTAATTTTAATTTAATAAATTTAAATATGATCATTAATTATGGAAAATAATTTTCTACACTTTATAATTATAGAAAGTAATTAATTTAATGATATAATTATGAAAAATAATTTATAAACTTTATATTATATTTAAAAACACATTTTATTTTTTTGTTGTTGTTAAATTGTAACTTTATATATGTTTTTATCATATAACGTAATAAATATTGGTTATAGTTATAAGTAGTGAACATTACATCGTTAATATCATATGATATTTATAAAAAATATATTTTTTCTTATTTGTATATAATGTCTAGAATAATCAAAAAATAAAAAGTTAAAAAAATGACAACATCACCGTTTTCAACATCTTTTATTTATATTTGTTAATTAATAAAATGAATGCAAATATAATATGAAGATTAGGTATGTGGAAAATTGATCACTCAATTTTTATTTTTTTTTTATATCTACATCATGCAATTGTTTTTCCATATATATTTAAACTCATTTAATTATATGTGAATATAACATTATTGTTTTTCAACATCTTTTTTTTACAATTTTTAAATATACGATATCATGAATTATTAGTACTTTTTTAAACAACGTGTTAGTTGGTTAGTGATTCCAACCCTAGCAGTGAAATCTAAGCGAGGTTGAAACCCATAGGCACCCATGGAGACCAAGGGTGCGATAACACGTCCGCACGCGTCTGAAGAAGTAAATACCCGGAACCATTGGGAATTGAGATTTAATTCTTCGTCTCCAAGCCAACATCTTCTTCCCATAACCCCAAAGAGGGCCCAGGTGACCACTTGATCTAAGACCAAGTGGTTTGAATTATTAGTTTTTTTTTAAACGACGTGTTATCAGTTATATATGTCTATCTGCGTATTACGCGGGATATAATCTAGTTATATGTAAATTATAAGAAATAAAATTAGTAAATTAAATGTAAAAAAAGTGAATGAAATCGAAATAGAAGAAAATAATACTTATATATTGAAATCATATATAATATTTCATCTTTTATAATGGATCTTTATAAACAACATTTGTTGTAATATTATTGTTGACTTGTCATCTTTTTCGCATATTAACACCTTTGACATGCTTTTTCGATTTTACTCGAAAGACTGCAACGTTCAATTTTCCGTACGTGAAAATGGACATTGTAGATACATAACAACAATCGATAAAGATTGTACTAGACTTCTAATTGACATCGGCCAATAATTATAAAACAACCCCCAAAATTCTTTTTTGAGGGATGAAAAAGCAAAAACAAATTGTAACCTTGGGAATTGGGATTGATTGCTGACTTCATCTTCCTTTTTTAATATTACGTCGTTATTAAATGACAGCAGGTTACTTTAAAAAATAATATAAAGGAAAATAAAAACAAAAATAATGCAATATTGTAATTATATTTAGAAGTAGAATAGTAATTTATGTTTTATATTTTTCATGGTTACGAAAAAGAGATGAACCACTGGGTTAAACCCCAGTGGTCAGGGGTGTTTCACTAAACCTGCTATGCGGGGCCCCGGGGGAGTTTACTCCAAGGTCTCGAGTTCGAACCTTGGTAGGTTCTCCTCGACGGTATTTTCCAATTAAGGAGGTGGTATGGTGAGAAAGGCTATTTAAGATCCGCTTAGTGCGGGACCCTTTCGTTGTGTGATTAGCACACATCATACGCGTCTGAGGTAAAATTCACTTGTCAAAAAAAATGTATGTGTGATTAAAAAGCTCTTAGTAGATAAAATAACTTTTTTTTCCTAAAATGAAATTGTAATAACTCTTAAATACTTGTTTCAAAATTTTCATTGAAGATCCTTTTTTGTTTCTTGAGTTCGTGGGCCAATCAACAAAGGTGTAAAAACCTTTTTGTTTCTTCCATTCAAACGAAAAAAAACAAGTTTGGAGTTTGAATTTTGGTGATTCAACATGTAGCGATCTTTGGTGTTTTTCGGAAATAATATATTTTTTAGAATATTATTATACATAGATAAACATGTTTTATCTATATTTAATTTTATATATCATTATACAAAGACTACAACATACTATCTTACTAATCATTTACAATATAAATCATTTTTAAATAATAACATCATCAATTTTCAACAAATGGTATCTATATCATATTTCAACACATTTTACCTATAACTACTAATTATATTATAATGAAAACTTAATATACTTATCTTACATATTACGCAGAAATAATCTAGTTTGTGCTAAAATAGATAAAAAATAAATTAAAAGATTTATCAAGTCAGGTGAAATAGAATGCTTAATAATAATTTTTGTTTAACATGATAGGTTTTTTTTTAAAAGGTAAATTTTATTCAAAAAATCGTCAACTCACAAAATAGTGCAGTGGCCAACATATACAAGTATACAATTACATATGTACATTGAAAGAAGTCCAATCAATCCAACTGATAGACTTATAACTTGATCTATTCCTAAACCACAAATAACTCGTAGTCTTGATTTCGTGGATAATCTTCTCAACATTAACCCCAACACCTTGAAATTTCTTCTCGTTTCTTGCCTTCCACACGCACCAGCATGTAACATATACGATACCTTTGAAAACTTTTCTTGATTGTCTCCCCAGCCCCATAAACTTGTTTAGCTCGAAGATATCGGCGACCGAAAACAGGAAGATAGGTGCCACTTTACACCAAATGCTAACTTTCTGCCCGATTTCCAATGCCACCTCACACGAACAAAGTAAGTGTTCAGTCGTCTCTTCCCCTGCATGACACAGTTCACACTCTATCCCTCCAAAATTACAATTTCTTGCTTTCAACGCAGCTAAGGTTGGAATTCTGTCCATCGAGACTCTCCACATGAACAAGTTACATTTTCTTGCCACCCAATTTGACTTCTTGAAGACCACTCTGTCGCCGTCACTCCTCCAACTTTGGAGAAATTCTTTGACATTTTTAACCGAGAAGATGTGTTCCTTACTTCCTGTCCATTTCCATTTGTCTAACTGTTGGTTTAAAACCATACTGCCCATCAATCTGTTCAACTCATCAAGCTCCCTCAACTCCTCATTCGATGAAGGATTCCTGGACCATAAGCAATCAGAACCAAAAACCTTTGACTCGCTGCCAAACCTTTCCATAACCACACACTTTTTTTTCTTTTTCAAGCTTAAAAAGAAGTGGGAAAATAAATCTAAGAGGCTGGTCACTGGCCCAAGTGTCCAACCAGAAACGTATCATACTACCCGATTCACAAAGCCCTTTGAAACGACTATTAAGAGTTACCCCATTGACCTTCACTTAATTTAGGCAATTCACCAACGATTTCCATACCCTTGTAATTCCACTATTTACTGGTATAGATTCCCAACACCTCCTTGTATTATGAATGGAGTCGATCAGAGCCTTCCATACAACTCCATTTTCAGATTTATATCTCCACGCCCACTTGGACAAAAGAGCAACATTTGAGTCCTTGAGTTTACTTAAGCCCAAACCGCCCATACTTGTCGGCGAGGTGACCTTCTCCCACGATACCCAGTGAATCTTCTTAGTATTTTCAGCACCCCCCATAAGAATCTACGTATGATTGTCTCTAAGCCATTCAAAACTTTATCCGGAACTTTAAACAAAGAGAAATAATATGTTGGCAAACTTTCCAACACAACTTTGATCAGGACCACCCTACCAGCTAGAGAAACACTTCTAGCTTTCCATAAAGCTAATCTAGATTCGAAAATGTCATAAAGGAAATCCCAACTAGCAACACGATTCATATTTCCACCAATCCGCACACCAAGATGATCGAACGGTAGAGAGCCCTCCTTACAATTTATATTCCCAGCCACCCTCCTGACTTCACTACCTTCGACCCCTACCCCGAAAAGAAACAATTTTTTAAGATTAATTTTGAGACCCGAGACGATATGGAAAACTCTTAAAAGCTGAGACACCTTTTTTAAGTTGTCGACCCCCCACTCTCCCATAAAGACACAATCATCGGCATATAACAAGTGATTAATAACAGGACCTTGGTTTGGCAGCTTTATACCCCGAATCGACCCAACCTCGCAAGCTTTATGCATCATAATGGTGAGAACCTCCATCACGATCAGAAATAGGAACGGGGAGATGGGATCCCCTTGGCGCATTCCTTTATGGCTCTGAAACTCAAAAGTAGGGGAACCGTTGACAAGAATCGCAGCCCTGGCAGAGGACAGAATTCCATGAATCCAACTACACCACCGATCCGGAAATCCAAAACCCCTCATTGTATTCTTCAAGAAATTCCAGTTGACGTTATCATAAGCTTTGTTGAAGTCCACTTTCATAATAAAAAATTCCTTTTTTTCTTTTTTCGCCCATGAGACAATCTCATTCATAATTAGTGGGACATCAAAGATCAATCTATCACTCAAAAACGCCGTTTGAGTGTTAGATATAATAGAGTTCAGAACCTTCTTCAATCTATTCGCCAAGACTTTAGAGATGGTTTTGTTAATAATCCCGACCAATGTAATGGGCCGATAATCATCAAGTCCTTCAGGGTCTTTTACTTTGGGAATCAAAGTGATAAAAGCCGAACCACACCCTCTATTTATTTCCCCTGTATCGAAAAACCTATTGAAAACCCCCGCAAAATCAAGCTCAAACTTATCCCAATACCTTTTGATGAAACGAAAATTAAAACCGTCGGGCCCGGGAGCCCGATCATCTCCGCAAGAAAAAACCGCCTCTTTAATTTCACCAATGTTAAATCTTTCGATCAATTTTCCTGCTTCAAAATCATTCAGCTTCTTTTCCATCTCACCCCCCATTAATGGCCGAATCTGCCACTCTTCTTTGAACTTATCTCTAAAAAACCCCAAAACTTTCTTTTTAATTACTTTCGGTTTGGAGATCCACACCCCATCCGCCAATAAACCAGGGATACTATTGCTCACCTTCCTATTATTCAACAAGCCATGAAAGAATTTTGAGTTTTCGTCACCCTCTATAGCCCACTTACATCTAGATCTCTGTTTATAGTCTTGAGCTTTACTATAATTAATATCGTTCAGCTTCTTTTTGCATTCCATTCTAATCCAGTTTTCTTCCTCAGTCAATTCTTCTTCCTCCATCTTCGAATCTAGTTCTTCAATTTCCATCCGGCACAACTCCGAGTCCTCCTCTTCTTTCTTTCTGATCTCTTCTCTCCAAGCTTTAAGTTTCTCCCGGATCCATCTAAACGTTTGCATAAGAACCACATCTGGAGGACCACTACCATTAAAAGATTCCAAGGCTTCTGTAACCGTGCTATCAAAATCCTCCATATTCATCCATGAATTGAAGAACCGAAAGGGTTTCGGTCCAAAATTTCGATCCACCAGAGTTAATAAGATCGGATTGTGATCCGACAACCGCCTAGGTAGTGATCGAAAACACGCCCCAGGCCATCTATCAATCACCTCACGGCTCACCAAGAGTCTATCAATCTTGCTAAATTTCTTACCTCTGTCCCCTTCCGTCATATAAGTGAATCTGCTACCTTTCATCTCATACTCGTGAAGATCTTCTTCATTAATAAAAGCGTTAAAGATTCTGGCACAATGAGACTTGAAAACAGAACCTTTACGTTCCTCAGCTACACGAACTGAATTGAAATCACCTATGAAAAACCATAAACCGGTCGACCCTCCTTTAAGCCCCGCCATCTTATCCCATAGATCTTTTTTGGCCCTGTTACTTTGTGGGGCATAAACGTTAACCACAAACACCTCCTCCACATACCCTCTGAATCTGCCCTTTGTAATTAAAAAATTACCATCCTTAATTGAATCGAATTTTTTAAACAATTTAGTATCCCACATGCTCAAAAGACCACCCGACCTTCCACTTGCCTCCACAAAATCAAAATCATAATCCCCATTCCCCCAAAATTTACGAACCATATCACTACAGATCTCCCCACATATGGGTTTCTTGAATGGCCACAAAGGAAACTCTCTCCTTGTTTTTTATTTCTTTAACCCAATCAGTCTTTTCCAAACCCCTTACACCCTTATATTGATAGATAAAACATTCATATCAAATTAGGGTTCATACCTTCTCTTAAAATGGTATTTTCGACTTCATCTTTTGCCTTTTCCAAGTCAACATCAACAATCTTTCCCATTTCTAGGGTCTCTTGCACTTCGATAACCATAGCTACAGCATCTTGATCCTCCGTCTTATCTTTTTTCTCTATTGCTTTATTTCGTTGTGCCTGGGATTGTTCACTGTTGGTATTATTGGTTTGACTTAAATCATTGTTATTATTAGAGGGTGTGGTCTCCTGATTGTCTTTATTGGTCTAAGACACCTGCTCGTCTGTTTCTGGAAACATGGGCTGCTCAACAACCTTCTGGATAATGGGCTCCAAAGAGGAGTCCACTAAGTCTTCAATATGGGCTGGTTCATCTCTTCTGGGCCTTTTCCTAGATTTTGGAAAATTAACTCCCAAAATTGTAATATTATTCCCCTGGTATATAGAATTTTCAGATTCCCCCCTGTCCCCACCAAAAGTGGGGTCTTTTTTTGTGGCAGAAAAAACGAAATTATTAGACTGAATTTCGTTAACCTCACTACCATTTAATGCTAGAGCATGCTTCTCCAACTTCCCATGCAAATTACACTCTTGGCTTTCCTTCTCCCCAAGCACGTCGATTCATTTTCCTTCACCATCTTGATCTGACCTAAACCATTCGCCTTCCTCCTTGTCTTCCTCCATCTCGCCGGGAAAATTGACCAGATTACGGCCATCAGAATCAGGAGATTGAGGTTTCATATTTTTGACATTGCCGCACGGAGGACACCAATCGATTGCTCTTTCTATAATCCAAGCTCTAAATTTCTTATTTCTCCATTTTATCGTCACCACTTCGTTGACCTCTTTTCCATCTCCTACCAGAATCCCCATACATTCAACAGATTTGTTAACATCTTCTTCCTTCGCCGTAGATGGACTGATAACTTTCCCCACTTTTTCACACACCGAATTGATCACCTTTGCTTGAGCCAAGTGGATTGGAACCCCCATAACCCCTACCCACGCGATGCGTTCAAAAGGAATGGATTGGCCAACCCAAACATCCAATCTGGAGAACCAAGGCTCCCAGGCCTCATCGTTAGCAATAAAATCTGCTGCCTCGTCCGCGTTACTAAAAGTAATGAGCATTGACATACCTCCTACGTACTGGACTCTTACCCCTTCAAAATCTAACTTTCCCAGCCACTCGTGAAGTGAAACCAAAGCATCAAAAGACTTACACATTCCAATCAGCGCACGATGATGGGACTTCACAAGACCACATAGGGAATCTTCAATAACCACCTCCACCTCCTTCTTCATCGTTTGCCTAGCATTACCTCTAAGAGCATCCTTGTATGATAAACCCCCACCATTACTCAGGACTTTATTTGAAGGCATGAAAAACTGATCATTCATGACCTTTCTCTCCTTGCTCCTATTAAAATTAGCCTTCTCCTTACCCCTATTTTGGTAATCATTCTCCAGTCCTTTATTCTCCACCGCGAACCAGGCTTTGTTAACGTGAAGCCCATAATCCCCCATTCTAACCTTTTTGAGTCTCGTTTCCAGTTCCTTCCAGTCTCGAACTCCTCTGAATGTGGCAAACCCAAATCTTACCCCATCAACGTTACGTCTTCTAGCGATGTATACCCCCACCAGATCTCCAAAAACCTTCAAAGTATTGGAGAGATCCCAAGGTCTACAACCCTCGGGGATATTAGCGATAAAGAACTTCACCTTCTGCTCTCCTTCCCGATCAGACTGTTTCTTGTTTCTTGGATCTCTCTGTCTTTTTTTGTTTCTCACTTGCTCCCATTTGTTTTCTCTCACACTTTCTCTCTCACTCATGTTAAATAAATAAAAAATAACTAAAAGATAATAGCCATTAGAATTATTGGCTTCTGGTTGATGTCTATTTGTTTAACATGATAGGTAATTTTTCATTCTTGTGATATATTTATAGAAATCAGAAAGTCGATAATGAGATGAGTGGTAATGTTCTCCTGATCAGTTGAGATCTTTTTAACCGAGTTTTATTATTGAAAACGAGAGAAAGTACCCGCACGTTGCGGCGGTGAGATGGTGGAGGTGATAGGTCATAGGAGGTAATAAGTCATAGAGTGTGATAGCCAAATGCCTTAGCCGTACGGGCTCCGTCCTCGGATTTAAAAATTCGTCGAAAGTATATCGAATGACATCTCTAATGAAAGAGCATGAAATTTTAAGAACACCCATACAATTTTTATAATTTATCGATATACGGTTTTTGAGATAAAAGATTTTGAATGAATTAGAGGAATAAAATAATTTATGGAGGAGAGAGAAAAAAATGAGTGGTTGAGATTTAAGGGTATTATAGGTATATTAGGTAGAGATGTTTAAATTAGTGAATAAAGAAGAGGGTAATTTAGGTACGAATTTGAAAAAAGGGGCTCCTCCTTTATAATGTATTATAGATATAGATATCCTTCTGTTGTTAAAAGAATCAACAGTGTTAGAAATTACACTACATACCAAAGGCAATACTTGTCGGCTTTTCGCCCTTATTTAAGTTGGTTGGTATTGTTTATCAAAGCCGATATTTTGAGTTTTCTCTAATAGACTCCTCTTCTCTTATGAAGAGGGAGGTGCATTTTATCTAACTCCAGTTTCCCCTGATAGGCTTCTAGCCAACTTTATTATTATCATTCTAATTTTTGTTACCTTTCAATGAAATCATGATTATTAGATATTTCATTTAACATATATGTATAGAAATCTACCCATGTACAGCGGGCAAAAATGATACTTGGAACTTGTATGCCGTTTTGCTCCAAGACAAAAAGTAGATATGGTACTATTATGTACAATTAGGCTTCACACCAAACTACCAGGCCCTTGACCTTAAATACTGGACTCCTGCCCACGCCCTATTTATGCAACCTCTACCTTGAACTAAAACTCTAACTGTGAAAAACCATGCTCGCATGCCCATCACTACCAACCGTCATCTGACAACCATTAGCACCGCCACCCTAGGGAACCTCTGACTGTCACAAGTTTCAAGCCATGACAAAACAGTTCAACCCCCTCACTTCGAAATTCCATCAACTCCCAAATCAGCAACCCAATTCTATTTACAACTTACAGCAAAGGAAAGCATATACAACAAAAAAAGAGGAAGAAAATTATATGCTCATTCTATAACCGCATCAACAAAAATCGTGTAACAAGCTTTCTGCACAAATTATAGGCATCTTACAAGCAGCAAACAATTTGACATCCAGTAATCTGTACATGTATTCCTCTGATTATAAGGATCCCTACCTTTCAAAATTGAATAATAACAAACTTTGTTTTTGCTTAGCAACTATATCATTATCATCAAATGTATGTTTAAAATATATCTGCCAGCTTGACGCACATGTGGCATTGCCCCTGGCTGACTGGCACTGAGAATGAAAAATGTAATCTCATCGTCAAACTTGGGTCCAATAACCAATTCTTCTAAAAATTGTGACAATCATGACACTACTGTAAAGAAACTAAATGACGGTAGGACCTGGTAAGCTATGGGCTGGTCAGATTGGTTTGGCGACACTGCCACATATCAAATTTGTTTAGGGTCGGAATAAAGTAAATGTCAGTGTAGGCCAAAATTATTCAGTCTGGCCCACAAACGTTTCTTTATGCATCCTTTTGAATGAGCTTAATATGATTAGAGAAACTAGATTTTAACTTTGTGATTTAACCCTTACCCTTTATTAGTTATACATCTTTTAGCTCAAACCTATTTGACCTGTAGCCAAATTACATAACTCCGATAGAACCATTTGTAAGTAATTGGGTCTAGATGTTCACCTCAAGTAAGATAACTTTAGGGGCAAACCAGAATCACCACTATACGGGTTATGCACTTACTATCTTAAAATTATACACAAAGACCACAATGAAAGTGAAACATTCAAGTGTTGTCTGGTACAGATAGTTTACACGAAAACTTTTTCTTCCATATATATATTCTAAGGTTTGTATACAAGCATGAAAAATTGAAAACAAACACAAATGACACAAGGGAAATAAAACATGACTAATATATATGAGCTGATATAAGTAAAACTCACAAGTAATGTGTATTCTAAGATAGCTTGAGTGCCATTTCCTGAAGAAGAGCTCGTTTCTGAGTAGAATTTATCACATGATTTGTTTCAGCATGTGCTAGCACATCTGCCACTATAGCTGCCGCATGACCAAGAGGTTCCTCAGTGGATCTTTTCAGCATGAAAGCCTACACAATATACAACCAACAAACGTTCAGCTCATCATTAGAGGTTAGTGCTCGGGCCAGGCTTGAAGTAGTTGGAACTATGGGGTAAGAAGAGCAAAAAAAAGAGCGGGAGGTAGAGAGAGAGAGACCTGGCCATGATGTGAAATGGTCAATGTGCAAGGTGACTGCAGCCATGGTTCACCGTCTATTTGTACAGGCAATGGAGCAAGAAGCTGAATTTTGATGTTCTGCCCCTGTGCAAGCCTTCGAGCTCGAGAAAGCCCTACCTGTGATATAGTTAAGATACTTCCTCATTAGCAAAGATGGCAATATGACAATCATTTGGGAATTTCTTGAACAGGACTAGATCAGTCGAGTAAGAATGTTAACAATAAAAGAACAGGTCAACCAGACTAAGATTCGCCTAAATTGTATTTTTGATGCATAAAATTTCCCAAAACGCTTTGTTCAAGATATTAGATTATTCTTGTGATAATTTGGTTTTCATGTAATCACAAAGAAAGAACTTTTTTTTTTATTGGGCATTTGGTGGTGGTTGGCAGGTCGAAAGCCAGATTCTCTCAGTTGAATAATACACGTTAAAAACAGAGAGAAATGAAGAGAAGTTATAATACCTGGCCAAGTGCCTTCATAGTTTATGTAATAATATACTGTATTTGTAAATGGCATTACCTGAAGCTTTCCAAGATGCCATGTCCCTGATATGCTCACAACTTCCAGTATCTTATCATGCATAGATTGAGGATAAAAATTATCGTAGTTGTCATCTTCATTCTGCCACAAGTCTACACCACCCATATAGCTGCCAATATTGGCAACAAGAACACCCTCAGCATCCTATAAAGGGAAAACCATGAAAACAGATCAATTTTTAGTGCATGTAATAGAAAACAGAAATAGCTTCGGTGAATATATTAAGATTGACCCACAAACAAGATTGCTACAAATCTATTCACTTATAGAAAGGGAATAAAGGACACGCCAGCAATCTCTGGAAACAACAATTGAACCAACCTCAGGAACCTCAATGTCAACGCCATCTACCTCCACTTTGACTTGCCAAGGGTAATCTGCAAATGTTCTATCCATAATAGTCCTAGCGCCTTCTCTAGCATAAAGAACTTTATTCATAAACTGCAAGTATACCCAGCTAGTATCACCTTAACAGAGATGATTAAGCAAAGAGATAAAAAGAAAAAGGTGGCAAATTTCCACTTGTATCAAATTTTACAATAAATGCATACCTGGTTATAGAATTTCTCCGGGTTCTCCTCCCTCAGATTGTGAATTTCTAGAGCAACCTTCGCATCACATCCTACCCCTGCAGTAACAGATTTCAAAAGTATCCATGTAATGATTAGCATCCATGAAGATACAACATGGCATATTATAAAGGGGGATTAATAAATTATACAATTCATAAATATTACTTATATTTGTAAGAGAGCGACATACCAAGATAATTATTCATGAATTTTGGAGCACGAAGCTCCTTCCCCTTCTGATTGGTTATAGAAATCTTCCAACGATCAAGAATGGTTACAGCAGCATGATCTATATCTTGCAGCATTGTGCAGAGCCCTCCATGTCTCTCTACTGATCCCAAACCACCTCCCCAACCTAAAACTCTTGCCAGGTCATTTCCAGTTCCAGCTGGCAGAATAGCAACTGGTGGCGGAGAAACAAAATTTTGCCTTTCAATGGTATCCAAAACCCATCCAACTGTACCATCTCCTCCACATATAAGAATTCTGAAATGAGGTACTTTTCTAAATAGATAAAGACCAACTTCTGGCCCCTCTGTTGAGCTCAACTCAAAAACCTAAAAAATATTGAAACAATCTGATTAAGAGAGAACATCCTCAAGAAGAAAATATCAGATTGACAGCTGATGTGTATAGATGCGGCAATTTCGACCCATCAATAGATAATTGGGTCAAACAATGATATTTTCATCCTAAACTGGTCAAACATGCAAGTTCAGCAAGGTTGCCTAAGACGAAACAGTCAGATAGGTCAAAATTCAACCAAAGTGTAGATTTAATACATAAAACCTCCTAAACCATATTATTAAAATATATATATATATCAGTGTTGTAAAACTCGGCCGACTCGGCCGGGAACTCGGAATCGGAATCGGAATCGGGGGTTAAACGGGTCGAGTTGGCTAGAATCGGGTGAAAACTCGGTCAACGACTTGGTCGCTTGTAAAACTCGGTCAAACTCGCCTGGATCGGTCAAAAATCGGCCGGATAGGTCAAGAATCGGCCGGATCGGGTCAAAACTCGGGTCAACTTTGGTCAAAAAAAAATTTTGTTTTAAAAAAAAAAAACCGAAATTGGTTTAAGTTTATGTTTCTAATGAATGAAATTTGAACTTTGAAGTACTATATTAAAGTTTCTAAACAATTATGTTTTTAAGTTTGAAGTTCATTCCATATAATTTCAAAAACTATAAATTTTTATATAAAAACCCAATCCGGGTTCTCCCCGATTCCGATCCGAGTTTTTAAAAACTCGTGACTCTCCCCCTCGCCGATCCGATCCCGAGTCACGAGTTCCCCAACCTTGATATATATATATATAAAAGATATAGCTCACTTTTTGGAATCAGATTTGGCACATTAATGGCCCATATTAAAAATTAACTATTTTAGACAATTAGTGTTCCAGGCTAACCGAACCATTCCAAACAATACAAACAATATTCTGTTTCAAGCTTCAACCAAAACCCATCGACCCATTACCCAACTCACTAGATCTTCCTGTTTTTCCACCTCTAGCTAAATACAGCAAAAGGTGTACTATGGTTTTTAGACATAACACACATGATTATGAAGCTGCCTTATCAATACTGATGATGAGCAACGTACAAATACTACACTAAATCATACTAAAGCTGACATCTAAGCATATATGTGTTAAGCATCGTCAAATTCACTATTCACGTTTAAAGCAGCCAGCATTAAATATCATGCATTATATATAATGTTTATTTAAAATTGTTTTATGAAATGTAAACAACATAAGTTAAAATTTATAACTGAGATTTATTTAAAATTGAAACATTACGATGTGCTGACCTGCACAGGGTTCAAGAGGATATTCATCCGTAGCCTGAGTGAATCTCCTCGCTGAGCACCACTCTTCTTGTTAATGAAGACTAAAAGAGGCCTTGCATCTGGACCCAAATCAGTCAATTCGTATTTCTGCTTCATTCCAGCTATATAGGAGTCATCTCTCTGACTATTTAATGAGTTTCTCTTGAAACTCAGCTTTCGACCTAACTTGTTGACTACAACACCATCTTGACGTTGACTTGTGGCCTCTGGGTTCGTGTTAACATTCCCATTGTAGCTTTCTTTGTGGTTCTCTTGAGTTCCATTCGAGGTATCATTTGTTAAATTAGCATCTGTTGTGCTTTCTGTAGAAGGTTCCCCTGCATTGCCATTAATAGTTTCCACAAGGACTTCATTTCCTTGCTTACTTTTCTTACTTTGGTTTCTAATACTCGCACGTACAGAAGATGCAATCTCATTAGCACCATGTGTGATGGAACTCAAGATTCCACCTGATGAAGAACGACTCAGTTCCTTCACATGAAGAGGTGACACAATCATCCTTCTAAACGGACCCAGATCACAAACATCGCCAGTATCACTGTAGAGGCTACTGTGACAGTCAACATGAACCAACCGTTGACACCATAAGCAACTCCATATTGGTGATCCCCCAAGAAAAGACGCACTACATGGCTCCTCACAGTGACTGCAAAAAGAAATTTCTTCAGGTTGGTCAACCACTTCTGTCCAACGAATAGCCCACAGGTGCAAGACACGTGAAGCCCCAATCATAGACACACATTTACAATCTCTGTGAGCTTTTGAAGAACAACTGAGGTGAGCTGCTGCCCCACATATTCTACAACGGTGAATAAAGCTATCTGAACCCGTCATGGGCGCAAGAGACTGAGAGGATGACAAGGACTTCAAGCAGACACAACAATTTAAGCTTTTGCCACGAGATCCAGACTCAAGATACCAAGTGTGCGCAGCTAGAGGGATCTTGCTTCTTGATTTTGGATCCTTCTTTTTCCTTCTTGCAGTGGCTTTCATTAAACTTAAACTGATGTTCCTTCTCCATTGGAAAGCTGTATACACAATAGTCAGAATACCAATAATGCCAGCAATAAAACACGAGATGATGAACACATGTGATTCGGCCAATTCAGATGGATTCTTATTTATCCATGCCGGAGGCAAAATCTCAGGCTGCCGGTAGTCATCCATTCTCTAGTTTCTGGTACTATTGCATTCTACAATTCTCAATTCACTCACTCATTCACTTAATATAAATGATGCTGATGTTTAACAACCAACTTCACAAAAATATACATAAACCAACACATAAAATTAGTTCAATACATTCTCAACTCCTCCTAAAATTTCCTTCATAATCGATCTTCAACACTTAAGCCGGGAGTAAATAAACCCAAGACTTCTTCCTGTTAATATTTTTATAACAAATAATCACCTGCAAAACAGAACATAAATAAAATATATATATCTAAAATACGGTATGAGCATGGAGCAGAGCAATAACATTATATGCTAACACATAAATTTGTACAATTTCATCACTCCATTAATACATACATAAATACATACACCCATATCTCCGTTTATATTCAAACAAATACAGGCCAATGACATTCACCGTCAATAAATTAACCGCACTCCTGAATATCAAATTTCACAGTAATTACTTCCAAGATTTTCACATTATTCTTAATAAGAAGTCTTTCTATCAAACTTGTAACACCTTCTTTTATTTTCCACTACTTAAATGAACTTTACAATTAAAAAACATCAACACCGTCACTAACTCATATCCTTCATATAACAATCATCATAACCAACACGCTCACTCCTAACACAGGATTCTGGTAACAATATTCTTACAACTAATAGTTAATATCTTCCGACACACATAGCCATGTACATGAATGTCTATACTTATATTAAGTTGCGGAAAGTTCTAAATAGAGCAAGAGAGGGATCCTGTTAGTATAGTATGCATCCTAACCAGTTCCGTGGCCGTTTCCTAAACTTGTCCCCCCTAGCCATCCCAAAAACGCTTATATAGTGCGTGTCCGAACATATATATTAACTAGAACTGAACATATTAACCATAACACTCTGTTTATAGCATAATCCTATAATAAATACATAAATACACACACACACACACATATATATATTTTATTTATAATAGAGGCAGACTGCTACATGAACAAAATTCTAGGGTTTCTAGAACTAAAATCATATATAAAATATGTATATATAAATGTCAACAAAATGAAAGAAGAAGAATACTTACAACTATGTGTATGTCATAATCAAACAGACAGGCGGAAAGTGAGAACCAAAAACCCTAAATAACGCAATTAAGAAAAAAAACAGGGAAAAGCAAATGATCAATATTGATATTAATGATAATAAAACGATATATATATATATATATATATATATATATATATTCGTAGATCTGTATGTATGTATGTATATAGCTTTTGCCTTTTTCTTTTGCTTTTTTAATTATTTATTATATAAATTAAATATTTTTTTTTATGTAAACTTCATATATCTATATACAATTTTTTGTATGTATAGAATGGAATAGATCTCTTGTTAGGGGAAAAGGAGAAAAGATTCAGATTCCTTCCAAATTTGTGTGCGCGCGAGAGGACCTCCGAATATAAAACGTGGCGAGGGAATGGAGGTGATGACGTGGCTTCTGGAAGTGGGGCCAAATTGGATCTTTTCCGATGGAAATCACCGCGTGGCGGTCACGTGATGATGGTGTTTTTGTGACGTTATATATAAATATTGCCACCGGTTAGTGGACTTAAAATTTAATATGGTCCGTTAGATCCACCAATTGCCTCATCTTAGACGTTAAAACTCTTTTTTTAAAAAGGATTTTATCTAAAAGTTTGTTAACTTCTTACAAAAAACGTGTATTAAATTACACCCTTAGAAATCCCGTATTAAATCTTCCATTAAAATAGGATACTTTGTTAGCCTTATCTCTAATTGCCTCCACATGTTAAAAAAATTTCACACTTTCACGTACATGTCGATTACAACAAATAATGAGAAAATTATGACATTTTAAAATTCAATTTCACACAATTTCCCTCCAACAATTCATAAAACCGGCGTCTATATAAACAGATAAATGTTTAGCTTTTTTTTTCACAGCTTTACTAATCAATCACAAGCTTTTCAAATCACTAAAACATACACTTTCCACAACAATGGCTCCAAACAACAAAACAAATGTTACCTTGTCATCCAACCATTCAAAAAAACAAAAACGCGATGATACCTTCGATTTCAAAAAACAAAAACGCGAGGATAACTTGAAAAATTGGAAGTGGGAGGAGGTGATCGTGCTTAGCGATTCGGAAGATGAAGAAATTGACGATTTGCATTACGATGGTGATGATGATCATGATGACCAAATTTCCGAATTGAATTACGATGGTGATGATGATGATTTTCCTTTCTTGGATAACTTCGTCGTCATGGATGATGTTCTACCTATTGAAAATAATCTTAACCATGTTAGTAACGTATATACAATATTAACTCCCAATTTTTATTTCATGTATTTTTTAACAAAATATTGATGTTTTATATAGGAGAACTTGCAAGGTGATGATGAATTTGATATGTTCAATGAATTTGTTCTATGGGATGAAATTGATCACAACGAAGGCAAAACTAATTTGGTAATAACATGTCTACATTGGATATGGGATTTCTTCTTTAATAAATTGATGGGAATAAGAGTAGTCTTAGGGATCAAAGTTGATGGTTATAATTTGGCACCTCATTTTTCACGTAGGTATACAGTCACTAAATACTACGGTTATCATCCAGATTCCCTAAAGAACTACAATGGTGTGACTGAATATGTAGGCCAAACGATGGTGCCAACGTTTGGTAATCTTCACTCTCATGCTAACTATTGTGATTCTAACGAGAATGAGTTGCCAAAAAGTGTAACCGAAGATGAGGAAATCATGATGGACGAAATTCAATGGGGAGGAGGGTGTGTATCAACTACTTGTGCAACTGCATCAACAATTACTTGTGAAAATGTGAAGGCTGAGGAAGTGAAAGATGATAATATGAAGGACGGATTTGATATGGAAGGTGTGAAAGATGTTGCTGAAAAAGAATGAAGATATTTACAATTCGCCGCATAAATATGGATTTTCATAAGTGTTAGTATTATTAGCTTGAACATCATTTTTGAGGTTTCGACTTATGTTTGAATCTATTTTTTATGACTTTGTTACTTTTGTTGCTTGACTATTATGAATTCGTGTTTTTTTCTGTTTGGTCTTTTCTTTTTTTGTTTTTTAGTGTGACATATAGAGTTACTTTAATAATCGTTACCCGAGTTACGCACGGGTATTGTACTAGTTATTAGTTATGCCCATAGAATAAGTTTTAATTTTGCCGGTAAATAAAAAAAAAATTAATTTTAAAATTGAAATTGTGAAGTATTATTAACAAGATTAGGGGTAAAAAGGATCGAAAAAAACATAGAAGAGCAGAAAAAAGGAAAAAATTAGAAGAGGTAAAATGTAAGTTTTAAAACAATATATTTAAACCTTATAAAAAATGGAGAGAAAGTTTTGAACCTAAGCCTTCTCTCTCAAAGTCTTTGGCCTCAACAACTAAACCAAATTATATATTTGGATTATAATTGTTGATGCTAATATTTTTATAGTAGTAGTAAATTATATATTCCTTCCGTCCCATCATATGTGTCCTACTTTGAATTTTCAAAATCTTCGTTTTATAACTTTGACCATAAATATTTTTAATTGTGTTATATAATATTCGATAAAAGTTATATCAATGGAAACACATCTAAAACTCAATCAATTCATATAACTTTCATCAAATATCATATAACACAAACAAATATATTTAAGGTCAAAGTTGCACAAAAAAGACTTTAAAAATTCAAAACTGGACACTTATAGTGGGACGGAGGGACTTCTATTTATAACTTGAACTATTAATGATATTACAATAACTCAAACTAACAAGAAGCTAGCAGAAAGATAGTTACATAAACCAAATAAATAAGAGGGTTGTGAGTTGTAACAACTTTTCATTTACTCTCAAGAAGTTTCTTTATTTCATATCATTAATTTCATACTAATATAACAATCTATTTTTTACTGGTAATCAACTACTTATTTACCACTCACACTGTAACACCCTAAGATTTTTGAGATAAATAAATTAACCCCTTTTTGTAGTTTTAACATTAAAATAATTTCCTAGTATTTTATTTTTGGATACAGGATTAATTTAGTTGGAACTTTAGTGAGTAGCGGGTATTATAACCACTTAAAATGAAAATGGACGTGGCATGTGGGGGAAGTTGCCAGCCATCCTTTTGTTGGTGAGTAATATCTTCCCACTACAACTACTACTTTCTTCTTCTTCTTCTTCAATTTTCTCTCAACAATCGTGAAATCCTAGTTTCTATATAAATTAAAGAATTCTCTAAGAGATGATAATAATAACAATAATAGCTTCCAAGCTTTCTAGTAAATTAAATTGGGTGAATTGAGGTGTATGCATATGGTGAATTTCATATTCATGAGAAGGAGGAAGAAGAAAATGTGATTCTAACTCTATATCATTTCCATGTCTTGAAGGTATGAGTAATTTTATTCTAACAATTAAATTTAGGGTTCATGGGTTTGATTAAATTGGGGGTTTTAATAAAATGAGCTATATGCTTTAATTCAAGTTAAGGTTCTTGAGATTTAACTAAATTGGGGGTTTTTTAGTTTGAATGATTATATTGTTATTAGTTCCCCAAATTCTTTCTTGTAAGTGAGTAGAAATGTCACTACAACATAACAGGGCTTTTAGGACACCCAAAAACGTCCTATAATGTTACTTTATAGGACCTTTCCTTTAATAGGACCAACGGTAAAAGCGTCCCATGTAAGGGGGTCGTAAAAAGTCCTGAGCGTCCTAACATCTCAAATAAGATTATAAAACCAATATAATGGTCACATAATAAGTCTATGAACAACTCAATTAGGGTCCTAATAAAAACATGTTGGGACACTTTTACAATGTTCTAAGATGTGGTTACTCATTTTTAATATTTTGATACACATACAAGCGTCCTTAAAAGTTATTTTATAGGACCCTTACCATGTAACATTATATATACTTTAGTACCAAGAAAAGAGTCCTAATATCTCAAATAAGATGATGAAACCAATTTTATGGTCGCATAATATGTCTACAAACAACCCAAATAGCGTCCTAATAAAAACATTTTAGGACACTTTTACAATGTTCTAACATGTGCTTACCTACTTTTAATCTTTTAGTACACATATAAGCGTCCTTAAAAACTAGATAATAGGACCCTTGGTATGTAACATTATATATACTTTAATACCAAGAAAAGAGACCTAATATCTCAATTAAGATGATGAAACCAATTTTATGGTCGCATAATATGTCTACAAACAACCCAAATAGCGTCCTAATAAAAACATTTTAGGACACTTTTACAATGTTATAAACACACCACCAACATATATAAAATACTAATATATAGTTATTATGTATATAACCTCAAGTAATAATAGAAATAAAATTTTATTATATTTCAAATAAGCATGTTCATTACAAACACATTAAACATAAAAAGTTATAACATTATTCAACATAAAGTCTTGTAAAATCTAACAAAAGCAATGAAAGAAACAAGAAGCTAGCACAGAATCCCATGTTATCATGCATCCTCAATCCTCACGGACCACCTACAAATAAACCATTCTTGTATAAGCATTAAGGTACATGTTACTAAAATTATTAATAACACAAGTTTAACAAATACATACCGAGATGAAAGGACATGGCCATGTGATAGTTGCACCAATACAATCTTCAAAATTGTGGAAAATAATCCATATGGTCTCACCAACATTTCATCTCTTTTTATCGGTACTTGAGCATTTACCTCACACCATCCCTTTCCAATCTCTTTACCACCCACTAGCTCATTTGGGTCCAAGCTCTTCACCCATCCTTTTGCTACAATCTCCGTTGGGTTTAGAATGCTTTTAAGGAAAACCTCATCTCCAACCTATATTTTAGTTTTCAACAATCAAACTCTAGTTATAATAGTCCAAATCATTTCACACAAAAAATGAGTAACAACAATAAACTGTTACACTAGCATGCTAACATTTTTATTAAAAGAAAATAATATGAAAATAAAGCACTGTGAAATCAGATACACATTTAATTATGACTATCCTCCATTATGACTGTCACACTCATAAGTCGTACCTAAGTAAGATTTTGTTAATAGCAATCACCATCAAACAAATCAGCATTTGATTGGAAGTAAAAGCTACAAAAACAACATTTTATAATCAAATTTGAGATCCAGAATACTACTGTTGCTTTTTATCACCACCGACCATTCCTGGGAGGCCTGACCTAGAGTTCGAATTCTTTTTACATGTCTGCTAGGTGTCAGGTACCTTTCATATCCTTTACTTATATTGTTTGAGTTGTTTTGCTGTGACTGCATATGATTGGAAGTAAAAGTTTGACTTTCGACTTTATAGTTGGAAATAAAAGTTTGACTTTCTATATCATGGAGCCTATTGAAGATATGGCTGTTGCAGAAAAGAGTCTTCTATTCTCAACTCCCTGCAAAGGAACGGGATATATCTGCTGCAGAAAAGAGTCCTTATGCCAAAAGTTATATCGTTTTCTTCTGTAAGACTTTCAAACATTATGGTACAAACAAAAACCAAAAAGATTAGTGATACGTGGATAAAGTCGAGTGATAAAATACCAAGTCAGTTCTTAACGTGGATTGTTTTTCACTACAGTTGACTTGTGTGACCCATTTTAGTTAATTTTAACCCGAGTTAAATAATTCATGGATAATTGGGCTGAAAAGGACATCTGGTTTCTTAGTTTGCTATTCTTGTTAGGAACTCACAACTTTAGACAGTAATTGGAATGTATGGCTTAGCCGCTTTTTTTTTTTCTTCTGAAAATGGACCAGAAATGTTCCAATTACCATTTTTTTCCTTCTCAAATGTCATATATTGTTAAATTGACAGTTTGAAAACTAGCAAGTGGTTCTTGATACACATAGTTTCTCTTGTATTCCTCTTTGAAAACTTTTTCGTATTTTTCATTTCTGCCACACAAGTTTACAGGTTTGGTTTTTGACACTATCTCTTTCTCTTCCTTGCTCTCCAGGCTTTTTCTCTTCTTCAATCTTCATCTATCTCCAATCTCAAGAGATAACTTCCACCCCATCTTCATCCAAAGGCCCCGTTTCTTCTTGCTCAATTCTGCCAGGTTGGAATCTTTGATGTTACTCTTGTGCGAAAATTTAGGGTTTGGCTATTTTGGGGATTTTTTACACGGTTTTGCTTTTGATGATTATGCCTGATTATTTCGCTATCTAGACGCCATTTATACAGTTTATACACTTAGACAACTGATCGAAGGTATTTCTCATACGTGTTTATAAAGTAACTTTAAATTAATGATGCTGATAATTTCCGAATCTACATTTATACAGTTTATAAACTTTACCAGTCCTGAAGGATATGGTTTTATTGAGTTCAGGAGCCGTGCAGGTGCAGAAAATGCTTTACAGACCTACAATGGAACACTGATGCCTAATAGCGAGCAGAATTTCCGGCTCAACTGGGCAACCCTTGGTGCTGGAGAGAGACGCAACGACGACACCCCTGATTACACAATCTTTGTTGGTGATTTGGCTGCAGATGTTTCAGATTACGTATTGCAAGAAACGTTTAAAAATGTTTATCCATCCTGCAAAGGGGCAAAAGTGGTTACTGATAGAACAACCGGACGTTCTAAGGGCTATGGTTTTGTGAGCAACTTCGTGCGATGACTGAAATGAATGGAGTTGTCTATTCATCTAGTAAACTGCTTTTTACCCGTCTTTACTTGTTCTCTTGTAGTTCCTGCATTTCTTTTTATTTTATTTTTCATTTTTCATACAGCTCTTAGACTCTAGTATTTTCTTCATAATATGTCGTACCCATTACTTTCAATGGCAGTTCTTTCTTTTTTCCGCCTCTATTCCTACCATAGAGTCTTTGATTATCTTCCTATCATATCTGCATATTGGGGATCACTCTTTTAATCCTTTTTTGGGCTATCTTATGGTGAGTTGATGGAATAGTATTAGGTTATCATTCAGTTAAAGTGTGGCGCATAGGGTCAGTATATTTAGTTATACCAAGATTTGTGGGTCAACTACGCAGCAAATAGATGTATAGGAATAAGTTGCTTCTTTTATATGTGTTTGCATTTTATTAGTCAGTATTGTTCTGATTGGGTTTCCTTTCATTGACTTTGGTCACCAAAGTTTGGTGGTGGTAAAAGTGGGGTACATTTTTGAATGTTGAGGTTGTGTGAGTATATGATTTCTTAGTTTATGTGTGTGTTTGTATTTAAGATGTGTGGAGAACTGGTAAGTTTATTGGGTTTGAAGGAGGATGGGTTTTGTTCACGCAAGAGACTTCTGAAATCAGCTTTTCAGTTAATTCTTTCTAGCAGTAGGTTCTGAAATCTTGGATAATTTCTAAGGAATTTTTTTTCTCACATTTTTTACACGTACAACTCCTTATCAGAATGCCCAGGGAAGTCAAGGCGAGAGTGACCCGACTAATACAAATGTGGGTATTTTTTGTTATTATATGCCTCTTTGCGTGTTGCATGATATTAAAAGTTGACGTTCATGACCACAGATATTTGTTGGTGGTTTGGACCCAAGTGTCTCTGATGAAGCTTTGAGACAGGTTTTTAGCCAGTTTGGTGAATTAATTCATGTGAAAATACCAGTGGGTAAACGTTGCGGATTTGTTCCGTTTGCTAACAGGCAAGACAGTAAAAATTTGAATTATTTTGTCCATTTTATAGGGTGTCATGCTTACCCTTATGATGTGGTGCTGTATTTTTCAGAGCATGTGCAGAACAGGCCTTGTCGATGCTGCATGGCACTGAATTAGGAGGCCAAAGTGTTCGCCTTTCTTGGGGACGTAGTCCAAGGAAACAGGTTTGACTTGCACCTTTGTATTTGTTATGGTTTAGGTTAGAGGTGGTAAGATGGCTAATTGAGGGGGTGGGCAATGTGTCAAACTTTGTACGCCTACTCATTGTGGGCAGGATGACATTGCTTTTCGACAAATCTACATTCCTTTTGGCACTTGCAAGAAAACTTGACACCAGTTTAAATATATATCCAAACACAGTAAAAAGTCTTGATATTATGCTTATTGTGTAACTGTATTGCTTGAGTGAGTGGGTTCACCACTATCACATGATTAGTGTAACATCCCAAACTTTTCTTTACTAGTTGACTAATGCTGTTAAGTCAATATTGTGTGTGTCGTTAAGTCTATTTTAGATTTTAGGCATATATGTAGTTAATGTGTGAAGTTTGAAAGCCTAAATGTTAATGTAGTATAAATGTGTGAAATATGAAGATTAATGTCTATGTAGTGACATTTAATGAAGGATTAATGTTGTATATGGTCATTAAAGTAGTTTGTGGCCAATAATGAAGCATTAGGAAGCCTAGGGGCTAGTTTTGACATGTGTGCAAAGTCAAAAACGGGTTTAGGGAGTCAAGGGGTGTCATTAGGTTGTCATTTGCAGAAAATTCATCCCCTAAACAAGCCCTAGCCGCCCCATAGCATTCCTCCATCAAATTGCAAGCCGAAAAGCCTTCCAACGTGTGATTCAAGTGTGTTTTGTCAAGAGTTTTGCATCCTATTTGTGATCTACAGGTAGAAAAGGTATTGTAATGTAGATTTATTATCTTTTCAATTGTATGGATTATTAAGAAGTGGTTTAGGTCGTTGGAGGATCAATCGATGTTGTAATAACGTTTGTTTTTATGAAGGAAATCATATGTTGTTTAATGGGGAAGTTTATTGCATTTGATTGGTCATAAAATGAAGGATTTTGATGTATAAAGGTCTGATAATTGATTTGGAATCGTTTGGTGTTGGTTTGGAGTGTAATCGATTAAACTAGTGCAGAATCGGGGCCAGTTGCGGCGCAACTGGTTTCCAGAAAGATAAGTTGCGGCGCAATTGGGCGCATTGCGGCGCAACGATAGGTGTGAGTTGCGGCGCAACTCTATGTTGCGGCGCAACTCACCAGTTTTCAGAAAATGTTAACTTTTGAACCGTAACGTCGTTTGACATGTAGATTAGACCTGAAACTAAAGTGAGTCATTATTGTGTGTGGGTCTAGCTATTGGCCTTAAATGACGTGAGTATGTAGCTTGTCTAATAAGCGTTTACTAATTATAGGTAGACGAGCATAGTTGCTTTACACAGTGACTAGTTGTTGATTGTTGTGAACTACGCCGAGGTAAGATACACTACTTTGACACGCTGGGGGATTCAACGAAAAGCTGGTTTCAATCATAAATACTTCCATTTGGTATCTTTATATTGCATGTGGGCATATGGGGTTACACGGGAGGTATTATGGGTTATGTAGTTGACCATGAGACCTGAAATGTAGTCCCTAATGTAGTGAAATGAAGTATTGCTTAATGTAGTGTATTGGAATGCAGTTTATGTAGTATTACGAAGTATCTCATTATGCGTGAAATGTAGAAATGAAGGTGATGCGTGATATATGCATGTTTACATGACTTGTACACCTAGCTCACTAGACTTAGTAGGCTGCCATGTCACTTGCACGTTTAAGGATCCAAACGTAATGAAGATAAAGTGTGTGAATGTCTAGGAATGTGTGTTACCTAGCCTATATGTGTGTGACGGTTAGGAATGTGTGTTACCTAAACCATATGTGTGAAACCGAGCTCGTAAATATAATGCAGGGAAAGTGTTAAGCTTAACCCGTACTAGTCTTAGCCGGACGAGTGCGTTGACGCAGTTGTTGCTTGGGTGGCTCCTTGCAACATGGTCTTTATAATTGTAACACCCAACATTTAAAAATACGGATTTCCAAAAACTTTTCACCTAACGGTGTTAAAGAATGCGGAATATCATTTCAAAAGTCCAAACCATAAAATCCAGTTTGGTCTGATCATAAAATAGAAGGTGTTACTCGTCACATCATCAAAATAGTATAAATGGAAATCCTACGGTTGCCCAACATAACACAACCGTATACAAGTCATATCAAAACATAATAGTCATAACGAAATCAAATGTCTAAAAGGAGCAGCAACTATGGGTAACTAATAGCATCTTCAAGTATTCTACCCATGCCTCGCTCATTATCCATCAACACACTTCTAGTTTGCTAAACCTGAGGGGACAATACATTTCAAGAAACAAGTGTTAGCTAACGAATTAGCTAAGTAAGATAACACTAAGTTAATAAAACGTTTGTCCAATTAAAACTTAGTAAAGCAGCTTTTCATATTAAAGACACATTTCGCATATCATCACATACATATCATAGCATCAACATCTTTCATGGTAGGATTAACCATCCTAAATGTGCCTAATCATCATTTCATCATCACATATCATCACATTAGGTGTGACATAAGTCACGCATATCATATAAGGTGTAAGTTTGTGTGTAGGCGGTCATAAGACCTAACGGGAACCTCACACCCGACTAGATGGATGAGCCATACGGCGATCCATCAAGTGTCGTATAAGACCTAAGAACCTCACACCCGACTAGATGGATGAGCCATACGGCGGTCCATCAAGTGTCGTTAAGGAATGGCAAGCCACTCCAGGAGTAGTCCGTATGTTCAAGACATTGGTGGGTAATCACTCCACCCGGAGATACTCTAACCACGTAATTACGTTGAAAGGAGCCACCCAAGCAACAACATATACGCACCCACCCGGCTAAGGTGAATACGGGTTAAGCTTAACACTTCATCATATATACGAGCTCGATTTCATCACATATAGTTTAGGTGACAAAGTTACCTAAACATAACATATAATCATCTTTTACGTTTGGGCCCTTAAACGTGCACGTGTCATGGCAACTTAATAAGTATAGTGAACTAGATGAACAAGCCATGTAATCATGCACACTTCACATATCATCAACATATATCACATTTCAATTCATCTCAAGGCATTACATAGCATTTCATAGCATATCATTACATCTCATATCATTGCATAACATTTCATATCATAGGGACTGCATTTCAGGCCTCAATAGTCATGTACATAGACCATATCACCTCCCGTGTAACCCCGAATACCCATTAGCAATCAAGATAACATTTGGGAAGTTATTATATGAAAACCATGTTTTTGTTGAACCCTCAGCGTCTCAAAGTAGTGTATCTTACCTCGTAGAAGCACACAACAAGTGATAACGTAAGTTACCGAACTTTGCAAGAATTCCCGACTACCTATAATCATTAAACAACCATAATGAGCTAAACAAATACCCACTTACTTCTGGTCATGACTTAAGTCTAAATACCTATAAACATGACCTATGACAAGACTTGATGCATCGGAGGTTCGCTTAATACTTTAGAGCTTACATAACTCGACGGAACTCGTCATCCACTCACTAAATCAACCTTTCTGGAAACTTGACATCATAATCATCTTTTAAAAGCATTACCATTAGAAAATTGACTCTCTCACGATTCCGTGGATAACTTATTTGTCAAAACGGAGTTACGGTTCAAAAGTTATGGTCATTTGAAAATTCTGTCGCTATTGCGTCGCAATGGGGAAGTTGCGTCGCAACTTAAGTCACTGTAATTGAGTTGCGCCGCAACTTAAGTAGTTGCGCCGCAACTGGCCCAGATTCAGCAAAATCTCATTGTTTAACCTCCAAAACTTAACCAAACACACCCCAAACGACCCCAAACCTTGTGAACGACTTTTGTACCTCAAAATTCATCATTTTAAGACCATAATGATGCAATGAAATCATTGATTAATCCCTACTTGATTTGCATCACAATAATAAACGTTTTAGGTTACCGAATCCACAAAACGGACGATTTTCAATCGATTAACACACCCTATGGTCCAGATCTGATATGACACTTATAATGACTCCATTATATCATAAAAATATCAGTAACAACATGATTATACCTTCCGGAATCCCCAACACATCAATAGATTGCAATAACGGTTACCGGGTAACCCGAAATCAACGATTCTGGCAACGAAAAGCATATAATCGATCAAGACCAGGTATGAACGAATTGAATAGATGGAAATGACCAAAAAATCAGTAATGATTGCAATCTATACCTTGAAGATGATTAGAAGATCGAAATATAAGCCCTAGATCTCTCCGAATCAACCCGAAATCGATGAAATCGATCAATAGAATGCTATGGGGCTTATGGAACGGCTAGGGCTTCAAAGGAAAAGTGTTTTCTCTGTATTTTGAGTCTGATGACAAGTTAACAACTCCTTAACCCGTTTTTAAGTTTAGCCCTAAGTCAAAACTAGTCCCCAAGCTTCCAAACGACTCATATTTAGCTCAAAACACCTTTAGGGACTACTTACAACTCATTAAACACTTCAAGCACCCCTAAAGGCATATAAATACACCTTAAACACATTATCACATCGATCATTAAGGCATTAAAGCCTTACACATATAGTACATTAAACACATATAATCATTAAATCTCCTAGAGACTTAACGGACACGTAGTGTTGACTTAACGACTCAAGTCAACCGTTAACCAAAAATTTCGGGATGTTACAATAATGCAGGGCGAGTAATACGAGGGGTTTGACCAACCTCCACATACGGATTACTCTTGGATTGGCTTGCCATTCCTTAACGACGAAGTATGACTAGCCTTTTGGTGAAGCATCTAGTTGGGTGTGACTTATGTTACACTTATATGCAGTTAACGAAGATATGTGTGGTAATGTGTGAATAAAATGAAGGATAGGCACATTTAGGGGATTCACCCTAATTGATATGAAGTTGATATGCAGTTATGTGTGAACGTGTGATGTGTGTTGTGCCGAATAAACTTGTCTAATAATGAAGATTGTTTTAATTGGACAAATGCTTTAATAACATAGTGATATCTTACTTAGCTAATTCGTTAGCTAACACTTGTTTCTTAAATGTGGTTGTTCCCTCAGGTTTAGCTTGAAGGACTAGATGATGCAGGAATAAGAGTGAGAGTTGGGTAGATGCATGCAGGAGGACTTAGCTACCCATAGACGATTGTCTCTTTAGACATTTATTTACATTTCGTACTTGATGTCGAATTTATGTAGTATTGTTGAACGGTTGTTTTGTGTTGGGCAACCGTTGGGTTTTCATTTTAAACTATTTGATGGTATTGCATGTAACACCAACTAAACGTAGAAACCGAACAGTTTTTATCGGTTTTGACTTTTAAAGTCTTTTCTTCCACAATTTGACACCGTTAGGTGAAAGTTTTTGAAAACCCATATTTTTAAATGTCGGGTGTTACACTTCACGCTTGACTGTTTTTGATCTACAAATTGTAACTTTCAGCTCTCATTTTGTTAATACCAAAAGTACTAATTTACATTGCCTTGGTTTCTTTTGATTAGAAATTTTCAGTGGACTGCTGTGCAAAAGCCATGGCATTTGATGACCTTGTATTTCCAGTTTTCAACAGATTATGTAAGGTAGTATGTCTTTTTTCTCAACACATAGCCATATTTAACTAACAATTTTATGGCATTCAAGGATAAATCTACAAATTTAACATTCCCATATGATTGTTTCTTTTGCTTCAGATTTGCTGGAGTCATCAGACCATGCATAGATAGTTTCACATCTTAGAAGGAGACTGGGGGTAATGATATATCAAGTGTTGAAAGATAGTCTAATCAATCCGAGTACCCTTATGGAAGGTTTAGGTCTTATGATATTACTAAGAGTGTTAGTGATCATTTGTTACCAATCATATTGTATCAATGTTGTTTACATGTTACAAGTAATCCGGCTTCTTCTTAAACAGAATGAACATCATGGTCTGATCATTTATACATCACTATGATTGCCTGCCGCTGATCCAGTTATTTGATTATGCTTTTTGTTAAATGTTCGGTAGCTGTTAAATTTGGTTCTTTAGGATGCAAATCTTACGAATAGCACACAAAAATTACGACCCGGGGCAACGTACGGGATCTTAAACTAGTTATTATATCAATTACAGTCTTGATCCAGTTACATTGTAAATAATTTTTTTTAATCATAATTATTTCATAAGGATTGAATTTTCATGAAAATCTTAGTATCTTTTCCCGACTCGTCTCAACTTGAATCCTCATAACCGTTCCTGGACTTGTATATCCATTGACATGTTCACAATTGATAGATCTGAATAGATGCATTGCCTTATAACTTGATCAAATCAGCAAGCTTTATGTCTGTGAAAAGTTCTTTAAAGAAGTAGTCATTGAAACCTCTTCTTTTGGACCTGAAAAAACTGAGTATGCATCATGAACAAAAAGTATACATAACAAATAAATGAATGATGAAAACAAATTTACCTAGCATTTTTATGAACAAGAAAAGGAACGTTATGTGCTAAAGAAATAAGCTACTATGAGCTATAAAATACATCATTCACAGCATCTCGTTTTTTAACGTTATCATTCTTCACATATGATATCTTTAATACCGTTTTTTCTAACCACAAAGAATAAAATTAAGGTTACAAGGTTCAAGTGTCAAATATCCTATTAAATTATGTTATAAAATAAATCTCTAAGGAATAAGCATTAATTCTATAAAATTGATGTTAAATTACTTAAATATAAAGTGTCCTATTATGGTGTATTATAATAAAACATAACTAATAAGTGTCCTATAAAAGTTATAGTTAATAAAACGTTTAACGAATAAGCGTCTTATAAAACTGATGTTTTATGACTCAAATATCAAGTGCCCTATTATGGTATATTATAATTGTAACACCCCAAGCCAAGGCTCAGAATATCACGGAAATCATATAGCGCAAGGTGGGATTAATGTAGAACATGAACTAAATGCAAATAAAGGATTCAGTGAATCCTTACAATGAAAGAAACAAGTATCAAATTGTAACAGAAGCAAGTAATCGTCAAGGTTTACAAAACGACAACGAAAGAAAGCTAACAATCCTAAGTACAATGCAACATAAGGCAAATGGATCCTTGATCCATATAAGTCCAGTCCGGGTTCAACAGCACGCAAACAATCAAACTTCACGCCATGGATAACCTGGTTACCTGAAAAGTGTACTAAGCATAGTCAACACAAGGTTGGTGAGTTCGTAGTAATGGTCCACAAGGAAACCATCCTCCAAATCATAATACACTAATAGAGGCAAAACATGACTTACAGTGAGCCTCTAAGTAACACAATAACGTCCAACAACAAGATCACACAAAACGAGTAAGCGTGAAATAAGAGTGCACAAATGATGTAAATATCAACACAAACGCCAAAAGCATAAACAATCATAACGCCTATTGTAATACATATCGAATTCGTATCAACCATGCCACAAAATACACCAAACAAAGTATACTTGCGTGTGAACCGCGTATGCGTGTGAACCGCGAATAAATATATATATCTCAATCCTTTACTAGAATCAACCATAATTACATTGCACATACATTTCATACGACTTTACTTTTAAGGAATCATAGATGCTTATATATAGGGTCACCCGCAGCCTTCCCACCACATCTAAAACCTTTTGAAAGTAAAACCGACCTCTATGTATACACTACTATCCTAATTTATTTAACAATATCAATCTCATATATTATAATTGTAACACCCCAAGCCAAGGCTCAGAATATCACGGAAATCATATAGCGCAAGGTGGGATTAATGTAGAACATGAACTAAATGCAAATAAAGGATTCAGTGAATCCTTACAATGAAAGAAACAAGTATCAAATTGTAACAGAAGCAAGTAATCGTCAAGGTTTACAAAACGACAACGAAAGAAAGCTAACAATCCTAAGTACAATGCAACATAAGGCAAATGGATCCTTGATCCATATAAGTCCAGTCCGGGTTCAACAGCACGCAAACAATCAAACTTCACGCCATGGATAACCTGGTTACCTGAAAAGTGTACTAAGCATAGTCAACACAAGGTTGGTGAGTTCGTAGTAATGGTCCACAAGGAAACCATCCTCCAAATCATAATACACTAATAGAGGCAAAACATGACTTACAGTGAGCCTCTAAGTAACACAATAACGTCCAACAACAAGATCACACAAAACGAGTAAGCGTGAAATAAGAGTGCACAAATGATGTAAATATCAACACAAACGCCAAAAGCATAAACAATCATAACGCCTATTGTAATACATATCGAATTCGTATCAACCATGCCACAAAATACACCAAACAAAGTATACTTGCGTGTGAACCGCGTATAAATATATATATGCTTGCGTGTGAACCGCGAATAAACACCAACCACAATTCAACAATCGTCAACCATCGATAATTAACTCAAAAATAAACTACACGCACATACACTTAGGAGGATTCTGCCATAAATAAACATCATTGACCATAAATAAACATCATTGACCATAAATAAACATCATTGACCATAAATAAACATCATTGACCATAAATAAACATCATTGACCATAAATAAACATCATTGACCATAAATAAACATCATTGACCATAAATAAACATCATTGACCATAAATAAACATCATTGACCATAAATAAACATCATTGACCATAAATAAACATCATTGACCATAAATAAACATCATTGACCATAAATAAACATCATTGACCATAAATAAACATCATTGACCATAAATAAACATCATTGACCATAAATAAACATCATTGACCATAAATAAACATCATTGACCATAAATAAACATCATTGACCATAAATAAACATCATTGACCATAAATAAACATCATTGACCATAAATAAACATCATTGACCATAAATAAACATCATTGACCATAAATAAACATCATTGACCATAAATAAACATCATTGACCATAAATAAACATCATTGACCATAAATAAACATCATTGACCATAAATAAACATCATTGACCATAAATAAACATCATTGACCATAAATAAACATCATTGACCATAAATAAACATCATTGACCATAAATAAACATCATTGACCATAAATAAACATCATTGACCATAAATAAACATCATTGACCATAAATAAACATCATTGACCATAAATAAACATCATTGACCATAAATAAACATCATTGACCATAAATAAACATCATTGACCATAAATAAACATCATTGACCATAAATAAACATCATTGACCATAAATAAACATCATTGACCATAAATAAACATCATTGACCATAAATAAACATCATTGACCATAAATAAACATCATTGACCATAAATAAACATCATTGACCATAAATAAACATCATTGACCATAAATAAACATCATTGACCATAAATAAACATCATTGACCATAAATAAACATCATTGACCATAAATAAACATCATTGACCATAAATAAACATCATTGACCATAAATAAACATCATTGACCATAAATAAACATCATTGACCATAAATAAACATCATTGACCATAAATAAACATCATTGACCATAAATAAACATCATTGACCATAAATAAACATCATTGACCATAAATAAACATCATTGACCATAAATAAACATCATTGACCATAAATAAACATCATTGACCATAAATAAACATCATTGACCATAAATAAACATCATTGACCATAAATAAACATCATTGACCATAAATAAACATCATTGACCATAAATAAACATCATTGACCATAAATAAACATCATTGACCATAAATAAACATCATTGACCATAAATAAACATCATTGACCATAAATAAACATCATTGACCATAAATAAACATCATTGACCATAAATAAACATCATTGACCATAAATAAACATCATTGACCATAAATAAACATCATTGACCATAAATAAACATCATTGACCATAAATAAACATCATTGACCATAAATAAACATCATTGACCATAAATAAACATCATTGACCATAAATAAACATCATTGACCATAAATAAACATCATTGACCATAAATAAACATCATTGACCATAAATAAACATCATTGACCATAAATAAACATCATTGACCATAAATAAACATCATTGACCATAAATAAACATCATTGACCATAAATAAACATCATTGACCATAAATAAACATCATTGACCATAAATAAACATCATTGACCATAAATAAACATCATTGACCATAAATAAACATCATTGACCATAAATAAACATCATTGACCATAAATAAACATCATTGACCATAAATAAACATCATTGACCATAAATAAACATCATTGACCATAAATAAACATCATTGACCATAAATAAACATCATTGACCATAAATAAACATCATTGACCATAAATAAACATCATTGACCATAAATAAACATCATTGACCATAAATAAACATCATTGACCATAAATAAACATCATTGACCATAAATAAACATCATTGACCATAAATAAACATCATTGACCATAAATAAACATCATTGACCATAAATAAACATCATTGACCATAAATAAACATCATTGACCATAAATAAACATCATTGACCATAAATAAACATCATTGACCATAAATAAACATCATTGACCATAAATAAACATCATTGACCATAAATAAACATCATTGACCATAAATAAACATCATTGACCATAAATAAACATCATTGACCATAAATAAACATCATTGACCATAAATAAACATCATTGACCATAAATAAACATCATTGACCATAAATAAACATCATTGACCATAAATAAACATCATTGACCATAAATAAACATCATTGACCATAAATAAACATCATTGACCATAAATAAACATCATTGACCATAAATAAACACAGGCCAAAACCCTAAAAACTCGACCCAAACCTAACCAAATCGATTTGTAGGAACTTATAACTTGAAATGAAGCATAAATAAACATCATTGACCATAAATAAACATAACCCAATCCACCAATTCGACCCAAAACATCAAAATCATAACAAATCGCTCCAACCCTAAACGAAACCCTAATTTGACCCAAATACGACACATTGCCATTTAATCACCAAAACGACCCGAATACTTCATTAACCTATATTGTTAGTCATATTACATGTAAAGTCAACGAGTCAAAATTCGCGGATGTTACAATAATTGATATTCATATATCTATATATATATAATAATATATTTATTCATTTATATTGATATATATATAATGTATATATATATATATATATATATATATATATATATATATATATATATATATATATATATATATATATATATATATATATATATATATATATATATATATATATATATATATATATATATATATATATATATATATATATATATATATATATATATATATATATATATATATATATATATATATATATATATATATATATATATATATATATATATATATATATATATATATATATATATATATATATATATATATATATATATATATATATATATATATATATATATATATATATATATATATATATATATATATATATATATATATATATATATATATATATATATATATATATATATATATATATATATATATATATATATATATATATATATATATATATATATATATATATATATATATATATATATATATATATATATATATATATATATATATATATATATATATATATATATATATATATATATATATATATATATATATATATATATATATATATATATATATATATATATATATATATATATATATATATATATATATATATATATATATATATATATATATATATATATATATATATATATATATATATATATATATATATATATATATATATATATATATATATATATATATATATATATATATATATATATATATATATATATATATATATATATATATATATATATATATATATATATATATATATATATATATATATATATATATATATATATATATATATATATATATATATATATATATATATATATATATATATATATATATATATATATATATATATATATATATATATATATATATATATATATATATATATATATATATATATATATATATATATATATATATATATATATATATATATATATATATATATATATATATATATATATATATATATATATATATATATATATATATATATATATATATATATATATATATATATATATATATATATATATATATATATATATATATATATATATATATATATATATATATATATATATATATATATATATATATATATATATATATATATATATATATATATATATATATATATATATATATATATATATATATATATATATATATATATATATATATATATATATATATATATATATATATATATATATATATATATATATATATATATATATATATATATATATATATATATATATATATATATATATATATATATATATATATATATATATATATATATATATATATATATATATATATATATATATATATATATATATATATATATATATATATATATATATATATATATATATATATATATATATATATATATATATATATATATATATATATATATATATATATATATATATATATATATATATATATATATATATATATATATATATATATATATATATATATATATATATATATATATATATATATATATATATATATATATATATATATATATATATATATATATATATATATATATATATATATATATATATATATATATATATATATATATATATATATATATATATATATATATATATATATATATATATATATATATATATATATATATATATATATATATATATATATATATATATATATATATATATATATATATATATATATATATATATATATATATATATATATATATATATATATATATATATATATATATATATATATATATATATATATATATATATATATATATATATATATATATATATATATATATATATATATATATATATATATATATATATATATATATATATATATATATATATATATATATATATATATATATATATATATATATATATATATATATATATATATATATATATATATATATATATATATATATATATCCATATATATTATATATTTGCTTTTGCCGTTAAAAAAAATAAAATGAGAATTTGGTCATTTTGAGCAATGAGATGGCATGTCCACTTTGTGGTAGATAAATTGAGATTTTTAATAGAATGAAAAGATGAAATTTTGTAAAATGAGATTTAGAAATGAACCAACTCAAAAATAAGATGAGTTTGAATTGGGTAAAAGAATGCTAGTGAATGATTGTTGTTATGGCTAGGCTTAGTTAGCCATGAATGTGATTATAGCCTTATATGCGTTTGTGATGACTTGATAGGTTGAAAGCTTGTTAATTGTGTTCTTGCGGTTATCTTGATTTGATTGATTGGGTCGCGAAGGAGGTGAGTATTCTTGCATACCTTTATATATGCGTTGGGTCGATTACCATATGATGGTGGATTCCGTGTGTGGTAATCGATTTGGCGTTAAGCCCAATTTGGGGCATTGTGATTATGAGGCCTAAGAACCTCTTGAGATATGAGATATATGAGGCCTAAGAACCTCTTGATATGTGATTATGAGGCCTAAGAACCTCTTGTGAACGGGACCTAAGAATCCCAAGATTGTTGATTGTGTTGTATTTGCTTATATGGATCCATGTAATGCGTTAAAGTACAAAGGTGAGCATATAGGTATGGTACGACGGTGCCATAGGCTACATGTAGTAGTCCTTTGTGCGTTGCCCTCCTTCGTGTGTATAAACGTATGCAAGATTATTCACTAAGCTTTGCTTACTTTTTAGTTGTTTACCCTTTTTATAGGTTGTCCCGGATGTGGAATCAAAGTAAGAGCCATAGAGATTGAAGTTAAATTGTAAAGCTTGAAGTATTTCATATTTGCGGTAAAATGATATTGATGATAGAACCCTTAGTGACCCCTTTGGACTAATGGCTCTTGGTACATTTGAAGTGTTCTTGGTAAAGCATTGTTATGTACATTTCTGCAAATAATAGATTGGGGTCATGGTCTTATGTAACATAAAGGATTGTTTGATTTTGGATAATTGGCAAAATGGGTAAAATTAATGACCCGTTTAGTCTTGTAAACTTGATTTGTAGCAACGGATGGTATGAAGACTTTTGGAAATGTTGTGTTAGTTGTTTTATGTCAAAATGAGGTTGTTTTTCAGGTGTTAGAAGCTCGGTTTTGAGTTTAAAAGGTCGAAAGTTGTTTAAAATGTCAAAAGTACGAATTTGATGAGGACGGACTTTGTTTTGCGGACGGCCTTTGCAGAAACAAGAGCCGTCCGATTCTGTAATTTTTCATAAATTTTTACCGAGGTTTCGTTTGATATTTCCGTGACTTGAAACTTATACAATAGACTTATATTAACATATTAAGAAGGTTCCAATTGTCATTTTTCAAATTTGATAATTTTGATTTTTGACGAAAAATGGCCGTATTTTTCTAAGTATAATTTAACTAAATTGTGTTTCTTTTCTTTTCATGTTCATACTTTTGGGTCTAAATTGAGTCTAGGCGTTTCACACACCACACTATAACTTATACTCCCTCCGTCCACTAGAAGTATCATATCTTTAATTTTCAAAGTCTAATATTTGCAACTTTGACCTTAAATAATTTTATTTGCGTTAGATAATAGTTGATGAAAGTTATATGAATTGATTGTGTTTTAGACGTATTTTTTAATGGTATAACTTTTATCAAGTTTTATATAACAAAAAAATATATATTTAAGGTCATAGTTTAAAAACAAAGATTTTGAATATTTAAAGTGGGACACTTGTAATAGGACGGAGAGAATAATATATTAATAATAAGAGACAAAAAGAGAAAAAATAGAAGAAAAAAAAAGTGTGTAAGAGGTTACCACACAACTTTGAAATGAGTGGTTATACCACTCAGACCTACACCAAACCACATTTTTTTGTTAGTAGCGGTGTTCCAATAGGGCGTCACACCAACGCCTCACCTTAATTCATACAATGTCAAACCCCTTAATAAATTGGTTCAGAAACTTAGGTGTTAGTGGTTTCTAAGACCTTAGGGCGTGGTGGACTGGTGGGTGTGTCATGCGGGTACCTCCTTACACCTAAGTTTTCTGATAACATTTTTCACATTATTGCACCAAATCATCCAACGACTAATATTTTTGGCTTTTATAAGATTAGAGTTACATATGAATCCTTACCTTAGCCATGCATATTTACACGTACACCCAAAACACAAAATCCCAACGAAGCTATATATACCAAAAAACAAAACACAGCCAATTAATCTAACCAAAAATTAAGGCTATAAATCCAATTTAAGAAAATACTACTCGTACTTCACTTGGAACTTGGAAGCTAGCTAGCAATATTAGCCAACATTATAAACACACTAGCTCGCTAGCTAGCTAGGAATATTTTCCATTTCTGACCATGAGTCGTTATTAATCCTGTAGTCTTTTGTCATTTCGAAGTCTTTGAAGAATTCCTCATCACGGTTTTGGCGAAAATAACCCATCAAATTCATCAATTCATCATCCTGAAGATCATCAATAAAGGGTTTAATAGGTATTGCGTTTTTCCGGTTAAAAATATATGAAATCGGCCTATCATCAACGATCACCACCTTTCTTAAATCTCTCCCTAGAAGCGATAAATCCTTTATTCTACCCCCCTTAACATTGTAACACGAAAATCAAACCTTTGCTAGGATCCAAAAAATCCAACACCTTAGAAGCATACCCCTCTGTTGCCGCAGTGAAAACCACGATTTCAAAGTTGTTTTCGCTTAAACATTGAAGAAACTCATCAACAAACGGACGTTTCAAAATATAGAAAACACGTGAACTCCCTTGCCAAGAAAAATCGTAGATTTTAGGAGGATCACCACCGGTGCCTTTTACGTTGTAAATTAGAGTGTTGTCTAGGTCGAGAACCACAGTTTTTTTACTGGTAGGGTATTTTAATGGAGGAAGTAACGGGAACAAGGTCTTTTTGGTCCGACCATCTACAAGAAAACTGTTTTTGCCAATGCTTTTAGCGACGGCATTTAGTGACGACAACGAGGATCGACAAAGCTTTCTGATGAGATGACGTGTAAAGAGCCATATTTTGGAAGGGAGACTCGCAATGGCTGCTGCTTTGGTGATCAGAAAATTGTAGTCGTAATTGGCTAGAGAACATCTTGATGATTTAACAGCTTTCGACGGCATTAGTGATTGTTGGATATATAGAAAACAGAATGTATAAAATACGAGTATAGTACATATAAAGATAGGAAATTATTATTAGTATTGTATATACGATACAATTTATAGTTACCTCATACCAATCAAACTGTTATCTATAATACTAAAGATAAGAAAGTATTGATAATTTGATACTCATAAGATAAGATATAGTTTAACATATTTTTATATGTATAAATATATTGTATTTATCTACCAACATAACTAAAATTTCCCAAACTATATATAACTCATTTATTATTATCTAAACATATAACGACTTAATATTATATTCCTATTTTGTAGTTACCTTATACCAATAGGTATCTAGTTTTTCAATAAAGAAATGCATAATATGATTTAAGTGTATGTTTGAAATAATGATAAGCTTGATGGTAAGTGTATGCTGATTTAATTGCTGTAAGTTAGATCCGTAAATTGGTGTAAAATGATTAAACGATAGTAAGTTTGATTGCAAATAAAGTTTCAGATTATTTTGAAGATAAAACTTAAGTTTCATATTCATAAAGACTTTTATGTGAACTGGCATGCCAATTTGAGCTCTTACGTCTATAGAGGTTATTGCTTTCATACAAAATACTCCGTATTAGTAGGAATGATAGACTTCCTTTTTTGATCCACCCTGAAACAATGGCTCACATGTTAGGTACTCTGATCCATTTGCTGCGTAAATTTTATTTTATTTTCAACATTCATACTTTATTAATAAAAAACCAAGTTAGAAGCTAGATAAATACAAACTTGTCCATTTTGTCCAATCCATGCTGAGTTTGTTTGATCATTGAGAAAGCTATAGATAACTAAGTGTTCCGAAACCATCACCAAATGGTATAGTGGCAAGAAGGTCATTTTCTTAACAAGATGTCAGTGTTTCGAATCCTACCCTAGACATATTTGGGGTGACCATATGTATATAATTTCTACCTACGATCCGCCTGGGTGAGTTTTCCCCTCCATATCTTTAAGTAATAGGGTTTCTCATCGAGGGGTTTAAATTGACGATCTATTCGGCGAGAGGGCTCTCTAGCACGGGTCTGATTAAGACAATGTATGCTATACCTACCGACATCCGCGAGCAATTCACACCTTTTAAAAAAAGTTAAGTGATTTGATTTCGTTTGCCATGAAACGGAAAGGAGGAGGTTTGTTGTTGAAGGCACATCCATTTCTGGGTTTTCCAAATAAGGCAGCAATAAGTTAGCACTATTAATTTGACGAGCTTGCGTTTTTCCAGAGGAGTAATGAGTGGCAGAGTGGGTCTTGTTGGTATGTGATCACGTTAAATAAACGCATGTCCGGAAATCATTTAAGCCTACGGGGTCACACAAAATGACACGTAAACTCTATATAATTAATTAATGTATTAATTGTAATATATTGATTAATTTGATCATGAAATGATTAATAAACTAAATTAAAAGTATAATAGTGTTTATTAATTAAAAGATGAGGTATTAAAGTGAAATTAGGAATTTGTGTTGTTTCCTAATTCCACTAATGGAGGGCCGAAATTCTCAAGGCTTCTAGGCCTTGAGATTACTTGTCCACCAAGTTGAAAACCCTTCTAATTAAGCCTATAAATAGAGGGCTAGGCTTAAGGGTTTTTACACACATTCACACAAGACAATAGACTTGTAAATCTCTCCTCTCCCTCCCTTCTTTGTTCGATCGGCCGAAAAGAAACCCCAAGGGGTTCGGGTTTTAGGGTTTTCGATATTTAGGGATATAGACAAAGGGTTGTTGATCGTGATCGAGTACTAGCATACAATATATGGGTGTCAAGTGTGCGATCGTAGATGGGTTTTTCTTTAAACCCTAATTAATAATAATCGTATTATTATTATCTTATTGAAAGCTTACGCTAAAAGGTACATATTCGATTCTTTCTTTGTTAATTAATATGATTGCATATACGTTCTTATCCGCTGCGTACTCGTGATTTGTTATATGTTTATGTTTAAATCCTAACAGTGGTATCAGAGCCACATATGTGATCTATTAGTTACAAAGATCAAAACTTGAAGGGGGGTTTAGGGTTGGTTTGAATTTAATTAATTATTAAATAATTAAAATTAGTTTTATTTATTTTATTTTAATTAAATCGATTTTAATTAAATAAAATTAGGGTTTTGTTTAATTAATTCAACCTAATTTAATGGTTAATTGAAACCCTCTAAGTTTTGATTGATTTTGAATTGACATGTTTATTAATTAAATCGATTTTAATTAAATCGATTTTAATTAAATCGATTTTAATTAAATCGATTTTAATTAAATCGATTTTAATTAAATCGATTTTAATTAAATCGATTTTAATTAAATCGATTTTAATTAAATCGATTTTAATTAAATCGATTTTAATTAAATCGATTTTAATTAAATCGATTTTAATTAAATCGATTTTAATTAAATCGATTTTAATTAAATCGATTTTAATTAAATCGATTTTAATTAAATCGATTTTAATTAAATCGATTTTAATTAAATCGATTTTAATTAAATCGATTTTAATTAAATCGATTTTAATTAAATCGATTTTAATTAAATCGATTTTAATTAAATCGATTTTAATTAAATCGATTTTAATTAAATCGATTTTAATTAAATCGATTTTAATTAAATCGATTTTAATTAAATCGATTTTAATTAAATCGATTTTAATTAAATCGATTTTAATTAAATCGATTTTAATTAAATCGATTTTAATTAAATCGATTTTAATTAAATCGATTTTAATTAAATCGATTTTAATTAAATCGATTTTAATTAAATCGATTTTAATTAAATCGATTTTAATTAAATCGATTTTAATTAAATCGATTTTAATTAAATCGATTTTAATTAAATCGATTTTAATTAAATCGATTTTAATTAAATCGATTTTAATTAAATCGATTTTAATTAAATCGATTTTAATTAAATCGATTTTAATTAAATCGATTTTAATTAAATCGATTTTAATTAAATCGATTTTAATTAAATCGATTTTAATTAAATCGATTTTAATTAAATCGATTTTAATTAAATCGATTTTAATTAAATCGATTTTAATTAAATCGATTTTAATTAAATCGATTTTAATTAAATCGATTTTAATTAAATCGATTTTAATTAAATCGATTTTAATTAAATCGATTTTAATTAAATCGATTTTAATTAAATCGATTTTGGAATTCAAATGGCTCTTGCCAAATTGAAATTAGGGTTTATAGATGGATCTACTCCTAAACCTGATGCTGCTCATGTAGATTTAGGAAGGTGGATTAGGTGTGATTATATGGTCACTTGTTGGATCTTGAACTGTTAGGTCCAGATTTATTGGACTCGCTCCAGACTCGACTACTGGAGCCTTACTGAAGATCTGTCCAGAAACGTGTTCTACTGGACCTACTCCAGACTTGGAATCTGGAGTCCCCCTGAAGATTTGTCCAGAAATAATGGAAGACCAGTGAGCAAATACTTGTATAGGAAATCTGGAGTATTCTCCAGATTAGCTCACTGGACTTCACCCCAGTCCAGATCTACTCTACTGAAGACGTTCTCACTGAAGTCAAAGACTGAAGTCAGAATAAAGAAGACTGACAAATGGCGGAGTCCACTGGAAGTATTACCAGATCTGTACACTGGAGGATTGTCAGTGTTCTAGACCTTACAAGTCTGAACACTGATATCGAGGAATTGACTTTTGCCTTTACACACTTTCCAAAGAACAATCCACTTGTTCTTTACCTAAGTTTATACGTGTGTAAAGGTGGTTGGTTAAAAGAATAAAATCATATCAATATGACTTTATCCTTGTACCATTAACCAATGCATTTAATGTTCTTGTCGGATCATTAAATGCATGCAACCACATTTGTACGGCACAAAATTCACTGGTGAATTTTGTTGCCTATAAATACAAAGTCATTTCTTTGAGAAAATACTTTTAAGCATACATTTTGCATTAGAGTGAATTGTTTAAATACTCTCGATCTTAAACTGGGATACTTCACAACTTTAAGTATCTCGATCCAAAAGAGTTATTTGACAAATATAGATCATTTGTAATTCATAGGTTGTTAGGATACATACTTATTTGTATTATCTTGATTCCGCACAACCTTGTATTTTATTTAACATCATAAATAAAATACACCATTGAAAAATACATAATGTTCCACTTTACTTGTTTATTGCTTTAAGTCTTGTATTACTTTGTTTATATATATTCTTGCATTTATTTACAAGTAATACTAGTCCATTCTAGTGATTATTAGACTTGTTGTATTTTACACTTCTAGGTTAACCATCGTATTTCAGGGACTCACATTTGGTATCAGAGCAGAAGGCTAAACATTGCCTAGATCTGTTTCTTTGATGGCCAACCTAGAAATACACAAGGAAGTTTTAATTTTGGTCCCGATCCTAATGTTAATGTTAATGATCAAAATAATGAACCACCTATTGTTAATAACACTAATCCACTACCTCCTCCTCCTACTCCTGCTTCTCCACACGTGCATGTGCACTATTCAAATAATCCTGTTCCTAAATTCAGTGGGAACAGTGATGAGTTTGGTACGTGGAAGGCTAGGATGATATTGCATATCACTGGTATTGAGAGGAACATGATGAAAATCTTAAATGAAGGTCCTTATGTCCCTACATCACCTCTCAATCCCCTTCTTGATCCTTCTGGATCTAGAAGAGGAAGGGAAAAGAGGGAGGAACATTGGTCTGAAGAGGAGAGGAGACTGGTGAATCTAGACACCCTTCTCAAAAACATGATCCTCGGGGCCGTTCCAGAAACCCTAATTCCCACACTAGTTCTTTTTCCTAGTGCTAAAACCATGTGGGATGAACTTTTAAACCAGCATGAAGGAGGAGATGACACCATTGTCACCAGAAAGGTCTCCTTAAACAAGAGGTATGAGTCATTTTTTGCTCAGCCTAATGAGTCTCCCACTGGTACTTACACCAGATTTATGAGTATCATAAACCAGTTGAGAGGTCTCGGGGTTGAGAAGGACAAGGATATACTTCTGGAGAAATTTTGTGATATTCTGCCCACCAAATGGTCAAACATGATCCTGGTATTACGACAAGGTAAAACTCTGCACACACACACACTCTCAACTTTATATGGAGCTTTCAGGTACACTAAAGAAAATCAAGCTCAGAGAGTGGTGGCAGAACAAGATGCTTTTAACCATGCCTCCAGTAGTCCTAATGTGGTTAGTCATACTGAACCACAAAGTACAGCACTGATATCTTCTGAGAATGTATTTTCTATGAAGAAGATGGTGTCTGAACTCATGGATTCTGGAGAGTCCAGTCAAATCTCTCCAGACTGTTATGATGAAACTGAAGATGATGACCTTATTGCAATGATTGCTAAAACGTTTAACCGTTTCAAAGCAAGAGCAAATAGGCCATCTGGACAATTTGCATCCAGTTCTTCAACTGATAAGACCAATTTGACATGCTTTAAGTGTGGCAAAAAGGGTCATTTCATGAAAGATTGCAGGTCCAGCCAGTTTGTATCCAAGCCTGGTCCATTTTCTTCAAATACTAAGCCTGATGATAGCTATAAATTGAAATATAAAAAGCTTAAGGCCCAGATTGCTCTCATGGCACAACAAATGGAAAACAATAATAAGTGCATGATCGCAACAACTGAAGAGAAGTGGGTTCCTTCTGATGAATCATCTGCTGATGAAGAAGAAGAAAGAGATTGCTGTTACATGGCTCTGGCAGACGAAGAGCACCTGGTGAAGGAAGATGTCACATCTGGACGATGGGTGGACATTGTTATTAAAAAGGTTAGTGATTATGATACTGCAACTGACCAAGAATTAAAACTGGACATTGCTGAAGCTCTTAATTCTGATTTGATATTTGTAGAAACTGTTAGATCTGATTGTGTAATGGTCTAGAAACAGATTTTTCTGAAATAACTGTCTTAAAATCAAAATTAAAAGAACTTCAAGACATTGAACTGGCATTTCAAGCCCAGGTTCTGGTAACTGAACAATTGATTCAAGAAAAACAAGATCTTGAAGTCATTTTAGAGAAAGAAAAACTGGTGATTAAATCATGGCTAGAAACCAGAAAGCCATATGATGCTGGAGTAAATCAATTTCCTGCTCAAAAACGTGCATATTTAGATGGAAATACTCATGTAGCATCATTAATACCAGTAATCGATCGATTACCAAAGGGGTTCAGGCCCACCACTGTTTATGATGAGCCTGTAACTCCCAAGGCCAATATTTTCCCAGTTCAATCCCCATAGGTTAAGACTGGAGCATTCCAGATGACTGCTCCAGTTAAAGAGGTTTATCGGAATAAACCTTTGCCTCAGACCAATCCCCTACCTAAGCCTAGGACTGGAAAGGCTAAGGTATCATCTGATGAAAATGTTTTGTCCAGGTTAGAGAGCCAGATTCAAATACTGACTCGTCAATTTCAAAGTTTTAATGCAAGATTAAACTTTATTGAGGGTACTTCATCTGGCCCTATACAAAATACAAAACCTTTTGCAAAGAAAGTTAAATCTATTTCTCCAGTTGAGAAAAAGAAAAAGGTTTCAAAACTATCAACCCCAGTGGTCTTTTCAACTAAGACCACTGTTGAAAAAAGTGAACTAAACCAGATTGCCCCAGGGACCTATAAGGGAGGGTCCAGCGAACCCATCAGTCGATGGGTTCCCAAATCTAACTGATAATATCTGGTGTGTGTGCAGGGCGATCAAAAGAAATATATCTGGTATCTTGACAGTGCTGCTGGCAGGACGATGACCGGATGTAAGACCCTGCTGGAGGAGTTCACCATTTCTGATGGACCCTCCATTACTTTTGGAAATGATGGTTGTGGAAAGACTGAGGGATACGGTGTTCTGAACAATGGACAAGTCAAGTTCAGACGTGTTGCATTTGTGAATGGTTTGAAATATAACCTGATCAGTGTAAGCCAACTGTGTGATGATGGCTATCAAGTTCTATTCAATATTGCTCAGGGTATCGTATTCAACAAGGACTGGAAGGTAGTGTTGATTGCTCCCAGAAAAGGGAATGTGTACGTGATGGATATGGAAAGCTCTCCTTCAGAGCAGTGTTTCTATACTCAAGCTATGAAGACACAAACTGGTTATGGCACAAAAGGTTATCCCATTTAAATTTCAAGAATATTAATAAGTTGTCCAGAAAACAACTTGCAGATGGGATACCTTCAGTTTCCTTCAAAAAGGAAAGGCCATGTCCAGGATGTGAGATGGGTAAGCAGAAACGTACCAGTTTCAAGACCAGACAGAATTTCAGCATATCTGAACCTCTTCATATGCTTCATATGGACCTCTTTGGTCCAGTGAACGTTCAGACTCGTGCTGGTAAAAGATACACCCTGGTGATCGTAGATGAATTCTCCAGATATTGTTGGGTGATCTTTCTGAGGTCTAAAAGTGAAGCTGCTGCTGAAATCATCAGTCTTATCAAGCAAATTGAGCTCAAGTACAGTCGAAAGGTGTGTCAGTTAAGAAGTGACAATGGAACAGAATTCCAGAATGCAACTCTGGAGTCATTCTGTACTAACACTGGCATCTCCCAGAACTTCTCATCAGCCCGCTCTCCAGAACAGAATGGAGTGGTGGAAAGGAAGAATCGAACGATGATAGAAGCTGCCAGGAGTATGCTTGCTGAATCTGGTATGTCTACCAGTTTATGGGCTGAAGCAATTGCTACTGCTTGCCACACCCAGAACCGGTCAGTGTATGTGAAGGACACAAAAAGACAGCCTATGAAGTCTTAAGAAATAGAAAACCAAATATTGGTTATTTTCATGTTTTTGGATGTCCAGTTTACATCCTGAACGACTCCAGTCAGTTAGGCAAATTTGATGCCAAAGCTGATGAAGGGTATTTCTTAGGCTATTCAGCCATTCGCAAGGCCTTCAAAGTCTACAACAAGAGACTGGAGAAAGTCCATGAGTCAATTCATGTCACATTTGATGAATCAAATGCTGCAATCAACAAGAAGCCAGCCCTTGACACTCCCCCAGTAACTCCAATTGTCTTTTGTGAATTTGATCCTATCAACTACAATAAAGAAGATTCAGAAGACACAGTTTCCAGTCATCCTGATCTGGAACCTGTTCAGAAAAAGAAACGCTACAGTAGTACTCCTTTCTATCCCTCTATTATTTTCAAACTACCCTCTGAAATTAATATTGGATCAGATGTTCGTACTACTCCCCCAGTATCAGTGTCAGTTGAGAATATACCAGAAATGTCTTCTTATGAAGAATTCCAAACTGAACCAGTACTTCAAGAAATGCCTTCAAATGAAGAATTTCATGATGCAAATCGTGATTTAAATGACTCAGATGAAGATGCTGAAGTAGTCTGGCAAGATCCTCCTCCTGAAGCAACTCCAGAGGAGACTCAACTGAATTCTTGCACTGATATTGTTGTCAGTAACAATCCTGGTCAGTACTCCAGATGGACAAAAGCTCATCCTATTGATCAGATCATAGGTGACTCCAGTAGAGGAGTTCAGACCAGAAGAGCCTCCAGTAATCAATGCTTATATGTCAGTTTTCTATCATTGATGAAACCTAAGAAGATTGACGAGGCTATGGAAGATCCAAGCTGGGTGACTGCTATGCAAGAAGAGCTTCACCAGTTTGAAAGGAACAAGGTCTGGTATCTGGTTCCTTTCCCAGTTGGAAAGAAAGAACCAATTGGAACAAGATGGGTCTTCAGAAACAAGGTAGATGAAGATGACCACGTAATCAGAAACAAGGCCAGACTGGTAGCACAAGGCTACTGCCAGTCAGATGTCGATTTTGATGAATCATTTGCTCCAGTGGCTAGACTTGAAGCGATCAGAATATTCTTAGCATTCACTGCTTATCATCAGTTCAAAGTCTACCAGATGGATGTAAAGAGTGCTTTCTTGAATGGAAAGCTTGAAGAAGAAGTTTATGTCAGACAACCACCAGGTTTCGTTGATGAAAAGCATCCACATTGGGTATATCGTCTGGACAAAGCGCTTTATGGCCTCAGACAAGCCCCACGTGCCTGGTATGACACTCTGACTAAACATTTATTGAAAAATGGTTTCAAAAGAGGTGCAATTGACAATACCTTATTTATCTTCATGAAAAAGGTAATCTGTTAATGGTACAAATTTATGTTGATGATATTATTTTGGGTCTACTGATGAAAACATGTGCAAGAAATTTTCGAAAATAATGTCAACTGAATATGAAATGAGTTTGATGGGTGAATTAACATATTTTCTTGGACTCCAGATTAAACAAAACAAAGATGACATTTTTATTAATCAGGAAAAATATGTTAGAGATCTTTTAAAGAAATTTGATATGAACTCTTCACCATCTAAACCAACTCCAATTTCTGCACCACTGACACTGGACTCCGATCCAGATGGAAAAACCAGTGAACACCACTGTCTACAGAGGCATGGTTGGTTCACTGATGTATTTAACTGCCAGTAGACCAGATATTATGTTTTCAACATGTTTATGTGCCAGATATCAGTCTAATCTAAAGGAATCTCATATGCTTGCTGTAAAGCGCATACTGAAGTACCTTAAAGGTGTCCCCAGTCTAGGTCTTTGGTATCCCAAAGGCTCAGGCATGGATCTAATGGGTTATTCAGATTCAGATCATGCAGGTTGTAAGATAGACAGGAAATTCACTACTGGTGGATGTCATTTCCTTGGTGGCAAACTGGTCAGCTGGACCAGTAAGAAGCAAACTTCAGTTTCATTGTCCACTGCTGAAGCTGAATACGTATCTGCAGCCAGTTGTTGTGCTCAGATACTCTGGATGAAGAACCACTTGCTTGATTATGGTATTAAGTATTCAAAGACCCCAATCTTTTGTGATAATACCAGTGCCATTGCTATCTCAAACAATCCAGTCATGCACTCCAAAACAAAGCACATTGATCTCAGGTATCATTTTATTCGTGATCATATTATGAAAAACAACATTGAACTCCATTTTATTCCCACTGACAAACAACTCGCTGACATTTTTACTAAACCTCTGGATGTCAAAACTTTTGAATATCTTGTTGGTGAGTTGGGAATGTTAAACCCTTAAATCTGGAACCTTGGTATTGAACGCCAATGTGTACTATCTTTGCATTTATAGATTTCTGGATCAACATTCCAGGGGGAAAGACTTGAAAGATATTTTTGCTCTTAAAAATGTTTTAAGTTCAAAGGGAATTTATTAATTTATTTTCTCACTGGACAAATTCTTCAGAAAATATTACTGGTACTTTGTAAATGTGTTCCTCTCACTGGTAATTGGACAGGTTGAAGTGCGTGTTTGAGGTGACTTTTGTCTCCTTGTAAATATGTCCCTCTCATTTGTTTGTATTAGTTGACGTGCATGTTTGAGGTCACCAGTCTCTTTCAAATGGTTTTCACTGGTACTTTACTGGAGTGTCCCTCCAGTGTACCATCAGTGCATGCTTCACTGGACTAATCCACCAGTGATACTGGAGTGTCCAGTCAACCTCCAGATGCACTGAAATAAGTCATAATATTTTTTTTAATACTTGGTCATTGTGCGTGCCACGTAAGCAAACTTTTTAAAGATATTTATCTTATAATCCTACGTGGCATGTAAATTTCTCAACGTAATGATGGTATTTTTACCTTGGGAAGTCAAAAAGAGCAACTTGATACTGTTTGTGGGCTGTAAACCGTCACACATTTATGTGTGATGTGATGTAATTAATGCGGATCTCAGAACCCGATCAAAATTTTATTTGATAATTTCAAATTAAACCGTTTGAGTTCCACATTCTCTCTCCTATAAATACCCACTTTCAATTTCATTTGCATTTACTTCGAACATATTTACTCCCAAATCTTTCAAATTCCTTCATTTACTTCTTCATTCAATTTCCAATCATATTTATCTCTCTTATTTACTCCATTTCCATTCAATTCTTCATCAAATCTTCATCATAACCCTATATATTCAATTTCATCTTCATCTATTCATCATAAAATGGCACATAGACAATCCAAATCGCTTAAAAATCTACTCGCCGCTGAATATGCTCCTTCTGAAAATGTTGACAGGGCACCTCATATCACATTAGAGGCAAACACAATAAGAATAAACATGAATAACTGGATGGCTAGACTTTCACTTTCCAGTGTTCATGATGCCCAATCTGTTATTGGGAGATTAAACACATTTTTTCTCTCTTGTCCATTATATGGTGCGTTGACATTAAATCCAGGAAGGATGTACCATGATTACCTTTGTGAATTCTGGTACACTGCCCAATATGATGATACAACTTCATCAATCACTTATACTCTCAAGGGAGGTACCAGATCCTTGGGTTTCACTGCTAGTCTACTCAGGTCTGTTCTACAGTTGAATTATTTTGAACAGAATGAGTTGCCCATTGAACTTCCCTCTGGTATCAATACAAGGGAAGTGTGCAGACTGATGGGGCACACAGATATTATGGATGAGCATGGCCAGCTATCCAGGAAGAGAACTATCAGACTCATGGAGATACTTCTTCACCCACATTGTTGAATGTCTGGGAGGCAGTTCTGGAGGGTTAGACTAGATAAATCAAACCCATCTTCAGATTGCCTACTGCCTCTGGTTTGGATTTAGAGTGGATTTCGCTCAGATCCTTTTTGATGATCTGGTAGAGCGTCTTAGAGTGAAAGGAAGAAAAGCTTTTGTTCCTTATATCCGTTTTCTTTCACTGATGTTTAAAAGAGCTCTTGGAGACCAGTATGATTATGAGACTACTCACTTTTCTGTGAGTGAGTATATGAGGGATCTGACCAACCTCAGATCTCCACTGAATGAGGTAGATATTCCTCAGTCCATGCTCTCCTTTCAAAGAGAAGAAGTTGAAATGGCTCCAGGTAGAGGTCAAGCTGTTGAAGGACCCTGTGGTGACCAAGATGTACAGATCATAGAAGCTGTACAACCTATTAGACAAGTGGCTCCTGAAGGTCAAGGACCAGAAAATGTTGAACCCTCCAGATGACCTAGAACTAACAGGCGTCTGATGAGAGCTGGACTTCAGGTGAATCCTGAAAGACATCCTGGTGATGTAATGAATTTGGATGGGTCTCCGATTTTTGAACCTGAAGAGAATGTAGAGGTTGTTGGGCAGGTGACTGATGAACAGATAGAAAATGTGGCCCAGATTATTGAGCAGGTTGTTGAGCAAGTCGAACAAGATGTTCAGACTGATGAACATGTATCTGGTGAGCAAGAGGCTCAAATCGACTTGAATGTAGAAGCTGGTGAACAAGTTAGTGAACAGGCTGGTGAACAGACTGGTGATCAGACAGTTGGGATGGCTCCAAATTGGGATGATGTAGATTCCCCAATGTCTGAAGGTTTTGATGTAAACATGAATTTCTTGGGTGATGAAGAAGAAAATATTGACACATCTGCTATTGCTTCAGTCACCCAACCAATTATATCTGCTGAAATGCCACCACCACCACCACCAGAATCAAATGAACCTCCACCAGAATCAAACATGCCACCACCACCACCACCTTCAATTCCAAGAAATACTCAATACTTCACTCCTGCAACTACTCAAACTTCACAATCTCAACCTCCACCACTTCAAACTCCAGTCAACGTAACTGAACCTCGTGCGCTGGACTCAACAGTTGTAACATCTGAAGCTGCAACTGAAGAGGACTGGACACAAGTACCTCTTATGACCAAATTGCCTTCCAATCTTGAACCTCCCAATGGTCTCTCCACTTCATCTTCTGCCGAGGTCCAAGGCCTTTTAAGTAAGGTGGCGGACCTGGAGAGATCACTCCAGACTTCATCGCAGGTTATTTCAGACTTTAAATCTTTATTATCAAATAACCTTGCATCTGAGATGAATCTGTTTGCTGGGAATGAGAAGCTTGTTTTTGAGAAGCTTGATGAACTGGTACTGGCCACAAACAACAATACTGAAAATTTCAAAGTGGCAGTCCAGGGATTGGAGACAAGGCTGGTGAACTCTGTTCAGACTACAGTGAAAGGTGAACTTGTTCAACCACTGGCAGGTCTGAATGAAGAGGTTCAGAAGTTGGTTACCAGGATAAGTTCTCTGGAGAGTAGGTCCACACTTGATCAGGATGCTGTTGTTAGCACGATTAGTGATGAATGCACAAAGAAGTTCAGAATCAGTATGCTGAAAGAATTATCTGAAGAAATTTCTGAGACTGTTCTTCGAACTCTTCAAGATGGGCTGTTACCCCAAGTGGAGAGGTTGATGGAAGAAAAATTGCCAAAGCACTTGCCTAAAGAAGTTAAAACTGTTAAAAAGGAAGTGCAGGCACTTAAGAAAGTTGTGACTGATACAACTCCAGTGACAGGAAGAACTTTGGTGCACTGGACAGACATATGCTAGAACAATTATGGAATGATCTCAAGTCCAGAACTGGTGATCATTCCAAGGGGGAAAAGTCGTCTGGTGACCAAAAACAAGTGACACTGAAGCATTTGGCACAAAGAGCATTTGGCACTGAAGCCACTATGCTGTCTGAAGAAGCTGCTGGTACTGAAGCCAGTGAGCCCCAGTTTGAATCCTTCCCAGATATACCAACTACTCTGAAGTCTGTTAAAGGAAAAGCACAAATGGTATCTGGTGAAGAAGAACAAACTGCTGAAGAATCATCAGAGTATCCTACTGCTGCTGATGAAACCTTTAAAAAGCTTGAACAAGAATGCATAATGATTGAAATCTTCAAGAGAAATCAAAAAGATGAACTGCTGGCCCATCAAAGGGAGATGGCATCTATGGGGACTCTGGACTCTTACAATGCTGGCAGGTTAGGCATAAATATTGATGTGTACAAAAAGATGAAGGAAGACCCTAGAGTTCATCAATGTCTGAATGCATTGAATGATGTTCATGTACGCTCCTTTTACGCCAAAGAAGAACAGGTTTATGATTCTATATTTTATGGCGTTAGTGTACCAGAACTCATCAGGCAGAGGAAGGAGGAACTGGTGATGCTCCAGAGGAAGATAAGGAAGAATGCTAATGCTCTGGAGTTAGAGTACAGAAAGAAACTGACTGGCTTACCAAAACTGACTGCCAAACAGATCAAAGCTATTAAAGATGCTGATGTAAGCAGATTCATTCCCCTGGACACTTCTCTGAAAATTAATCGTCAACAACTCCAGTCTGCTGTTGAGCAAAAGAGAGTGTCAAAGGAAACTGAAGCATTGATCCAGATAGCCAAATTGAAAGACAAATATAATGAAATGTTAAATTTCAGGGCTGATGCTAGACGGACCACTGGTGCAGAAATCAAGCTTGCTGGTAATCATGAAGGTATATCCAAGTTTGAAGTAAAGTTGACCAGGGAAGGTAACTTTACTGATGAAAGAAAGAGTACTTCAGTCCAAGCGTTTGGATGAAGTGAACTGAAAGAGATTGCTTTAACGTTCAGGGGGAAGACAAATGTGTCGACTGATGTTAAAGCATTTCTGAAGAAAATTGAGAAGGTATGGAGAAGAAAGCAACAGATGGAAGTTGCAATGGGCATGAAATCGCCAGAATCAGTACCATCCTCTCCATCACCAAAGAGAAAGGCTTCTGAAGATGCTCCAGGACAGACATCGAAGAGAAGGGCCTGACTCTTATCATTTACTTGTTGTAATTTATTGTTTGATGAAAATTGTAAACTATTTATCAGTTGATGTATGTAATATTAGTTGCAATTTTTGATTCATAAAAGTAAATGATTAGATTTAGTCTAAGTTAGAACTTGAAAGATGAAACTGAAAACACTCATGATCTATAAAGTGTTTTCCAGTAACTTAGATTTTTTAGACTAAAATCAAAACTTGTGTTTTTCAAGCATACAAAATTGTATAGATTTAAGCTTGAAAACACTTGCATTATTTCTAAACAAATAGGGGGAATTTGTTAGGTCCATATTTACTGGACTCGCTCTAGACTCGACTACTAGAGCCTTACTGAAGATCTGTCCAGAAACGTGTTCTACTGGACCTACTCCAGACTTGGAATCTGGAGTCCCTCTGAAGATTTGTCCAGAAATAATGGAAGACCAGTGAGCAAATACTTGTATAGGAAATCTGGAGTATTCTCCAGATTAGCTCACTGGACTTCACCCCAGTCCAGATCTACTCTACTGAAGACGTTCTCACTGAAGTCAAAGACTGAAGTCAGAATAAAGAAGACTGACAAATGGCGGAGTCCACTGAAAGTCTTACCAGATCTGTACACTGGATGATTGTCAGTGTTCTAGACCTTACAAGTCTGAACACTGATATCGAGGAATTGACTTTTGCCTTTACACACTTTCCAAAGAACAATCCACTTGTTCTTTACCTAAGTTTATACGTGTGTAAAGGTGGTTGGTTAAAAGAATAAAATCATATCAATATGACTTTATCCTTGTACCATTAACCAATGCATTTAATGTTCTTGTCGGATCATTAAATGCATGCAACCACATTTGTACGGCACAAAATTCACTGGTGAATTTTGTTGCCTATAAATACAAAGTCATTTCTTTGAGAAAATACTTTTAAGCATACATTTTGCATTAGAGTGAATTTGTTTAAATACTCTCGATCTTAAACTGGGATACTTCACAACTTTAAGTATCTCGATCCAAAAGAGTTATTTGACAAATATAGATCATTTGTAATTCATAGGTTGTTAGGATACATACTTATTTGTATTATCTTGATTCCGCACAACCTTGTATTTTATTTAACATCATAAATAAAATACACCATTGAAAAATACATAATGTTCCACTTTACTTGTTTATTGCTTTAAGTCTTGTATTACTTTGTTTATATATTCTTGCATTTATTTACAAGTAATACTAGTCCATTCTAGTGATTATTAGACTTGTTGTATTTTACACTTCTAGGTCAACCATCGTATTTCAGGGACTCACATGAACTCAATGACTGCAGAATTGTCTGAAGCATTTTTATATGCTAAATCTTCTAAAGAACTTTGGACAGAATTGGGTGAAAGATATGGTCAGAGTAATGGACCCATCATTTATCACATTGAGAGGGAATTGAGCAAAGTGAGTCAGGGTGATTTGTCAGTTGCTACATATTACAATAAGATCAAGAAATTTTGGGATGAATTAACTAGTCTTCATGGAATTCCTGTTTGTACTTGTGGTAAAATGCAGGAGTGTACTTGTGGCATAACTAAGAAATATCAGGAGATAGAAAGTAGAACTAGGTTGATGCAGTTCTTGATGAAACTTAATGATGGTTTTGAGCCTGTAAGGAATCAAATACTTTCTATGGATCCTTTGCCCAATATCAACAAAGCTTATTACATTGTGCAACAAGTTGAAAAACAGAAACAGGTGACCACCACTACTCCTGATCCCACTGCTTATTTTACTAATCAACACTCTGCAAAGCACAATCAAGGACAGAGAAGAGATTTTAAGATTGATAAAGGAAAGAGTTGTACTTATTGTAAACAAGATGGACATTTGTATGAGCAATGTTTTGAGAGGCTTGGTTATCCTGACTGGTACAAAGGAAAGAGAGGGAAAAGGGCAATAGAATTGCTGCTCAAGTTGGTGCTGATCTAGGAATTAAGGATTCTCCTTTTGATTTCAACTATGAGAATGAACTTCATAATGAGCAAAGGAGTGATTTTGATAAAAATCTTGTGGCTGCTGTTTGTTCTGAAATGATGAAGATGATGCAAGAAAAGAACATGGTGATGACTTCTAATGTGGATTTGGCTGGTCCTTCTAAGCCACATGCAGGTATATCTGTTGATTTTTATGAAAGGGTATATGCTCTCACTTGTGTTGTGGATATTGATTTAGAAAAGGACTGGGTCACTGATTCTGGAGCTACAGATAGTATGACACCTCACTTACATTTACTAAAGTCCATTAGAACTCTTAAGTATCCTATTAGAGTCAAATTACCAGATGGAACTGTCAAATTAGTTACCAAAATTGGTCAAGTCACAATTAACCCCTCTCTTACCATAAAAGATGTCTTTTATATACCTGATTTCAAGGTTATTTTGTTATCAGTGGGTCAATTATTGAATTCTCAACCATTGATTGCTATTTTTGGTCCAACTTGGTTTGCTTTTCAGGACCTTTCAACTAAACAACTTGTCACAGTTGGGAAAGGTCACAAGAAACTTTACATATGCAAGCCTTCAACAACTCAATCTCATGCCAATTTCTCTGCTTCATTGCTACCTCTCATTACTAGTTTTGTTAATCAAGTAAATAGTAGTTTCAATGTTCCTTTTGAATTGTTTCATGCTAGACTTGGTCATACTTCTATGTCTAAGCTAATCCATGTGGATGGCTACAAAAATGTTGATGTTTCTCATTTTATGTGTGATACTTGTTTGTTGTCTAAGCAACATAGGTTGCCTTTTCCAAGAAGTGATTCTAAATCTTTAGTTCCCTTTGAATTGCTTCATGTGGATCTTTGGGGTCCTTATCATGTTCCTGCACTTAATGGTGCTCATTATTTTTACACAATTGTTGATGATTTTAGTAGAAGCACTTGGACTTATCTGTTGCACACTAAGGACCAAGTCTGTTCCATTCTTTCCAGTTTCTTTTCTCTCATTCATAATCATTTTGATAAAAGACCAATATTCATTCGTTCTGATAATGGGACTGAAATAGTAAATAGTGAGGTGTCATCTCTTTTAAGGTCATTTGGAATTGTGCATCAAAAGTCTATGGTGTATACACCCCAACAAAATGGGAGGGTGGAAAGGAAACATAGACATTTATTGGATACTGCTTGGGCAATTAAGGTTAATGCAGGATTGCCAAAGAAGTTTTGGGGGCATTGTATACTGGCTGCCACATATTTGATAAATAAAATGCCCATGAAAATTCTGAATTGGAAGAGTCCTTTTGAATTGTTGCATGGAAAACCACCTTCCTACACAAATTTGAGAATTATTGGATGTTTGTGTTATGCTTTTAATCCCAAGCCTCAAAAAGATAAATTTGAGACTAGAGGAAATAAATGCATTTTGTTGGGATATCCACCTGGTCAAAAAGGATATTTGTTATACAATTTGGATTCAAGAGAAGTGTTTACCAGCAGAGATGTTGTTTTTGATGAGACAATGTTTCCTTTTAAGGAATAAGTAAGTATTTCTCATCAACACAATCACAAGGGTCCAATGGTTAATATACCTGCAGAAAATACAGAAGATTTGGTTAATAATGAGCTTGGTGTTCAAGATGTTGAACCTTCTGAACAGATCACTATTAATGATCAAAGAAATGAGGTGCATGCTGAAATTGATGTACCAGAAAATGCTAATCCTGTTAGAAGATCTGCAAGAAATACCAATGCTCCAGTCTGGTTAAAAGATTTTGTGGTTCCTAACAAGAAAGGATCTGCTTCTTGTGTTGTCACTAAGCCAAATTATCCTATTTTTAGGAATTCTGATTTTGATGCTTACCCTTCAGACTATACAGCTTCTTTAGCTCATGTGCTTTCTACTGATGAACCTTCAAATTATATTCAAGCTTCTCAAAATCATGAATGGATTGAAGCCATGGATAAGGAACTTAAAGCATTAGAACAGAATGATACTTGGGTCATGACTGAATTACCACAAGGTCATAAAGCAATTTCATCTAAATGGGTGTACAAAATCAAGTACAAATCTGATGGGACTATAGAAAGGTATAAAGCCAGACTGGTAATTAGAGGGTTTGATCAAAAACCAGGAGTGGATTACAAACATACATTTCCCCCTGTAGCAAAGGCTGCAACTGTCAGGGTTTTAATTGCAATTGCCACTGCAAAGAGGTGGCCTTTACATCAATTGGATGTAAATAATGCTTTTCTGCATGGTTTTGTGGATGAAGAGATATATATGCTTCCTCCACAAGGGTATAAGAAGGCCCTTCCTAATCAAGTCTGCAAATTGAATAAATCCTTGTATGGATTGAAACAGGCTTCCAGGCAGTGGAATCAAGAACTGTCTAAATTTCTTGTTTCATTGGGTTTTATGCAGTCTAAGAATGATTACTCTCTTTTTGTCAAAAGAGAAGGGGAGGTGTTTACCATTGCTTTAGTATATGTTGATGATATCTTGGTCACTGGAAATTCTGAAGTTGAGATAGCCAATACTAAAGCAGAGCTTGATAAGAAATTTACCATCAAAGATTTAGGTCTTGCAAGGTATTTCCTTGGCATTGAATTGTGTAGGACTGATGATGGGACATATTTGAATCAAACAAAGTATATTCTGGATCTGTTAAAGGATGCAAGTATGACAGCTGCTAAACCTGTTCAGTTTCCTTTACCTACACATCTCAAATTGTCTTTAGATGAAGGGGAGAGTCTTCCTGATTCAGAGTCCTATAGAAGGTTAGTAGGTAGACTTCTCTATTTGTCAATGACCAGACCAGATATCTCATATGCAGTACAACATCTTAGCCAATTTGTTTCAAGTCCTAAATTACCTCACATGAAAGCTGCAATGCATTTACTGAGGTACTTAAAAGGATCTATTTCCAAAGGGTTGTTTTACCCAGTGCAGTCTAATTTGAAGGTAACAGGTTTTAGTGATGCTGATTGGGCATCTTGTATTATGACAAGAAAGTCTCTTACTGGATATTGTATATTTTTGGGACATTCTTTGGTGTCTTGGAAGACTAAGAAACAGGCCACAGTTTCAAGATCTTCTACAGAAGCTGAATACAGGAGTATGGCAGCAACAACTTGTGAATTGATATGGCTTTCTTATCTGCTCAAGGATTTACACATCAATGTGCAGATTCCAGTCACTTTGTTTTGTGACAATAAGGCTGCTCAACAAATTGCAGCCAATCCTTGTTATCATGATCGTACGAAGCATTTGGATATAGATTGTCATTTTACTAGAGATAAAGTACAAGATGGATTTCTGCAAACAGCTTACATTCCTACAAATCTTCAATTGGCAGATGTAATGACCAAGGCTTTGGGTCAGATGCAGCATTCTGTTTTGAGTAAAAAGATTGGTTTAAAAGAAGTTCCAACTTGAGGGGGGTATATGGAAATATAAGTTAAAGTTTATTTTGTATCAAGTTGGAACTATAGGGACTATTATTGTAAATATTCATGTTAAAGTAGGTAGAGACGGTTATTTGATCTTGTGTATATATATATTTGTAATTATCATTTCTATCAAATATAATGAAAATATTTCCCCAAATTCTCTCTACAATTTTCCTTTATATTCCGCATTATTGATTTCATAATAGCTAAGCATAATGATCCAATAATTAGGGTTAATTATTAGATAATTGTGTGACTATGTGAATTTTTTCGTGTGATTTTTCTGCTTTGCGACAGTTCACTAAAAAATTCATAAAAGATAAACCGTAATGAGTTAGAAGCTGATTTTTGGACTGTAGATGCCCAACTCATAGGGCTACAACTTTGTAGTTCTGGTCGAAGCTTGATTCTGACCAGAAACAGGTCTAAACAGGTCGTGAAGCTACTGGAAATTTCCAGTCAGCATGTTTTATGTGAATTACTTGCTAATTAGTTGTTTAAAGGCTTACGCAATCAAGGTAACTTGATGTATGTGGTCCTCTTCTTTGAAGGGGGAGCCGACTTAGACATATACATGAACCATAGTGACCATGTTTAGGTGGCCCACCTTAACTCGTTGCATGATTAATTAGTTAATAGTTAGTAAGTTTATTATTTTGCTTCTTTTATTGTGGTATAAATGGTGATGCAAAATTGTTTTATTGGAAAAGAATAAACTTGACTAAGAATTATCGAAATAAGATTTTGTTTTAATAAAATTGGAGTCTTACAACCATGAGATACACCGGCTCACCCATTTGAACAAACTCTAAGAGAGGTATAAGTCGGAGTGCGTTAGCCTCCTAAAAGAGCGGGTTTTTAATTGCGTCTATCGCAAACCTTTGCTCTTGCGCTTCTTTGTGCGTTCGAATGGAGCTACCGAGCTCTCTTGTGTTGCTAAGACTATAAAAATGATTTTATTAAACATTATGTTATGAAGATTTGCATGAGTCTTCATACATAAACTTTTGATTCACATCAAATGCATTACCCATTCAAAGTTAAGTCTTTGCCACCCACTTTGCTAAGAACACTTGCAAGTGCTTTTTGCTCCTACGTGAGACCGTAGGCGAATTGTATCTTACAAGGTAAATTACTACTCCATCGTGAGACCGGTGGTAGACTATTTACATGTTCTTAATTGGGCGACTTAAAGCGAGTTAAGAGGTGAGATCCTTGACCCGTGGCATAAGATGGGACAAAACATGTTTACAAAACACTTACTACCCCTAATAAGTGTTGTTGTAAGTCCCATAAATCTAGGAATTGCACTTGTAATGCAATTATTGCTCGTCACTTACCTTTTAAGTACGTCATTTCTAGCAGATCAACTGATGAAATGATGGTATGTCAATTGGATCCTAGCCTTAATGAAATTAATTGTTAAATGAATTTAACATGGGTAAATTATATTTCTTAAGGATTATTATGAAAAATACCGATAATTGAACTTTTGTCTGTTTTGTGGATGGCAACAACAAATCCTTCTCAAAACATACACCAATCGGCTTTCAGGTCGATGCTAGAAAGAGAAAAACTTTCTGGAACAAACTTCAATGACTGGTTTCGTCAGCTGAGAATAGTTCTAAGAGCTGAGAAGAAATATGAAGTTCTTGAAGAGCAGACACCCGTTGTTCCGGGAGCCAATGCTACGACTGCAGAGTTGGCTGCTTACAATGCTCAGTATGATAGACATAATGAGGTTGCTTGTTTGAAGCTAGGGAGTATGGTTCCCGAACTTCAAAAGCAATTCGAAAATTATTTTCCATGTGATATGATCAAAGAACTCAAGTCTATGTACGAAAAGCAAGCTGGAGTAAAATTGTTTGAACTAGTTGAAACACTTCATGACTTGAAACACGAGTATGGAACACCGGTTAGTCCTTGTACTCAAGATGAAAGGGTATTTTGAGCAATTGGAAAGGCTTAACTATGGTTATCATCCGCCTATTGCTATTGGCATGATTCTCAAGTCTTTATCAAAGGACTTTGAGGAATTTGTGCGCAATTACAATATGCATAGCATGAATAAAACCATAGCTGAACTTCATGCCATGTTGAATGAGTATGAGAAAAAGCTTCCAAAGAAATCTGCTACACCCCAAGTTCTTATGATCAAGGGGGGAAAGATCCAGAAAGGGAAACAACCGAGAGTTAAGGTCAAGAACGATGGTAAGGGAAAGCAAGTTGCTACAGTCCCGAAACCTAAAAAGACTCCTCCAGCGAAAAAGGAACATCCGGCTAAAGACCAGACTTGTTACCACTATGCTGAAGTGGGACACTGGAAGAGGAATTGTCCTAAGTATCTAGCTGAGTTGAATGTGAAGAAGAAGCAAGCTGGTTCGGCCAATACTTCAGGTATCTTCACAATTGAATTATATTCCTTTTCTAAGCGTAATTCGTGGGTTTATGACACCGGGTATGGAACTCATATCTGTAATTGTTTACAGGGGCTTAGAAGGAGAAAGAAACTGAAACCAGGATCTTTACAACTGTTCGTGGGAAATGGTCTACCGGCAACTGTAGAAGAAATAGGCGACTATCATTTAGTTTTACCTACTGGTTTAGTTATTGTTTTAGACAATTGTCATTATGCACCATCTATTACTAGAGGTGTAATTTCAGTTTCTTTGTTGAAAAACAACGGATTCATTAATGTTTTTAATGATTATGGTATTTCAGTTTCTCGAAATAATGTTCATTATTTTAATGCTATTGCTTGTGATGGTATTTATGAAATTGATATGCATGGTTGTGATTCAAATGATAATTCAATGTATAGTGTTAGCAAACGAGTCAAGCCCAATTTGGACTCGACTTATCTTTGGCATTGTCGTCTTGCTCATGTTGGCAAGAAACGCATTGAAAGGATTCAACGTGAAGGGATCTTACAATCAAATGATGAATCATTTGACAAATGCGTGTCTTGTGTTTCCGGCAAGATGACAAGAAAACATTTTCTGCATAAACCGGAGAGGGCTAAAGAGCTACTTGGACTAATACATACCGATGTATGTGGCCCATTTAGACATGTGTCAAGGAAGGGTGCTAGCTACTTCATCACTTTTACGGATGATTTCAGTCGTTATGGTTATGTTTACTTGCTTAAACATAAACATGAAGTCTTCGAAACATTCAAAGAGTTTAAAAATGAAGTAGAGAATCAACTCGGTAAAACCATCAAGATTCTTCGTTCGGATCGAGGTGGTGAATACTTAAGCCAAGAGTTTAAGGATTATATAAAAGCTTGTGGGATTATCCAACAGCTTACTCCTCCATATACTCCACAGCATAATGGTGTATCTGAAAGGAGAAATCGAACCTTGCTAGACATGGTGAGATCGATGATGAACCTTACGACTCTACCTTTTTCGTTTTGGGATTATGCTCTAGAGACTGCTGTACGCATTCTCAATATGGTTCCAACCAAGAAGGTTGACAAGACACCGCATTAATTGTGGCATGGGAGTGTTCCCTATTTGTCTTACTTAAAGGTCTGGGGATGTGAGGCATTTGTGAAACGAGATACGCCTGACAAACTTGAATCTAGATCTGTTAAGTGCATCTTTGTAGGATACCCAAAGGAAACGATGGGTTACTACTTCTACTTTCCTACCGACAACACTGTTAAAGTAGCTCGATATGCTGAGTTCCTTGAAAGGAAACTCATATCTCAAGAAGACAGTGGGAGGATTGTTGAGCTTGATGAGATTCAAGAAGAAGATGTGTCAACTTCTGAAAATACTAGCAATCATCAACTTGGGGGGGAAAATGTTCAAAGAGATGAATATCATGAACCTCAAGTTGAAGATAATGCGATTCCAATTCGTAGGTCCTCAAGGACAATACGTGCTCGTGAAAGATTGAATCTTATGGTTGAATCCGAAGAACACGTATTAGGAGACTTAAATGAACCTCCTAATTTCAAAGCTGCATTATCAGATCCAGAATATGACAAATGGCTTGAAGCTGCGAATGTGGAAATGAAATCCATGAAAGATAATCAAGTCTGGAGCTTAGTTGATCTTCCACCAAATGGTAGAACCGTTGGGTGTAAATGGATCTTCAAGAAGAAGACCGACATGGATGGAAATGTACACACCTATAAAGCTCGTCTTGTGGCGAAAGGCTATACTCAACTTTACGGAGTTGACTATGAGGATACCTTTTCTCCCGTAGCAGACATTAGAGCTATTAGGATCATCTTAGCCATAGCAGCGTACTATGACTATGAGATATGGCAAATGGATGTCAAAACTGCTTTCTTGAATGGTTTTCTAGACGAGGAAGTTTATATGGTTCAACCAGAAGGTTTTGTCGATCCAAAACATCCCGACAAAGTGTGCAAACTTCAAAGGTCCATTTATGGATTGAAGCAAGCATCACGAAGTTGGAATAAAAGGTTTGATGAGGAGATCAAAAAGTTTGGTTTTGCTCAAAATCCTGATGAGCCATGTGTATATCGCAAAGCTAGTGGGAGTAATGTTACTTTCCTTGTCTTGTATGTTGATGACATATTGATAATAGGAAATCACATTCCAATGTTGCAAGATGTTAAATCCCATCTTGGAAAGTGTTTTGCTATGAAAGACTTGGGTGAAGCAGCATTCATTCTTAGAATCAAGATCTATAGAGATAGAAGTAAACGGTTGATTGGATTAAGTCAAAGTGCTTATATTGATAAGATCTTGAAGCGATTCAAGATGGAGAATTCTAAGCGTGGTTTCATACCCATGCAACAAGGACTTAAATTGTCTAGCAAGAATGGTGCTTCTACACCTGAGGAGGTGGAGCGTATGCAAAGAGTTCCTTATGCTTCGGCTGTGGGATCTATAGTGTATGCGGTAAGATGCACTAGACCTGACATTGCGTTTGCGCAAAATATTGTTAGCCGATATCAACAGAATCCGGGTGAGGATCACTGGACTGCTGTGAAGAATATTCTTAAGTACATGCGTGCTACTAAAGATTTATTCTTGGTGTATGGAGGAAATCCCGATGCAGAACTTAAAGTAACTAGATACTGTGATGCTGGATTTCAGACTGATAAAGATGATACAAAATCTCAGTCGGGATACGTCTTCGTTTTAAATGGAGGTGCGGTGGATTGGAAGAGCAAGAAACAATCTACAGTTGCTATGTCTGCTACAGAGTCTGAGTATATAGCTGCTGCGGATGCCGCCATGGAAGCTGTTTGGATCAGAAAGTTTATTTCTGGGCTTGACGTGATGCCCTCAAATAACACACCTTTGGATCTGTACTGTGATAATACGGGAGCTATTGTCATTGCCAACGAACCCGGAGTTCAGAAAGGTGCCAGACATTACCAGAGAAGATATCACTATGTTCGTGAGCAAATCGAATTAGGTGAAATCAATTTACTCAAAGTTCACACAGATTGTAACTTAGCAGATCCTTTTACAAAGGCTTTGTCAAAAGGAAAGCTCAATAAGCATGCCGAGGGCATAGGACTTAAATTAGCTGGTTATATCATGTAAATATGTGATTGGTATTTGGATAATGGGATGTTAAACAATTATTATTTCAATAAATGAATTTATATACTTGGTATGAGTATTTTCATTTCATAATGATTGTGTCCTATATTTGCATGTTTAAATCCATGAATATTTTAAATATTCTAAATGTCCATTGTCGATTAATTATATGGGAATATAGTTAAACTAAGACAAATCTGAGCGATTGGTAATATTTTTGGGAATATTTGAAGATGGTCTTACCAAACTCACATGATATCTATTGAGATGCATATCGGACTACCCCACTTAACGAATTATCACTTTATGGATCGGCGTCATTAAGTGAAATTCGTGAAATGGTTACATTATTTATCCTTAGATTTGAGATACAAGTAGGTTATGCATGTGTGGATTGCATTTTCTTGGTATGGTTCTAACTATCCTGAACAAGGTAGTAATAAATGGCTATTTTCAGAAATGTAGTGAAACGACATGACTAACACGTGTAGTCAATATAGGATTTGTTCCTTCAATTTGCAACTGAAGAATGATACCATTTGGGCCCCTCATTGATTAATTAAGATGTTTGTATGCGCATACCCAAATGAACTCCAGAAGTTGTCTCGATTAATTTGGTAATCTTAATTAGTTGTAGAAATGAGAAACATAATCGTTATATTATGGAATAACATTGATCCATATCCATAATTAACAAGGTATCTGAAACAAAGGGATAATAAAGACTAAATCATTTCAAATGATACTTTAAGAAACTATACTTAAATATTTTCGGGAGCATTGGCGTGTTGCTAGACGCTAACCAATGTTATTGCCTTTATATAACATGCTCAAGTGGGAGCTGTTGGTATGTGATCACGTTAAATAAACGCATGTCCGAAAATCATTTAAGCCTACGGGGTCACACAAAATGACACGTAAACTCTATATAATTAATTAATGTATTAATTGTAATATATTGATTAATTTGATCATGAAATGATTAATAAACTAAATTAAAAGTATAATAGTGTTTATTAATTAAAAGATGAGGTATTAAAGTGAAATTAGGAAATTTGTGTTGTTTCCTAATTCCACTAATGGAGGACCGAAATTCTCAAGGCTTCTAGGCCTTGAGATTACTTGTCCACCAAGTTGAAAACCCTTCTAATTAAGCCTATAAATAGAGGGCTAGGCTTAAGGGTTTTTACACACATTCACACAAGACAATAGACTTGTAAATCTCTCCTCTCCCTCCCTTCTTTGTTCGATCGGCCGAAAAGAAACCCCAAGGGGTTCGGGTTTTAGGGTTTTCGATATTTAGGGATATAGACAAAGGGTTGTTGATCGTGATCGAGTACTAGCATACAATATAGGGGTGTCAAGTGTGCGATCGTAGAGGGGTTTTCCTTTAAACCCTAATTAATAATAATCGTATAATTATTATCTTATTGGAAGCTTACGCTAAAAGGTACATATTCGATTCCTTCTTTGTTAATTAATATGATTGCATATACGTTCTTATCCGCTGCGTACTCGTGATTTGTTATATGTTTAAGTGCTTAAATCCTAACAGTTGTGTAACTCAAAGAGTTCCCGTAAAACTTGTTGGTTTGGTGATTGGAATGTTAATCCAGGATAAGACGTGTTTCCATACAGAGTCGGGGAAGGAGCGTTGGAGAAGCAGATGGTGTGCGGTTTGCTGTGTAATTAGTTTATCTCACTGTTTATTTGTAATTGTTATATAAATATGCTACTAAATGAAACCGTTATCTGTTACTTAACTACTTCTCCAATACATGATGACTAAACATCACTTTTAAGTAGCATTTTATATTCTGTTTAGGTTTTAGTTACCATCATAACTTATCTATTTATGGGTTTCAACCCATTTGAGCAACATAACTTCTGGAATCCCTTTCCCCTTTCTGATAAGTAACATTCTCAGATTATTGCACCAAATCATCCAACGACTAATAATTTATAATTACATATGTCTCCATGTTAGCTATATTTACACACACACCCAAAAGACAAAATCCCAACGAAGCTATATATACTAAAAAACAAAACACAGCCAATTAATCTAACCAAAAATTGAGGCTATAATCCCAATTCAAGAAAATACTATAACTAGGAAGCTATTTAGCCAACATTATGAAAACAACACACTAGCTAGGAATCTTTTCCACTTGTGACCATGTATGGGTCGTTGCACGTTACAATTCCTATAGTCTTTTGTTTTTTTAAACTTCTTGAAGAATTCCTCATCGCGGTTTTGGCGAAAATAACCCATCAAGTTCATCAATTCATCATCTTGAAGATTATCAATAAAGGGTTTAATAGGTATTGCGTTTTTCGGGTCTAAACTATATGAAATCGGTCTATCATCAACGATCACCACCTTTCTTAAATCTCTCCCTAGACGCCATAAACTCTTTATTCTACCGTCGTTAACTTCGTAGCAAGAATCACGACACAATCGATGTTTAATCAAACCCTTGTTAGGATCCAAAAAATCCAACACCCGGGAAGCATACCTCTTTGTTGCCGCAGTGAAAACCACGATTTCAAAATTGTTTTTGCTTAAACATTGAAGAAACTCGTCAACAAACGGACGTTTCAAAATATGGTAAAACACTTTTATCCAATTGAAAAAGAAAATCGTAGATCTTAGGAGGATCACCACCGGTGCCATTTACGTTGTGGATTAAAGTTTCGTCTAGGTCAAGAACCACGGTTTTCATCATCCGACTAGTAGTACTAGAACGGTATTTTAATTCTAATGGAGGAAGTAACTTCTCGGCATTTGCTTGTTTAACATCCTGCCCTAAAACCGATAGATCCTTCACTACTATCTTACAAGTAGAATCGCAGTATAAACGATGCCGAATCAAACCCTTGCTATTATCCAACACGTATTCCTCTCCAGAAGTAGTAAAAACCACAATTTCTAAACTGTTATTGCTTAGAAACTGAAGAAGTTCATCGACATATTGACGTTTCAAAATACACGTAACTCGTCTTTCTCCTTTGCTAAACCGAATTGCTACCGAGTCTTCATAGTTTTCGGGCCGAATTGGCCATGTTGCATCTACATGGTGAATAAGCGTTTCATCAAACTCAAGAACTACTGTTTTCTGATTCGGCCGGTATTCGTTCGATATAGCAGCAGCAGCATACTTCATATTTATTTTTCAGAGTTTATTTTCTTCTAATATTGATCGATAATGTTCTCTAACGTACGTAAATTAGTTAGAGTATATATACAAAGTCAAAAATCAGAGGATTTTGTTATTATTGATCACCGACACGATATTCCAGATCACTAAAGCTTAATTATTTAACATTACTAAAACCAAATATTCATCAAGAAAAAATACGTACAATTAGAAATACAATCAAACACTAATATTAGTTTCTAGGAAAGTGTAGTACGTGTTTGATTGACCTAATAAAACTCTGATAATAATTAACTTATAACCCGCGTAATACGCGAGATTTGTATATTCTTTTGCATTAAAAAATTTTAATATCTGAAAACTATTAACATCTAAATAGATATTTACATACTTTTGAACAACAATTATAATAGCATATTTATTGTCAAAGAAAAATGTTAACAAATCATGTTTTAAACCATTAAACTAAATTATATACATGAAATATTAAAGAAATATTTTTATTAACACTAAGTTGTATATACCTCTACTCTTATCAAGGGTACCAAAGTGTTATTTTTAATTCATGTATTTAAGCAATCACATCAAAAAATCATGTAATATAAAGATTTTTGAAAAATATTTGTAGTGTCGTTGAAATAAAACGTTATTAATGGAAATAAATGATAATTGAAATTTCTCGTAATAATAAAATACTTTTAATGTTTTATTATAATTAAACACTGAAAAGGTAAAAAATTTAAATAAAAAAAATCATACAACTAAGATTCTTTACCAATAGATAATTATAAGCTTATAACCCGCGTAATACGCGAGATTTGTATATTCTTTTGCATTAAAAAATTTTAATATCTGAAAACTATTAACATCTAAATAGATATTTACATACTTTTGAACAACAATTATAATACATATTTATTGTCAAAGAAAAATGTTAACAAATCATGTTTTCAACCATAAAACTAAATTATATACATGAAATATTAAAGAAATAATTTTATTAACACTAAGTTGTAACTATACCTCTACTCTTATCAAGGGTACAAAAAGTGTTATTTTTAATTCACGTATTCCTCTCCAGAAGTAGTAAAAACCACAATTTCTAAACTGTTATTGCTTAGAAACTGAAGAAGTTCATCGACATATTGACGTTTCAAAATACACGTAACTCGTCTTTCTCCTTTGCTAAACCGAATTGCTACCGAGTCTTCATAGTTTTCGGGCCGAATTGGCCATGTTGCATCTACATGGTGAATAAGCGTTTCATCAAACTCAAGAACTACTGTTTTCTGATTCGGCCGGTATTCGTTCGATATAGCAGCAGCAGCATACTTCATATTTATTTTTCAGAGTTTATTTTCTTCTAATATTGATCGATAATGTTCTCTAACGTACGTAAATTAGTTAGAGTATATATACAAAGTCAAAAATCAGAGGATTTTGTTATTATTGATCACCGACACGATATTCCAGATCACTAAAGCTTAATTATTTAACATTACTAAAACCAAATATTCATCAAGAAAAAATACGTACAATTAGAAATACAATCTAAAAATATTTTTATGCATAATTTTCAATATAATATATACTTCATTACCATAATGTTAAAAAAATTTTGTTTGGTTCTTATTTTGTTTCACTCCATGTGTAATGTTATTGATCGATCAATCAATAATTCCCAACTTACTTAGCCAAACACTTCAACTCGCCCATTTCATATGAAAAAGTGATTCTCCTACCACACCTATTTATCAGTCTATCACTTCTAAATATCATATGCTTGTACATTGTGGACATAATCAAAAACTAGACTTAAAGCCCGCGTGAAACGCGGGGCTAGTTAAAATAAATTACACAATTAATTTTACTTGTAAATATGTTTAAACAAACAATGTATTTAGGAATTATTTTTAAATAATTCATTTTAATTTATATATTTTCCTAAATCGGCCCTATTTCATCTATGTCCACTTTATTTAGTTTTTTGATTTATTTAAAAAGTTCTATGATATCTTTTAAAAGTAGAGGGGTTAAATTTGTAATTTTTAAATAAAAAAAATCATACAACTAAGATTCTTTACCAAAATAATTAGTGAAGTAAATGGTATAGGTTATCAACAAATAAATAAGCATATAGTAATTTATTCATAGTTTTCGGGCCGAATTGGCCATGTTGCATCTACATGGTGAATAAGCGTTTCATCAAACTCAAGAACTACTGTTTTCTGATTCGGCCGGTATTCGTTCGATATAGCAGCAGCAGCATACTTCATATTTATTTTTCAGAGTTTATTTTCTTCTAATATTGATCGATAATGTTCTCTAACGTACGTAAATTAGTTAGAGTATATATACAAAGTCAAAAATCAGAGGATTTTGTTATTATTGATCACCGACACGATATTCCAGATCACTAAAGCTTAATTATTTAACATTACTAAAACCAAATATTCATCAAGAAAAAATACGTACATTATTATAAAGATTTAATTATCAACATTAAAGAATGAGTACCATTATTATAAAGATTTAATTATCAACATTAAAGAATGAGTACCATTATTATAAAGATTTAATTATCAACATTAAAGAATGAGTACCATTATTATAAAGATTTAATTATCAACATTAAAGAATGAGTACCATTATTATAAAGATTTAATTATCAACATTAAAGAATGAGTACCATTATTATAAAGATTTAATTATCAACATTAAAGAATGAGTACCATTATTATAAAGATTTAATTATCAACATTAAAGAATGAGTACCATTATTATAAAGATTTAATTACAACATTAAAGAATGAGTAATTATTATAAAGATTTAATTATCAACATTAAATATCATACTAAATTTATCAACCCATTTTCTATTGAAATTTTGTCAAATACTCAATTTTACGACATTAGAAATACAAATATAAAAAACTTTTTATGCATGAAAATATAATATAAAGATTTAATTATCAACATTAAAGAATGAGTACCATTATTATAAAGATTTAATTAAACATTAAAGAATGAGTAATTATTATAAAGATTTAATTATCAACATTAAAGAATGAGTACCATTATTATAAAGATTTAATTATCAACATTAAAGAATGAGTACCATTATTATAAAGATTTAATTATCAACATTAAAGAATGAGTACCATTATTATAAAGATTTAATTATCAACATTAAAGAATGAGTACCATTATTATAAAGATTTAATTATCAACATTAAAGAATGAGTACCATTATTATAAAGATTTAATTATAACATTAAAGAGAGTACCATTATTATAAAGATTTGTTTAATAAAGTTATTGAGTGGTATTTAATTAGGCCATTTACTAAACTAAAATAAATAAAAGTAAATTGTAATAAGTAAAGTATGAGGACTAAAAATGTTATTGACTAATTATTGGGTCAATGATGATATCATTAAGGAAATCTAATGGTGAAAAATAAAAGGTGATATGTAATCAATGGCTTACACTTTTTCAAATTTGAATTAAGGGTTTTGTTTTAATATATATTAAAGATTATTATGTTTTCAATTTTCAATATAATATATACTTCATTACCATAATGTTAAAAAAAATTTAAAAAGAAAAAAGACCAGAATATAATAAGTCCATTTGTGCCGAATGACCAAGAACCGTTACTGCCGAGCCTCGTCTTTTAAATTTAACTGCATCAAGCAAAAAACATAATCTATAAGCAAATAAAAAGGGGACGTTTATAAAAAAAATTTTGAATTTGTTTTTTACGTTTCACTCCATGTGTAATGTTATTGATCGATCAATCAATAATTCCCAACTTACTTAGCCAAACACTTCAACTCGCCCATTTCATATGAAAAAGTGATTCTCCTACCACACCTATTTATCAGTCTATCACTTCTAAATATCATATGCTTGTACATTGTGGACATAATCAAAAACTAGACTTAAAGCCCGCGTGAAACGCGGGGCTAGTTAAAATAAATTACACAATTAATTTTACTTGTAAATATGTTTAAACAAACAATGTATTTAGGAATTATTTTTAAATAATTCATTTTAATTTATATATTTTCCTAAATCGGCCCTATTTCATCTATGTCCACTTTATTTAGTTTTTTGATTTATTTAAAAAGTTCTATGATATCTTTTAAAAGTAGAGGGGTTAAATTTGTAATTTTTGTGTTCACTTTTTAATATTAACATTATGATCAATCTTAAAAGTGGAGGGGTTAAATTTAAAATTTAAACACGGGGTTATCTAAAATTCAATATCATTTTTTTTTTATAAATAAATTAATCTAAATTAATGTTTAACAAAAAATATTCAATATATTCAACAATAAGTCTTATTAATCGTTTATCGAAATATATCTACCATATGAAGTTGTAATTTTTAGTGAATTGAATCTGCTACTATTTGTGTCGTTGTCAAAAGTTATATATACATATAAGATAAACATATATATTATTATATATATATATATAATTTTTTATATCTCATTTTAGATTTCTTTTTCAATTTGTGGCTGTAGTCATTTTGATGGAAAAAAATATGTAATAAAACATGTTGATCAGTATTATATCATCAAGGATTAGTTTAAATTGAAGAAACGTTAAATTTACAAACGACTTACATACAAATCCTTATGAACTCATGTCTTGCAAAATTTAAAAAGAAAAAAGACCAGAATATAATAAGTCCATTTGTGCCGAATGACCAAGAACCGTTACTGCCGAGCCTCGTCTTTTAAATTTAACTGCATCAAGCAAAAAACATAATCTATAAGCAAATAAAAAGGGGACGTTTATAAAAAAAATTTTGAATTTGTTTTTTACACACTTGTATAGAACAAATAACCATGTTTTATTTTTTACACAATTCTATAGAAGACATAACCGTGTTTTATTTGTCTGGTATGCAATTAATCTTGTGTAATTAAAGTAAACTGAAATACGTTACGTTTATTGAATAGATTTATTTACATTATTTCTTATTATTCACTATACCGACATATGGTCAATCACGTATATATGGAAAATTAGTTCACGGATTAAAATCTTAAATAAATAAGAGCACATTTTTCATTAAATACATAAATAAAAAAAACAATAATATCAAATTTGGGAAACATGATATATAAGTTACTGGTTACATGTTTGCTGTCAAGAAGTCAAAACAAATTACATATTTTTTTGATCCAAGTCAACCGTGGATGATCGAAGAGTAAATCATCAAAAAGAGATATTGCACTTGTATCAACTCCATACTCATCTACTATTCCCGGTTTAGAAATATCACTATCAATTTCAAATACACGGAATATGAAGGCTACAAATCGCTGACAAATAAGCACACACCTAATACTCCATGGATTTCTCAGCATGCTCCCTTTCTTCTTCACTTGACTCCTTAAAGAACCTATAAAATTCATGCATCATAAATGGAAAATTTATCTAATTTAATTTTCACTATATATATATATATCTAAATTTTAATTTGTTTTATATCTCATTTTAAGATTTCTTTTTCTAATTTTGGGGATGTAGTCATTGATGGAAAAAAAAAACTTTGATATATAATACCTATATAAAATTGAACTCCCTAAATATGATACTCATCACTTGTTAAAACTTCATAGGGCAATGGATTTGCAAATTGAATATACAAAATAAATATATAAAATTCTACTTTGTAAACAAATGTGTATTTAACACTTCAACCAGAGGGTAAACCAATTGTAGTAATCATCATATTTATTGATAAATGAAAAGGGTTGCAATAGATTATGTTGAGTCATGGATTCGCTGAGAGACTCAGCGAGTGACTTCTTCAGCGAGCTCTCAGCGACCATCTATCATCTTCAGTTAAAGGATAAGTTCAATGACTCACCGCCATGTTTTGTAAGTCAAATATGGGCGGGAAGATGAAGATAAGAAGGCTGGTCCCCAAGGACACGTGTTGATAGATCAGAATGAAGACATGTGACCTTGTACCAAAATGGTACTAAGGTGTTTCTCTTTCATACCGTTTTGGGAAAGAAACAAGATGGCAAACAGAGATTCCTGAAGACCAGTCTTACACACCAATAGATAGTTGACAACCTTCATGTATCAACATCTATTGGGTTGTCATGTGATGTCTTTTCTCCCCTATATAAAGCATCACTTGACCTAGCCGCAAAATAGTTGGTGTGTGCCATATTACACTTAGTGTGTTTTTCTCTCTTTGTATAATTGTTAAGTTTTTAGTGTGTCAAAAACTTAACAATATTTTCTCTTCTATTTCTTTGTAAAACCGACCATGTATTCACTGTTTAATCAATGTTACTTATGATTAAACATCTTTACTTTCTTATCTTATGTTCTTAGAGTAATTTACATTAGTTGTTTAATTACTTAATCGTTGCAAACTTGGGACTTTCAGTTGGTATCAGAGCAGTGTTTCGATACACTGAAACTGATCTGAAAAGCGTTTGCAAGATTATCCTTCTTTCTGTACTTTAATTTTCTGCTTCTAAAATCTTTTCTTTTCTTTCTTTTAAAACCTTTTTCTTTACATGGCTTCGGTTCCTACTCTGGTTAATACCAGAGACTTTGGGTATGTCTCTATCCCACCAAGATTCAAAACTCATGATTTCAGATCTTGGAAAGAGAGAATGCTCCTACACATAGTAGGAGTTGAACCTTACTTGATGACCATTCTGACCAGAGGGCCATATGTACCGGTTCTGGTTACCAGGACACCAGGAGCCACCGCTGATGCTCCTGAGGTTGTCTCTGAGCTCATAAAACCAGAAGTACAATGGACAGATGATGAGCGTAGGCTTGTCAATCTGGATGCTCGGTTAAGAAATCTTATCATCAACACCCTTCCCGATGACATTATGAAATCTGTCATCAAACTTCCTTCTGCAAAAAGGGTGTGGGATAATCTTTGTATCAGATTTGATGGTACAGAAGATTTTCTTGCCACCAAGAAAATAGATCTAAAACGTGCCTATGAAGGATTCTTTTCTCTTCCTAATGAGAATCTGGACGACACTTATAACCGTTTTAAATGTCTTCTGAATGACATGACAAATGCTGGCATAGAGCATGATATGCTTGAAGTATGCCACAAGTTCATCGACAGTTTGCCCATTAAGTGGCAAGGTCTAAGACAAATCTTAAGGACCACTAAGCAGTTGAAACAACATGATCTGGAATCACTTTATGGCACTTGTGAGTCCCTTAAATAACGAGATGGTTAACCAATAGAAAGTGTAAAATACAACAAGTCTAATAATCACTAGATATGGACTAGTATTACTTGTAAATAAAGATGCAAGATATATAAACAAAGTAATACAAGACTTAAAGTAATAAACAAATAAAGTGGACCATTATGTATGTTTCATGGGTATTTTATTTATTGATGTGTAAATAAAATACAAGGTTGTTGCGGAATCAAGATAACACAATTAAGTGAGTATCCTAACAACCTATGATTACAATATGATCTATGTTTGTCAAATAACTCTTTGGGATCGAGATACTTAAAGTTGTGAAGTATCCCTGTTTAAGATCGAGAGTATTTGGACAAATTCACTTATATGCAAAAGGAATGCTTAAAAGTATTTTTGTTCAAGGAATGACTTAGTATTTATAGGCAACAAATTCACCAGTGAATTTGTGCCGTACAAATATGGTTGGCATACATTTAATGATCCGACAAGAACATTAAATGTATTAGATAAGAATAAGGATAAAGTCACATCAAGTGCACGTGTATCCTATTATCCAACCACCTTAACACACGTATACTTTTGTTAAAGAACAAGTGGATTGTTCTTTGGAAAGTGTGTTAAAGGCAAAAGTCAATCCTCGATATTAGTGTTCAGACTTGCAGGATCTAGAACACTAACAATCCTCCAGTGTGCAGATCTGGTAAGACTTCCAGTGGACTCCGCCATTTGTCAGTCTTCTTTCTTCAGACTTCAGTCTTTGACTTCAGTCAGAATGTCTTCAGTAGAATAGATCTGGACTGGGGTGAAGTCTTCAGTGAGCTAATCTGGAGAATACTCCAGATTACCTGTACAAGTAAATGCTCACTAGTCTTCATTTATTTCTGGACAAATCTTCAGAGGGACTCCAGATTCCAAGTCTGGAGTAGGTCCAGTAGAATATGTTTTCTGGTTAGATCTTCAGTGAGCTCCAGTAGTCGGTCTGGAGCGAGATCAGCAAAACAAGTTTCTTAACAAACCTAAGTAAGGTTCCAGTAGTCCAGTCTGGAGCCAGTCCAGTAAGTCTGGACTAAATCTGGACCTAACAAATTCCCCCTATTTGTTTAGAAATAATGCAAGTATTTTTCAGACTTATAGATATACAAATTTGTATGTCTGGAAAACACTTGGTCGATTTAAGTCTAATCTAAGTTACTGGAAAACACTTTATAGATCATGAGTGTTTTCAGTTTCATCTTTTAAGTTCTAACTTAGACTAAATCTGGACCTAACAAATTCCCCCTATTTGTTTAGAAATAATGCAAGTATTTTTCAGACTTATAGATATACAAATTTGTATGTCTGGAAAACACTTGATAGATCATGAGTGTTTCAGTTTCATCTTTTAAGTTCTAACTTAGACTAAATCTGGACCTAACAAATTCCCCCTATTTGTTTAGAAATAATGCAAGTATTTTTCAGACTTATAGATATACAAATTTGTATGTCTGGAAAACACTTTATAGATCATGAGTGTTTTCAGTTTCATCTTTTAAGTTCTAACTTAGACTAAATCTGGTCATTCTACTTGTAAATATAAAAACTTGCAACTATTATTACTTTCATCAAAAAGGAAAATAATTACAACAAGTACAATGAGGTAAGAGTTCAGGCCCTTCTTCTTGATGAATGCCCTGGTGCATCTTCAGTGGCCTTCCTCTTAGGAGATGATAATGGAACAGACACTGGTGGTCTCAGACCCAACACAGCTTCCATTTCTTGGATTCTCTTCCAGACTTTCTCAATCCTCTTCATAAAAGCTTTCACATCTGGAGAGAGATCAGTCTTGCCTTTGAATGTCAATCCAATCTCCTTTAGTTCAGTCCATCCAAATGCTTGGACTGCAGTATCCTTCCTCTCATCTGTAAAGTTACCCTCTCTGGTCAACTTCACATTAAACCTGGTCATACCTTGATGTTGTTCAGCCAGTGTGATTTCAGCATTAATAATTCTTCTTGCATTGGCCCTGAACGTCATCATTTCATCATATTTAGCCCTTTGCTTTGCCAACTGAACCATCTCTTCAGTATCCCTGGATACGCCACTCTGCTGTCCTTCAGTGGACTGGTGTTCTTGTCTATTGATTTTCAGAGTTGTATCCAAAGGAATAAAGGTGCTCAGATCACCATCTTGATAGCTTTCAGTTGCTTGGCAGTTAACTTGGGCAGACCAGTTATCCTCTTTCTGTATTCCAATTCCAGAGCACCAGCATTTCTTCTGATCTTTTTCTGGAGGCTTACCAGCTCCTCCTTTCTCTGTCTGATCAACTCTGGAATGGTTACACCATAGATCAACGAGTCATATACCTGCTCTTCTTCAGCATAAAATGAGCGTATATGGACATCGTCCAGTGCATCAAGACATTGTTGAACTCTGGGATCCTCCTTCATCCTTTTGAAAACTTCAATGTTTACGCCTAACCTGCCAGCGTTGTAGGAGTCCAGAGTACCCATTGTAGCCATATCCCTATGATGGGCCAGCATTTCATCTCTTTGATTATTCTTGAAGATTTCTATCATGATACACTGTTGTTGCAACTTCCTGGAAGTCTCATTATCAACATCTTCAACATCTTGTTCTTCTTCTTCACCAGACACCACCTTTTCTTTTCCTTTTACAGCCTTCAGTGTGGTAGGAATGTCTGGGAAGCTTTCGAACTGGGGCTCACTGGCTTCAGTACCAGTAGCTTCTTGTGTTCTTTCAACCATACGTGCACTGGCATCAGTACCAGTCACTTGTCTCTGTTGCACGACGCTTTCAGTAGCGACTGCTCTAGCAACTTCTCTCTTTCTTCTTATTAATCCTTCTTGTTCACCAGTTGATGGAACTGAACGTTTTTCCCCCTTGGAATGATCTCTAGTCCTTGACTTCAGATCATTCCACAACTCTTCCATCATCAGCCTATCAAGCGAACCAAAGGTTCTTCCTTGTTCTGGTAATGAAGCAGTTAAACCAGTTTTGAGTGCCTGGACTTCCCTTTTAATACTTTCAATTGATTCTGGCAAGTCCTTGGGCAGCTCAACTTCAACCATCTTTACAACTTCTGGCAACAAAACCTCCTGAAATGATCTTAGGATTGATCCAGATATTTCATCAGATATCTCTTTCAGCATAAAATGAGCGTATATGGACATCGTCCAGTGCATCAAGACATTGTTGAACTCTGGGATCCTCCTTCATCCTTTTGAAAACTTCAATGTTTACGCCTAACCTGCCAGCGTTGTAGGAGTCCAGAGTACCCATTGTAGCCATATCCCTATGATGGGCCAGCATTTCATCTCTTTGATTATTCTTGAAGATTTCTATCATGATACACTGTTGTTGCAACTTCCTGGAAGTCTCATTATCAACATCTTCAACATCTTGTTCTTCTTCTTCACCAGACACCACCTTTTCTTTTCCTTTTACAGCCTTCAGTGTGGTAGGAATGTCTGGGAAGCTTTCGAACTGGGGCTCACTGGCTTCAGTACCAGTAGCTTCTTGTGTTCTTTCAACCATACGTGCACTGGCATCAGTACCAGTCACTTGTCTCTGTTGCACGACGCTTTCAGTAGCGACTGCTCTAGCAACTTCTCTCTTTCTTCTTATTAATCCTTCTTGTTCACCAGTTGATGGAACTGAACGTTTTTCCCCCTTGGAATGATCTCTAGTCCTTGACTTCAGATCATTCCACAACTCTTCCATCATCAGCCTATCAAGCGAACCAAAGGTTCTTCCTTGTTCTGGTAATGAAGCAGTTAAACCAGTTTTGAGTGCCTGGACTTCCCTTTTAATACTTTCAATTGATTCTGGCAAGTCCTTGGGCAGCTCAACTTCAACCATCTTTACAACTTCTGGCAACAAAACCTCCTGAAATGATCTTAGGATTGATCCAGATATTTCATCAGATATCTCTTTCAGCATATCACCCTTGACCTTTCTAACAACTTCATCACTGAGGGTGTTGACCAGATCAGTCTGGTCAAATGTAGGCCTGCTTTCCAGAGCACCAACTCTTGTAACAATCTTCTCAACCTCATCTTTAAGACCTGCCAGTGGTTGTACAACCTTATTCTCCACTGCAGTCTCAACAGAATTCACAATTTTTCCTTCCAACCCTTGTACTGCCACTCTTATATTTTGAGAATTTAGATTCGTGGCCAGTACCAGTTCATCCAACTTATCAAACACCATCTTTTCATTTCCAGCAAAAAGGTTCATTTCTGACGCTATATTATTTGACAACATTGATTTGAAGTCAGAAATGACCTGGGAAGATGACTGGAGTGATCTCTCCAGGTCCGCCACCCTACTAAGAAGGCCTTGGACCTCGGTGGAAGAAGAAGTGGAGAGACCACTGGGTTGTTCCAGGTGAGAAGTCACCCTGGTCATCAATGGTACTTGTGCCCAGTCCTCTTCAGTTTCAACATGTCTTCAGTAGAATAGATCTGGACTGGGGTGAAGTCTTCAGTGAGCTAATCTGGAGAATGCTCCAGATTACCTGTACAAGTAAATGCTCACTAGTCTTCAATTATTTCTGGACAAATCTTCAGAGGGACTCCAGATTCCAAGTCTGGAGTAGGTCCAGTAGAATATGTTTTCTGGTTAGATCTTCAGTGAGCTCCAGTAGTCGGTCTGGAGCGAGATCAGCAAAACAAGTTTCTTAACAAACCTAAGTAAGGTTCCAGTAGTCCAGTCTGGAGCCAGTCCAGTAAGTCTGGACTAAATCTGGACCTAACAGCACTCTTCAATTTGAAGAGAGAGCCCTCGCTCAAAACTTGAGAGTTGAAGCTGATTCCAAAAGACATGCTGGCTCTTCATCTTCTTCATCTTCTATATCTTCTGTCCCTCATGCTCATGACCCTCTTGCTTTGGTCTCTGCTGAAGTTAGCACTATTCATGTTAACAACAGCAGCTCTACCCCATCTCATATCCAGGACCTTGTCAATGACCTCGATTTCGAGGAGAGACAAGAAATGTTCTCGGATTTCATGCAATTTGCTCTTATCGCTGGTAAGAGATATTCCAAGAAATGGAACAGTCGTAGGTCGACTGCTTCCCAAAGACCAGCGGTAGACAAATCGCAGGAAGAATGTTGGAGATGTGGTCGAAAAGGCCATTACCAAAAGGATTGCAAAGTCTCTATTCCCTCTTTGCAGGTACCAAAACCCTCTTCTTCGTCAGCAAGACCTTCTTCTTCTGTCAAGCCTGCTGATGAATACAAGAAGAAGTATTATGAACTTCGTGCAAAAATGGCTGATGTAGAAGAAGCTAGAGCTCCTGCCAAAGGTCTTGTTGCTGAAGAACATGACTGGGCCGAATCTGACATTTCTGACAGCGAGGACTTCGTAGATGCCATCTGCTTTATGGCACTCGCTGATGATCAGGCGCTGACAAAGGATCAAGTGTGCTCCAGTCAGTGGGTGAATGTCATAATCAAGAAGGTATGCACTTTTTCCTCTGCCTCTGAAGAGGACAAACCTACTATTCTTGAATCTCTTACTTGTGACATTCAATATGTCGAGTCAATTCGTGCTGACCTTCAGTCCAAACTTAACTCAGTTAGTGTTGAGTTAAGTGATAAAGCTGACAAGCTCAAGGACCTAAGAAATGTCCATGTTGAGCTTGAATCTTAAAAGCTTCTTAACCAAACCCTTTCTATATCCAATGAGAAGCTGAAAAATCAGGTCGCTGACCTTGAGAAGATTGTAACCTCATGGTCTAAAGCCTCCAGGCTTCATGACCAAATCTTCAGTGAGCAGGTGCCCGCTCAAATAAAAGCCATCATTGGTGGTGATTATGAAACTGCCGCTGTCATAACTAATATGTTCAGCGACGGTCCTGCTCCTGAAGAAAGGATTCCTCAAAGTGTTATGGCATCTCCTGAGGAAATGCTGAAAAATTACTTTACCAAAGGAAATGACTATCACTCTGAATTGAATGATGAGTCTCCCTCTCCCAGCACTTCTTCTTCCTCGCAAACTAGCTCATCAGCTAGCTTTGCTAAAACCGTCTTTCCTAATCATCCTATCATTGATATGATGCCTAATGAAGGCCGTGTTCAATATTCTTCCTCCCAAACATTTGAAGGAAATCCTTCAAGTGATGGTTTCAAGCCTCTTGCTCCTCAAATGTTGACTGTCAAGCCCAATGGTGGCTTCAGTGTTGAACCTTTTAGAAGAAGTAAGGTCGCTATTCCATATGACTACAGCACTCCTCAGCGAATTGTGTCTGTTAGTCAACCCGCTGAGAATTCTGTTCCCTCAGCAGTCGCTGAACGCCCTGCGTCTCAGCCTTCGTCTTCTTCCAATACTTCTCCTGCTGGCAGAAAGTCTGTTATGCATGATCGCCTGATGCATAGACGAGCTAGGTTTGCTGATGCTCGTTATCAGCAACCTAATTCTATTTATGTCCCAAAGGGAACTTTTGTCCCTCAGCAACCAAGACCTGTTCAGCAGGTTAGACCTCCTCAGCTAGGAGGTCAGCAAGTTGCTCAAAGTCGTCATGGTTCTCAGCAACTCAGACCTGTACAGCAAGTCAGACCTCCTCAGCAAGGAGGTCAGCGAGTTGTTCTGAATAATCATGCCCCTTCTTCTTCAAATGCTTCAATCTAAGGGCAAGTCCATTCTTGGCCCTGTTCCCAAAACTCTTCCTGTTCAGTCCAGGAAGAAAAAGGCCCCTTCAGTAGCATCAACTTCTTCCTCCAATCATGAGATTTGTGAGTTGAGTAAGCGTGTCAACGACTTGTCCTCACAACTCAAGGAACTTCTGATTCAAAGTCAGAATGCTGGAAGAAAATGTTATTTATGTGGCGAAAGAGGACACATCGCTGCTGACTGCAATGACAAAGACTCCAGGAATCCTCCTGAAGTAGTCATTCAGCCAAATCTACCCTCAGCTTCCGCTACTCATCCCTCCTCTGTAATCTCTGAGCGAGCTCCCCCAGCTGAGTCCAATATCAGCTTGGGTGAAGATGTTGTTCTTACTGACGACAACATTGCTGAATACATTGCCGCTCAGCGAATCTCCTTTCCCCAGGCTCATGAAATCATTACCAATGGTAATGATAGTGTACTGGCTGAATATGGGGAAAACAATCAAGTCAGCAACATGGTTGTTCTCAACACTGGAAGCTCTGTCACTTTTACCTCTGAAGATCAATTCTTCACACGTGAGGTCACTCGTGACATGCTTCCTGCTCATCAACTCGTTGAAAATTTTCCAGTTGATGAAAACGCTGATCCTAGAGCCCCTCTCTCTCTCTCTACTGATGATGACGATTATGCTCATCTTCCTCTCTACACTGATGACACCGTCAGTGGAGAAAATCTCGACTCTGCCTAAATCCTTCTATTGTTATCCATGCAGGCCTCGCTAGGAAAAGAAGTGTGGTACTTGGACAGTGGCTGTTCAAAACACATGACTAGATCCAAGGACCTGCTGGATAACTTTGTGGCGACTGACGGTCCCACAGTTGTGTTTGGCGACAACTCTACTGGCCAAACTGAAGGATATGGGTCTCTCTCTAATGGGCTAATCAAGTTCACTAAGGTCGCTTACGTGAACGGATTGAAACACAATCTGATTAGCATCAGTCAACTGTGCGATGCTGACTACAAGGTTATCCTTGATAAGCATCAAGGCACAGTAATTAATGTAAATAAAGAAGTAGTTTTGGTCGCTCCCAGAAAGAGAGATATCTACTTGGTAGATTTCACTCCTGTCAAAACTGACAGTGAGACCTGCTTCTTCTCAAAAGCTGCTTCTCAAATCAATTGGTTGTGGCACAAGCGTATGTCGCATGTGAACTTCAAAACAATCAATTCTCTAGCCAAGAAAAATCTTGTTCGAGGCCTTCCTCCTCTCACGTATGAGAAGGACAGGCTCTGTGGTGCCTGTGAAAAGGGTAAAAGCCACCGAGCCACTTTCAAAACTAAACAAGCCAATTCCATCAATGGCTGCTTCCATCTACTTCACATGGACCTTTTTGGTCCAGTGAATGTCCAAAGTCTAAGGGGTAGCAATACACCTTAGTCATCGTGGATGAATATTCATGATATACTTGGACAATATTTCTTCATTCTAAGAGTGATGCTGCTGGGGAAATAATTAATTTCATTAAAAAGATGGAAAACCTCAACAGCATACGTGTTAAAGAACTCAGAAGCGATCATGGCACTGAGTTCAGAAACCACACTCTTGAAAGTTTTTGTGTTGATCAAGGGATTAGACAAAACTTCTCCTCTGTTAGGACTCCTGAACAAAATGGAGTAGCTGAAAGGAGAAACAGAACTCTCATTGAAGCTGCTCGAACTATGCTCAGTGAGTCTTCCCTTCCTAGTAAATTATGGGCTGAAGCAGTTAGTGTAACACCCCAACCACGGCGGAATGATGAGATGTACAGAAAGTCGAGTATTCAAATCAAAGGATAATAGATAACATTCACCATAGCTTTAGTTGACAAGAATAATTTTACAATGCACAAGCATGTGAACCAATTCCCGAGTACAATACGTCTACCATACTTGGATATTGAGTCCACAAAACAAATAACAAATACATGAGATGATATACTACAATGATCAAGGCGGATTCCATTGCCCGTCACAAGATTTGATCTTTGACTCCAAAGTGCAATGCAAACAACCATGATGCATATAATTCCTCAAGACAAAGGCTAATTCCTGAAAAGCATGAAGAAAAAGTGTCAACTACAAAAACGTAGTTGGTGAGTGCATAGGTTTGCAAGTAAACCTCGTTACATATCCATTTCAAAATAGTTGAGAAATCCAAGGTAAATTATAAAGTTCTCATTTGTCACATTTATCGTGACAGAAAAATATATCAATCGATTAATCATTCATTATACCAAAACCATTTGGTCATCAATACTTCAATATTGCCAATTTCAGCAACTTTCAAGATTCCATATAAGGTCCAATACCCAAACCGTATGTTCAATCCACAATTTCCATCCAATATAATATCAATACCTCTTGGTCAATGGTAAGACTACCATGACGTAATTTGATGAGATTGTTCTTGAGCCACTACTAAGACCGGTTATGTCCCAATAATCAATATATTGTCCCAAATGATAAGATAATGATAAGCACATGCTGTCAATCACGTGCATAAAGATAACCAAGGGTCGTGCCATGGAGACGCCCATAAATATATAGTAGTTAGAGCACCGCGAGGCCAGACTGGCGATGAAGGTGGCCACCAAGGCAGACCAAACATCCCACCGTTACCTATAATAGTGGATGAGGGGACAAGTCCTAGTTGCGCAACCCTCTAACTACAGGCCTCAAATGAGTTAATAGTAGTGTACAGGGGACCACCGTTTGACAGTACTCAAGCTCATCATATAACATATAACACGTTGAACATACAATATAATTCCCATATCATTATCATTATTTCAAAGAATCATTTCATAAGATAAAGTCATTTTAATTAATCATGCTTTTCACCCCGTAAGTAAAACAGATAAAAGAGTTTGAAAAGGGGCTATGACTCACCTTGATATGCCGCATATTATATTCACTTATCCAAAATGGGTACTTCCCATCTATAGCTTCCTTGATCATATATCCGTCATATTCCCCAATCACATTTCGAGCCAAGACTATCCCTACGATAGGACTAATATACGTAAGTTCCTATCTTAAGCCATCACTAAGAAATGCCACTTTCATTATGTTGTCATAAATTTTGGGATCCAAGTATATTGTTAATATTTGCATCTTTTTGGTTGTAGAGAGTGTTGGTGTAAAAGGGTCACTTTCATTATACATGTAGTTATAAGTTATTAGGATTTCGGTAACTTGCCTTTGATTATCATGGTTTCCATTGTGTGCTTTGCTTGATTATAATATTTGACATTAGTAACTTCATAATATTAATATTTATGAATACTTTCTGATTTATAACTATTTATTTAATTTAATATTATTTAATTATTTATTTATTCATTTTCTTGATTTATTAACCAAATAATTCTTTAAAAATACTTTTAAGTACCTCACTTGTCTTTATAATTTGTGGCTAATTATATTTGGGTTATATTCTGATTATTATGCTTTTTAACTTAGAATATTGTGATATATATATTTATTTATGTAATTTTTCTATTAATTTAAAAATAGTTATTAATTAGTGATTTTCACTTACTTAATTATTTCTAATTTATATGACATTTGTTCTTTGACTTAAAATGATTTTATTCCAGTAGGTTTTAGTCACTTTCATCATTGGTTGTGATTATGTAACCAATTTCATGATTTATATACTTTATTTATTTATTTATTTATTTACCTTTTTAATTATCATTTAAATTTAATAATTAATAGAAATTCTTAGAAATCACCACATAACTTTTTGGCTAAAACCTCAGGCCTTTTAGGCAACTTTTATCATGGGAAAATCATATCAATTCAACCTCTCTTGTGTCTTGCTCATTTTGAGGATTCTAAGCTTATAAATCGTTTACCGAAATAGTGATTTAAGCCTCATTTTTCGAGCAATTCAAATGCGTCAAAATGGATTTTCATCCTTATTTCATTATTTACAGAATGTTCATTATATTTTGGTGTCTTAAGTCGTGATAGTGGTGGTGGTGTGATGTGTGCAAATTAAAGCTTTCGGTTAGTGCTTATATGAACCGAATTAGTGATTTGTAGGCTTGTCTTTGCCATTTAATAACCAAGTTAAGTTTTATAACTTTTATTTGACATATTTTCAGTAGGTTTATAATACTTTTTGTTACGAGATTGTTGGAGTTGGTTAAAGTTGCAATCTAGTGACTTTTAGCTTATTTTGTTGTGAAGAACTTTTACTTGGAATTTTCTGTTTTAACACTTATTTTCATAAAATGTTGAGTAGTCATTTTTGGTTAAGTTGAATTATTTGGACGTTGATGATTTTTATACAGAGACATATATGTGTCCTATATTTATGTGAATTTTTGCTAAATTTTTAGACATTGTTTACTACCTCTAAAAATTACAAAACCAAAGTTGGTCAGAAAGCTTGCTGCTGTGCGACTCAATATATTTTATAAAAGATTTCTATGATGGACATTTAAGAAAAATCTCCCAATTTTATTTTAAGTTAGGGACACTTTGAACTCAGTTCACACCAAGTTTAAACTTCTGAAACCTATTAGTTAAGAAATTAAAAATCGTCAAAGTTGACTCAACATTAAGACAAAAATCCAGTTTTGACCACTTTTGGTAGAAAAATCATATCTTTGGTTTGGTTTAGTGTTTTTGAGTGATTCCAGTTGGAGGTTAAACTTAACTCTTTTATCTACAACTTTTATTTTGAAAGTTTTTCTTGAAACGGCCCTCACATGCCCAGTTTATCCGTCCAAAGACAGAAGAATAATTCTGTCAGAAGCATTTGGGTCCAAACAACACACCAATGACCATTCTTGCTTTATTAACACTTGAGTTCATCATTTACAAGATTAATAATTTATTTTTATACCTCTTAACATCAAATTTCCAGATTATTATACCTCTTTTAACATATTTTTCACTTAATACAAGCCCATCCACCTCATAATCCAACAACAAGATTCAACTTTCTTAGATCTAACATGTATTCATTCAAATCAACACTTTTCAATACCAATCTTTATAGATCTAACTTTCAACAACATAAAAACATCTTTTTAATGAAAAATCTCAGAAATATATTCTTCAAAATATACAAAAACACATAGATCTATGAAAAGGAAAATCACTTTAAAAGCTACTAATCTATAACAACACTTTTGGGTCTTAAACTTGTTGAATCCTTGGATCTTTCTCATAGATTTCGACATGCATATGCATGAGGAGAAAGATCCTATCAACTTTGCCTTCATCAAGTGTATATAACAAAGAAATCAAGAAGAAAATATAAACTTTTGATAAAACCTTTGAATATAAACAAGAACAATATAGATCTAGTAAAGAGATGAGGATTTATACCCTTGAAGAACTTGGTTTTGAAGGTGAAAAGTGGGCAGAATTTTCGGACCTATTTATGCTCCTAATAACCCTTAATCCAAGCTTGAAACAACCCTTAATCTTATCTTGAAACAACCCTTACTTAACCCTTATTTATCTACCCTTATTATTTATTTGCAGAATTTTCGGACCTATTTATGCTCCTAATAACCCTTAATCCAAGCTTGAAACAACCCTTAATCTTATCTTGAAACAACCCTTGCTTAACCCTTATTATTAATATAGTTTAGAATGATTTTTGTTCTTGTTTTTCTTGATTATTTGAGCCAAAAATGGAGGAAGAAAAGGAAGGGGAAGTGCAGAATTTTTGAGAGAGAAATGTGAGAGACTTGTGTGTGTGTTGTGTTGGTGAAGGGTGTATGTGAGGGGGGGGGGCGGCCAAGTATAAGGTAGGGTTTCTCATTTTCTTTTCTTTTTTATTTTATTTATTAAGTGTGTGTATATATGTATAGGTTAAGTGTATATATGTGTTGTAAGGTTAATTTGTATTAGTTTGTAGTGTAAGTAGATTTTTATTCTAGTATGTGTATACATATATATATGTCGTGTATGTAGGTATGTATGTGTATATTTTTGTGTTTTTCATTTGTTACAAGGCTCATTGGTTGTAATCTTGTATTTATATTGGACTTGTACATATATACTTATTATTATTCAAGCATTCTCATGTACTTAAGGAGTTTTAATTATTTTTAAGGTGCTCATGGTATTTTCATGGCCAAATTTACTTTAATTAACTAAATGATTAAATTGTTGGACCTTCGTAAGGATTTTTGATGGTTATCTCAACTTGTGAGTCCTACATTATTATTTATATAACTAGTTTTAATGGAAATGAAGTTTTTGGTTCATTGACATTTCACCAAGTTCAATTGGAACAAATTTATAGCTTGAGATTGTGTTGAATGATTATAGTTATTGTTCATGGCATTTCTAAGGCAACTAGCTATCTTTGGGAATTCTACTGAACGAGATGGCAAGTATCACTATGCCTTAATGTCTGGAAGGCAAAATCTCTTAAGAAACCTCTAGGGATAGATATCTAGATGAATATAAGTAAATTGTCCTAGTCGGAAATTGAGGGTTGTTACATCATTACCCCCTTAACAGATACTTCGTCCTCGAAGTTCGATCATTCGTACGGTAGTAAAAATGGATAGACCAACGGTATGGGTGTCTACACGGAGACATAAAATGTGTGAAAGTCAAACAAGATTTTATCACGATTCTTGGTTTCTTGCGAGCTTTTAACTTTAGGGATAGGGGCATCCATTCCTCGGTTCCCTAAATTCCTCTTGATCAGAAACTTCGAAACAAAAAAAGGTTACGAATGTCGCTCACCTCTTGAGGCGACTGGAGGTTAATCGCATGTAATCGTTGCGGGCTGTCATTCTTGCCTAGATCAATACTAAATAATGGGATGATAATAAGAATATCAATACGGAGGTGTAAAATGAACAAACGGTTCGTAACGTGAGTTATAATAAGATAGTAAGAAACGTTGGAATGTCGATCGTTGGTGGCTATTCCTTTCCATTGTTACTTTGCATGCTTTCCTTTATCGTCTTCTACCCCAATTAAAGAATCGTTCCAATAGTTCCTCGCCTACTTTCATCCTTCTTTGGTTTGACGTTGGACACGCTTGCCGCTTCTTGAAAATATTGGCTTCGTTTGTGACTAATCACTTGCTAAACAAAAGTGATACTAACTGGGGTGCCAAGTTGCACTAAAATTTCAAAGGTACATCTTCGTAGTATCTCATTTTAGGGTTTTATAGTGTTGTCTTTGTTATTTTATAGCGTGCGAGGGAATCATAAATTGTTTGACGATAGTTCCATCTTGTTCCTCACACTCACCTTTGTCCTTTAACTTCACTCTTATTTTCCCAAAGTCACCTCTTTCATCATTCGCTTCGTCATATCGTTACTAGTTCCTCTTGCTTTTGCCGATATCGGTTTTTTTTAAATCGTTTTAAGGTACCTTTAATTACTTCCTTTTACGCTAGAAGGACCATTATCTATGACTCATCACCGACAAATCTCTTTTAACGTCGCACGTATAATCTATCTGGTTTCTTTGCTATACCTACACATTCCTCATGATAGGATTTACACAATCCTTATGCTCTTAAGTTGTCATATCACCACCATTATTTCAAGGTAAACACTTCGATGTCCTTATTCGTATGAACTCCTCCTTTAAAATAATCCTTCTTAGGTCCTCCTGACCTCTACAAAACTTTCAATTACCTTGCTCTCCTGAGCCTTATATCCATTTTTAGCTTTCTAAGCTAAGCTTCTTTTCAAATACAATAACCTAATGTCCTTAGAAATTGTGATATAATATGAATTTGGGGAAACATCGGTTACTTTATCCTTTTCTCAACCATTCGGTTTTCTCCATTTTCCTTTCGTTTTCTTATGGGTCACCATACTCCTTACCGTTTCGTCACTCTAATCCATCTCCAACTAGAGTAATCGTCGTCTTGAACAGCACACAAGCAGTCGCTAGTCCTTGCAGTTATCTCAAAGGTACTTATCAGATCATGGTGATACGGATCCTTTGATCCTAACTCTTCACAGATGCGAATTATCCTTATCGCCCTTCTGTTCAAACATTCCATAACTAGCTCTTCACGGAGTTTGTTAGTTGTCTGGAACTTAGTTCAGCGCCCAACTTCCTTAATCGTTGTCGTAGCATGTGCCTTGACTTCTAGCGTCGTATTTCTTATTTGTTTTCACTACTAGCTTTAGCAATTCCATATTGTTTTCTCCTTCACCCTGCTTGGGCGCACTACTCCATGGGTCCATGGTCCTTGACGATTAACCATGTGTTGCAAATTGTTTTTCACTCAGATTCATCTTGTTTTAGCTTACCTCCCTACGACCGTTGACCTTGAGGGGATACTTTTCACGACTCCCCGTGCTTCTAAACTCGGGTGTTGAGTGTATATCGCTTTCTCTTGGCTCAGTTGATATGTTCTACTACTAGCTTGTCTTTCGATAGAGGCTTTCCAATTGATATTCGGAGGATAACGTGTGGAGTGCCGTAAAGATGAACGCTACCGGAACTACATCGGGTAAATGGTGTCAATGCCCTCACTTCATTTGTTTGGGTCGAATGACGTTTCTTCACTTCATATTTCAATGCCTTCACTTCATTTGTTTGGGTCGAATGACGTTTCTTCACTTCATATTCTACTCCAAATCATCTTCAATGATGCTAGTGAATAACTCTTCTTGGAAGATAAAGTATAATCTTGCACTTCATACTCCTTGTTCGAGCATCTACCTTTGCTGTGATTACCCCCTTAACATTTTTCCTCTAGAAAAATGTAAGGGATTTCCTACTTTTCACTTTATCTCACCATACTTGACGATCTTCATTTCGCCAAATTCCTGACTCCTTCATGTAGCAATTATCCGTTTGCTTTGGTGTTTTGAAAAAGAAAAGGATAGCTCAGAATCCCCTTTTTTTTTTTTTTTTTTTTTTTTTTTACTCTTCCATCTTGAGGGTTACTCGACACATTCTAATTATCTTATTGTCCTTGGTTTTCTTCTTCTAATTACTTTCGTCTTCCAACATTGCTAGTGATCTCCCCCAAGTTCTAGGGAAGTCTTATATTTATCCAAAGGTGACCTTCATGTCACACGACCTTCCTTTCGTCGGCTGCTCAATTTTTCCTTCGATCGATCAACATAGATAGGGAAGACCATCAATTCTTTCTCCAAGTTAAAGCTTAGTATACTCTTCGCTTGTGCTTCCATGTACTTGACTGACTCACAACATACCTCCCACGTTCTACGTTATGTATGTGATCCAATAGCATCTTCTATGCTATATAGTTATGCCAAGTATTTCACTTATGGATAACTGATGTCTCAACGTCCTTCGTATCCCTTGATGTCGCAGTAAGAGCAGGGTACTAGTTACTCGATTCGCCATTGCGGAAAGTTACGTAAGCGAGTTGTATGTTGTTAGGGTACTACCCTTTGAAGAGAAACAGTGATGATCATTACTTTGAATAATCAAGAATATAAAGGATATAGAATTTGGTTTCGAATGAATGGAATAGGAAATAGGAAAACAAAAGATTCATTAAGGCCCGGATTACTCCTTGCGCGAGTTAAAGGAATCACTTCTTTGTCCTTCGTTGCCCAATGGACTCCAACCTTCAATGACGTCAATGTATGCCGCACCGACTTAGATAATATGGATAACCGTTCGTGTACGCGTGTTATTATAGAGATATCACACCAAATTTCGGAGCTACAATCCCCATAATGTGTCGTCTAGAATGTATATCGGAATGGGTTCTATCGGCGTCGTCAAATCGTAATTTGGCTTTAATACCACTCGTCTTTCATAAGTCTCCAACTTCATTCGACGTTTACATATGTTTCGCACCATTTCAGATCAAATACCAAGGTTATGCGTAGTTTCTAAGAGGATAGAGTCGCGTCATATCTTGGGTCTACAATTCTCAGAGTATATCGTCCAACGTTCGTGGAAAGATGCTCCACCGACGATATCGCCGTTGTCATATGTCCATAATGAATAGTGGTGTCGTAAGAAATAGGATGTGGGATAATTTCAAAAGAGCACGAGTGAACGAATATTGGATTGGAGGGGTACTTAATGATAACTTTCATACTTAGGAAATTTCTAATTTATAATGGATTTTTCAGAGACAATCACTAGTTCCCAAGCGGTCAAATCTCATCACGCGATATCTATATCAGTAGTAAGGACTAACCACATTATCATCATGTCTAGCAGGTACTAGTTCTCAACAGTCAAGTCTTAGAGCATAATAACTATACCAATAATAAGGCACAACTATATAATCATTAAATCCACACACTAGTCCTCAATTAGCTCAACCTCAGGGTGCAATAATCATCTTAATAGTAAGACATGACTACATAATCGTCGCAATATTTACGCGCTAGTTTCAAGTAGCTCAAACTTAGGGAGTAAAGGCTCTTATATCCATATCGTCCATGAAATTTCATATCAACTCGTCAGGCCTATATTTTCCTCCTAAATCGATCATAAATAGTCAACGTCATTACTCAATAAATTGAACAAGTCATACCCCAAAATGATTTCGTGCCTTATAATAATCTCATTATTTTAAAGTGCATATGCAACTTAAAGTTCAACATCATGAATCGTAAGGCTTTTACGCATGCATTTCTCCCCTAATTTCCACATTGCACATTCCAAACTTTCGCATTGATATCTCAAACTTTCACATTGCACATTATAACTTTCACATTGCACACTATAAGCTTTCACATTGCAATCAAATCATGCCCAAATTCACATGTTATAGCATAAAGTAGCATGTATCAACGAATGCCTTTCAATCTTATATTCATTTCACTTCTAATGTGCAAAAGGGGAATCCTACTAAACTAGCATAATCCTCAAGTAAGGCAAGTCTCGAATCGCTATATATGCTTAGGTGAATGTCTAAATGCAACACGTATTCTCATTAAAACGAGTTTAATAAAGATCTTTTTTTTTTTTTTTTTTTTTTTTTTTTTTTTTTTTCTTTTTTTTTTTTTTTTTTTTTTTTTTTTTTTTTTTTTTTTTTTTTTTTTCTTTTTTTTTTTTCTTTTTTTTTTTTTTTTTTTTTTTTTTTTTTTTTTTTTTTTTTGAAAAGGAATCCTTTTGAACATAAGTCTAGGGGGCCGTTTGAGTTTTACATGGTCCTCTCATAATTAAACGTAGATTCATGACTTTACGTTTAATTATGGTCCTACCATGTAAAGCTCAAACTAGTCCGCTCAACCTTATGCTCGACTCGACTATAAAATTCGTTTTGAAAAGAGGCTATAGTTTTGGAATTCCCGGAGGAACCCCAATGTTCTCTATAACCTTAGTCTCTGATACCATTTTCTGTAACACCCCAACCACGGCGGAATGATGAGATGTACAGAAAGTCGAGTATTCAAATCAAAGGATAATAGATAACATTCACCATAGCTTTAGTTGACAAGAATAATTTTACAATGCACATTCCAAACTTTCACATTGCACATTAACTTTCACATTGCACATTAACTTTCACATTGCACATATAAGCTTTCACATTGCACATTAACTTTCACATTGCACATTAACTTTCACATTGCACATTACAACTTTCACATTGCACATATACAGCTTTCACATTGCACACTAAAGCTTTCACATTGCACATTCCAAACTTTCGCATTGATATCTCAAACTTTCACATTGCACATTAAGCTTTCACATTGCACATATAACTTTCACATTGCACATTAACTTTCACATTGCACATTAACTTTCACATTGCACATTAACTTTCACATTGCACATTAACTTTCACATTGCACATTAACTTTCACATTGCACATTAACTTTCACATTGCACATTAACTTTCACATTGCACATTAACTTTCACATTGCACATTAACTTTCACATTGCACATTAACTTTCACATTGCACATTAACTTTCACATTGCACATTAACTTTCACATTGCACATTAACTTTCACATTGCACATTAACTTTCACATTGCACATTAACTTTCACATTGCACATTAACTTTCACATTGCACATTAACTTTCACATTGCACATTAACTTTCACATTGCACATTAACTTTCACATTGCACATTAACTTTCACATTGCACATTAAGCTTTCACATTGCACACTATAAGCTTTCACATTGCACACTATAAGCTTTCACATTGCACATTCCAAACTTTCACATTGATATCTCAAACTTTCACATTGCAATCAAATCATGCCCAAATTCACATGTTATAGCATAAAGTAGCATGTATCAACGAATGCCTTTCAATCTTATATTCATTTCACTTCTAATGTGCAAAAGGGGAATCCTACTAAACTAGCATAATCCTCAAGACAAAGGCTAATTCCTGAAAAGCATGAAGAAAAAGTGTCAACTACGAAAACGTAGTTGGTGAGTGCATAGGTTTGCAAGTAAACCTCGTTACATATCCATTTCAAAATAGTTGAGAAATCCAAGGTAAATTATAAAGTTCTCATTTGTCACATTTATCGTGACAGAAAAATATATCAATCGATTAATCATTCATTATACCAAAACCATTTGGTCATCAATACTTCAATATTGCCAATTTCAGCAACTTTCAAGATTCCATATAAGGTCCAATACCCAAACCGTATGTTCAATCCACAATTTCCATCCAATATAATATCAATACCTCTTGGTCAATGGTAAGACTACCATGACGTAATTTGATGAGATTGTTCTTGAGCCACTACTAAGACCGGTTATGTCCCAATAATCAATATATTGTCCCAAATGATAAGATAATGATAAGCACATGCTGTCAATCACGTGCATAAAGATAACCAAGGGTCGTGCCATGGAGACGCCCATAAATATATAGTAGTTAGAGCACCGCGAGGCCAAACTGGCGATGAAGGTGGCCACCAAGGCAGACCAAACATCCCACCGTTACCTATAATAGTGGATGAGGGGACAAGTCCTAGTTGCGCAACCCTCTAACTACAGGCCTCAAATGAGTTAATAGTAGTGTACAGGGGACCACCGTTTGACAGTACTCAAGCTCATCATATAACATATAACACGTTGAACATACAATATAATTCCCATATCATTATCATTATTTCAAAGAATCATTTCATAAGATAAAGTCATTTTAATTAATCATGCTTTTTATTTATTTATTTATTTATTTATTTATTTATTTATTTATTTATTTATTTATTTATTTATTTATTTATTTATTTATTTATTTATTTATTTATTTATTTATTTATTTATTTATTTATTTATTTATTTATTTATTTATTTATTTATTTATTTATTTATTTATTTATTTATTTATTTATTTATTTATTTATTTATTTATTTATTTATTTATTTATTTATTTATTTATTTATTTATTTATTTATTTATTTATTTATTTATTTATTTATTTATTTATTTATTTATTTATTTATTTATTTATTTATTTATTTATTTATTTATTTATTTATTTATTTATTTATTTATTTATTTATTTATTTATTTATTTATTTATTTATTTATTTATTTATTTATTTATTTATTTATTTATTTATTTATTTATTTATTTATTTATTTATTTATTTATTTATTTATTTATTTATTTATTTATTTATTTATTTATTTATTTATTTATTTATTTATTTATTTATTTATAATATTTGACATTAGTAACTTCATAATATTAATATTTATGAATACTTTCTGATTTATAACTATTTATTTAATTTAATATTATTTAATTATTTATTTATTCATTTTCTTGATTTATTAACCAAATAATTCTTTAAAAATACTTTTAAGTACCTCACTTGTCTTTATAATTTGTGGCTAATTATATTTGGGTTATATTCTGATTATTATGCTTTTTAACTTAGAATATTGTGATATATATATTTATTTATGTAATTTTTCTATTAATTTAAAAATAGTTATTAATTAGTGATTTTCACTTACTTAATTATTTCTAATTTATATGACATTTGTTCTTTGACTTAAAATGATTTTATTCCAGTAGGTTTTAGTCACTTTCATCATTGGTTGTGATTATGTAACCAATTTCATGATTTATATACTTTATTTATTTATTTATTTACCTTTTTAATTATCATTTAAATTTAATAATTAATAGAAATTCTTAGAAATCACCACATAACTTTTTGGCTAAAACCTCAGGCCTTTTAGGCAACTTTTATCATGGGAAAATCATATCAATTCAACCTCTCTTGTGTCTTGCTCATTTTGAGGATTTTTATACAGAGACATATATGTGTCCTATATTTATGTGAATTTTCGCTAAATTTTTAGACATTGTTTACTACCTCTAAAAATTACAAAACCAAAGTTGGTCAGAAAGCTTGCTGCTGTGCGACTCAATATATTTTATAAAAGATTTCTATGATGGACATTTAAGAAAAATCTCCCAATTTTATTTTAAGTTAGAGACACTTTGAACTCAGTTCACACCAAGTTTAAACTTCTGAAACCTATTAGTTAAGAAATTAAAAATCGTCAAAGTTGACTCAACATTAAGACAAAAATCCAGTTTTGACCACTTTTGGTAGAAAAATCATATCTTTGGTTTGGTTTAGTGTTTTTGAGTGATTCCAGTTGGAGGTTAAACTTAACTCTTTTATCTACAACTTTTATTTTGAAAGTTTTTCTTGAAACGGCCCTCACATGCCCAGTTTATCCGTCCAAAGACAGAAGAATAATTCTGTCAGAAGCATTTGGGTCCAAACAACACACCAATGACCATTCTTGCTTTATTAACACTTGAGTTCATCATTTACAAGATTAACAATTTATTTTTATACCTCTTAACATCAAATTTCCAGATTATTATACCTCTTTTAACATATTTTTCACTTAATACAAGCCCATCCACCTCATAATCCAACAACAAGATTCAACTTTCTTAGATCTAACATGTATTCATTCAAATCAACACTTTTCAATACCAATCTTTATAGATCTAACTTTCAACAACATAAAAACATCTTTTTAATGAAAAATCTCAGAAATATATTCTTCAAAATATACAAAAACACATAGATCTATGAAAAGGAAAATCATTTTAAAAGCTACTAATCTATAACAACACTTTTGGGTCTTAAACTTGTTGAATCCTTGGATCTTTCTCATAGATTTCGACATGCATATGCATGAGGAGAAAGATCCTATCAACTTTGCCTTCATCAAGTGTATATAACAAAGAAATCAAGAAGAAAATATAAACTTTTGATAAAACCTTTGAATATAAACAAGAACAATATAGATCTAGTAAAGAGATGAGGATTTATACCCTTGAAGAACTTGGTTTTGAAGGTGAAAAGTGGGCAGAATTTTCGGACCTATTTATGCTCCTAATAACCCTTAATCCAAGCTTGAAACAACCCTTAATCTTATCTTGAAACAACCCTTGCTTAACCCTTATTATTAATATAGTTTAGATTGATTTTTGTTCTTGTTTTTTTATTTTATTTTATTTTATTTTATTTTATTTTATTTTATTTTATTTTATTTTATTTTATTTTATTTTATTTTATTTTATTTTATTTTATTTTATTTTATTTTATTTTATTTTATTTTATTTTATTTTATTTTATTTTATTTTATTTTATTTTATTTTATTTTATTTTATTTTATTTTATTTTATTTTATTTTATTTTATTTTATTTTATTTTATTTTATTTTATTTTATTTTATTTTATTTTATTTTATTTTATTTTATTTTATTTTATTTTATTTTATTTTATTTTATTTTATTTTATTTTATTTTATTTTATTTTATTTTATTTTATTTTATTTTATTTTATTTTATTTTATTTTATTTTATTTTATTTTATTTTATTTTATTTTATTTTATTTTATTTTATTTTATTTTATTTTATTTTATTTTATTTTATTTTATTTTATTTTATTTTATTTTATTTTATTTTATTTTATTTTATTTTATTTTATTTTATTTTATTTTATTTTATTTTATTTTATTTTATTTTATTTTATTTTATTTTATTTTTTATTTTATTTTATTTTGTTTTATTTTTTTTTTTTATTTCTGTTTTCTATTATGTGTTTATTTATTTTATTTTATTTTTTTTATTTTATTTTATTTTATCATTTATTTATTTTATTTTTATACCTCTTAACATCAAATTTCCAGATTATTATACCTCTTTTAACATATTTTTCACTTAATACAAGTTCATCCATCTCATAATCCAACAACAAGATTAACAATTTATTTTTATACCTCTTAACATCAAATTTCCAGATTATTATACCTCTTTTAACATATTTTTCACTTAATACAAGCCCATCCACCTCATAATCCAACAACAAGATTCAACTTTCTTAGATCTAACATGTATTCATTCAAATCAACACTTTTCAATACCAATCTTTATAGATCTAACTTTCAACAACATAAAAACATCTTTTTAATGAAAAATCTCAGAAATATATTCTTCAAAATATACAAAAACACATAGATCTATGAAAAGGAAAATCATTTTAAAAGCTACTAATCTATAACAACACTTTTGGGTCTTAAACTTGTTGAATCCTTGGATCTTTCTCATAGATTTCGACATGCATATGCATGAGGAGAAAGATCCTATCAACTTTGCCTTCATCAAGTGTATATAACAAAGAAATCAAGAAGAAAATATAAACTTTTGATAAAACCTTTGAATATAAACAAGAACAATATAGATCTAGTAAAGAGATGAGGATTTATACCCTTGAAGAACTTGGTTTTGAAGGTGAAAAGTGGGCAGAATTTTCGGACCTATTTATGCTCCTAATAACCCTTAATCCAAGCTTGAAACAACCCTTAATCTTATCTTGAAACAACCCTTGCTTAACCCTTATTTATTTATTGATTTTATCTTGAAACAACCCTTAATCTTATCTTGAAACAACCCTTAATCAGAATTTTCAGACCTATTTATCCTAATAACCCTTAATCCAAGCTTGAAACAACCCTTAATCTTATCTTGAAACAACCCTTGCTTAACCCTTATTATTATTCAAGCATTCTCATGTACTTAAGGAGTTTTAATTATTTTTAAGGTGCTCATGGTATTTTCATGGCCAAATTTACTTTAATTAACTAAATGATTAAATTGTTGGACCTTCGTAAGGATTTTTGATGGTTATCTCAACTTGTGAGTCCTACATTATTATTTATATAACTAGTTTTAATGGAAATGAAGTTTTTGGTTCATTGACATTTCACCAAGTTCAATTGGAACAAATTTATAGCTTGAGATTGTGTTGAATGATTATAGTTATTGTTCATGGCATTTCTAAGGCAACTAGCTATCTTTGGGAATTCTACTGAACGAGATGGCAAGTATCACTATGCCTTAATGTCTGGAAGGTAAAATCTCTTAAGAAACCTCTAGGGATAGATATCTAGATGAATATAAGTAAATTGTCCTAGTCGGAAATTGAGGGTTGTTACAGTTAGTACTGCTTGCCACACTCAAAATAGGTGTCTTATTGTCAAGCGACATGACAAGACTGCCTATGAAATTCTTAAGGGTAAAAAACCCCAAATTGGATATTTCCATGTGTTTGGATGTCCAGTGTTCATCCTGAATGACAAGGATCATTTGGGTAAGTTTGATCCCAAAGCTGATGATGGCTACTTTCTGGGATATTCTTCTATTAGTAAAGCTTTCAGAGTTTTCAATACTCGCACTCAAAAAGTAGATGAATCAATTCATGTTACTTTTGATGAAAGTTGTTCAGCTCTAGGAGATCTCTCAAATGAGACATCTGCTGAAGGCATCCTCAGCGATCTTGCTGATCCTTCAGAAGAGTCAGCGACACACCATGATGTTGCTGACTCACCTATTGCTGATACTTCAAGTCTCTCAACTAATGATGAGTATGTGGCAGCGCACATTTACTCTATTGATCCAGTTGAGCCTCTTCTTAGGACTGTTAATGCCACTTCCATTAACGTCACTCCTTTAGAGGAACCTCAAGCTGCTGACGATGGTGCTGAGGATATCTTTCATGATGCTTCAGCGACTCCTGTTTCAGGAGACGCTGAGGATGACAATTCTCAGCAAGAGGTACTCACTGATCTCAGTGACCCTCCTATCAGCAACTCTGCACCTTCTCTAACCATTGATCTTTCCACTTATTCTCTTGCACCAAATGATCCTACCTCCACCCTATCCGCTGTTACTCACTCTTCTTCTATTCATACACCAGCACTCAAATGGACTGCTGATCACCCTCTTGACCACGTGATTGGTAATCCACACAATGGTGTCCAAACTCGCTCAGCGACAAGTAATACTTGTCTCTATGTCAATTTCTTATCTCAACTTGTGCCTGCCAATATTGGCGAAGCCATGGCTGATCCTTCTTGGGTGGAAGCCATGCAAGAAGAATTGACACAATTTGAAAGAAATCATGTTTGGTTTCTTGTTCCTCCTCCTTATAAGGAACCCATTGGCACTAGATGGGTTTATAGGAATAAGATGGATGAAGCGGGTGTAGTCATTCGAAACAAGGCAAGACTGGTTGCTCAAGGTTATACTCAAGCTGAAGGCATTGACTATGATGAAACCTTTGCTCCAGTCGCTCGCCTTGAAGCAATTCGTCTCTTTCTTGCTCACGCTGCCTACAAAGGCTTCACTGTCTATCAAATGGACGTCAAGAGTGCCTTTCTAAATGGTGCTCTTGATGAAGAAGTCTATGTTAAGTAGCCTCCTGGCTTTGAGGATCCAAAGCATCCTCACTATGTTTACAAGCTAAACAAAGCTTTATATGGTCTTAAACAAGCTCCTAGAGCTTGGTATGACACATTGTCTACCTTCCTTCTTGACCATGGCTTTCGTCGAGGAACCATAGACATCACTCTCTTCATTTATAAGAAGAAAGCTGATGTTCTGTATGTTCAGATATATGTCGATGACATTATCTTTGGTTCCTTATCTTCTAAGCTCTGTCAAAAGTTCAGCGCTCTCATGTCTAGTACTTTTGAAATGAGCATGATGGGTGAATTCACCTTTTTCTTAGGGTTACAAATTAAGCAGCTTCCCACTGAATATTTATCAATCAAGAAAAATATATTCGGGATATGTTGCATAAATTTGACTTCACCCATGTCACTCCAAAAGGAACTCCCATGTCCCCTCCTAATAACCTCCATGCTGACCCTGATGGTAAGTATGTGAATCCTACTCTCTATAGAGGCATGATTGGTTCGCTGATGTATCTCACAGCGAGTCGTCCAGACATCATGTTTGCAACATGTCTCTGTGCTCGCTATCAAGCCTCTCCTCGAGAATCTCATCTTCTTGCTGTCAAGCGTATCTTCAAATATCTTAAGGGTACACCCACGCTGGGTCTATGGTACCCAAAAGATTCCGACTTTGAGTTGGTTGGATATTCTGACTCCGACTATGCTGGTTGCATGCTTGATCGCAAAAGCACCAGTGGAGGATGTCAACTGTTGGGGGGGAAGCTGACTAGTTGGACTAGCAAAAAGCAACACACAGTTTCCATCTCCACCGCTGAGGCAGAATATGTCTCTGCAGCGAGCTGTTGTGCCCAAATTCTTTGGATGAAACATCAGCTTGCTGATTATGATTTGGAATATACCAAAATTCCAATCATGTGTGATAATACAGGTGTTATTGCTATTACACACAACCCTGTTCAGCATTCAAAAACTAAGCATATTGATATTCGATATCACTTTATTCGTGACCATGTCATGAAAGGTGATATTGAAATCTATTTCATTCCAACTGATGATCAAATTGCTGACATCTTTACTAAACCATTGGATGAAACTAGATTCAAATTGCTTGTCAGCAAGTTAGGAATGCTAAATGGGGAATCAGCAACATGACTTATCATGTAGCTAACTCAGCGAGTTTTAAGTCTGTCTTACTCGCTGAACCTAAAGCAATGAAGAGCTTAAAGTCTTCATCTAGTCCAGCAGCAAACGGCTCTGGTAAAGACTTATCAAATCCGTTTACCCCTGTTGCTTTGGGAAAAAGCAAAATAAAAGCAATGGAGAGCTAAAAGTCTTCATCTAGTCCATTAGCAAACGGCTATGGTAAAGACTTCTTAAATCCGTTGATCCCTGTTGCTTTGGGAAAAAGCAAAATAAAAGCAATGGAGAGCTAAAAGTCTTCATCTAGTCCAATAGCAAACGGCTCTGGTAAAGACTTCTTAAATCCGTTGATGGCTGACAGTTTGCCAAAAACTGTAGTCAGCGACCAACTTAGTTGTGAAGTCGCTGACAAAACATTAGACATGCTGAGCATCTTCCAGCATGTGGTCTTTCAAAATAAAACATAGGATATTTTCAAAACTAGTGTTTTTCAAAGTAACTATGTTGGTGACGTGGCAAGATTTTGAACCACATGTTTTTATAAACTCAAACTGAAAGGTCACCTCGATTTCTGCCTTGATCACGTCATTTGTTCGTATGTGACAGTCTGATTGACAGGTTACTACTGCACAATACGGCGCACACTCAAGTATTTTTGGCTAAAATTTCTTCTCCTTTTATTTATACGTTACTCACAAAAAAGTTTTTATATATATATTATAGTAGTATATATACGAAAACAGTTGGTTACAACTGTTAAGAGGAGAGAGAAACTTTTTAATCATATCTTTTTTCGTGTGTGAAAACGTGACCCACCATCATACCCTATATATTTCCGCCTCTCTTCTCTTGCCTCACTTCACATACTTAAAAAATCTTTTCATCTTCTAACTCTCCATCTCTCTCTCCTTCTCTGATTCATCTTCATCTTCTTCTAACAAAAAATCAATGGCATCCTCTTCTGATATCCCTCAAAATGTTGAAATCCCTTCTTCTTCTTCCCCCGCCGTACAAAATCCACCTGTCCTTGAACAACAAGTTCAGGAACAAATTCCTATTACTTACTTAAATTCTCCAGTCTATACTCCGGTAAATGTAAATAAATCTTCTAAGGTTTCCTTTTCTCCCTCGAAGATGATTGTTAAACCCAACAATCATCTTGGCTCGCTTGACGTACCAAAAGGTACAAAAGGGTATAAGCCAATGCTGGATTTCATCCATGCATCTCCTGCAAATCATTGCATCATGGCGGACCCAGAAATATTTTTGTCCATCTTCTTAGAGAATTCTGGTGGACTTGTGAATATAATGATGCAAACAAGTCCATCACTGGGTTTGTCCGCCAGGGGGAGAAGACAATCACCATCACTCCTGCTTCTCTTCGTCTCATTCTTGGGTTTCCACAAGAAACCGATGATAACAAGTTTGTGGAACCAGCAAATGAAAATGAATGGAAGGCATGGTTGCCCTCCATTGGATATAATTATAACTTAAAGAACCCTCCAGCGATTCCAAGCAATCCCTTAAAGCACAATCTTCCTGGAATCTGGAAAGTTCTGTTCACTCATGTGATTCAATGCATGGGTGGAAATTCTGGGTCTTACAACCAGGCATCATCTACATCGATGCCCATAATCCACGCTCTTGCTGAAGGACGATTTGTGGATTATGCCCAGTTGATCTTCAATGATATGAAGAACAAGATCAGCATGAACAATAGGTCACATACTGTGCCCTTTACAAGATTCTTCTCCCTTATTTTCAAAGAGGCGCTGGGTGATGAGTATGTGCTACCAAATGCTTCAACAATTCCAACAACAAGGGTTGGAAACAATATTTACAAGCAACCAGCTGAACACTTGGTTGCTCGCCTCACTCCACATATAAAAGAGGTACTTTTCTCCCTTAACTCTTCTTTATACCCCAAAAACAGCGACTGGGAGGCAGCACTTCCTACTGATGAAGTGGCTGATACGGTCGCTGTGGATGCTCAAATGCCTTTAGAGGCTGGCTCGCTGGCAAACCCCCCAGCGACCTCCAAAGCCTCCAAAAAGACCAAAGCTAAATCCAAGGCAGCATCCTCAACCCAAAATTTACAATCTTCACCCTCCGCTGACGTCCCAAAATGTAAGCGGAGTGTATCAAAGGGCAAACCTAAGGATAGGAAGTCCACAACGCCCATGGACACTAGTACCCCAAGCCACCCCATCAGCAGCCTCCCAACAGGCTGTTGACGAGTTAAATGGGAACAGCAGGTAGCCACCTCAAACTTCTGTAGGCGAGGTTGGTGAAGATATTGGGTCACCCCAACCCACTAGAGGTCAAAGTCCAACTCCACCCCCAAATAATTCCCCTCCTTCTTCTCAAATACCCTCTGAGTCGTTGACAGTAGCCAGATCACAGGTGATGCTAGAGTCAACAAATTCTACGGCCGATGATGTCTTGGTGGAACAACACACTGAGACTGAGGCACCAGGTTCCCTTACCCCTCCTCCTTCCATTGTCTTGGAAACTGTTTATGCAGGGACTGAGATAAACATCTTACCAAGTGGAAATGAAACTGATGAAGATCTAGGTAGTGAGTTTGACCTCCAAGATGATGATGCTGAAATCACACTCGCTGCCGCAGAAGAGAGTGAAGAAGAGGCCTATGTTAGTGGTTTCTTGGCAGAAGACTTGGGATATTTGCTGATCTCCTCTCCTCCTACTAAATTTGAGGATATCCCAGAGTCGTTGGCTGATATGCCTCCTCCACCATGCTACTCTCAAAGGCCCACAGCTTCCCATGAACAAGTTGGTCATTTTGGAGATTATGTGCCTGAATTGAATGATGTTGAGCTTCAGCGAAGGGTGCAATACTGTCACCTTCAAAGAATCAAGCCAACCATTTATGTTGAGGTGGAAGAACTTGATGATGAAATAATCATGGAAGTGCCACCATTGCACCACCCAGACTTTTTCAGGGTTCCTTGTTCTAAGTACCCTGTTTCCTTGAAGGCACTCAAGGTTCCTTCTGCTGATGAAGAACTCACCACTGCTTTTACTGCTGTCGATGTGCCTGGCCTCGATTATGTTGAAACTCGTCAGCTTCAAGAATTGTTGACAAGAGTGCAAATCTGCCAAAGCCAAGGAAATAGACATGGTTACTTATATGCCTGGTTGGTTGATAAGGTAGCTGAATTGAACTTTGGTGCATTGGACAAGTTTCAAGAGCTGGCAGCTGGAAATGAAATTTTGAAGGATGAGTTGGCCACTCTTCAAGGCATGGTGTTTGGCATCACCAAGAATCAAGTTACTGACACTAGGACTCATGAACAATTATTTCGAAGAAATCAAACATTGCTGAATGAAAGCATGAAAAAGGTCAGCATCTCTAATTCTTCTATCTCTGCTTCGCTTGACAAGTTGAAAGGTGAAATCAAGTCAGCGAAGACATCTGCAGAGGTGCCTGGACTCCTACCAGTGCTCCAAGACCTCTCCCAATCAAATATCCTCTTCACTGCTCACCTCCGTCAACTAAATCATACCGTTTCCTTCTTCTCAAAACATCAAGATGATTTTCACACTTCTATCACCCAAGAAATTACTTCTCTCAAAGACAAACTCTTCTCTCATACTCCTTTCCAAGTAGCTGTTGACAAAAAGCTACTTGAAGAATCTGTCAACCGTACCAAGAAGCTTGAAAAAGAGGTTGGAAATCTGAAGGGCATGATGGTTGAAATGCTGGGCCTCCTCAAGAAAGGTAAAGTGGAAGTAGCTAGTTCCTCAGCTACTTCCAAGGGGGAGAAAAATATTAAGGAGGATCCAGCAACTAATGTTGAAACTGTTCCCCAAGCTCCCCTCACTGAAAACATTGGTGATGCTGAGATGGTTGATGAACCGGCAGCAAACGTTGAGGGGGAGCAAACAACAAAAACAACAATTGCTGAGAAGGTTGTTGAACCGGCAGCAAGTATTCAGGGGGAGCAAGCTGAGAAGGTTATTGAACCGGCAGCTGAAGTTGAAAAAGAAAAGGTGCCAGCGAGAGTTGAAAAACTAGTTGTTGCTGAGAATGTGCCAGCAAAACCAATCAATGTCTCTATCTTCAAGCCTACCGCTGAGTTCCAGGCTGCCCTTGAAAAGAAATATGCTGATAAGGGTAAAGCAGCTGTGGCTACTCAAAGCAAGCCACCCAAAGTTCCAACCACAACAAGAGAACAACAAGAAAAGTTAATGGCTGGAGCTTTCCCTAAGCCTTCACCATCTAAAAAGGCAACTGCTGAACTAACTCCTGAAGAAGTTGTGCTTCAGGAGGAGCTAAAAAGGAAAAAGAGAGAAGAGGAGCTCTCTCAAAAATTTATAAGTGAGCAGGTTGTTAGTAAAGAATTAAAAGATGCTGACGATGAAGTAAAGATGTTGGCTCAGCAGTCTGGTGGTCTTGAAGCACTCAAGAAAAATGAGGAAGAGTTCTATGCCAAGAAAAAGAAAAACTTTGAAGAAGGTCAAGGGTTCTACCTCAAATCAAGAGAAATAAAGCAAAGAAAAGAAGAGATCACGTCGGTCAAGGTCTCTCTAACCCAACAAGGGATGAATCTTTCCCTACAAAGAAAAGGAGTGCCCAAGTTGTATACTCTGAAAAATGTTACTAAAGATACACTTGGGCCAACTGAATGGATCGAAGTCTACAAGCTGATCAAGGACAAGACAGCTGTAAGTTATGAACCACTGATCAAGATGGCAGGTGAGCAGATAAAACACATTCGCAAAATGGAACAGAAGTACAAAATCAAAGACTCTCTGCTCAGCTCTGCAAGACATCCCTTCCCTCCTCCACCTCAGCAACCCAGAGTTGGATCAAAGAGATCAGCGTCTGGATCCCAAGTTTCTCGTCTCCCCACTGTACTCAGAATGATTCCCAAGACTGATATAGATGAGGAGCCGCTGCTAAATTTGAAAATGCCTTCCAGAACTCTTTTTATGGAAGGTACCTATGACGAGAAGCTGAGAGGTTTTTGTTTCTGCAATGTCCATGGTCATGAACTCTTCTTCAGGACCAACGAAATTGGAATTGCTCCCTCTGCTTTCCTTCTAAAAATAAGGAAGTATTGTGCTCAGACTTCCAATGATCCCACGTTTATAAAGATGATTGATCAAGAACTACTGAAGCCTGAAAGACAACAAGATAGAGCATTTATCGAGGCCAAGCAAGAATCTCAATGGGATTAAGTAGTCTTATGTAATTCATGTAATGCTGATCATTGTAAAGATGTTTGTCATATAAATAATATCAGCATTCCCTTATTCTACCTACTACTCTTAAAGTTCAAGCGACTTCTACTCAGCTAAGTCTCCTCAGCGAATAGGGGGAGATTGTTGAGTCATGGATTCGCTGAGAGACTCAGCGAGTGACTTCTTCAGCGAGCTCTCAGCGACCATCTATCATCTTCAGTTAAAGGATAAGTTCAATGACTCACCGCCATGTTTTGTAAGTCAAATATGGGCGGGAAGATGAAGATAAGAAGGCTGGTCCCCAAGGACACGTGTTGATAGATCAGAATGAAGATATGTGACCTTGTACCAAAATGGTACTAAAGTGTTTCTCTTTCATACCGTTTTGGGAAAGAAACAAGATGGCAAACAGAGATTCCTGAAGACCAGTCTTACACACCAATAGATAGTTGACAACCTTCATGTGTCAACATCTATTGGGTTGTCATGTGATGTCTTTTCTCCCCTATATAAAGCATCACTTGACCTAGCCGCAAAATAGTTGGTGTGTGCCATATTACACTTAGTGTGTTTTTCTCTCTTTGTATAATTGTTAAGTTTTTAGTGTGTCAAAAACTTAACAATATTTTCTCTTCTATTTCTTTGTAAAACCGACCATGTATTCACCGTTTAATCAATGTTACTTATGATTAAACATCTTTACTTTCTTATCTTATGTTCTTAGAGTAATTTACATTAGTTGTTTAATTACTTAATCGTTGCAAACTTGGGACTTTCAGATTATACAAACAATCGGCTACATATACTTCAGTCTTTTTTTGTAGCCACGCATTCCTCCACACCTTACACTGAATTTTTCTTCAAGAATGATCATCGGGGGGAGTCTCATCATTAAAATCTTGTTCCGTCACATTCTCTCTAAAAGTTGGTCTTGTTGTTCTCCTGATGTCTTTACTCATTTTATTCCAAGCAACTTATCAAGTGTTTGGCACCAACATTATCTGGTCCATCCTCACTGTTTCCATCATATTCAAATATGCTATTGGTATTCGCATAAGTTAACTATGTACTTGTCTACTTAAAATGGAAAGAAAAACTAAACATCAAGTCATTAGCAATGCAAATATTACCACATTCTTTGATCTACTATAAATCATGCTCCCATGAACATTATTGTTGCAATTTTGTATATTATATATAATTTTTTATATATATATATATATATGAAATCTATTCATGTTACCACATTCTATATTATATTCATGTTTGATGATGAATCTGTCAAAGGAGCAAATGAAAATCTGAAGGTAGATTTATTTACATGAGCTATATATATATATATAAATATATTATTTTATATATATATATTAATTATATATGATTATATAATACTCCCTCCGTCCCAATTTAAATGTCCTATTTTGACTTTTGAAGTCTTTCTTTCGCAACTTTGACCGTAAATTGTTTCGTATGTGATGTAAAATATATGAATAGATTGAGCTTTAGATGTATATTTCATTAATATAACTTTCATTAGGTATTATTATACAAACAAAAATATTTACGGTCAAAGTTAAGAAAAAAGACTCAGCAAGTCAAATTTGGACATTTAAATTGGGACGGAGGGAGTATATATTTAAAAGCAATTGAAATAAATATTTTGAAGATAGTATATGCATATAATAACATATATAATATATATATATATATATATATATATATTATATATATATATATATATATATATAATTTTTAGTTATATCTCATTTTAAAATTCCTTTTTCAAATAAAGTGCGTGAAAACGCGGGTTTATTGAATATATTTGTTTTAGATATTTTGATATGGTAAAATATTAACAATTAAGTAAAATGCATTTATTGTTTTATCAAAACTATAAGTATTAGATTAAGTGGCTATATATACAAATAGAATTTACTTAAGTGAGGTTCTCTTGTTGGAGATATGTTACTAAAAACTTAATCAAAAATACATCTTTACCATTTAACGTATCACAATCCATTCTCATTATAATCAATCTTATTCTATATATACAGATAAAATTTACTAAAGTAGATGAAATAAAATAAGAAAAAAAGTTCAAACTGGACATGCCCCAAGTTTGACTCAATAGATCATAACTATACTAATCTTCATTCACTACAAACAATTCTAACACAAACCAATTACATCTCTAATCTAATTAAGTACACATTAAATCACTATACACAAAAACACAAAATCCTGATGGTACTGCATTATAAGATCTCGGTGGAGCTCTTAGAGTTTAATAATTTTACAGCCTTTTCCATTTTCACATGTTGTAAGAAAAGGATATGTGAGTGGTATACACATTGTTGAACCATAATAGCAGCACAACGAACATTCGTCATCATCAGTCCTAAAGTAATCAAGAGCTGAAGTACTAGCTAGTCAAGAAGCTCATGGTTTCCCATATTACAATTCTCCAAGGTATTTTGCCAACATTGACCTACAATTTAATATAACCAAAGAAAGTAAAAGTCAAGTAGTATGCAGTTGCAACTAAAAGTCAAACAATTTAATATAACCAAAGAGTAAACTTCCCTATTGCTATGCCAACTTCACACTGAAGTGTCTTTCTCAAACTCTCTTAGTTGGAAAAAGTCAGTACTATGCAACATTGGAAATTATGAAAGACATCATAGCCAAGTATCTAGCTACAACCTAAAAAACAAATGAAAAAAAAAAAATGTGACCAAACCCTCCCATACATACATGATGGGGGTAAAGACATTAAAAGATCATCTTCAAAAGTTAAGAAAAAAGAGAAATCGAATACAACTTTATATAAAAACAAATAACCTGAGATATTCAAAACATAAAAAGGCTCTCTATAATGAATTACAATTATAAAGAAAGCAGTCTTACTAAAATATGATAAGATCAAGTAATTAGTAGCATCTTGCACGTTTAATCCCCTGCTCATTCTTTAAGAAAATGTCTTACTTGATATATATTGATCTTTACCCATACTTAAGGAAACATTACCCAAACTTCCTACCCCCACTACTAGAAAAAACACCTTTAATGACACCGATTTGGTGTCATAAAAGGGGTCAGATGACACGCTTTTTGGTGTCATAAATCGACCCGTCATAAAGCTTTATGACACGCATTTGGCGCGTCATGAATTTATGACACGCTTTTATGACACTCTTTTACGACATACTTTTATGACACTATTTTATGACGCCTTTTTTGCGTGTCATGGTTCAAATTTTTTTATAAAAAAATATTTTTTATAAAATTATTAATATCCACACATTAAATAACAGTTAATCTAGCTCATAATACAAATAAATACACAAATAACATAAGAGCGCATTTCATATATATCAAAACAATGCGTTTCATACAACTACAAGTTATTTTATATTCTAATATTAACCATAAAAGTTTACAACCGCTAAATTATATAAAATTCAAAACTGGTAAATGAAGTTTGCCCCATTCTTCACGAATTTCATCCAAATCATCAGCCGTGTATTTAGAAGTAAATCTCTCACACAACCACCAACCAAGTAGGATTCAAATCCTGCAGATAATGAAATGAAAATGATAATTCAGCACTTAAGAGTTGAAAGCTCAATAGTAACTTAATGGCAGGATTGATGCAGCCATGCAAACAAACTACGTATGTATATCCAATAGTTATGTGCGAAACAGAAAATCTACTTAGTCACGGTCATTATCCAATGGTCATAGAAATAGCAAGATTAATCACAACTTAGTCACAATGCATCTTAAAAAGTGTGCATATATATACATGCATTCTAGAGGATATTTTCATAGGATATCAAGTTTAATCAACCAATGTCTAGTAAATAGTAGTAGTAGTTTACTCACCTAATTATTCTTTAAGGTAATGCTAAGTTGATACAGCCCCGTAATGGCTCCTTAGTGCATCAATGGCTTTTTCCACAGATTGCTTGAGTTCAGGAATGCTTGTATTGCACACTACATTTGTGAATATGGGCAAAAACCTTAATCAAGTTAGGGAGCATAAAACCCAACTATACATGGCTTTTTCGACAGTGATTGTTTAGCCTTTAGATGATAAGAATAAAAGTCTATTTTTCCAAGCATCAAATACTTTAAAAACCGCTTGATTCCTTTGAAACTTGGATTTTTTTTTATAAATATTTGGAATCATAAAACAGAAACACATCTTTAGAATCTAAATACAAGTTAAGGCATAGAAACTTACAATGAGTAGCTCGGGCCTGTGCTCCTCCTATCAGTTCCTTATATGATACTTGAAATAAACACCATAGTGAGGCATGTATACCAGCTCGGGCCTCTGCTCCTCCTATCAACTAGCAAGTCAATGTCGTTCAACTCCTATAACTGATGTTGCTGTTCTAAAATATACCAGCTCGTTTCTATGTACAAGTAATTCATAAGTTTATTTAGATAGTTTGAAACTCCGGCGATTAGTTACAGGGGTTTGCTATAAACTGATGTTTTAAACCGATATCATAGTTTAGTAAGTCTATCAATATTATACCTATTACTACCAGTTTAAACTCCCTTAAAGCTCTGCTTGATCAGATACCAAAATTGTGACATAAGATCAGTATTATATACTCAAGCTTTAGTGGAATATATGACCAATTGTCAAAGCAAGTAAGCAATTATAAGTCGTGGATTCCACATCATTATCAACTCTAACCACCTATCCTAAAAACCACTAAAGATCGACACCCCACATCAGCCAGACCTTAACCCTGTCAAACCACGACAAGATAAGTCCATGACGACCCTCACCAGCGTGACATTGAAATTGAAAAAAAAACACCCCTGAAACTAACCCATCTGTTTCACTATATGAACAAAGGTTATCGATATTAGTTAGGAGCTTGAATTTGGAACTTATGAGAATTCTCACCAGAACATCTGACCAAGAGCCCGCGTGTTAGCTAGATGCCTAAATGCGAGCATCACTCTGCATTACTTTAAAACGAAACCTGTTTACATGTCATACAAACTAAAATCATGATTCTCAGTCCTGAAAATGTCTCTTTTTAAAAACTGAAGCAAATACAATACCTGAAGGAGCAGAGATGGTGATTTCAGCCCTTGCGGGTCCGTAAGGTCTTCAGTTGCTTGTGCAGCTGCAAAGCTATTGTTGCTTTGGTCATGCGTCTAGAGGCTGTAACCAGAGCTTTCCATTCCATACTGAAGATTACTTACATAATATGGCTGCTTTATTGTTAACTTTCCCGGATTCATCTCCTTAAATGTGGTTTGTACAAACCATAGTCACAAAACCCACTGAATAAGAACAATATACATGATGGCATTGGCAAAAAGTCGAGCAATACAATGTTCTCAGCAAGTTAACAAAAAGAAAAACGTTTTAATCCTTCTCACTTTCAAACGGCTTCTGCACCCGTTTTGTCAAATGTCTCCAGATTTGCAGGCAACACTATTTCAAGTCATTGAACTCTTGGACCCCATTATGAAAGAAATGAAATAAAGAGAGTGCCATAAGTTAACTAAACACAAAATAAGAATGACAATGTCAGAGAAGGATGATAAATATTATAAACCAATATATCAAAAGATTTTAGAGTTTACTTCATGACCTTGTGGAAAATAAAAGATGTTGGAGTTTCCTTCAAGCAGTCTTAAATATGAATGATAACTACAAATCATCAAATAACACTAAATCATCAAATAATACTACCAAATGTTGTTAAACACTTAAATATATCAACGATTATGTTTGGAATCAAATGGAAACTTAACCATAAATCATCAAATAATACTACCAAATGTTGTTAAACACTTAAATATATCGACGATTACTTTTGAAATCAAGAGTAGCGTAACTTCTTCCAAACAGAAATAGGTTTCAATTACACAGATACACACACAAGATTAAGATATATGATAAGTTATAATCTAAATTAACTCAATCAGCTGATTGAAAATTTCAACTCTTACCGTTAATGGCGGCGGTTTTGTGTCGTGGTCCTGCTCGGTGTAGAGGTGCAATTTAACGGTGGAGCTGCGGTGGAGATGCTCGCTAAGTATGATTTTCAGGGGGATGCGGTGGATGTGCGATCGGATCTGCGATGGAAGACGCAAATTAAGAAGACGGATTGTGAGATTAGATCGGATCTGCGGTGGAGCATCAATATCTTCGATTTAGGGGTTTTTTTTGGTTTTTTTTTAATAGAGGGAATATAAGGTTTGTCAAGCTGCGGGAAACAAAAATAATAAAACGACATTCAGGGATGACACGCAAAGAAAGTGTATCCCGTGTTACACTACATTTTGTAATGACACTAACAATTGCGTGTCATAAACCCTTCAGATTTTACAAATTATGACAGTATTTTTATGACACACGTTTTTGCTTGTCATTAAAATGCGTGTGTCATAATTTAGGTGTTATTAAAGGCTATTTTTCTAGTAGTGCCCATTCATTTTTAACCATGTTCTGTCACTATCCTCAAAGACCTTTAGGAATACATTATTAAAAAATTTCATTTCACTGAACTTTTTGGCCATGTATCCTCAATTCCTTACTAAGTTTTTCTTATGGCAGCCGAACTTTTAGCATAGAAGGAAATTGACCAAAGAAATCAACTAATTTTTAAACCATTTAACTAATGGACATGGTACTCAAAGAATTTGATTCATAGCAGCTTCAAAACTATTTTTTCCACCTTAGTTTAACCCCCCATTAACCCACATAATGTAGTAAAGAAGCTACCTTACTTGAACGCAAAATTAACACCACTCTTTGATAATCATATAAACCTTTCATGCACCATAAATTCAGACCTGCATATATTCATATAAAGGATTTAGCATCAGACCAACTTATAAAGATAACTATAAGTTAGTCATTTCAGGCATATTATCTCTATGGACAACAACTAAAAATAGCTTAAAAAATGTGTCAAAAGTCACACAAAGTGATTTTAATAACTTGCACATACAACCTCCCAAATAATTCAGTTATATATTAAAAACAATATGAACAAATTTTTTTTATCTTTTCCTCAATAATTATAAAGCGTACCTGATCTATATCCTCACAAACAGCAAATTCCTCATGACCATTAGGGGTATCTATATCAAACTAATATGAATCAGGCAATAAGCCACCAGTTATACATGTCTTATAGACTTGTGATATGTTTTTATACATGTCTCCAGTTGACCCACCAATTAAGGATCCAGTTCATACACCAGTTAGGTCCTTGTACATCCCTTTATTAGAGCCCCGGTTCAACCACCAGGTTACAGCCAAGGCTCCAGTTCACCTACCATTCAAAGCTCCTGTTCACCCAAACCTTAAAGTCCCAACAGTTCACTCACCAAGTAAAGGATCATCAGTGCAAGATTTTATGTCAAATGGGTAAAGTTAGTTCAACTTTGATAGTTTGAATATATATTTCTACTTTGTGACGGGTATTTACCGAAGTGCTTGAGCTATGGAATTACTCACAACACGCCCATCATATTCATCCAGGGTCAATAGGTATTAGTTAATAAGCAGGGTTGTTGTACCTTATATCATATCTTTGTGACGGGGAATTACCGAAGTGCTTGAGCTATGAAATTACCGAACTGACCCAAATCCAGGCATATGCTGATTCACTTCCAATCCGAGTTGAGGCCATTTTCAGCAAATGTTAACTCGTTTGACCTGAAAAAAACACGATTTAGTTTCGATACCAATTTAAGAACTTTTAGTTCAATTAACCCTTACTAAAGACTACTTAACCACATTGAACTCTATAGCAATGCTACCTTTTCTAAAGTGCTTTTTGATAATCCTTGTTCCCGATATAAACTCGACATTGGTTTAAAACAAAATTTAAAAAAATGGATCAGTTATGTGCAAGTAGTTAAAAATCGACCTTTAACGTTGAACTAAGTTATATATATTTTTTTTTTTAAAAAGAAAAAGAAAAAGAGGTTGCTTCCCCAGTTTTATTAATCATCAAAATCATTACATCTTTTTGAATTCCAACAGAGATGGACATGCCCATCCTAACTTTATACATCATCTTTTATATGTGTGTGTATAAACTATAAAATAATCAGCGTGCTTGCTGAATAGACTTTCAGACATTGCATAACACATACCTCTTTTCGCCTTTAGGCTCTTTCATTACTTCTCAAAACTACTGAAGTTGGTGTCGTCTTTAGCCGTCTTTCATCAACAACAAAAAGAAAAAGTGCAAATAAACTCTTAGCGGTGGACTGCGGTGTTCCTAACTTCTTGTTAAAAGCTTCTATCCCTCATGCAACCCATCTACTTTTTTTTCTCCCCACACTCACTAACATCACCATCGGATTCAGACTCCTCGATCCGCCTGCAAAAAAGGTAATAAAAGCAAGCTAAAAATTAAGCCTAAATTATAATCCATATATACTTTGAAAAAAAGTAATAAAAGAAACAAAAATTTATAACTGACATTTTAGAGACACACACTAAACAAACAGAATATATCTTGAAATACGGGCATATTTTCATCTACTGGTTGAATTGAAAAGCCTCAACCTAATAAACAAACAATCCACAAAAATCCATCCAAATTAGAGACACACACTAAACAAACAGAATATATCTTGAACATGAAATAACTCCTTGCCACCTCATTACCCCATCACCCAAACATCTTTTTCGATTGCAAGACTTGGTTAAACCACAGTCCCTAAGCCATCCATCAAGTTCATCCTTCAACTAATGAGCTAATGAACCAAGACAGGAACTCATTTACAAAAAAAAAAAGAAAAGGTTTACAGCCAACTTTTGAGCTAATGAACCCAATGTATCTATAGGACCGTATAACTCATCATATATTTATTCGGCTGTTTCCATGCCAAAGTAAGAGTAATGATTCAACATGGCTGCATCAAAGAAAGATGTCATGTGACAGCAATCGCATTCACATCTCAAATGACATTTTAATAGTTACCAAGAGCAGCTAATCTACAAAGGTACATAATTAAAACCAAACAATGATCAAACCCAATATCCAAGAAACCTTTAATTTCTTAGTTATAAAACCCACACAATCAATAAAGCTTAAAAGAAATCTCATTAAGGCATTTCATCGAATTAAAACCAAACAATGATCAAACCCAATATCCAATAAACCTTTAATTTCTTAGTTATAAAACACACACAATCAATAAAGCTTAAAAGAAATCTCATAAGGCATCTCATCGAATTAAAACCCAACAATGATCAAATTCAATATCTAAGAAACCTTTAATTTCTTAGTTATAAAACACACACAATCAATAAAGCTATAAAGAAATCTCATTAAGCCATTTCATAGAATTAGGACCCAACAATAATCTAACCCAATATCCAAGACACCTTTAATTCTTAGTTATAAAACCCAAACAATCAATATAGCCTAAAAGAAATATCATTAAGGCAATTGACTCACATATAGATTTCTCGAAAGAGACTTGAACCTACAAAAAAATCATCCAATCCAACAGCAAAATCAGCCTCAAAACAGACTCTAAAGCTGCACAAAACAAACAACAGCAAAACACCTTATTAAGACCACAAAAATGTAACACCCAAGACTTTTGACCATTTGACTTTACGTGAGATTTAATAACGAATTTAATCAACGACATAATTGAATTCATTTTGAGACTTATTGACTAGTGAGGTGCTTGACGGGTCGATTGACCGACTTATTATATGATATGATGCAAACTATACGATGTACGATTTATTAAGTTAGTAGTTGTGTGGACGGGTCAACCCATGGTTAGGATCCATGATCCATGACCCACAAGATAACCCAACTCTATCCCCACCCCACCCTTTCACTCTCCATCCATCCATCCATTCATTTCTTCTTCTCTTTCTCTCTCTTTTCTTGCAAGAACTCAAAAAACACACACATCTCACTCTCTCTCTAGAATTCTTACACCAAAATAATTATTTCAAGCAAGATTTGTGTGAGGGTTATCATCTTTATCATCGTCTTCATAGCATATCAAGAAATTGGGTTGTCAAGTGCAAGAAAACTCTTCAAATTAGGTCATTTTTGGATTTGGCAATTTAGGGAAAGCTTGGTAAGTTAAATCTAACTTAATTTCTTCATTTCATATTGTTATTTACACTTCTTAGTCGAATTAAACTAATTCTTGGTCGGTTTGAGCTCAAAATGGTTTCTTGGTCACATTTAGGGTTCTTGAGTTTTGTTTGATGATTCTTGGCCGAATTAGAGCTTGATTAGGTGTTATGGATCATAGTTATGTGATGGGTTTTGTTCAAAATATGTTAGTAACATGTTTGGTAGCTTCAAAATGGTCCCAAAATGGTCAAAAACGAGTTTGGGGTCGATTTGGGGGTGTTTGGATGTTGCTGGTCGATTTTGTTCAGTACCCAGCGTAAGTTACGCCATATGGGCCGTAATTTACGCCCCTCTAGAATGTCAGATTTTATTTTACGCCAGAAATCTCCTGTTTACGCCAGACTTTACGCCAAAACTCATCTTTCTTGTAACGATCATAACTTTTGAACCGTAAGTCCGTTTTCGACGAATCAAGCGGTCACGGAAGCGTAAATGAGTCTACTTTCTAATGGTATAGGCCTTTGAGTCCAAAACCTAGTTTGAACAAACCAAAAGTTTCGATAAAGCAACAGTGGTCAAGTCCCGGCGAGTCATTGTGAAGCAAAACGTAACGATTCCACCTTGGTTGGATCAAAGCCTTATAAAATGAACATAATAAAGCTTTTATAGTAATATTAGGTCAATATTTAGGAGACCTTAACTTTGAGATGCTTTAGGATTAATGTGATACGTGTATGATAGGTTTCGGCTATCGTGGGCATCGGTTCTACTTCCTTTCATCTTGGGATTGTATTGCACGCGTCAGGTGAGTTCCGTAGCTCCCTACTCAATTGAGATTCGGGCTGAAAAGTGTACACATACGTGCTTGTTTGATTGTTTCGTTGATTTGATTTACGGCTTATTGAATGTTTGATTGATTGTTTGATTGATGGATGGTTTTGATTGTTTGTTGATGGTTTACGCATATGATTAGGATATTGTGATTAATTTGGATAGTCGTACATATATGGAAGTCGGTTATGCCTTCAGAGGGTTTTAGATGTGGTGGGAAGGCTGCGGGTGACCCTATACATAAGCATCTAGAACTTGATGAAAGTAAAACCCTCCGAAGTGTATGTATGTGTTGTTTAGTGGAAATGGATGGACTTGTGATTGAGATTGATTATGCTTTTGGACTTGTTGATTGGTTGATGTACTTCCAAGTGTCTTGCACTTGAGAACATGCTTTTGGACTTGTTGATTGGTTGATGTACTTCCAAGTGTCTTGCACTTGAGAACATGCTTTTGTACTTATTGATTGATTGGCTTGAATTACGATTTGACTTATTGCTTGATTGCTTGTTTGATTGAGTTGTTGAAGGTTTAACCTATTGTTGTTGGATTATGTGTTTGGTTTGGATTGTGTGATATGATTAGGATAGTCGTACATACATAGAAGTCGGTTATGCCTTCAAAGGGTTTTAGATGTGGTGGGAAGGCTGCGGGTGACCCTATATATAAGCATCTAGGACTCGTTGAAAGTAGAATCCTCCTAAGTGTATGCACGTATAGTTTTGGTTGGTTTGATGGTTGATGATTGATGGATTTGTAACTGAGGTAAACACGCATAAGTAATGATATGGATATTGATGAGACGTACGCACCCCGATGTATGGGAAACGTGAGCGGAAACGTACGCACCCCGTTGTGTGGGAAACGTACGCACCCCGATGTATGGGAAACGTACGCACCCCGATGTATGGGAAACGTACGCACCCCATTGTGTGGGAAACGTGTGCGAGGACGTTCGCTCCCCGATGTATGGGAAACGTGTGCGGTGTTGATGATATGTACATGACTCTGGGTATATAGACGTATATACACCGATGATTTTGATATGCCACAACGGTCATTGGGATGACACGTAGACACTTTTTGTGCGGGACGCACACAGATCCCAAGTATGTAGACACACATACTTGCATTTGATTATGTTGGGAGACACACATGTTATGAACTCATACATTGCTTGATCATGTCTGATGCACTTATACTTTATGCATCCTTATTGCTTCGCATACTCATTGATGTTGACATTACTTATGCATATGTATGACACGCGTCTCTCATCATTGTTGATACATTGTGGGCTTGTTATGTAACGAGTACTATCAGTTTACCTATCTTGGTTGACCTTGAGCCTTGTAAAGGCTACTTGTAAGACATTACTTACTTTTCCTTATACACATTGTGATTGTTGTCGATGGTTCCTTGTGAACCATTACTACGAACTCACCAACCTAGTGTTGACTTTGTTTAGTACACTTTTCAAGTAATCAAGTGAATCCAAGATGTAATGGTTGATTGATGCTTGTGCTAGAACTTGGGCTTGGACTTACATGGATCCAGGATTCATTTGCCCCTTATTTTACTTTATGCATTATGTTCCTGTTGTTGATGTTGGATTCACCGAATCCCTTTTGATTCATATAGTTCATGTTCTACGATAATCCCATGCATACGCTATATCTTTTCGGTAATATTTCGAGCCTAGCTCGGGGTGTTACATAATGGTGGCCCATGCAGGTCGTAGAGAATTAGGCGGCTTGACCTAGACTACGGCTTAAGTTAAAACTCTTCATATAGCATGCATGGTTAGGAATTTTGTGTGCAACGTGAAATTGTATGAACCCTAAAAAGTATGCATTGTGAGTTCGTAGACGAGACCATTTATGTGACAATATGAGTACGATTGGACAACGTGTTGTTTTGTGATGTGTACTAGATGAACAATGTGTTATGTTGTGACAAGTACAATGTGATGAATGTGTGATGAGTACAATGTGATTAATGTGTACATTGATTTGAGCTTGATTGTGGTTGAGATGGATTGTTGTTATTGATTGGTGATAGTTTGATGATTTAGGGCAAAATGAAGTTATGGCATTAACTTAGTATAATATTGTGGCAACCCTAAAAGAGCCTGAACAACTATTTTATGGTCACCCAGTATTATAACAAGTTAATGACATCACGGATTGCACATGTTGGCTTAGAGTATAATAAGGAACCGATATGCTTAATGGGAGTTGGTTGGGTGGAGGGTTAGCCGCTGGTACACCCTGTATACATACCCGGTCAATAACTAAAGGGCATATCGGATTCGGATTATACTTTAAACCACTTGTTTTAGTTGACTTGTTTTAGCTGCTTGTGATGTGATGTATTGAATATGAGTACTTGGTTTTGATGGTGGACAATTGTTGTGAACTTGGCACGAGAACATGATAGATAATGATTACTTGAGAACTTTGATATATTGTCCTTAGCGTAGCAATATGAAACACGTATGACATGTTGTTTTAAATGTTTTAGGTGCAATTTGAATCGTTTAGTTGTTGAGGAATTTAGTGTTGATTTGTCTAGACATCCATGATTTGGACTAGGGTTGACATTATGGTGAACAATGAGGATGTTTTGTTTAATAGTATGTGAACTTGAACATACATGAGACCTTGTTAAACTAGGTTGTATGCAGGACATAAGATATTTGGTGATGCATGCGTAAAATGTATTAATTGACGGAGAATTATATGAATGGATTTAACATGCTAGTTGTAATGCATGAGTATGAGAAACTATGTTGTTAAACGCGATTTTATGCATGATGTAACGGAAATAGACAATGCATGTGTAGGTGTGTTAATCGGCGAGCATTTTCATGAATGGATTAGTGTACTAGTTTGATGCTTTTAGCATGTGTAAATTTTGTTGTTAAGCTAAATTGTGTACATGAGATAAACGAATACGGTAATGCATGCATAAATATTTACTAGAGGGACAATTCTATGAATAAGAGTGGTAGGCATGTTTAATAATTTGAGTATGCCCACAATCTTATTGCTTAACTTGCTTATAAGAACAAATCGGTAATGATTGATAATTCATGCATAGTTGTATTTAATGTAGGAGAAACCGTATGTATGACTCGGAATGCGGGATTAGTTGATAGAACATGCAAAAATCTTACTTCCTACTTGATTATGTGGATGAATTGTTAGAATATGCGGTGGAACAAGTATGGTTGCCATGATGTTCTAATTGGGGAATATGCTTGAATTTTGTTGCCTAACTAATTTGGTGAGATAAATCGTTAGGACTTAGTAATACATGCATGAAGGTAATTGAAATCTTGGGCAATTGTGTGTATAGGTTGCCATGCTAGCCTGGTTATTTGAATATCTCGAAATCTTGTTGCCGAACTTGCTTATTGAATACATGGTTAGGAATTCAAGATGCATGCGTAGGTATAAATGGTCACGTGAGCAATTGTATGTATAATTGGTATGACGATTAAAAATTACTTGGCTAAGTTATCCTCCCTTGTTTAGTTTAAGACTTAGTCAGTAGCGTGAAGATTTCAAGTATAGTTGTATTATGATTATGAGAACCTCGTTGTGTTATACGCCCTTAGGATTGAACCTTGGGACAACGCCTAAGCTAACTAAGGTGAGTTGATGAGAATGAATGAATAATAAGGGAGTTAACTGCGAAGTCAATATCGACGGTGACAACAGGACGTAATGATTTTATTTTGAGTCATTAAACAACTATAAACTTTACTGAGTGAGAAGGAACGACCTTAGTTAGGCTAACCATAGGATTGAACAAATAAATTGAAAATTTAAAAGTGTACCCCACATGTAAAATATGTGCAAGCACGAACGTCGCAGGAATGGAGCTGAGGTGTAAACGATATTGGGTGGTACATATACACGAATCCGATTGGTGAAAGTTGATCTAATTGAACGCCTAGCTTAACGTGGAACCGAGAGTTCATAAGCATGGGAACGATGAGCCAGTTGAGTGCCATAGTACGAGTCACACGTAAGATGTAAGAAGCTCGAGTGCTTAGTGTGCGATTCTCAAATCTCCTCAACCTTAACCAGATCACTAGATCGTTGTCTATCACACGAATGAGGTGCCGCCAAGATTGGATGTCGTGGACATGAACCCTCCCATTGTCAGACAGATGGCCAGAAGTGGGAGCAAACACGTGATTTCAGCGAATGAGCCGCCGACCAATGGGTGAAACACGTCACAAGTGCGCTGACTATAAGTCAAATCGTCATAATAAGTGTTACCTGTTTACAACTAATTGCACTTAATGTTAACAGTGATATGCATGTATATATAATAATAATAAATAATAAATTACTACGAAAGATTCTAACACTTGGTATGAAGGATGCGTACGACGTCACCCGGTTTTAAATAATCTAATGAGTTATAAACTAATAACTTGTTACATAATAGGGCTCCTATAATCGTATGAATTTTGCTAATATAATAGTAAGATGTTTTGAGACATATGTGAGGAATTTTAAATGAGAAAGACCAATGAATTCTTGGTAAATGTCTTTAGTGATTTTCAAAATCAAATTGTGTAACAAATTATAACTTATGAAAAGATCTTTATTAATTACATTATATTCCAAAAGCTTGAGGATTCTAGATTTTATATGAGAATCGGTTTTAACTTATAGAGTGTGCAAATGTTAAGTTGAGAGTGACAAGATATAACCGTTAAAAAAATCCATGTTCTAGCAAACAATGTGATGACGTCTAAGAACGAACAAAAACCTAAAAATTTATGAATACTGACAAGAGTAAACGTAAACATTTTAGTCGAGCAAATCGGGTTAGTAGAGTGATAAAGTTCGGAAATGAAGGGAATTCTTTTAACTGGGGAATTCCCCAAGGTGCCAAAGTAAGATCTCGGTCCGGGGGATTGCTTCTTAACTGGGGAATCAACTATGGCGTGTGTGAGACGGAAAGATCAGGACGTGAACGACATGTGAATGGAAACCTAAACTGTACTATGATACTAAACGGAGCCACGTGCTACAAGTAATGAGAGTGGATAACAGTAACGAGATTCGAACCTTGTAGAGAGTGAGAATCGTTGTAATTTCGAGGACGAAATTCTCTTAACTGGGGAATGATGTAACACCCAAGACTTTTGACCATTTGACTTTACGTGAGATTTAACTAACGAATTTAATCAACGACATAATTGAATTCATTTTGAGACTTATTGACTAGTGAGGTGCTTGACGGGTCGATTGACCGACTTATTATATGATATGATGCAAACTATACGATGTACGATTTATTAAGTTAGTAGTTGTGTGGACGGGTCAACCCATGGTTAGGATCCATGATCCATGACCCACAAGATAACCCAACTCTATCCCCACCCCACCCTTTCACTCTCCATCCATCCATCCATTCATTTCTTCTTCTCTTTCTCTCTCTTTTCTTGCAAGAACTCAAAAAACACACACATCTCACTCTCTCTCTAGAATTCTTACACCAAAATAATTATTTCAAGCAAGATTTGTGTGAGGGTTATCATCTTTATCATCGTCTTCATAGCATATCAAGAAATTGGGTTGTCAAGTGCAAGAAAACTCTTCAAATTAGGTCATTTTTGGATTTGGCAATTTAGGGAAAGCTTGGTAAGTTAAATCTAACTTAATTTCTTCATTTCATATTGTTATTTACACTTCTTAGTCGAATTAAACTAATTCTTGGTCGGTTTGAGCTCAAAATGGTTTCTTGGTCACATTTAGGGTTCTTGAGTTTTGTTTGATGATTCTTGGCCGAATTAGAGCTTGATTAGGTGTTATGGATCATAGTTATGTGATGGGTTTTGTTCAAAATATGTTAGTAACATGTTTGGTAGCTTCAAAATGGTCCCAAAATGGTCAAAAACGAGTTTGGGGTCGATTTGGGGGTGTTTGGATGTTGCTAGTCGATTTTGTTCAGTACCCAGCGTAAGTTACGCCATATGGGCCGTAATTTACGCCCCTCTAGAATGTCAGATTTTACTTTACGCCAGAAAACTCCTGTTTACGCCAGACTTTACGTCAAAACTCATCTTTCTTGTAACGATCATAACTTTTGAACCGTAAGTCCGTTTCGACGATTCAAGCTGTCACGGAAGCGTAAATGAGTATACTTTCTAATGGTATAGGCCTTTGAGTCCAAAACCTAGTTTGAACAAACCAAAAGTTTCGATAAAGCAACAGTGGTCAAGTCCCGGCGAGTCATTGTGAAGCAAAACGTAACGATTCCACCTTGGTTGGATCAAAGCCTTATAAAATGAACATAATAAAGCTTTTATAGTAATATTAGGTCAATATTTAGGAGACCTTAACTTTGAGATGCTTTAGGATTAATGTGATACGTGTATGATAGGTTTCGGCTATCGTAGGCATCGGTTCTACTTCCTTTCATCTTGGGATTGTATTGCACGCGTCAGGTGAGTTCCGTAGCTCCCTACTCAATTGAGATTCGGGCAGAAAAGTGTACACATACGTGCTTGTTTGATTGTTTCGTTGATTTGATTTACGGCTTATTGAATGTTTGATTGATGGATGGTTTTGATTGTTTGTTGATGGTTTACGCATATGATTAGGATATTGTGATTAATTTGGATAGTCGTACATATATGGAAGTCGGTTATGCCTTCAAAGGGTTTTAGATGTGGTGGGAAGGCTGCGGGTGACCCTATACATAAGCATCTAGAACTTGATGAAAGTAAACCCTCCGAAGTGTATGTATGTGTTGTTTAGTGGAAATGGATGGACTTGTGATTGAGATTGATTATGCTTTTGGACTTGTTGATTGGTTGATGTACTTCCAAGTGTCTTGCACTTGAGAACATGCTTTTGGACTTGTTGATTGGTTGATGTACTTCCAAGTGTCTTGCACTTGAGAACATGCTTTTGTACTTATTGATTGATTGGCTTGAATTACGATTTGACTTATTGCTTGATTGCTTGTTTGATTGAGTTGTTGAAGGTTTAACCTATTGTTGTTGGATTATGTGTTTGGTTTGGATTGTGTGATATGATTACGATAGTCGTACATACATGGAAGTCGGTTATGCCTTCAAAGGGTTTTAGATGTGGTGGGAAGGCTGCGGGTGACCCTATATATAAACATCTAGGACTCGTTTAAAGTAGAGTCCTCCTAAGTGTATGTACGTATAGTTTTGGTTGGTTTGATGGTTGATGATTGATGGATTTGTAACTGAGGTAAACACGCATAAGTAATGATATGGATATTGATGAGACGTACGCACCCCGATGTATGGGAAACGTGAGCGGAAACGTACGCACCCCGTTGTGTGGGAAACGTGTGCGAGGACGTTCGCTCCCCGATGTATGGGAAACGTGTGCGGTGTTGATGATATGTACATGACTCTGGGTATATAGACGTATATACACCGATGATTTTGATATGCCATAACGGTCATTGGGATTACACGTCATTGGGATGACACGTGGACACTTTTTGTGCGGGACGCACACAGATCCCAAGTATGTAGACACACATACTTGCATTTGATTATGTTGGGAGACACACATGTTATGAACTCATATATTGCTTGATCATGTCTTACGCACTTATACTTTGTGCATCCTTATTGCTTCGCATACTCATTGATGTTGACATTACTTATGCATATGTATGACACGCGTCTCTAATCATTGTTGATACATTGTGGGCTTGTTATGTAACGAGTACTATCAGTTTACCTATCTTGGTTGACCTTGAGCCTTGTAAAGGCTACTTGTAAGACATTACTTACTTTTCCTTATACACATTGTGATTGTTGTCGATGGTTCCTTGTGAACCATTACTACGAACCACCAACCTAGTGTTGACTTTGTTTAGTACACTTTTTAGGTAATCAAGTGATTCCAAGATGTAATGGTTGATTGATGCGTGTGCTAGAACTTGGGCTTGGACTTACATAGATCCAGGATTCATTTGCCCCTTATTTTACTTTATGCATTATGTTCCTGTTGTTGATGTTGGATTCACCGAATCCCTTTTGATTCATATAGTTCATATTCTACGATAATCCCATGCATACGCTATATCTTTTCGGTAATATTTCGAGCCTAACTCGGGGTGTTACAAAAAATCTACACAATAACCTCCAAACAGCAGCTAAAACAGTCCCTAAGCCATCCATCTAAGTTCATCTTTCAACTTTTGAGCTAATGAACCAAGACAGGAACTCATAAAAAGTATTAAACGGATAGATAGCAGTCACCGTCCAAACCTTAAACTTTAAATTATCATTTAAAAAAAAAACAACTCACATATAATCACAAATATGAAGGTGGAATTCACGAATTGTAACAATCACAGCCTCTTTAGAAACCATCCTCTTAAGCCATTGTATACCCAAATTTATACCTGAAAAGCCACTTCAGGAACATGTAAGACTGTTTATATATCAAGCAAGCAAACAACTTCCGTATGAACATAACAATTTGGGTACGAAAAGTACAAAGGCTTAGACATGCTAAATTAAAAGTAATGATTCATTTGGCTGCATCAAAGAAGGTTGGCATGTGACAGCAAAGTCACATATACACCTCAAATGCCATGCCAAGGAACACAACTTTTTTTTTTGAATGTGAACACATCATCACAGCCAATCAAGAAGGCTCAGACATGCTTAAGTAACTTAAGTAAGAGTAACGATTCAACATGGCTGCAAAAAAGAAGGTTGGCATGTGGCAGCAAGGTCACATACACACCTCAAATGTCATGCCAAGAAACACATAAACTCTACTTTTTATAAATGAAAACACATCATCACAGCCAATCAAAAGGGACAACTTTCATATTAAGCGCTGAAATGAATGGTAGCATAAAGTACATCAATCATCATAGCCAATCTAAACACAACTATTGTAGCAGAAAGGCTCAGATATGCTCAAGCAAGAGCAATGATTCGTCATCATGTTACAGATATCATCCAGGAACATAACCAATATCTGTACACACAAAGAAAGAACAAAATACTAAAAGATCATATAGTAATAAAATTATAGGTTTGGGCTGTTAAAACTTGGCTCATAAACATTTAATGTTCTGTTTTATTTTATTTTTCTCATACGAAGAACAAACCGAAACCACTAATTAGACAATGTCGGAATCATAAAGAAGGTCAGCTTCCCTCCTAAAAAACAGTTAAAAACAAAATAAATGGGTGAATAAAACAACAAAAACCACTTAACTTTTATTTAAGCTTTTTATCAAACACTTGGCATGCAAAAAAAACACATATAAACAAATTAGTTTAAATTCAAATCGGAAGACATAGATTAAAAAGATATACACAAAATTTTATTATTTTGAACATAACATTAAACACCTACAAATCAACAATCTGGTTGTAGTAAACATCGGTTTATTTTCAAAGATTAATAATAAAAAATTTAGTTTAAGTAGGTTTACATACCTTTGATTGATGCAAAAACACCTATTACTTCTCATCAACTTGCTGATTACGATCTATAATACACACAAACAGTTAAGAAATAATATGAATCTAATTATTATATACAATAACACAATCCATACACACACACACACAGATATATATATTATATATATATATATATAGATATATATATATATATATATATATATAACGTACCTTGGATATGTAAAGAATGTCAAACACAAACAGATCAGAAGCGAGATAAAGATGAGTAGAAAACGCGGTTCCAGATTATAAGAGAAAAAGAGAGAGATATATATCAAAAATTTCACTTAAGCATTTACACAAACAGTTTGTGAGCATCATTTTAAACAGAAATCTAACCTTGATATTGAGTAAAATTGAAGTGTAATAAGGATAAAATATGAAGGAAGAAAGTGAAGAGGAGATTGGAAAAAAAATGATAGAAGCTTCTCTCTTTTCTGCAAATATATATTCACATACATACACATCCAAATTTTTTCAAATTTGAAATCCCGCCATTCAATCTTCTCTCTATTTTCTAGCAAATATATTTCCCCCACACATCATCTTTATGTCCTTTCTCTAAATACGTATAAAATAGATACAAAAAACAACTTTTTCACATAGTATAAACACTCTCAAAACATAGCAATTTCATCACCATATTACACCATAATCTGATGGCAAGACTGTTTAGTTGACAACACTTACTATGTGACATCAGGGTTAAGTTTTCTCTTTAAGAAAAGAGGATATGTGGTATAAATATGGGCTCCCATTTCATATAGTCGGCCGTGGTACTAAAACGTATATAATATCACTAATTTCATAAAGTGGTCTAACACACGAGTCTTGATGTCCTCGTCACAAGAAGTTTAATGTTCGAACTTCCTTAAGCTTGGGGGCCGACTATTCATACATCGATCATATATATATAAGGAGCCAGCCATGATCAACCACGCACGGGAAGTATACACAAACTAAACAATTCATCAAACAGGATTTAATGTACGTAACCGGAAGGGTATCCCAATAAACAAAACAATTAAGTCATTGATATCACGTATTATGTGAGCATATACGTACGAGCAATATTAATACCTTTCATTCTTTCAATATGTGCCCATCAAGGGGTAAACACTAATTACCTCTTAATTGGCTTCGTCGAGGGCAAACTAGTTCTTTGTATGTAGCAACCTTGACGATATCCCCATATATATGTAGAAGAACTTTTAACTATAAGAATAAATGTAGATTGTGAAGAGTTTAGCACATCCATATATATGACATTATTCGTTGCTCATATATACACATATATGCCATCATGGGGTTGGGGGTCGGAAGTTCTGGATTTTATTTCAAACATTATACTGTAATTAATTAAGAGTAATAGTAAAATGGTTTCTCGTTCTAAAAAAGAAACATAAACATGTTTTCATGATCCATTATAGTTTTATATTCATTATACAAACATGATCCAATTAATATAGTTATATAGAGAAAAACAAAAACTATATACACCTAAGTGGCTAAGATTTCGATCCAACGACTAATATTATGACATTATAAGATTAGAATTACATATGAATCCTTACCATAGGCATATGCATATTTACACACCCAAAATACAAAATCCAAACGAATCTACATATAGCATAAAAACAAAACAGAGCCAATTAATTAATCTAACATTATAAACTAGTTAAGATTTTTTTTTCGACCATGAGTCGTTGCATATGTATTACTATTACATACTTCGGTAGTCTTTTGTTATTTCGAACTCTTTGAAGAATTCCTCATCGCGGTTTTGGCGAAAATAACCCATCAGATTCATCAATTCATCATCTTGAAGATTATCAATAAAGGGTTTAATAGGTATTGCGTTTTTGGGGTTTAAACTATATGAAATCGGTCTATCATCAACGATCACCACCTTTCTTAAATCCCTCCCTAGACGCGACAAATCCTTTATATTATTCCTGTGAACTTCGTAACACGAATCATGATACAATCGATGTGTAATCAAACCCTTGCTAGGATCCAAGAAATCCAACACCCGGGAAGCATACCTCTCTGATGCCGCAGTGAAAACCACGATTTCATAGTTGTTTTCGCTTAAACATTGTAGAAACTTATCAACAAACGGACGTTTCAAAATATAGTGAACATGTTTACTCCCTTGCCAAAAAAAATCGTAGGTTTTATTAGTAGGATCACCACTGGTGACTTCTACTTGATGGACTAGAGTTTCGTCTAGATCGAGAACCGCGGTTTTAGGGTAATTTAATTCTAACGGAGGTCGTAGTAACGGGCTGGCATTGGCTAAAATCGGTAGATCCTTGAAAGTCAAAAAGCAGTTGATTTTCTTACAAGAAGAAGAATCGTGGTACAAACGAAACCTAATCAAAACCTTGCTATCTAACTTATACAACCCTAACGAAGCAGGAGCAACGATTTCAAATTTGGCATCGCTTAAAAACTGAAGAAATTCATCGACGTGTTTAATTTTCAGAATACATGTAGTAACGGCTGCCTCTTCTTTATCTTTGCTAAACCGAATTACTACTAAGTCGTCTTCGTTTTTAGGACGAATAATTGGCCCATCTACTGTTGCATCTATTGTTTCCTGATTCGTCATATTTGATTTTCAGAGTGTATTATTATTATAATGATGTTTCAAGTACACGTACGAAAAGATATAGGCTTACAGGGCTTTTTCTTGGATATTTATAATGTTATCTAATGTAAACTTATAGAAAGTAAAAAAGCAGAGGATTTTGGTGTTATAATTGATCACCGACAGGAAATTCCAGATTCACTAAATCTTGTATATGGAAACATTACTAAAACCAAATACGAGTCATATTAAAAATACAATTAGAAATAGATAAGTGTACGTGCTCATTCTACTTTACAAATATTATTACAATCAACCACTAATGATATTTAGATCACAAAACCGATTGTCTACCAGTATACTACACGATTGATGTATTCTTTTATTGATACGTAAAACAATTTTGAAACGCCATTTTGGTCCCACCAAATTTATCGCCGCCAAAACCTTTTTTTTCAAAGACAACAACGGATAAATGACTAACAACCTAGACGGATGCGTCCATGCCGATCGACTCTGACAATGCCCTAAAGGGTTTGCTCCCCATGTGTTAGATGGGTATAGCATTGCTAAGACCCCTCACCACATTTACATGTGGCAAGATTCGAACCTGAGATCCTCCAAAGGAAACCACTTTGTGGAAAACCCCCTGACTACTGGGCTAACACCCCAATGGCCAATATATAGCTAATTAAGTAAGGAAAATCTATATTATTACATATTATATTATTACATATTACCATTATATATTTATAACCAAATTGCACAAAAAGGTATCCAAGTTTATTAGTTTTTAGATTTAAGGTATTCAACAATTTTTTGATCAATAAAAGGTATCTAAGTTTGTTATTTTTAAATTTATGGTATTCAACTTTTTTTTGATCAATAAAAAGTATTCAACTTTTCAAAACATAAAGTTAAAACTTTTTCTTGACATTTTTAACCGCGGTTTTCGTTAACTTTTCGTACATGAAGGGACCACTAGGATGTTCAAACTATCCCTATCCGAACCCATAATTCCATCTGATTTTATTCTAAAACTCAAATATCCGAAGTCTTAGATTTCGTTCTTCAGATATTCAACTTTTTGGATTCAGATTCGGATAATGAAATCCATAACCCCGAAAATTTAGACATCTGACTTTAAAAATCCAAGGAAACTACCGCTATTTTTTTCATCCACCGACACAACATGAATAAATACATCGTCAATGAAAAATAAAATAGGATATCTAAAACTTAAAATTAATAAAGTCGAAATTTTTGAAATTTCGACACTGAAAATCAAAATATTTTATTCCAAAAATCGAATATTCGAGGTTTGGATATCCGAGATTTTGGATATAAGAATTTTTGGATTAAATCGGATTAGATTACGGGTTCGGATAGAGATAGTTTTGAACACCCTATTGGTTCCGCCATATACGAGAATTTAACCAAAATCGTAGTTAAAAATGTCAAAAAAAAAAGGTTTTAATTTTATGTTTTGAAAAGTTAGATACCTTTTATTGATCAAAAAAAAGTTGAATACCTTAAATCTAAAAATTAACAAACTTGGATACCTTTTTGTGCAATTTACCCTATATTATTATAAAATAATTATTAATTATTATATCTTAAATAACTTACACTTTTTTATTTTCCATCAATTTACACTTTTTAGTCTCATTAGTTCCAAAAAAGATTAATCTATTTGTTTGGAGATTAAGACGTGATTGTCTTCCAACATATATCAACTTGTTTGCTAAGGGGGTTGATGTAAGCACTATCAGATGTAGTGTTTGTTCGAATGGAGTGGAGACATATAACCACATTTTTCATCGTTGCAAGTTGGTAAATGAAACGAGATCATTATTGTGTGATTGGACAAGAATGGATATTCCTGATGACATGCCTAATCGTATTTTAACTTGGTGTGATGCCTTGAAAATTACAGCCGCAAATCATCATAAATTGGAAGTCATATTGTTTACTTGGTGGTGGAATATTTGGAATGCTAGGAACAAGGCTATCTTTAATAATGCTCATGAGAACAGCACGGAAATCTTCCATTCTATCATTTCTTATTCTTACCTTTGGATTCATACTAGAGATAGGAAGCATTCGTCTTCTTGAGATGCTTGGAACGAGAGACCGATTCATGTTTGAGACTGATCGTTTTTTCTAGTTTCTTTAATTTAGTGCCTCGGAACTTGTTTGGGGTCGCATCAAAAACACCACGAAGTGAAAACCGGTGGCTAGGCCTTCGTGGGTGGGGTTTTTTCTTATGTCTTGGATTAGCATAAGTTTTTTCAACCCTTTTGCGACCTTAGCAGTTAAAGTTCTGAGTAGAATCTAGAATGTGTAAAGTTTAGTATTTCTAGATTTGTAATGTTTTTATGTATCTTGACCTCTAGCGTCTTGCTTGGTGGTTTTCTTTTGTGTGGAGGAATCGGCAATTCAATGCCACTTTTCCCATCACTTTTTAGATTTGCTGGGTTTTTTATTACCATTGGGATTTTAGGAGGCATGAATTGATAAAAGATTGGATTAATAAAGAAAAGAAATCGTAATCGATTGTAGATCTTGATTAGAAAATGAAATTGATGAATAACTGTGACATGGATCTAGCGTGGAAGCCTCGATGGCACTTTACCGGCTTAAATTTTGACCCAACCGGTAATTACATGATTCATTCAATTTAGTAGGTTAGATTACATCAAACGTTTAAAATTTTTGATGCATACATACAATAGTAAAAGATGACAAGTTACATACACTCCGAGATACTTAACCCCTATTTTATATCAAAAGTTGGTCCCCTATTTTATATCAAAAGTTAGTTTGTAGCTACAGCATCTTGTTTTTAAGCACAGAACTTTGTGCGTTATATGATATCTTGAGTTAAAAAGAAACATAAACATGTTTTGATGTTACATTACAGATCATTAATATATACTAAAAACCAATATGAAAGGTACAAGTCCTTTAAGCATGGAATGTACAACTTTCTTAAGCAATGCGCTGACATCATCATGACGTCAGCACTATTGTCTTATTCTTAATTTGTCTTTTTCCTTTTTTTTTTTCCTATTAACTATTTTTTTTCTTTTTACAGAGGTCTTTTAAATGGTTTTTTTTTCTTCCTTTCTATTAACTATTTTTTTTTCTTTTTACATAAGTCTTTTAAATTAAAAAAATAAATATACTTTTTATCCCGCCATTTGTTAAAGTTTCTATCCCGGTCGTAACTGATACTTAATATTATTTAACAACAAAATACTTTAGATAAATAAGTAAATGAAACTATTTTGATTTCTTACTTCGAATTTTTTATATTGGTTTCTACTTTTCCATTCTTATTTTCGCTCGGTTATTTTTATTCCTACATTAATAGTGTTAAATATGATAATTAGCGGTTCCGCCGCAACGCGCGGGTAGAATTTCTCGTTTATATTCATTACACAAACATGATCCAACTAATATAGTTATATAGAAAAAACAAAAAGATATATATACCTAAGTTTTTTGATAACATTTTCCAGATTATTGCACCAAATCATCCAATGACTAATATTTTGAGTTATATAGGATTAGAATTACATATGAATCCTTATCTTAGCCATGCATATTTACACACTCAAACAACGAACTGAAGCTATATATACCAAAATACAGAACATATATAGCCAATTAATCTAATATTATAAACACACTAGCTAGCTAGCTAGGAATCTTTTGGATTTCTGACCATGAGTCGATACTATTATTCCTGTAGTCTTTTGTCTTTTCGAAGTCTTTGAAGAATTCCTCATCGCGGTTTTGGAGAAAATATCCCATCAGATTCATCATCTTGAAGATTATCAATAAAGGGTTTAATAGGTATTGCGTTTTTGGGGTTTAAACTATATGAAATCGGTCTATCATCAACGATCACCACCTTTCTTAAATCCCTCCCTAGACGCGATAAATCCTTTATTCTATTCCCATGGCTAACTTTGTAACATGAATCCCGATACAATCATATATGACCTTGAAGAACCCCGAATGCTTTATTCTATTCCCATGACCTTGAAGAACCCACGGAATAAATCTCTTTATTCTATTCCCATGGCTAACTTTGTAACATGAATCCCGATACAATCATATATGACCTTGAAGAACCCCGATAAATCTTTATTCTATTCCCATGGCTAACTTTGTAACATGAATCCCGATACAATCATATATGACCTTGAAGAACCGCGATAAATCCTTTATTCTATTCCCATGGCTAACTTTGTAACATGAATCCCGATACAATCATATATGACCTTGAAGAACCCCGAATGCTCGCTCGACATCCTTGAAGCTTATTGGCTCTGGTTTTCTTCTTCGTCAAAGATAACGCTAAGACAAGCGCCTATGGCCTCGGGATTGAAAACTGCATTCAACTGCGAAACAGCCCGATTGATTGATTCGTATTCGGTTGATTCGTAATCGTCGCTAGAGGAGGATGAATTAGACATTTTTTTGGGGTGGTGTGTGCTTGAGATGGTTTAAAAAAGATAGAAGTATGTATGTTTGATAGTGTGATTTAAATTGGTAGTGTGGAAGTGGTATATATAGGAGAAGGAAAACAAAAAAAAAAAAAAACAAATCTAAACTAGCCGTTACTTTTTTAAAAATTTGAAAAAAACTTTTTTTTTATTTTGGCAACGGATACAAGCGAACGGGACCCACCACCACCACTTCTAGCTGCGTTCGAAATTGGGAGAAAGGCTCGGACGCAGCCGTGCTACTAGCGTCTGAAGCAGTCCATGCGTCGTAAGTGGCTCGGACGCGGGCTTAACGCCCTATAAGGATAGGCCTAATATTTTGACTTATATAGGATTAGAATTACATATGAATCCTTATCTTAGCCATGCATATTTACACACTCAAACAACGAACTGAAGCTATATATACCAAAATACAGAACATATATAGCCAATTAATCTAATATTATAAACACACTAGCTAGCTAGCTAGGAATCTTTTGGATTTCTGACCATGAGTCGATACTATTATTCCTGTAGTCTTTTGTCTTTTCGAAGTCTTTGAAGAATTCCTCATCGCGGTTTTGGAGAAAATATCCCATCAGATTCATCATCTTGAAGATTATCAATAAAGGGTTTAATAGGTATTGCGTTTTTGGGGTTTAAACTATATGAAATCGGTCTATCATCAACGATCACCACCTTTCTTAAATCCCTCCCTAGACGCGATAAATCCTTTATTCTATTCCCATGGCTAACTTTGTAACATGAATCCCGATACAATCATATATGACCTTGAAGAACCCCGAATGCTTTATTCTATTCCCATGACCTTGAAGAACCCCGAATGCTCGCTCGACATCCTTGAAGCTTATTGGCTCTGGTTTTCTTCTTCGTCAAAGATAACGCTAAGACAAGCGCCTATGGCCTCGGGATTGAAAACTGCATTCAACTGCGAAACAGCCCGATTGATTGATTCGTATTCGGTTGATTCGTAATCGTCGCTAGAGGAGGATGAATTAGACATTTTTTTGGGGTGGTGTGTGCTTGAGATGGTTTAAAAAAGATAGAAGTATGTATGTTTGATAGTGTGATTTAAATTGGTAGTGTGGAAGTGGTATATATAGGAGAAGGAAAACAAAAAAAAAAAAACAAATCTAAACTAGCCGTTACTTTTTTAAAAATTTGAAAAAAACTTTTTTTTTATTTTGGCAACGGATACAAGCGAACAGGACCCACCACCACCACTTCTAGCTGCGTTCGAAATTGGGAGAAAGGCTCGGACGCAGCCGTGCTACTAGCGTCTGAAGCAGTCCATGCGTCGTAAGTGGCTCGGACGCGGGCTTAACGCCCTATAAGGATAGGCCTAATATTTTGACTTATATAGGATTAGAATTACATATGAATCCTTATCTTAGCCATGCATATTTACACACTCAAACAACGAACTGAAGCTATATATACCAAAATACAGAACATATATAGCCAATTAATCTAATATTATAAACACACTAGCTAGCTAGCTAGGAATCTTTTGGATTTCTGACCATGAGTCGATACTATTATTCCTGTAGTCTTTTGTCTTTTCGAAGTCTTTGAAGAATTCCTCATCGCGGTTTTGGAGAAAATATCCCATCAGATTCATCATCTTGAAGATTATCAATAAAGGGTTTAATAGGTATTGCGTTTTTGGGGTTTAAACTATATGAAATCGGTCTATCATCAACGATCACCACCTTTCTTAAATCCCTCCCTAGACGCGATAAATCCTTTATTCTATTCCCATGGCTAACTTTGTAACATGAATCCCGATACAATCATATATGACCTTGAGACGCGATAAATCCTTTATTCTATTCCCATGGCTAACTTTGTAACATGAATCCCGATACAATCATATATGACCTTGAAGAACCCCGAATGCTTTATTCTATTCCCATGACCTTGAAGAACCCCGAATGCTCGCTCTCGACATGACCTTGAAGAACCCCGAATGCTTTATTCTATTCCCATGACCTTGAAGAACCCCGAATGCTTATTCTATTCCCATGACCTTGAAGAACCCCGTAAATCCTTTATTCTATTCCCATGGCTAACTTTGTAACATGAATCCCGATACAATCATATATGACCTTGAAGAACCCCGAATGCTTTATTCTATTCCCATGACCTTGAAGAACCCCGAATGCTCGCTGAACTTGAAGCTTCTTGGCTCTGGTTTTCTTCTTCGTCAAAGATAACGCTAAGACAAGCGCCTATGGCCTCGGGATTGAAAACTGCATTCAACTGCGAAACAGCCCGATTGATTGATTCGTATTCGGTTGATTCGTAATCGTCGCTAGAGGAGGATGAATTAGACATTTTTTTGGGGTGGTGTGTGCTTGAGATGGTTTAAAAAAGATAGAAGTATGTATGTTTGATAGTGTGATTTAAATTGGTAGTGTGGAAGTGGTATATATAGGAGAAGGAAAACAAAAAAAAAAAACAAATCTAAACTAGCCGTTACTTTTTTAAAAATTTGAAAAAAACTTTTTTTTTATTTTGGCAACGGATACAAGCGAACGGGACCCACCACCACCACTTCTAGCTGCGTTCGAAATTGGGAGAAAGGCTCGGACGCAGCCGTGCTACTAGCGTCTGAAGCAGTCCATGCGTCGTAAGTGGCTCGGACGCGGGCTTAACGCCCTATAAGGATAGGCCTAATATTTTGACTTATATAGGATTAGAATTACATATGAATCCTTATCTTAGCCATGCATATTTACACACTCAAACAACGAACTGAAGCTATATATACCAAAATACAGAACATATATAGCCAATTAATCTAATATTATAAACACACTAGCTAGCTAGCTAGGAATCTTTTGGATTTCTGACCATGAGTCGATACTATTATTCCTGTAGTCTTTTGTCTTTTCGAAGTCTTTGAAGAATTCCTCATCGCGGTTTTGGAGAAAATATCCCATCAGATTCATCATCTTGAAGATTATCAATAAAGGGTTTAATAGGTATTGCGTTTTTGGGGTTTAAACTATATGAAATCGGTCTATCATCAACGATCACCACCTTTCTTAAATCCCTCCCTAGACGCGATAAATCCTTTATTCTATTCCCATGGCTAACTTTGTAACATGAATCCCGATACAATCAATGTTTAAATAAACTCTTGTTAGGATCCAAGAACTCCAACACCTGAGAAGCATACCCCTCTGACCCCGCAGTGAAAAGCACGATTTCAAAGTTGTTTTTGCTTAAACATTGAAGAAACTCGTCAACAAATGGACGTTTCAAAATATAGAAAACACGTGTATCCCCTTGAAGAAGAAAATTGTAGGTTTTAGGAGGATCACTACCGGTACCTTTTATGGTGTGGATTAGAGTTTCGTCTAGCTAGGTCAAGAACCACGGTTTTCATCATCCGACTAGTAGGGTATTTTGATTCTAATAGAGGATTAATTAGAGTTTCACGTACGTATGAAAGATATAGCCTAGCAAAACTTTTTCTTTTTGCATATTCATAATGTTATATATCTAACTAGTAAACTTCTCCCCGCTTCGCGACGGTAACAAAAAACTAAAATAAAAGCGTTACATTCTACTCATGTAATTCAACTTTGTTAATTCATACAAATTACAAACATTCTGCAATACAATATGTGAAATCAAAAACTATCTCAAGAGCCTAGTTAAAAGTGCAGATTACCTCTTAATAAATAAGCCTTTAGGGGTTTTGTTTTGAGTGCTATATATATTTGAATCCTGAGGTATAGAGGCTTTGGTTAGTAATATTGTAGCTTCTTTGCGGCTGTTGTGGTTGAGCATTGATCTAACACTCTTGACCACAGAGATAATCTGCAACGGAAACAGAAAGAAACAGAATCAGTTATTGGAGGTGAATGACAAACACATGGTATATATGTTAAAGTGGTTAAAATGGTCAGGCTGGGCACGTCCGAACGTTGGATAATGGCATTTACAAAGAAAAAATCAATATGTTAAAGTTGATTACAAAAAACTGATAATCTAATAGTAATATACAAAGTGAAAATGCATAATTGTGTTAAGGGCGTTCGGCAGTAACATTACATCCTTTCTTCCTGTATGCAAAAAATAACCCAGTTGGTCTAAACTCCAAATCTTCTTGTGTTATTGGCCACTATGTAGCAAATAAACCTTGAGTGGAAGCAACAAATTTTTACCCAAATCTAAAGAGTAACAAAAGAATTAGCACTTTAATAGTAAGGGAAAATAATTAGAGAGGCTCCAACAGTTGGCATGTACATCATGTAACAAAAGACCAACTGAATTTTCGCAGGCTCGTTTTCGTATCAAAAACATTAGTAGTGATCAGCCAAAGCTTCAGTTTCAAGTGTTTTTGTAACCTTAAGATATGCCATTCTCGCCAAACATTCTATTGTCTGTCTTTGTAATGGTCAGCAGCAATACTACTTTAGCTTTTAAATTACATAAGCTTTAATCTAATCAACATTATATTGAGTATCATAACCCTAAGGTATCAAATGACTTGCTAGGTTCCCAAAAATACAAATTTCTTTAATCTAAAGCAATAGCTACATCATTTATAATATGAAATCACTTTGAAACCTAGCGCGTTTACATCCCCAAGTCTCAAGTATGGTACAGGACTACATGCTAATGGTCCTACAAACAATAATATGAAAACCATATAAACACCAAGTATAACTAAACAGCAGAACAAATAACATAATAAAATCACTTTACTTTCATACATAAAAGGAGCTATAAACCTTAAAGTCTTTTCCATAGCACTTTTTTTTATCTGGAGCCGTCATAATAAACCTAGTTGAAACTGCATAAATCAACTAAAATATCCACACACACAAAAATTAAGAGATACGAAAATTTAAAAATTACTTCAACTCGATTTTCCGGTGTAACAAACTCAAAAACATATCATATGAAGTTATATAATTTCATAATATATCAAGTTATATACATACCATTTAGCAATAATCACCAACAGAAGGAGGAAGTAAAGCCATCGAAATCTGAAAACACACCGTGTACAAATTAGATTATGAGCTCTTTTAGATTTTAGACCAAAGAAAAAAAGAAGAAGAAGATTGAAAATGGAAGAAAGAATTTGGGGAAATAGGAAGAAAATGGAAGGGGTAAAGTTAAAAGGAGGACAGGAGAACCGACTCGTACCGCATGCACTTACTATAGTACCAACAGCTACATTATTTTATCTCAGAGCACCGACTTATGTGCTTTGTTATGACAATTACATACATTCAATCTGATAAAAATAGGGAAAAGATGTTCCTTAATTTGGGTAGACTAAAGAACACCGATTAGATGGACGGACTGAAGCATACCTATGAAACTGATGGAAGAGATAAGGCGGTAGGTAACGAAGTGCTTTTGATATTGTAATTGAAGGCTGGCAGGTAAATAAAAGGGGAAAAAGAATGGCGGTGTAATTGAAAGCAAATAGAATAAAATAATAATTTTTTGTTACAGTAGTGATTAAGACACAACGCCGACAAATGTGAATTGTTGTTTTAATAATAATGTAAATTTATAGAAAGTCAAAAGCAGAGGATTTTGTTATAAGTGATCACCGACAGGAAATTCCAGATTCACTAAATCTTGTATATGGAAACATTACTAAAACCAAATACGAGTCATATTAAAAATACAATTAGAAATAGTGATAAGTGTACGTGCTCATCCTACTTTCCAAAAATTACAATCAAGCACTAATAATATATTTAATATTAGATCACAAAAGCGCATAACGCAACCTCATGGATGGTAGTTAAGTAGTATTAAATAGTTATATACTAATCATAAAATTTAAGAGTGAGCCTTTATATGAAAGTTATAAAAATTTTATGCAAGTTAAATATAGCCTAAAGGCTGCATTTAACATTTTCCATTACTAAATATGTAACAAAATTGTCACTGTAAATTGTTTTTTTTTGGGTAATGGGAACCCCGATGATTTTATATAACACCAAAAACTTTAGAGTACATGTATGTGACCATATGTCACATTCTTTTCATATATATGACAGCCATATATATGTGAAACACGCCAATTAGCAAACAATAATAACCAATTACATCCATGATCAACAATTTAAAAAACAAAGAAAGGCGATCTTGATATGATGTAACTAAGTCTCTTCAGCAGCCATCTGTAAACTACAATTATATATTCTCCAGCCATCTTCATGAGTCTATACTATGTTGATCATGTACCTTAGGCAATTCCCATTTTTCCATCAATCTAGCTACGTGCAAATTATTTTTGAACTTAACAGTAGCAAGTCTATAACGTACCGTCCTGATGACAATATCTCCTAGCTGGGCGTAGCTTCTAACAGAGTTTGTAAACATTCGATTATTTCTCTCTTGCCATACAAAATAAGCTGCAGCCGCTACGCATAATCTGCCAACGATGCTTTCTACAGTTTTCCTTTTAGAGATAGGTAGTAACCATGCCATTATGTCTCTCCATTTGGTGGATGGTTGATGAATATCCACTCTTCCTCTTACATAAGACCACACGAGCTCGGAATATTTACATTCAAAAAACAGGTGGTCATGCGAATCAGTACCTGTTTGACACAAAGAACAACACATTAAATTAAGGTTAGTTGGACCCCCCACATCCCAACTTTGCAACTTATCTTGCGTCTTAAGCTTTCCCCTTTGGATGAGCCACATATTAAAAGCATGTCTCGGGATGCATTCAGGGAACCATACAGTCGACACCCACTCAACAGAAGCACCTCTGGAGCGGATAGTGTCCCACACTGCCAAAGCCGAAAAGGGGATGCTATTGTTGTTGTTGTCTTTCCATATAAGAGTATCACTTCTGTTTGAGATCAGCAATGGAGGACGAATATGAATAAGGACCGGGAATAAATCATACCAGGCAATCGGCCATTTCCACTCATTATTATCCACCCCATCAGCAACCTTACTATTTAGGGAAAATGAAGCATCTGCTATGGCTCTAGGTGAGATAAATCCAGCTAAAGGACATTGATTATCCAATTACCAATTATGCCTATGTGAAAGAAAACGTGGTACCACCAACCGCTCACAAATAACCCAAACACCTAAGTTGCTAGTTAAATTACCCAAGCCGGTACCACCAAAGCCTAGAAAATCTCCCCAACAATTAGTTTGCTTGATTATCCAATTACCAATTATGCCTATGTGAAAGAAAACGTGGTACCACCAACCGCTCACAAATAACCCAAACACCTAAGTTGCTAGTTAAATTACCCAAGCCGGTACCACCAAAGCCTAGAAAATCTCCCCAACAATTAGTTTGCTTGATTATCCAATTACCAATTATGCCTATGTGAAAGAAAACGTGGTACCACCAACCGTTTCTAAACACGTTTACCAATTAACTCCTATTATAGATTTGACATTCACCGTCATACCATGAACCGGTGACAAACGACCATAGACAATCGAATTGAAACGATAAACGTATTCACCTAGTACCACTAACGATGAACACATAAACCATCAAAATCAAAAAAATAAATCGCAAGGAATTAATTGATAAAGATCACGACACAACGAGAATTGAATCAACTCTTGAATTAAAAATTGCAATCATATCATTCGTCAAGTTTCATCAAAGTGGATGATTAGAAATTTAGCCAATCATACTAAATTGAATTGCAATAAAGAAATTGAAATGACAAGATAATTGAAAAGTAAAGAGAGTTCAAACAATATGAATAAAGATCACCCACTTCGAATCCACTTGACTTCAGTTATGATTGCACACGAAAAAGTTCAGATTATTTAGAGTTGACAAGATAATCGTGAAAGGATAAAATGTTCGCGTGGTACCACCAACCGTTTCTAAACACGTTTACCAATTAACTCCTATTATAGATTTGACATTCACCGTCATACCATGAACCGGTGACAAACGACCATAGACAATCGAATTGAAACGATAAACGTATTCACCTAGTACCACTAACGATGAACACATAAACCATCAAAATCAAAAAAATAAATCGCAAGGAATTAATTGATAAAGATCACGACACAACGATAATTGAATCAACTCTTGAATTAAAATATTGCAATCATATCATTCGTCAAGTTTCATCAAAGTGGATGATTAGAAATTTAGCCAATCATACTAAATTGAATTGCAATAAAGAAATTGAAAGAAAACATATTGTACCAATGATTGTTGAATATAAATTGCAAGACAGAAAATTAGATACGATCTAGATGGATGTTCTTGAATCTTCAATGGATCAAATGATGAAATCTGCTATGATCCGTCCAAGACTCTTGGTAGAACAGCTCCTAGAAAGAAAGACTTGATGTTTTTGAAATTAGGTTTTTTTTTCTTTTTATATCCCCCCAATCTGGTGCAAAAGGGGCTGTAGCCCTGGTCTCCCCGTGCACTCACTGCGCCGCAGTGAGCATGGTGCGCTCCCACTGCGGCGCAGTGGTAAATCTCTGGAGAGTATTGTCATCTTCTCGACCAGTGACTGCGGCGCAGTGGAGCTGGTACACTCCCACTGCGGCGCAGTGTGAATCCACTGTAATCTTTGTGGGTTTGGCACCCACTGACTGCGGCGCAGTGGGGCAATAATCCTCCCACTGCGGCGCAGTGACTTCTTGCTGAAATCTTGTTTCTTCTTTATCAACATCACTCGAACACTCGGATCAACTTCTTGGCCAAAAATCGTCAGAAAATGTATCCAATGGATGCGCAACCTGCTACAAACCTGAAAGCATTAACAAACACCATAAACGCGCCAAATGCATACAAAATCGACTCAAAACACATACGAAAAAGGCCAATAATGATGTGGGCGATCTATATAAATTGGTCACATCAAATCCCCCCACACTTGAGCATTGCTTGTCCTCAAGCAAATCTAGAAACTAAGCAAAAAGCGTTCCTTGGCAATGAAACTATAGAAACAAATTACGAGTATCAAAAAGAAGCCACACCAAGCACGTCAATGACAAAAGTTGGGTGAAGCAGTTTTAAGCTTAAATGAAAACCCGAAATGTTTGACAATATCAGAACAGTCCACAAGCCTCAATAACACGACCACGCAAAAGTGAAACAAATGAGCCTATCAAAATCATCCTACTCCAACGAACTTACAATTGGGGTTGAATATATATGAATAATCACTCATTGCGCGGACGTGATGCATATCTTACCATAGGCTTGAACAAGGATCATAGCTCCACCGACATGGCGTGAGCACCAAGTACATCATCAAAATAGGCATATAGGACGGTTGTATAGTTAGGCTAAGGTGTATATGATGGAAATTTACAATGGAGTATGGGAAATTTAGGTTAGTGATAGGAAGTAACAAAAGTATAAGGTATGTATGAAATATGTACAAAATAGTCTAATCAAAACCCGTACCATTGATTGCCAACAAACTACCAACCCCTAAGATGTTACCCCGCTAAGACACCTCAAAAACATCAAGCAAAAACCGACACCATTGTGGTGTATCAACTTCAAACAACTTAGGAACAACCACATCTTCCATTCTATTCACCAACCAAATGATACAACAATTCTTTAGACATATAAAAATGAGAAGTACCTACTAGTAGCCCAAGTTCTTTTCTTTTTTTTTTTTTTTTATGAACCATTTTTACTCTACTAGTAGGCACCCTCTTACAATGATTAACGATGTCTATAACAATATACTTCCTTTGAACAATACAAGACATTCCCCAATAACTTGACCAATCGACGTATTCCCATATACCAAGAATATTCCAACTGACAATCCACTGAAGCTCTCCCAAACCATCCAAACAAACCAATGACAATAAATGGCCCCCAGATTAGACTATCGGTATAGTGAGGTATAATTAGGTAACGTTTACGTATATAAGTGATATATACAAAGGAAAAGGCTAAGTTAAAAGGGATGTAAAAGTGTACTTTGCACTAAGGATGAGTGCAACAAGGGTTTACAAAGGAAGGAAAGAAAGTGCATGAATAGTAAAGGTAAAAATATACAAAAGCAAAGGTGAAAAGAAAGAAAGAAAAAATACGGGTCAAACCTAATATGCCAATTCGTCATCCAATGTACTTATATCACAAAAGTGATCTCACTGCGGTCTCGTAACGATCATCAGGCCAAGTTCTAGCTCAACACATCACCGGCACACTCATATCAAAGAAAGTAACCCGGAAATGGAATAAATTAACCTCAAATTCGCACATCTTAGTTCAGAGTTCAAAATGGAACCCTTACTCCCGAATAAATCCAAGAGCCTAAGAGAGGGACAAATTACAAGGCAATCAATCCAAAACCGTAAACACCTAGCACATCTATAAATGAAATGATGAAATCTCACATTTGGGTGTTTTGGATATATTTGAGTATGCAAGTAATGTTATCAATCCCGAAGGACTAGCCAAATAACCGTTCAGAACACATTTCGCCGATTAAAATTTTTGCCAAGGAAAAATTTTATAGTAAAATTGCTTATTAAGTTATCATAAATTAAGTGACAATAGCAATTTACCACAAAGACAAGCTCAACTCAAGTTTTAAAACAATATCAACTTCTATCATCCCACCAAATCGAAAACACCAATCTTAAACATGCACATCAAAGTAAAGGGCTCGAATTGGAGAACCAAATGGAGACCCCTACCCTCGGATAAAATCCGTAGGCCTATGAGAGGGACACATCAACAAAACCGGTAGAAATCTCAATGGCAAAACAACAAAAGAGATAAACCCGGTAGCTTAAACCTATTTGCCACCCCCCCACACTTAAGATGGACAATGCCCTCAATGTCCATATTCGGTCAAACAAAGGTAAATAGGGGTAAGCAACATAGAAAGAAAAATAAGAGCACATACCGGAACAAGGACACATTCCGTTTTAAAACAAGTAAGTTGACCCCGCGTCACAAATGGCGCTTCCTAATAAGAAAGGACATTTTGCTTGGCGGGAGAAACAAACTTGTAACAAAACGGAAGGTGTGAGAGTTGTGTGTGCATCAAACAAACCAATCACAAATATAGTGCTGAACTTACTGCCAGCATATGCACACCATCACACAATCAATCAATTGATGTCATAGAATAAAGATGAGAAGAAAATCCATGGGTCCTCCCCCACACTTGGGTTGTACAATGGACATCAATCAACCTGTTTCATTGCATCACAAAACAAACCACAAATTCCCAAGCAGAAATTATCGTATCTAATTGTCCATGCAGAAAATAAAATAAACCAAAAGAAAAGAAAAATAACAGAGTACAATAATCCAGGACCATCAAATCATCATAAATCAATCAGCAAATATGATTCCATCCCACGGGAACGGATGGGAATCATAATCATCATCACTCACTGGAGCTGGCTGTGATATCCGTGTGGGAGACCTGGTGGACCAAACAAACTGTCCAACACCCAGCTAGTCGTCTCCTCTGGTGCATCACCTGAACCCGAAGCTCCAGCATCTCCAGCAAAACCCGAACTAGTACCTGCAAATAATCCAGGAGCAACAGAAGAAGATCCTCCAGCGACAGAACCACCAGCATAATGTCCAAACTGGACTGGCCCACGAGGAGATCCACCCAAGTCAGGAGGGCGCGGGGCAGGCATAGGGAAGAAAGAATCGCCGCCCTGGAGATACTCAGGAACATGAATGGGTGGTGGCCGGAAATCAGAAATCGGCCTCACAAGAGTAAACGGCCGCCCGTGGTACTGGGCATCCCACATCGGCTGGTAATAATCAAGAGTATAATTAGTATACGCCTGTTGTGATCCTACCCATGAAATCTCCTGATCCATACGCCTCTGGTACTCATCAAAAGACCTACTACTAGCCTGCTGCCCATCCAAAATCTGCTGAAGCTGGGATCCTATCCATGAAATCTCCTGATCCATACGCCTCTGGTACTCATCAAAAGACCTACTACTAGCCTGCTGCCCATCCAAAATCTGCTGAAGCTGGGATCCTATCTCTGTCAAATCAATACCTGCACGGCCTCGCCTCCTCTGAGGTTCCTGAGGGGCATCCTCCATCTCCTCATCATCAGCAGCCTCCACATCTGGAGGCGGTGCAGCAATAACACCTGTGTCTTCTAACAACCTTGCCTGCTCGTTCTTCTTCGGCTTCTTCACTATTTTGCCTATAATCAACTCCTTCTCAGTCAAACTCTCCTGCGGCACCTGGAAAGACAAGTCCTCCTGGCATTCATCAAGCTCAAAAACTCCCTGCCTCTTATATATCCTAGTGATGAAATGTCCCAAAACTAACTTAGAATCAGAGTGATTAACCATCCTATCCAAGACAACCATTGGGGCCAACGCAAACTTCCTCGGGGCCCCCTCAGAAAACAACTTAATTAACCACAAGTCCAACTGATATGCTTTGTCCCAATGGGTGGACCTCTGAACCAGAAATGTAACAATCATCCTATGTAACATCCTCAGCTTCACACTATGAATCTTGGACACGCTAACAGTGCCACCAGTCGGCCAAGCATGTCCCCCCGAAATCCATCTCCAATACTGAATTATCGACTCTCCATCACCCAGATCCTGCTTCACATACAATCCCTTTCTTAAAAGCGCTCTAAAATCCTGATTATCCAACTGCTCCCGCGAATACATACCACAGTAATACCCAAACTCAGCAATAGATAACTTCCTCGGCTGACCCCCACAGAAAAATGTAACTATCCGCTCCTCAAAAATATCCTTAACTTTATGAAGCTCCTTAGTCAACTTCAATGTAGAATAAAACTCAAGACAAATCTCACGAAAAACCGGTTCCCTATTGTTGAAAATCTCATGCCACATGTTACTGGTAACTACCCTACCACCAATCGGAACCTCAATACTAAACCATCTACGGATATCTGGCTGTATCCCATAAATCTGAGCAAAAGTAGGAGCAAGATACCTTGGAGGGCAAACTACCTGTCGATGAAGCGTGTAGAGTTTGTTTAAGAAGTAGTTCTTGTGGGGTTGCCTAGCCCCGTTGAACTCTAACCACGCGTGAACCTCACCCATATCGTTCTCTCCAAAATCTAAATCAGGAATTTCAGGCTCTTTCCTAGCTCTCTTAGCTGGGGTACCTGCGGTCCCGCTGCTTTGTCCAACATCCATCTCCCTTCTCTGCAATCACAAACATTTAAACAAACAAACATGAGATATAAGGACAGTGAGTTCCCACTGCGGCGCAGTGGGATTTGGCACCCCTCACTGCGGCGCAGTTAGGTTCGTAGCACGTGCAGGTCACATGGGCACCACTGCGGCGCAGTGGTCTAGAATCACCACCACTGCGGCGCAGTGGGATTTGGCACCCCTCACTGCGGCGCAGTGGTATGAATTTCTGGGCAAGTTCATACCACTGTCACGACTAGAAGCTAATAAATTAGGGGTAATTAAACATTAATACGGCCATCTTTCAACAATTAACATCACATAATCAAACATAAACCTCCCCCACACTTGTTCATCACAAAAAACTCCAATTTTTCGAAACCCTAACTTAAATTTCAAAATCGAATTCGGATAAACAAGTGTTCTAATTGAAAGATTAACTACCTCATCAGCCTCATTAGTCCATAATCAACAAAACCCACAATTTAATTCTGAAATTAAAACCCTAAAAATTAAAAATCAAAAATAAAGAAAATACAAAGAAAATAGAAGAAAATACTTACTTCTCTTCCCATGATGATAGTATAGAGATGGCAAACAAAAAGAATGGAGTAAAAACAAAGAAATTTATGTGAAGCAATGGGTGAATTTAGTGGAGGTTGGGGGGATTTGAAGGTCTTGGTTCGGTTTCAAGAAGAAGAAAGAAAGAGAGATAGACTTTTTATGGTAAAAAAAAAACTTATTTACCCCCTTTGACTAACTTACAGCCCCGCTCCACATGCTGACTGGTCAAAAAGCCTCACTGCGGCGCAGTGGGCTTCGACCTCCCCCACTGCGGCGCAGTGAGGCTTTTTGCACCCGAGGGACAGAGAATTTGGACTGAGGCGCAGTAAAGGTGTTCCCTCCCCACTGCGGCGCAGTGGGGATTCTCTGGTCCAGAATTCCCCTTTTTTACTTAGAAAAATTTTGTAAGACAAATTTAAAACAACTTACCTCAATCCGCTTCACACCAAATTTGCACCTGCACTTTCTTGACAAAATAAAATCAAATCTATCTAATAAAAAGAAAATAAATGCAATAAAACAATACGGGTTGCCTCCCGAGAAGCGCTTAATTTATTTACGAGTCGTTAGCTAGACTCGACCAATTTTTAAGCTTCATATTCAAAAATGGGGATCTCTTCAATCATCCTCTCCACTTGTTCTTCTTCCAAGTACAACTTAAGCCTATGACCATTTACAATGAAAGAACCGTCTCCATTTCTCTTAAACAATTCAACATAACCCGACGGATAAACATGCTTGATCTCAAACGGTCCAATCCATCTAGAAGTGAGTTTGGGTTGCTTAATCTTAAATTTAGACAAGAACAACAACACTTTAGCCCCAACCTTAAACTCCTTCCTACGGATCCTCTTATCATGCCAAATCTTGGTCCTTTCCTTGTAAAGCCTCGAATTCTCATAAGCACCTAACCTAAGCTCATCAAGCTCATGTAGTTGCAACATTCTAAGTTCACTAGCTTCCATCATATCCAAGTTCAAGTTCTTCAATGCCCAATATGCCTTATGCTCTATCTCGATAGGAAGATGACAAGTCTTACCATAGAGCAACCGGTATGGCGTGGTGCCAATCGGCGTCTTATAAGCCGTCCTAAATGCCCACAAGGCGTCATCTAACTTCTTTGACCAAACCTTGGGATTATCACCAACAGTCTTCTCTAAGATTCTTTTCAGGGCCCTATTGGTATTTTCCACTTGACCACTAGTCTGTGGATGATATGAGGTGGAAAAATGATGAACAACACCATACCTCTTCATGACCTTTGCTAGTTGATTTGCAAAATGGGTTCCTCGGTCACTAATCAAAGCTCTAGGGCAACCAAATCGACAAAATAACTGTTTAAGGAAATCAATGACTACCCTCGCATCATTCGTGGGCAAAGCCTTGGCTTCGGCCCATTTAGACACGTAGTCAACGGCGACAAGAATATATTGGAACTTATTAGACGGTGGGAATGGTCCCATGAAGTCTATACCCCAAATATCAAATACCTCACATACCTGAATGCTCTGTTGAGGCATCTCATCCCGCTTAGTTATGCTCCCTTGTCTTTGACAAATGTCACAAGTCTCTACCAAAGTTTGAGCCTCCTTGAAAATTGTAGGCCAATAGAAACCTGCATCAAACACTTTTTTACCTGTAACCGAAGGACCGTAATGACCTCCAGTTGGACCATAATGACAAGCATCAAGAATCTCCTTACCATACCATCTGCACAAACACGAAACAAGTATGGGTTATCCCAAAAATAGTACTTAGCATCTGATATGAGCTTCTTCTTTTGCTGGGACGTGAAATCATTCGGTATCTCACCTGCAACCAAATAATTAGCAATATCTGCAAACCAAGGAGCATCATCAGAATTAGATATAAACATTAAAGATTCATCGGGGAAGTGATCATTGATTTCCCCTTCACGAAGTTCCTCCCGGTGAGGATCTTCCAAACGACTCAAATGGTCGGCAGCCAAATTTTCAGCCCCTTTCTTATCCTTGATTTCTATATCAAATTCTTGCAACAAAAGAATCCAACGGATAAGCCTGGGTTTAGCATCCTGTTTCGAGAACAGGTACTTCAGGGCTGAATGGTCAGTAAAAACTATGGTCTTACTCAAAACTAGATATGATCTAAACTTATCAAATGCAAAGACCACTGCAAGCAACTCCTTCTCTGTAGTTGTATAATTTTGTTGGGCGGGGTTCAAAGTTTTACTAGCAAAGTAAATGGGCTTGAAATGCTTTTCCACCCTTTGCCCAAGCACGGCTCCCACAGCATAGTCACTTGCATCGCACATCAACTCGAATGGCAATTCCCAATCCTGACCAACCATGATAGGAGAATTAGTCAACTTCTCCTTTAAAACCTGAAAAGCACTCAAACAAGCATCATCAAATACAAAAGGGACGTCCTTCTCCAACAAGTGGGTCATCGGACGAGTAATCTTAGAAAAATCTTTAATAAAACGGCGGTAAAAACCGGCATGTCCAAGAAAACTCCTTACCCCTTTCACATTGGAAGGCGGGGGTAATTTGGCAATTACATCTATCTTAGCCCTATCAACTTCAATCCCTGCCTTAGACACTTTATGCCCTAACACAATACCCTCGGTCACCATGAAATGACACTTTTCCCAATTCAAAACAAGGTGTGCCCTTTCACACCGTTCTAACATCCTTTCTAAGTTATGCAAGAAAGTATGGAAAGAGTCCCCAAAAACCGAGAAATCATCCATGAAGACCTCCATGGAGGTTTCAAGCATGTCCTGGAAAATAGCTATCATGCACCTTTGAAAGGTGCCTGGGGCATTACACAAACCAAACGGCATTCGCCGATAAGAAAAAGTACCAAATGGGCATGTGAAGGTGGTCTTCTCTTGATCCTTGGGATCAATGGGTATTTGAAAGTACCCGGAGAACCCATCTAAGAAACAAAAATACTCATTACCTGCAAGTCTCTCTAACATTTGATCAATGAAAGGAAGTGGAAAGTGATCCTTACGGGTGGCATCATTAAGCTTACGGTAATCAATACAAACCCGCCAACCCGTTATAGTCCTAGTGGCCATGAGTTCCTTATTCTCATTCTCAATAACTGTCATGCCCCCCTTTTTGGGCACACAATGAACAGGACTAACCCAAGGACTATCAGCAATAGGAAAAATGATCTCCAGCATCTAACAACTTAATGACCTCTTTCTTAACGACTTCTTTCATGTTCGGATTAAGCCTCCTTTGTCTCTGACAACGGGCTTAACATCATCAACAAAATCTATTTTATGCTGGCAAAAGTTAGGACTAATACCTGGAATATCGGTGGTCTTCCAAGCAAAAGCCCACTTATGGGCTCGAAGCACAGACAAAAGACAATCCTTCTCGTCACTCGAGAGTGAGGACGAGATAACCACGGGTAAAGAAGATTCACCTGACAAATAAGCATACTCCAAATGGGAAGGTAATGGCTTAAGCTCTAAATCAGTGGGTGGTACATCAACAGAATTTGGTACCCTCGAACTTCCATCCGCAACAACCTCCTCAAAACTCTCATCCTCGGGAGGTGTCTCATCCAAGCTAAGCGCCATAACCTCTGCAAACAAATCATCATCAGATATATCTCTCGATCCTAAATCAGCAATCTCCTCATCTCCAGTGTCGGTCTCCATTAGTTCCTGAAACTCTCGGTCTAAAGCATCATCAATAACGTCAATCCTGAAACAAGACTCATCATTAGAATATGAATGCTTGATAGACTTTTCAACATTAAACACAATTCTATCCGTACCCACACCCAAAGAAATTTCCTTATCCTTCACACGGATGATAGCATCCGCGGTATTAAGGAATGGTCGTCCAAGAATAAGGGTACCTTCGTATCTTCCTCCATCTCGAGGATAACGAAGTCAACTAGAAACACAATATGGCCTACCCGGACAGTCATGTTTTCAGAAATCCCAATGGGATACTGAAAAGAATGGTCAGCTAATCTAATACTCATGCGGGTAGGTCTCAAAACTCCTAAAGCCAACTTACTCCAAACCGAGTAAGGCATCAAATTAATGCTAGCACCTAAATCAGCAAGTGCCTTACAAGTAAGAGTACGAATAGAACAAGTAATAAGGAAACTCCCTGGATCTTCAAGCTTAGGTGGAATGCGGTTCTGCAAGATAGCAGAACACTCAGCATTAAGATAAGTAGCTTTCACCTCATCCATCTTTCCTTTATCATTCACAAGCTCCTTAATGAACTTGGCATAATTCGGCATCCCCTGAATCAAATCAACTAAAGAAACATTAATGTGAACATTCTTGATCATGTTCACAAACTTGTCATACTGCTCCTTCAACTTTGCTTTCTTGAACCGCTGTGGAAATGGAATCTTTGGCTTGTATGGCTTAACTTCGGGTTCCACAGCCGGTTTTGGAGGTGTAACCGGAGTCTTCACGGTCGGATTATCCTCCATCTCAATCTCCTCATCAACATTAGCATCATTATTACCTGAATCCTGCACATCTGACACAACAACATTAGGCATAGGAGGTGGGTCATAAGACTTACCAGTGCGAGTGGTGATGGCTTTGGCTTCCTCGTTACGGGCTGGAGGTGGAGTGTACTTCTGTCCATTATTAGGACCTTGATTCTGCCCCTGACTGAACTGAGGCCTGGGATTCTGCTGAGTATTGCTAGGCAAAGTACCTGGAGGCCTAGAAAGGGCAACCATCCTACTCTCGAGATCCTTAAAGTTAACACATTGATTCTTCATGTTGATCTCCACCTTCCCATTTATCTGATCCAACCTCTCGCTCAAAGCCTTAGTATCTTCCCTGATCATTTGAATGCTAGTGTTTGTTTCAGCTTGATTGCTAACCAACTGCTTCATCATCTCTCTCAACTCGGCATTAGGATCATCATTGGAAGAGGAAGAACTTGATCCTTGGCCTTGCTGAGTCTCGTGTTGTGGCTGATTTTGATAGTTGTTCCTTTGCCACCTGTTACCTGAAAAACGAGTATTATTAGTAGGAAAAGAAGAGTTGTAAGAAGTGTTACCTGAGGGCCGGTTTTGGAAACCGGTGGTGCGCTGAAAGTTTCCTTGTTGTTGGTTCTGAATATAGTTGACATCCTCGCGCCCCCGATTGGGACAATCCTCAGAATAATGCATGTCACCACAATGGTCACAACCATCCGCTACAACCTTAACATCCTTTTCAAGAGCTCCAAATCTAGCCTCTTGAGATGCAAAACCTTTATCCATGCGTGAAGATAGCGCCTGAATCTCTCCAATCACCCCAGAATTATTACTAGTCTCGCCCTTGCAACTCTACCTTCCTTAGTTCCTCTATTCATCCTCTTTTCATTCTTCAAGAACCTTTCATCATCCATAGTTGCATTATCCTTCACCATTTGTTCCAAAATTTCATATCCTTCATTTGGTGTAATCTTGTTGAAACTTCCACCGAAGGCATAACCCAACTCTCTTTTAGATTTCTTATCCAAACCATCAAAGAACAACTCAACATACTTTTCCTTGGTCAAATCATGGCCTGGACAATTCCTCAACATTTCCTTGAAACGGATCCATGCATCTACAACATCCTCATCAACATCTTGCACGAAGGACCTAATCAAATTCTCCAACCTTCTTTGAGTTCTAAGTGAGTAAAACTCACCTATGAAAGCTTCCTTTAGTTGGTCCCAAGTAGTGATGGAATTCTCGGGAAGATCATTGAACCAATCTTCAGCATCTCCGGTGATCGAAATGGGAAATGTCTCAAGCTTCACGGCATTCATTTGGTTTTGACCATATTGGTAAAGCCGAGCCAACTTTTCAAACCTATCCAAGTGTTGGTAAGGATCCCATTTTCTTTTTCCATCGAATTTCTACTCTTCTATGCTCTTTAGATGATTCGCCTTCAAATTGAAAGTATGATCAATACCCGGAGGTCTAATGGCGGAGCCACGGGCCGTAGGAATAGTTCGGACCCTATCACCATAGCGAATGTTATTTGGATCTCTTGGTTGTTCATCCCCCATTTCCTCTTGCTTTACTTCTAATTTGAAAAACTCGTCCAAAAAGAACCCTTCCTCGTCCGAATCAGGAGTGGGTTTGGCTATAGGTGAAAATGGTGTCGGTATTGGTGTTGTGGGTTCAACGAAGTTAAACCTACGCCCTCTTGGTCTTCTCGGAGTAGACAAAGGACTATTCAAAGGGAGACCCGAAGAACGCAAGTTCATCAACTAAAACAATACCTGCAAACACGCAACTAACACAAACACGTCAAATGCACCTATGATAAGAAAAGAAAACTAAACTAATAAACAAGTAACTTCCTCACGCGTGAGAAAGGATCAAACCACTAATTAACAACTAAATCGGCACACATTCCCCGGCAGCGGCGCCAAAAACTTGATGTTGTGAAATCGAGTTTAAAAATTAAAACAAGGAATACCCTAAAACTGACTACTACACACTTGCGGGCAGTGGACCCGTTCATATATAGTATAGCTAGAAGGTAAGTCCAGGATTGAACACGGGGAATGGTTTTGAAATAGTTGTCAGCTAAAGTGGTTTTGGAATAAGGATGGAACCGTAGCCGAATTGCTACCTCACCTTGATAATATGAAATTAAAGAAATTGAAATGACAAGACAATTGAAAAGTAAAGAGAGTTCAAACAATATGAATAAAGATCACCCACTTCGAATCCACTTGACTTCAGTTATGATTGCACACGATAAAGTTCAGATTATTTAGAGTTGACAAGATAATCGTGAAAGGATAAAATGTTCGCGTGGTACCACCAACCGCTCACAAATAACCCAAACACCTAAGTTGCTAGTTAAATTACCCAAGCCGGTACCACCAAAGCCTAGAAAATCTCCCCAACAATTAGTTTGCTTGATTATCCAATTACCAATTATGCCTATGTGAAAGAAAACGTGGTACCACCAACCGTTTCTAAACACGTTTACCAATTAACTACTATTATAGATTTGACATTCACCGTCATACCATGAACCGGTGACAAACGACCATAGACAATCGAATTGAAACGATAAACGTATTCACCTAGTACCACTAACGATGAACACATAAACCATCAAAATCAAAAGAATAAATCGCAAGGAATTAATTGATAAAGATCACGACACAACGAGAATTGAATCAACTCTTGAATTAAAATATTGCAATCATATCATTCGTCAAGTTTCATCAAAGTGGATGATTAGAAATTTAACCAATCATACTAAATTGAATTGCAATAAAGAAATTGAAAGAAAACGTGGTACCACCAACCGTTTCTAAACACGTTTACCAATTAACTACTATTATAGATTTGACATTCACCGTCATACCATGAACCGGTGACAAACGACCATAGACAATCGAATTGAAACGATAAACGTATTCACCTAGTACCACTAACGATGAACACATAAACCATCAAAATCAAAAGAATAAATCGCAAGGAATTAATTGATAAAGATCACGACACAACGAGAATTGAATCAACTCTTGAATTAAAATATTGCAATCATATCATTCGTCAAGTTTCATCAAAGTGGATGATTAGAAATTTAACCAATCATACTAAATTGAATTGCAATAAAGAAATTGAAAGAAAACGTGGTACCACCAACCGTTTCTAAACACGTTTACCAATTAACTACTATTATAGATTTGACATTCACCGTCATACCATGAACCGGTGACAAACGACCATAGACAATCGAATTGAAACGATAAACGTATTCACCTAGTACCACTAACGATGAACACATAAACCATCAAAATCAAAAGAATAAATCGCAAGGAATTAATTGATAAAGATCACGACACAACGAGAATTGAATCAACTCTTGAATTAAAATATTGCAATCATATCATTCGTCAAGTTTCATCAAAGTGGATGATTAGAAATTTAACCAATCATACTAAATTGAATTGCAATAAAGAAATTGAAATGACAAGACAATTGAAAAGTAAAGAGAGTTCAAACAATATTGATAAAGATCACGACACAACGATAATTGAATCAACTCTTGAATTAAAATATTGCAATCATATCATTCGTCAAGTTTCATCAAAGTGGATGATTAGAAATTTAACCAATCATACTAAATTGAATTGCAATAAAGAAATTGAAAGAAAACGTGGTACCACCAACCGTTTCTAAACACGTTTACCAATTAACTACTATTATAGATTTGACATTCACCGTCATACCATGAACCGGTGACAAACGACCATAGACAATCGAATTGAAACGATAAACGTATTCACCTAGTACCACTAACGATGAACACATAAACCATCAAAATCAAAAGAATAAATCGCAAGGAATTAATTGATAAAGATCACGACACAACGAGAATTGAATCAACTCTTGAATTAAAATATTGCAATCATATCATTCGTCAAGTTTCATCAAAGTGGATGATTAGAAATTTAACCAATCATACTAAATTGAATTGCAATAAAGAAATTGAAAGAAAACATATTGTACCAATGATTGTTGAATATAAATTGCAAGACAGAAAATTAGATACGATCTAGATGGATGTTCTTGAATCTTCAATGGATCAAATGATGAAATCTGCTATGATCCGTCCAAGACTCTTGGTAGAACAGCTCCTAGAAAGAAAGACTTGATGTTTTTGAAATTAGGTTTTTTTTTCTTTTTATATCCCCCCAATCTGGTGCAAAAGGGGTTGTAGCCCTGGTCTCCCCGTGCACTCACTGCGCCGCAGTGAGCATGGTGCGCTCCCACTGCGGCGCAGTGGTAAATCTCTGGAGAGTATTGTCATCTTCTCGACCAGTGACTGCGGCGCAGTGGAGCTGGTACACTCCCACTGCGGCGCAGTGTGAATCCACTGTAATCTTTGTGGGTTTGGCACCCACTGACTGCGGCGCAGTGGGGCAATAATCCTCCCACTGCGGCGCAGTGACTTCTTGCTGAAATCTTGTTTCTTCTTTATCAACATCACTCGAACACTCGGATCAACTTCTTGGCCAAAAATCGTCAGAAAATGTATCCAATGGATGCGCAACCTGCTACAAACCTGAAAGCACTAACAAACACCATAAACGCGCCAAATGCATACAAAATCGACTCAAAACACATACGAAAAAGGCCAATAATGATGTGGGCGATCTATATAAATTGGTCACATCAACCCCCCTCATACTTTGGTACACAAACATCCTTCCAAGCTACCTTGGCCTTGCCTATTTTTATAGGACCTTTGGACCAAAGAAAAACTCGCATCTTTTGCTCAAGTTCCTTAATAATACGAGCAGGTAACACAAAGACAGACGACCAGTGTATGTGCATAGAAGATAAAACCGAGTTAATCAATTGTAATCGTCCTGCAAAAGAAAGTGACTTGTTGCGCCAGTCCGAGATCCTTTTCTCCATATTCTCTACAAGTATTTTGCAATCCTTGTATATCAATTTTGTGGATATAAGAGGGACACCCAAATACCTTACCGGCAGTTTACCTTCATCAAAGGGCAGAATGTTGAGGATAGCGTTCTTGACATGATTGGGTACATTACAAAAATAAGCCATACTCTTCGATAGACTAGGCGCTAGACCAGAAGCTTCTTTAAAAACTTTAAGCACCTCCATGACCACCATGGCTGATTTGGCATCACCCCTGGCAAAAAGGAACAAGTCATCTGCAAAACACAGATTAACTAGTTGGAGTTTATTACATTTATTGTGATACCTGAAATCCTTGTTTTTGGCGATGGCCTTCTGCATTAAAAGAGTTAGTACTTCCATTACTAATGTGAAGAGATACGGTGACATGGGATCCCCCTGTCTGAGCCCTCGCTTACCTTTAAAATATCCATGTAAGTTACCATTGATACACACAGAGAATGAAGCACTAGTAACACATGACATAATCCAAGAGACCATAGTACCATGAAATCCAAAACCAGTGAGTACTCTCCTCAAAAATTGCCAATCGACAGTATCGTATGCTTTTTGAATATCAATTTTAAAAGCACATCGAGGCGTCCCAAATTCTCTATGGTAATTATGCATTAATTCTTGCGTAAGGAGAATATTATCTGAGATTTTTCTACCTGGAATAAAAGCCGACTGGTTTTGACTGACCAAATCATCAAGACCCTCCTTCATACGGTTAGTAATGATTTTACTAATGCATTTGTAAATTACATTGCAACAAGATATCGGTCTATAGTCGGTAACCGCAAACGGAGTGCCAACTTTAGGGAGAAGAGCTATTATGGTGTGATTCAGCTCTCTTAGCAGCCTACCATGAATAAAAAAATCTTTAATTGCATCGCTTACCTCGTTACCAATAGTCTCCCACGAGTGCTTGAAGAATAAAGAAGAGTAGCCATCCGGCCCAGGAGCTTTATTGTCACCTATAGAGAACATAACATCTTTTATCTCTTCATGTGTCACCTCCCTGATCATCCTATTTGCCTTTCGCACATCTAATGATCTAGTGAATATCCCATCCAATCCGTTTAAATCAACAACATCAGCTTCACCCAAGAACTTCTCATAGTGTGTCGTTATAGCAGTTATAACCCCCCCACCTTCATGAACAACACCAGCCATATCCTTAATTCTTTCAACCCTGCTCCTGTGATTTTTGCATTTGACCGCATTATGAAAGTACTTAGAGTTGGTGTCACCTACTTGTAACCAATCAATCTTCGACTTCTGCTTTAAGAAACATTCCTCATCCAAAACAGCTTCCTCATAGGCTTTTATACATTTTGCTTCATTCTCTCTCAAGGACGTATTAGATGGATCAGCATCAATGGCTTTCTGAACAGAATCCAATTCGTTTCTAAGTGATGTAACACGAGCATGTAGATTACCTTGGGAAAATAATAGCTTTCTTAAAGGAGATTTGAGCTCCCTTAATTTCTTGACAACTTGAAACATTTTATTGCCGTCAATCTGTTTGGTCCAGCCTGTGGCGACTACATCTTGAAATCCAACTTTTTTTACTAGGAAATTGGCAAACTTGAAAGGCTTAGGTCGCTCTCTTGTTATTGATGGCATTTTCACAACACATGGAGAATGATCAGAGACCCTATAAGGCTGAAATATTGCGTGGGCAGCTGGGAATTCATCAATAAAGTGAACATTACCCATCACCCTATCAATCTTCTTTAGGATTCCAATGCCTTTTTTCGGTTTCTGATTCCAAGTGTAGTGCAATCCAGTACGGTTTATATCCATAACTTCAATCTCCTCCACACATTCTTTAAATTCACGCATACCTATGTGAATTGTTGAAGATCCCAAATAGCTATCCTCCAAATTTAAAGAGGAATTAAAATCGCCAAGAATGATCCATGGTTTTCCACGAACAAACTGTTTATGAGCACCCAAGTTAAGCCATAGTTCCCTCCGATTCTTATAGTAATTATCCGCATAAACAAATGAGCAAAATAAGGATTTCTTGTCAGCTTTGTAAACTATCTGGGGTATGAATAACCTGATATGATTGTGCCAACACCATAACACTAACCAAGTCCGAGTTCCATCCAACAATAATCCTGGTACCTTTATTACAGATGGAACCATTAGACGTCCAATCCCAGCTACGACAAATCATCTTACAAGTATTGAAAAACTTTGAGACATCCATATGAGACTCCAAAATAGCACATACGTTTAAGTGATTTTCAGAAACCACCCGACGAACCTCATTTTGTTTAAGAGGGCGGTTCAACCCCCTAATGTTCCAAGCTGCTATACTACTCATTGGAAACTCCATTAGTAGGAGTGCTTGCCCCTTCAGAATTTTCCTTTGGCTGCGTTCCACTGCCCATAAACTGCTCAGCTTCATTGTAAATTTCCTCCACATCAGAATCGGAATCAACATCATTACCTTTGGGTATCTCATATGAAGTTGGCTGTTTTTTCTTTGCATTCTCCGCGACCGGTTCAAGAAGGGAATCATTGGTTGAGACCCCATAATCATTCAGCAATACATAACGATTCTGCGATACAGCTGGTTGTTTTGAACTCGATACTCCACCCGCCTGAGAGCTTGGTTTACTAACAGGGCGATACATTAGTTTTTGTTTTTGTTTATTGAGATGGAACCCCTGTTGGTGGTTCAACTTGTTTTTCTTTTTTACCTCCTGGAAACCATCCGTGTCCATAGGTTGTTTATTTTTTTGCACTTGTTTAACAGCCTTGGGGCATTGTGTCCCTTCATGACCAAAGACATTGCAAGAACTACAACGCGGTGGCTTCCACTCATACTCAACTTGCATAACCTCTTTAACATATCCATCCCCTTCCATGTTAGGAATAGCCAATGTTAACACCTCCTTAAATTCTTTTTCAGCCGACAACTCAATTAAGGCTCTAGCATAGCTATTACGACCCCATGAATCCGTACACATTGTCGTTGTGTAAGAATCAAGTTGTTTAGGAGATCCCAATTTAGTAGCTAACATACTCAAACCATCATCCGTATAGGCAGCCATAGGGACATTGTGAATCTTAACCCAAACCGAGACATTCTTAATATCCTCTTTCTTTAGTAGAGTTGTAGGTGTCCACAAATTAAGAAAGATAGGCATATTTCTAATCAACCATGGACCACCCTCAAAAACACTTTGCATTCCATCTGTGGTAGCAAATTTGAAGAAAAAATAACCATTTGAGTTCATCATGACACGCTGGAGCCCATATTTCTTCCAATTGTTTTTTACGAAGTTTTCTACCACAGGGAACGCAAGGCGTTGACCCAGGAAATAACCAAAAAGGGTATTTGCAAACCTACTTTGGACCACCCTCACAGATTCTCTAGGGAGAACTACATCAACATCATCGAATTTTTCAGTAGCCTCAAGAATACGAAAGTTTACCTGTTTTTTATTCGCCATGCCTTTAACTTTAGAAGCATAAGAAGTTGGAACAGTTTTGGGTTGGCAACCTGCATCTTTCTGCTCATCACCATCCAACATAATACTTTTGTCAGTGACAACCTTAACGGGCTCATGTTGCTGTGTTATAACAACCTCTTCAACAATAGTAGGTGGCTGCACTGTAGGAAAAGAAAACGTTGGCCCACGACCAACTTTCTGATTTTGACCAGTCCCCATATCCCCTTCCATCTGTACCACATTAGGATTTGCAGGTATGGAGACTTGCGGTTCAACGCCTGCATCCTTGTCATTCACACTTTCCTCAATAATCTGTTGTACCGTTGCTGCACCACTATGAGTTTTATTGATGAATTCAGCACCATCGCCTACGGTTACAGTCTTCTTACCAAGATTACTAGTGCTACTACTTTTTTTAGGGTTTCTACCCTTGTTCTCTTTCCCCGACATTGGACTGTCAATGGACTGCATCGGTTGCCCACCAATAATTTCAATATTCGAGTTAATATCTTCTTCAATCAAAGTTGATTTTATGCCATTGTTCTCCTGCTCATCCTTTGCATTAGAACCATATCCCAATTCATATACATCTCCCTCACGTTGAGGCGGCTGCTTCTTAATCAAATAATCCTTTAACTTTGCAGGAGTCCTCCCCCTACGTTTTGTTGATTTACGATTTGGAGACATTCTAGAATGACCAGAAAATCTTCATTAATAATGATAGGAGGGAATTGTGAGGTGATTAATTGCAAGGAACAGCAACAATCATGAAGATTGAGCCATTCTATTGACGGATCTAAGGGGAATTAGGAAGAATTTTGGCAAAATTAGGTTTTCCACTTTTTCCCCAAAATCGCCACTTTCCCCCTGTAGACAATTACAGATATGTAATATATATATATAATATATATATATATATATATTATATATATATATATATATATATTATATATATATATATATATATATATATATATATATATATATACACATACAAAAAATACTGTCACTGTAAATTGTAATTACGTTTTCAATATACTTCATTACCATGTTCCAATTACGTTTGGTTCTTAATTTGTTTCACTCCATCAATCATCATGTCTAATGTTATTGATCTATCAATCAACAATTCCCAACTTACTTGGCCAAAAACTACAACTCACCCATTTGCAAAACACCTATAAACAACCATTATATATGGTCGGCCCTGCAGGTACCAAAGATGGTACAAAACGTATAGGTTATAATATCACGTATTCTGTGAGGATATACGTCTTCAATATATACTTCATCATCATGTTCCAATTTTATTTGATTCTTTGTTTCACTCCATGTCTTGTAACAAAACCAACGTTATTGGTCAATCCAACTTACTTAGCCAAAAACTTCAACTAATTACCCATTTAATTTGGAAAACACCTATAAACCATTAAGTGTATATGTTCGGCCCTTAACTTCAAGAATTCTAATGAACTGCAACTATATATTGCACGTGTTATGAGCACAGACGTTTAAAAAAAACGTGAAAAAAAGAATAGATTATATCAGCAATACAAATTTTCATAGTAATGAACTTTAGAGCATTTCAAAATTCTAGTAAAAAATAAATTATCGGTACTTAATGTATAGTTGTCTCTCAAAACCAAATTGTACTCCGAATTCTGGTACCAAATGCAAGTTATCAATGTTTAAAAACCAAAAATATCTCTGTGTAGAATGGTTCTCGACAAATTTTTATTTCTCATACTCCTCTTTTTATATATAACGTTTTTAACTTTCATTATCGTTAGTCTTACGTTCATGTAACATTTAAAGCATTAATATAGTTATTGTTTATGTTTTTACACAAAAAGTCTATACAAAATTACAAGTTCTTTATGCCTGAAATGTACAAGTTCTTATAGCATATAATAATTTTTACCAATTATTTCTATCTTTTAACTTTTGCCCTCTTGACACTAAATTTTTGGGTTCTCATGTTTTCATCAAATAACTTTCACATGGTTACGATTTTACTTTTAAACATTTGGTTTTGACTATTTTTATCTGTTTTTTTATATATAACGTTTTTAACTTTCATTATCGTTAGTCTTACGTTCATGTAACATTTAAAGCATTAATATAGTTATTGTTTATGTTTTTACACAAAAAGTCTATACAAAATTACAAGTTCTTTATGCCTGAAATGTACAAGTTCTTATAGCATATAATAATTTTTACCAATTATTTCTATCTTTTAACTTTTGCCCTCTTGACACTAAATTTTTGGGTTCTCATGTTTTCATCAAATAACTTTCACATGGTTACGATTTTACTTTTAAACATTTGGTTTTCATTATTTTCATCTGCTTTTTTATATAGATAACGTTTTTAATATATAATAACTTTCATTATCGTTACGTCTTACGTTCATGTAACATTTAAAGCATTAATATAGTTATTGTTTATGTTTTTATACAAAAAGTCTATAAAAATTACAAGTGCTTTATGCGTGGAATGTACAAGTTTTTATAGGACATAATAATTTTTAACATTTTTCATTTTAACCCCTTAAACTTTCTATCTCTTAACTTTTGTCTCACATCAAAATTTTCGTTTTTATTTTGTTGACACTAAATTTTTGGGTTTTCATGTTTTCATCAAATAACTTTCACATGGTTACGATTTTACTTTTAAACATTTGGTTTTGACTATTTTTATCCGTCTTTTTTTATATATAACGTTTTTAACTTTCATTATCGTTAGTCTTACGTTCATGTAACATTTAAAGCATTAATATAGTTATTGTTTATGTTTTTACACAAAAAGTCTATACAAAATTACAAGTTCTTTATGCCTGAAATGTACAAGTTCTTATAGCATATAATAATTTTTACCAATTTTTCTATCTTTTAACTTTTGCCCTCTTGACACTAAATTTTTGGGTTCTCATGTTTTCATCAAATAACTTTCACATGATTTTACTTGTAAACATTTAGTTTGACTATTTTTATCCGTCTTTTTTTATATATAACGTTTTTAATATATAATAACTTTCATTATCGTTACGTCTTACGTTCATGTAACATTTAAATCATTAATATAGTTATTGTTTATGTTTTTATACAAAAAGTCTATACAAATTTACAAGTCATTTATGCCTAAATGTACAAGTTAATAACATATCATAATTTTTACCAATTTTTTCTATCTTTTAACTTTTACCCTACATCAAAGTTTTCATTTTCGTGACACTAAACTTTTGGATTTTTATCAGACAACTTTCACACAGTTACAGATTTACTTTTAAACATTTGGTTTTGATTATTTTCATCTGTATTTTTATATAAATAACGTTTTTAATATATAATAATTTTTATCATCATTACGTCTTACGTTCTTATAACATTTAAAACATTAATATAGTTATTGTATATGTTTTTATACATCTTATTACTCTTTTACATATTTTTTTTGTTATTGTACATGTTTAATTGTATTTTTTACATTTTGAGTTCGAATATTTGACATAAATTTGGGTACAAAACTTTATCATGTAAAAAGCGTACTCCACGGCAACGCGCCGGTACAAAAACTAGTTATAACTAAAAAAAATACAACAAAGTAATGTTCAAGAAAAAAAATGTTGCTGTTAAAAATAACATCAAGCACATTATCTTATGCAACAAGGAAAATTTAAATGTTAAAACAATTATTACTTTATTGACATTTTATCATTATTATTATTATTATTAATAAAAAACGAAAAGTAAATAAATGTTAAAATATACACATTGCCCCAGCCACATCCACATGTAGTCGTGATGCACAATCAAAAAAGTCTCATTTATATTTAACGTACAATCATTAATCCACAACATACAAGTGTAAGAAGTACATCTATATTATACTTTGTAATAGGAATATAAACCAGTCTGTCTCCCTCTCTTTCTTCTTGTTTCTTCCAATATACAGTTATACCAGTGATTCAGTGTTTCTTTTGATATAATGGAACCCAACAAACTATCTTCACTTTCACTATCAGAAACAACCCACAATACCTTTCACAATTCAACCCCACCACCATCTTCCTCTTCTTCTTCTTCAGTAAATCGGCTATGGCGACCTGCAGCTCAAAGAAACATGAAAAACCAATGGTCAAGATTCAATTCACTTAGACAACAATGGCTGTCTTCATCTTCAACCGCTAGATCAAATGCTACCTCACTCGTTAACGCTTTTCTTTCTCAGAGGTATTTCACCAAACACCTTGTTTCCTTTGTTTAATTTCCCAATATTATGATAATCTTGATTATAACAAGTACATTTATCTATTTATCTAGAGTTTCAAGTATGAAGCTTTTTTAGTTATCTGGGTGTGTTGAACTCATATGATATCTGGGATTTTCTTTTGAGATGTTTTGTCAAATGTCTTGTTGGCATCCTTGGTTTTTACATGTTTATGTTACTGATTAGAATTAGGTTTAGTAGTTCTTTCTTGTTAAGAAGATTTATGTTATCTGGGTGTCACTAGTTATGATATAAGAATGTTGAAAAAGAACTTGTATTGTATGTAGCGAACTTTCAGCTATGCCTAGTGTATGTATTTGGCCTCGTATAATGTGTAAACGGCGACGTCACACTTGTTATGATGACGTGGCAGACACTTGTTACTAAAGTTTGAAACTTTTCTCACATTTAGGGATTCTGTGGGAATAATCTTGACGGGTCAACGAGTCAAAGTGACGTTTTTAATTGGAATAAGTCCAATATTTATTTAAGTATGTCATCGAATGTTTAGTAAGTTATTTTGAGTCATTTAGCATTTGAATTTACTGAGTCAAAGTCTAAAAAACGTGGGCAGTCAGCAAGTGGATAGATTTATGTGTTTTGGCAGTTTTCTTTAGGTAGTTTATTTTCTTTGTTTGACTCCATATTTTATGGATGTAGTGGGTGTAACCGTAGCATGTTTAAGGCTATATATGTAGTCTCGTTGTTTAATGAAAGTAATGCAGTTGTTCTTGTGAAAGTAACCAAAAAGCTTTCCACTTTATTTCTCTGCAAATTTAATACAAATCTGTGAGTGTGTAAGTGTATCGAGGTGCCTGAACCTACAGATTCTTGGGGGGTTGTTCAGAAGTCTTAGGTTGCATACTACACAGATGTGTAGTTTAGTAGTAGGAGTAGGATAAATTCTTGTTCAAAAAAAAGTTAAAAGTTCAATGCTTGCAATAGCAGAACAAGGATAGGCGGCTACATGTCTATAAAGTTTGTTCTTCTTGTTCTATTTATGTTATTGGATCTCATAATGAGGGACTTTGGTCTTTTGATATGTTATTTATGTGTTTGGTTCTTGGTGGTTATTTCACCATAGGTACATGAAAGATATGGAGTTGGGTGTTTTAAGTGATATGCCTAACATCCAGAAGAAAGCTTGTTGGAAGTTACTGAAGCAACAGGTGAAGATTAATTTGATGATTTAGATATATCAAGTTTCATGTGGTTAAATGCAACCTACTAGTATTAGTAGTATATTGGTAGTTTTGGTAAATAGAATATATACTTTACGTGTTCTGTATTTTCAATTTTATTGAGTGTTTTTTATGTTCTTTGCAGGCTCTTCACCGTGATAATCTCTTGTCCTCGTACAAGGACATGGTAGGCACATTACATAAACAGGGGTTATATTAGATTTTGGTTCAGCTACTATACATGATACTATACAATCAATACTAAAAAATCAAGAACTAAAAACCCACATCATATTAGAATGCATTAAGTATACACATGTACATTGCATATAATATGTATTAGTGCTGATGTATATCCTGATCGGCAGGTGGCTATAGTAGTTAACATGGTCAACACAAGTACATCCCTGAGATGTTTCCTTAAGGGGGGAACCAATAGTCCATTTATACAGTTTTCTAGCAATTTTGAGGACATCAATGACAATGGTGATGGTGGAGGGATACCAGTCTTTACTTTTTGGTCTATATCATCTTTTGGTAAATTTCACATCATTTACATTACCACTCTACTTATTTTCATTTTTTCAGCAGACTCTTGTCTTTCTTGGAACTAAGTTTTCATTTTATGATGATGCTAGAAAAAATAGCTAGTGAAATGGTTCAGATGTTCAAATTGGAACTAAATTTGAAGGTACAATTTTTTTGTCTTTGAACACTGCAATATATGTTGATAAACAAACATTTGTTACCATGTGGCTTATATGATTTATACAAGGGTTTGAATATGAAAATGCAGCGATTACTTGTGATAGAGTTTCTCTCCCTTACAGCTAAAGAAGATTTGATCACCAAAAAACCAAGTTGGTTCGATGAAATCTATGAAGGGGAACATGATGATTTGAGTAGGTGCAACTTGGATTGTAGAGAATTTGGATCAGCTGATTTGGCTCCTCCAAACTTGGATGGTTGCAAATCGTGGATTCTTATGCAACCAACTGGCCAACCAGACTCTGATGTCTTACAGGTATAGGACTCATAAGCTCAACTAAGCCTATTGTGTAATATGACTAGAGGAGGCCTGGTGGCGGATGAGTTTGGGTAACGGGTCATTTTTTTCAATACAAGTAAAAAGCGTTAGTTGAACCTACAACATTTTTAGCCGATAAACTTGAAAGATGAAGGTTCAGTTTAATTGTTCGTATCTTTCTTCTGTTCCAACTATAGTATTTATTGCTAGCATGTTATATCATTTCAAAACTAATAAGTTCTTTATATTGAATTAGTAATTGAATGTTAATAGTTCACCTATGCACTAACATGCAATCTGATGCTTTCTTATTCAACATTGAAATAAAGCAGCACCCATTAAATGTGTGAATCTGACTTCAGACTAAATGTGTATCATTTTGCAGATTTACTTAACAGCCTGGCTAACAGATGTTAACATGGATAAACAAAGGTACCCTGAAATCCTCATATCTACCAATATAACTAAAACAGGATTTAAGTATCCTTTGTACGACATGTGACACATTCTTTGAGCAACATGTGCCCCATTTTATTAATGTTTAAAGTAACTTTCGAAATGTTTATTATAAAAGAGATTAGTACGTTCAAAAAACATTAAATTAGTTAATATAATTGGGTTGTTTTATAAGTTGAAAGGTGTTACCATGAATTACAAATGCGGTGAATGAATAAATTTTTAAGATTATTTTATCTAATACCATGAAATTCATTTAAGTAGTTAAAAACAATATATATTAAATGATATCATTTTCTTAAATGCATTCTAAACTTTATGAACTATTTTCTATTCGTTTAAAAAAAAATTATTATATATATGTTAAATCCCTACATCATACGGGCATTTTGATATATATGATATGAGGGGGACAATCAAATAAGAACAACTTAAAATAAGAACACGGTGAGAACACTTAAAAACTACATTTTGATGCATTAAAAGTCCATAAAACTAACATAGTGTATAACTAATTATCATTATTTAAGTGTTTAACAACACATTAGTCTGTCAAAATCGGGAAAATCATGTTTTTTGTTTTGTGCATCCATCTTGGATGCATATTCATCAAAATGATGCATCCAACAAAAAACGTGATTTTTTTGATTTTGACGGATTAATGTGTTGTTAAACACTTAAATAATGATAATTAGTTATGCACTATGTTAGTTTTATGGAGTTTTAATGCATCAAAATGATGTTTTTAAGTGTTCTCACCGTTCTTATTCTAAGAGTGTTCTTACCGGAGTGTTACCCTATGATATGATATATGGAGTCTAAAAGTATTTTTTGATTGTTTAGAACATAGAGAATATATTTGTTTGAGTCTCATACTAGTCAAACACTGTAATGAAGTCTTTTTGAAAAATAGATATATTTTGCCACTAAATATTGTGTTTTCATCACTTTCTGGTTACGAGTTAAGCTTCTGTTCTAAAAGGGACATTTTTGCAATATTTGTCCTTAAAAGAAATGTCAATCTGATAAGGGCAAACAAGTAAGAATGATGGTCATACAACACCTGCCTCATAATTGAACTTTTTTTTATTTTATAGTACAAAGTTGTAAAAAACATGTTGCCATTAACCAAGGAAAGAGATACTCCTACAAAATGAAACAATGAAAGAGCCCTTATCGTTATTTTATTTTAATCACTGATGCTGCATAACAAAGCTTATAATCTCAACATGTTCTTTAACAGGGTGGCCGATATATTTTCTGAAGTGGGAGAAGAAATGCATGTTAACTTTGTTTCCTGAAGTCGGCAATGCGGGAAAGTAATCCTGCTTAAGCATATGTTTCTTCTCAATTCCTTGTTTCTGGTGAGATGAATTAGTTTTTGGTAAAACTTGGTATATATAAGAAATCGGCAGAAACACTGTTTTGATTCATGACAATCTTTCTTTCTGAGTAATACACTGTTAGGAGGTGATAATGTTAACCTGTTAACCTAGTACAGTATTTTGGTTGTATTTAATTGATAGTGGAACACATTATGAAACAGAAACGATTTGCTATTAAGGTTGGGGTTCAAATGTGTCCATATTGTTACTGTCAAACCCTTTCCGGACCTTCAACCATTTAGCCTAGATGATGCTCACAGTTAGCGTGGACCTTAGTCAGCATGGTGCATAATTACTGCCTGGAGACTATAACTGTATCATGTTGGTATAGTGATGTTAAATTATTAATGAAGGTAGAGTGGCAAAATGTACGGGTAGGGTAGGTTGGGTGGCGGGTCAAAACGGGTCCAGGACATAACAGGTCGGGTCAAAACAGGCAGTTTTGAAAATGGGTCGAAATGGGTTTCGGGTCATATGGGCTCACTTTTATTCTTCACCCATAATTCATAAGCAAGTGATAGGTTGTTATGATATAGTTATGATTTGTAGTAAATATCAGTTTTGTTACTAAAACTCTCTAAAATTACATTCTTTAAAAAAATTTGTATTATTTAGAAAGTTACATTATTATACAACACGGTTAAGTATCTCTAAATATATATATAAAAGAGCAACCTTAATTCATAATTGGAGAAGTATGGACCCTTAAGTTTAATTTTTAATTAGAGCCATTAGATCAAATGATGATGTCATATACCTTATTTAACTTTTTTAGATTTAATTTTATTTTAATAAATTTAAATTATTATTATTTCTTATTTAAGTTTGTAGACATTAATAATTAATGTTTTTAATGATATAATTATAAAAACTGATATTTTTATATTTTACATCATTTTTTATCTTTAAAATTAATTTTTATTTTTTTTTACAATAAAATTTTCTTTTTAATGTAATACGTTTTTATTAAATTATATTTTTGTATAGGATTTTTATCATATAACGAATAAAATTTGGTTATAGGATTTTTGTATAGGATTTTTATCATATAACATTTTTATTAAATCAATGTTTTGAAAATTAGACCGAATGTCAAACCGGCCTTCTTAATAAAAAACTAAAAAACAAATATGGAGTTTATAGTAAGCTATCACAATTATATATCAGAAAAATAATTGTATGAAAATTGCAATGATATTATGCATAATTTTAAGTTAGATTAACAACATGCGATATATAAATTGATAATTAAATTACTTAGTAATTTTAGTGTATAACTAAATTATTGAGCAAAACGTTAAAACACAAGTACAATGACAATGCAGACATATCCGGATGAATGAAAGACATCCAAAAAAACGAAAACCTTACTTAGCGAGACCTCTAATAGATGATGTATCCATTTTTCAACTGTCTGGTCACTGTTAACCGAAATTTAAACGACCACTAATGTAACTTCATGTTTTTTAGTGGTTTAATTCTTACCTGGTTAAATATTTGTCAACTTATGATATTATAAAAATTTAACATGTCATTAATTATATATGTTTCCCACGTATTACGCGGGTAATAATCTAGTAATATTTTAGAAGACAAAAATCATATTTAACAATAAAAAGACTAAAAAGTAAATTTATTTTGACTGATACACGTTCATACTTATTTATTTTTCACCTATAAAAAAAATAATAACATGTGAACATGAGGAATTGAATTTTTTAACAATATAATAAACCTTATTAATATAATACAGTAATAATCCAGCAAGTACGAAAAGTAGTTTCCAAATAAGATCGGGATGTCTCTCTCCACATTGTATCTAATAATATATTGCCGGTACATGGTAGATCAAACTCAATCATCCACAAGAGTTTGTATTATTTGACCCTAAAATCAAAATTTCAGGTTTCAATTTCACCAATTGGACCTGTTAGTATAGTTTATTTACCCATACACACCCAAATTACAACAAATCTTACTCGGTGTTGCCCAGGTTCATCCTTCCGGGTTGATCTTTTCGGCACTAAATGCAGGTCATACTACACACACATCACCACCACCCAGAGGCGGATCTACCATACAAGAAGACCTACCTAAGTTTTGGGAGAAATTTAGAGGTTATGTGATAATTATTTCAAGGACCTACCTACAGATCTGGTCAGGACCTACCTTGGCATCCTATTCAGGTTTGGTGGTGAATTTTTTTTTTTCCGGCGACTGTAAAAGTAGAAACCAAGAAAAAAGATGAAGATGAAGTGTCGTTCAAAAGAAAGAAAGAAATATTAATACTCCTTGACTAGAAATATGGTGGGGCACGTGTGACTAAAAAACCAAGAGTGTGCTATTGTTTTCTTTTTTTTAATAATTTAATTAAAACTTAGAAGTGACCTCCAACGTTTTTTTTTTTTTTTTGTCTATTTGCTTACCAACTTGGGAGTTGTGATGTATATTTTTCTTAGCTAAAAGTACAACCTATAATGAAGTAAGGTGTAAAGGATGAAACAAGATTTGGTGTTTTTTTTTTCCTTTTTTAATCTTTGTTAACATGTCGCAATTATTAATTAATATTTAACAATTATTAATTTAAGCCTTAAATTATATAAATTCTTTCAAAACAAGATTTGGCGTTTTTTTTTATCTTGGATAATATCTGGCAATTATTAATTAATATTATCATTTATTAATTTAAGCAAACTATATAAATTCTTTCAAAACATGGATTTGTATTGAGCACAAATTTATTTTAGAGTAAAAATATAAAAAATGTTGTGTGTTTTGAAGGCCCATTTTATGTTTTGAAGACAAACATGATAACATTATGTTGCGCTATTAATTTTAGTAGTTTACATATGTATTTTTGTATTGTATATGGGTAAATTTATAGTGGTTTTGGTATATATGCATTATTAATAATCTAAAATCGCCTTTGCATGAATTCATGTTTATATATATGCATTTGTGACCCGATAAGTTGGTCCGACCCATTTAATTTATTTTCTTTACTTGAACTAAGTCGTCAAGTCAAAATTAAAGAACTACGTAAGTTGAAATCCTGGATCCGCCACTGCCACCACCAGCACCGCAGTTTTGCCACGGAAAATGCTCAACTGTATATAGTTCACAACCATTTACCACGGATCCGCCATAGACCAATTTGAGTTACTATGGACCCGAGAGCATGTATCGCCTTATGATTTTTATGTGGAATTCTTAACTTTCCTTCGGATTATTTATTTTTAACTTTGGTTTTTTTTTTTTCCGGCGACTGTAAAAGTAGAAACCAAGAAAAAAGATGAAGATGAAGTGTCGTTCAAAAGAAAGAAAGAAATATTAATACTCCTTGACTAGAAATATGGTGGGGCACGTGTGACTAAAAAACCAAGAGTGTGCTATTGTTTTCTTTTTTTTAATAATTTAATTAAAACTTAGAAGTGACCTCCAACGTTTTTTTTTTTTGGTGAATTTTTTTTTTTCCGGCGACTGTAAAAGTAGAAACCAAGAAAAAAGATGAAGATGAAGTGTCGTTCAAAAGAAAGAAAGAAATATTAATACTCCTTGACTAGAAATATGGTGGGGCACGTGTGACTAAAAAACCAAGAGTGTGCTATTGTTTTCTTTTTTTTAATAATTTAATTAAAACTTAGAAGTGACCTCCAACGTTTTTTTTTTTTTTTTGGTGGTGAATTTTTTTTTTTCCGGCGACTGTAAAAGTAGAAACCAAGAAAAAAGATGAAGATGAAGTGTCGTTCAAAAGAAAGAAAGAAATATTAATACTCCTTGACTAGAAATATGGTGGGGCACGTGTGACTAAAAAACCAAGAGTGTGCTATTGTTTTCTTTTTTTTAATAATTTAATTAAAATCGCCTTTGTATAGAATTCATGTTCATATATATATATATGCATTTGTGACCCGATAAGTTATATATATAATATATATATATATTATATATATATATTATATATATATATTATATATATATATTATATATATATATATTATATATATATATTATATATATATATATTATATATATATATTATTAATAAAAAAAGACTCCCAAAAATTATTATTTATTTTATATATATATATACAACCTAGAAAAAACCCTCACATATTCTAAACCAAAAAAAAAAACCCACGGCACAAAAAAAAAACTCCACGTACGACAACCAAAAGATAGAAGCTACGATCAACTACAAAAGGTTTTTTCTTTTTATATACTTTGCTCATAATATAATTATTTATATACTTTGGTTATAATTAATCATTATTATATTATTTAACATTGAATTCTTATGTTATTGTTATTATTATTTCTTTTAATTTAGTTTGTTGTCCATTATAGGTTCGTTATGGCTTCTTCTTCAACAACAAAAAATAAAACCACATTAGTTCATCTTGAAGAGCTTAAACCAACACATGTTAACCATCATCTACGACTCCGTGTTGTGCATGTATGGACTGTTCCGGAGTGGAACAACCCGAAAAAAATCAAAACGTTCGAGATGGTCTTTGTTGATGAATTGGTATGTATTTTTCAAATTATATAGTTTACACTTTTAGAATATAAGAAACTGCAAATTTTTAATTTAACTAAAGTTGGAAAAAAAAGGGTAAACTAGAATCAATATTTATATGGAGTTAATTTTCGTATGTTTCTTTTTTAGCTTTCGTATTAATTAAGATATTTATATGGAGTTAATTTTCGTATGTTTCTTTTTTAGCTTTCGTATTAATTAAGTTGTGATATATGACTTGGCTAATCCAAATATTAAAAATTTTAATTTAACTAAAGTTGGAAAAAAAGGTAAACTAGAATCAATATTTATATGGAGTCACTCATGGCCAACTATACGTTGCAATGTCCAGGGTTAAAAGCAGGAAAGGATTGAAAATCCTTATTTGTGACGAAGATGGACGCCCAACAAATCGTACAATGAACGTAGTTTACAAAGAAGTTCTTCAAAACCTGTGACAATTTTATCTTCAAATAAGTCATTTACTTTGAATAGCACATACTCTCAATTGTTTTATGTTTGATTTTTAGGTATTTTAATTTTATTTGTTATCTATTTAATACACTTGAATTCCAATTTTTTAACTTTGATTAATATATTTTGAGACTACCCGTCCATTGGACGGGCCTGAGCACTAGTATATATATATATATATATATAGGGAAAAGTGAATATGTGGCTATCATGTACCCAAGCTTAGGTATAGATCCCTCACATATCAATTTTTTAATATTTGTTGTAAAATAAATAAATCACATGCCCCCATGAATTTTATGGTTTAAAAAAATGGCATGTGAGGGATTCTATATACAAGCTTAGATACAAGATAGCTACATATTCTCTTCCCTCTATATATTTTATTATTATCATATATATATAATTTTCTATCTCCAAGTGATATGTGTCATACCTCTCAGATCGCCACATCATCTTTTTTCTACGTGTCGTTTTCATGTTAGTCTCTTTAAGAAGATGACACGTGTACATCCATGTCATATCCTATTTGGCATTTAAATTTAAATTAATATGTACTCAGTAGTTTAAATTAATATGTAGGCAATAGTTAATTAAAACAATAATGATGCTAAAGTTTCAAAAAATTGCTCTAACTAAGCTTCGAACCCGCATATACAAGAATAGTACAGCACTTGAACAACCACTACACCATGTGCTTCGGGTCTTCCAATTTGTATGCACACAAATTTAAATTCTATTAGATATGTCATATATAAATAAAATAAGTTAGTTTATCAAACATAATTAATACCCACAAAGAATTTAAATGTATTAAAAGTTTATCAATCACAATTTAGTATATTGATTTATCAATAGTAATTAACCTAAATGTCAAATACACGAGTTATTTGCAACATATTTAAAATAAGATTTATTTATATGTAAAGTCACAAAAACTTATAAATTCAATGTAAAAATATACGAAAAAACAAACCGATATATTACTAAAATATTGACAAAATTGTTTTACATGTTTGAGTATAAATGTAATATTAATACTTGATAGTATTCTTATAATTTTGTTTACAATTTTATATATATTTAATTATTTGAAATATATATATTTCTATTTGAAGATATTTAAAAAAATTTAATGTTGAAATATTGATGAAATTATTTTACATGTTTGACCATGAATGTCATGTTAAGACTTAATAGTATGCATAAAAGTAAATTATTTTTTCCGTCTTTGACAGTTTTTTTACTTTCAATCTTTGAAGTAAAAAAATATCATTATGCATCCCTAAAGTTGGTTAATTTTTTCAATTGAATTTACTTTTGGATATTGTTGGAAATCCATCGAAGAAGATGATCGAATGCTAGAGTTTCATTGAAAAAAGTATGTTTTACAGAACTCATTAGAAGGGTAAATTTCAACTTTCGTCCCTCACGTTGTCACATTTTTCAGTTTTCGTCCCCGAACAAGGAGTAAAGGACTTCTATGCACTCGCATGTTAGTCACGTGTGGTGACTTAACGGAAAAAATTAGACGTCGTTAGCGCTAGGACCTCAATTGAAAAAATTAGCCGACTTTAGAGATACAAATTGATATATTTTTACTTCGAAATTGAAAGTGAAAAGTTGTCTAACTTTAGGGACGAAAAAAGTAATTTACTCTATATCATAATATAAGTCGTATGCAATAACCTCTATATTGGGTTTGTCAAAATCAACTTTTTTGTAAAATCATATTTAATCGAATAAAAAATAAAATTGTTTATCATGGGTTTCTCACCAATCTATTATTTTATCATGCTATTTTATTTATAACATATACTGTATTTCTTTTTTCTTTTCTTTTTTATTTTATTTTCAATGATATCAAGAGAATGTCACTTAATGATACATTTTACCAATTCTCATTCCATTAAAATTAGGTGTAAGTATCTCTTTAACAGTCTCATTTCATTAATAGATGTAACAACTTTGTCTCGAAATTGTCACGGGAAATACCTAGTTATATATATATATATATATATATATATATATATATATGGGAAAGATAATTATAGTACATGTACTTTTTATAGTAATGTATACTTATATATATAATATATATATATATATATATAATATATATATATAATATATATATATATAATATATATATATAATATATATATATAATATATATATATATATAATATATATATATAATATATATATATATTCCTTCTTAGTGGTAGTCATGTGGAAATAGTATACATGAAATTAATTTTTGTTTAAAACGGCTAATATTACATTAATCTTATCCTACTTCTAAATTACCCCAATATATTACTAAATTCACTATTGCCAAGGATTGAACCTTGGTCTTCAAGAAGCAAGAGCCCCTACCCACCCCGTTAAAGCTGGAATATCTAGTAACTAGAGTAATGTGTAGAAAATGCACATAAGAAAAAGCGTGAAGATCCGAATATATGTTGATATATAAAAATCAACTTTTTAAAAGATTATTAGCGCTTCAATCTCATAGGTTTTACAGCTAATAAGCATTCCTTCTTTTGTTAGGTTTTTTGATTGGAAAACGGACATAAATTTTGATTTAATTTTTACTATTTACAACATTTTAAATATAAAAACAAACACCACCCAAAAACCGAACTCACAATTCAACATCTAACTCGGCTTCATTGAGTTTCCAACTTTTCTAACCTATAATTCCATAATCAAACCAAAAACAAATATAAAACCCAGGTTTGGATACATAAACATCCTAAAAATCTGAATTAGATCTGGGCTTGTTCAGTTTTCAGCTTTTTCGGAGCGCACCTCTTAAACAGTATTTTAGAGAACCTTAACACTTAAAAACTGAGAATTCCCTTTCAACAAATAAGCCCTCATTTCGATCCAAGAATTATAGGAAGATAATAGTAGTAACAAATAACAAACAGTAACTTTTCCTCTTGCTACAAACTTTTAAATTTTACAATAATGCTACAAGGCAGCTGCTACTTTTCATATCTTGTGCCAGATTTTGTTCAACATTTCTCACAACCGTTTCAGGGTTCTAAAACCATCTGAAACAAAAAGACCAAATAATACGGATTCTGAAAACACTTTGGGAACCCCATTATATTGCAGCCATATAACAATACCCCATCTAAATACATATTTGATCCATTAGAAATGCGAGACTTATAACATTTTATCTACTTATAAATGGAATGTTGCTAACTAATTGGCTGAACTATCCAGTTTCACATTTACCGCCCAAACGAACTTGTATTTCTCAGGAATATGCAACCTAAAGGCTAAAGACCAAACTGCCATTCACTTTGGGTTTTTTTTATGACAGTCTATTTCACTTTCTACTGCATTTTATCCATTCATGTTAAGTCCCATCGTGCACGCTTCAGTGTTGCGTGCAAGAAAATTGATCAGGGGCAGACGGGTAATGAGGAGCAATGTCAAATAATTAGAGATCATAATGACAGGCATTGTACCCTCTCTGGAAGATTCTTGGGTAACTGGACTGCAATAACATATCTCTGGGGAGGAGGTTTTGGTAAATTTGAAGCTGCATCAGATGATGAAGCTTCAGCATCTGCTTGCCCCCTTCCATGGAACTTAGCAAAACGATTAATTATAGAAAACTTCTCTAGATCTTGACACTCCACTCTTAAATCTAATATCGATGCCCTCTTATCCAGCCTGCCACAGATTAAAGATTAAAAAATGAAGATTAATAAAACAGCAACTAAGTATTAACTGGGTTTCTTATCAACTTTTCATCAAGTTAAAACCTGCATATGCCAACTACAACGAATCTCTCTACTAATTGACCATACAGCATATTTCTTCAGTATAAGCGGCTATACTGAAACTTGTAATCCAAAGATACTTCTATATTGAACCCATCTCAAGCAAAGCATCAAATCGACAAAAAACACTAATATTCTGAAAGACCATTTTAGATATTAAACAATTTGGCCTCAACAGCAGAAGCCTTTGTTAACAACATTACAGGATGTGAATCTTAAACCTAATAAAGTTTAAACTAAACATGTCCCTTTTATCCTTCAACTCATTCTTGTAGACTATTGCAACTAGTATGAATGTCTTACATAAAAAGCATAATTGTCTTTTTGACTAAAGACAGCATAATTGCAAAATTTTGAGGCATATGAAAAAATTGACAACGGTACTCGGAGAAATAAAGACTTCAAAAGTTACCTTGAAAAATCAGTTTCCAGCTTATTTGTTTTACTCATGCAGTCTTCCACAACTTTTGAACAATGATGATCAACCATTCTCTCAGATTCTCCACCTTCATCAGAGAGGCTGCATTTGCACCGCAATAAGTAAAGAATCCCAGATAAGTAGGAAGAATTTGAAAGTTCTAAACTTTTAGAATCATTCTTACAGATTTGATCCATTATGAGAGGATACAAGATTGCATGCATCTCCAAGCGCCAATCGAGTAGCGTAAAATGCCACACTCTCATAGCTTGAAGTGACATCTTCTGAGAGAACACTGCTTGCTGGAGGGGGAAGTAGTTGCTGCATTAACTGTGTAGCTAAAATAATGCGCCTCTTTGGTCTCGGTATATCTTCAATAACTTCCCCATCAAATTCAACCTGTCACCAGCATATGTTTATTAGAAACTACAAAAAAAAAAGACAAATAAAACTTGAAAATAATATAAACACATGAGAAACCCCGCCTTTTCCATCAATCTATTGGTTGCTCTGGTCCACTCCAATGAAGCAGTGCTGCAAGCAAATAAACCAAACAGGAGGTTAACAAAAGAGTCTTGATATATACGAGTATATATATTATATATATGAGCGGTTATGTTTTTTAGTGTATGTATCTCACTAAAGTAGCAACTTCAACCCATTGACTTATGTATGACTAGGTCGATTCAGGTAACATTCTATCTCTTTATGGGTCAAACATGGTATGAAAAGAAAAAATACCTTACAAGAAACAGGTCAAATGAAACAAAAGCTATCCAGGTTTTACTCTTCGAACATAAACCTCCATAACTAATTACTACTGAAAAATATAAGTATTGCAATCATATTCAAGACACTTTTTATCAAAACCATAAACCCCATATTGGACAAAAAATGTTCCAGGTCAACACAGTGTAGATCAAATGTTTCGACCTGTACCAAAAAAATTACTGATTCGATCCATCTAACTTCCCAAACCCACTGATTAGCCAGGTCTAATAGCTACATATATATATATATATATAAAAATCTCTTTCACACGCACCAAATGTCTTGAAGATTTTTACTACCCCCCGATACTTCCTTGATCCACGAATGATTTAGTGAGCGCTTGCGTTTCTTTGGCCTCAGGGTAACCAAATTTTGAGCGCCAGCATTCAAGTGCAGCGGGGGAGTGGGAAATTGCTCAGCCAGCACAGATGGTGTTACTAGAGTTTTGAAGATAACACCCCCTTGATTGGTATTAGCTGCAGCATTTGCTAGCTCCTTTGAATCATGTGCCTCTAAACTACCCAAAACTTTCCCCACGTTAAATGTCTGTTCGATAGTCCTTGCAGCATCGGATCCTTGTGACACCATCTGACCACTTTTAAATGTTCCATATTTTTCAAACCAAGCTGAAGACATTTCAGGACTCATGTGTGAGCGCTCAACTTTAGCAGAAGTCATGATGTTACCAGGAATGACAGTTTGAGATCCATTTTGTTCAGATCCAGGTACATCTTTAGAAACTAGATTAGTACGTAGAGAAGTCATATTCTGGTCAACACTACCCAAAACTTTCCCCATATTAAATGACTGCTCAACTGTCCTGGCAGTTTCAAATCTTTGTGACACCATCTGACCACTACTAGATGTTCCATATTTTTCAAACCAAGCTGAAGACATTTCAGGACTCATGTGTGAGCGCTCAACTTTAGCAGAAGTCATGATTTTACTAGGTGTGCCACTTTGAGATCCATTTTGATCAGATCCAGGTACATCTTTTGAAGGTATATTAGCAGATAAAGAAGCCACATTCGCGTCAACGCTATCTGATGGTCCTGCAAATCTTGGCATTAAAGAACCTCCAGGCAGGACAGGTACTTGACCACCCAATAAATTATCTGAATCTTTCAATCTCTTCAATACCCTATTATTTGGGTCATTGTCGGTATTCTGCACAGCCTTAATTTGATCCAGCAACGAAAATTGTTGCTTGAAATTATTCGGCTTTAAAGTACGACCAAACGCTTCAAGATCTTTTTGAGCTGCAGTAGGGTTAAGAGCTGAAGGATCAGCGGAAGGCATATTAATGGAATCAGTGCCTGCTGCCAGTCCATTCATCATTTGACCTCGGTCAGCATTTTCAGTTGACTGCTCCCTAGTAAAAGTAATCCCCTGCATTGCACCATGCTTAGACATACTATTTCCTCTCTTATCTGTTTCTTGTTCCTCTATATTCTGCTGGCCTAAAGAAGTTGATTCCACAATATTTAATTGACTTTTACGAGCTTGAGATGCTGAAAACATTTGGTGACTTTGGAGATTCGACCATGCATTGGGCAACATCTTTGAGAATCCACCTTGTTGAGGCACACTAGAAACAGCAACAGGCTGAGAGTTAGATAACTTCTCCCCTGTTGAAGATTGTGAAAACTGTACTCTTTCACTTGATGCAGCATTAACATGAAGCCCAGAGCTAAGTGATCTTCCATGGGCGCCATCTGTTTGCCTAATTTGGAGGATATGCCCATTGAAAGATTCATTGCCAACCGTTATATGGTTATGAGGCTGACCTTTTGAATTAGTAAAATCAGAACCTAAAGCTGCAGAAAAGTTGGTCATCATCTTATGTCCTGCAGGTTGACTTTCATTTAGACCTGAAATAATCATTCGGCTGTTATTCAATTCTCCATGTGACGCATCCTGGAGAGGAGGAAGAGGAGATGGCTCTGCATGACCCTTGCCTCTTGGATTACTAGAGGGTTGAGCCTGACTCTGAAGATTAGGTTTAACCGCCTGCATAGCCAACGGTAACAGTTGCGAAGGTGGTCCCAGCTGTAAACCAATCCCCTGAGAGTTGGATGACTGACTTCTCTGATTGCCACCAAAAGATTCATCAGAGTTTTCTGGTTCAGGCATATCTGACGACAAATTCGGTTCCATGGAGGTCATATGCCTTGGCGTTCCATGGTCCCTTGATTGATCCACCTTGTGAAGAAGCTCCAACATATTTTGGCTGGTAAATTCAACAATGCAAATATCAACAAATGACATGCAACCTCTTATACATTCCCTTACATTTGTATTAAGAAGGGAGGGGAGGGGGAGGGGGGGTAATTCAACCATACCTAGGTTGAGAAGCTTTGTCAGTCGTGGATAAACCTCCAGATCTGTCATGGGAAGCAAACATATTTGGCACATGACCCGGAATCATGCCCTTGAAATGCATTTCATCAGATACTTTGGGAACTTCTTCAAGCTTCGCTACATGCACCTGAAGAGAGAACGGTGGTCATATCATCAAAAAGACAAGCTATGATGTATATACGATGGGTGTCAAGATATAAAAATGACTTTTGACTGGTTCAGGAGATTTACTTCTAATTTATATTATTACGTTGGCCATATGACCCGTTTAAAGAATGACAAATACCAGTCAACCCGTTCACAAGTAAACTTCAACCGAATTTTACAAACCTGGCCACTACTTCTCGCATGTCCAAAATTTCCTTGATCCTGACCTCCTAATCCTTGAGACTGCTGCAGAGACATGGCCTTTGTAATGGCATCTTGTCTAGTTCCAAAGGGCATTCCAACATCCTCATCAAGGTTTCCCATAGGATGATACTGAAACTTCCGTGGACCTGACGTCATTCTACTTGCCTGATTAGATATTATTTGTTTTGTTCTTGGGTCACCAGCATCTGATACTGATTTTTCTCTGGGGCCAACAGTACTAGGAAGGTGAGATGAACTGGACCTGTAGCTGTCATTAGAGTTCTCCCTTCTACTGCTGCTCTCCATCTCGTGCGTCTTTAGATCCTCCTTATCTGAACTATTAAATGATGATTCAGATACCTGCGGACCCCTACTCAGACGACTCCTTGATATCTCTGAGTTCTCACTCCCTTTAGATTTCACCGAGGAATCAACATGCTTCCACAGATTAAGATGATGGTTGTTTGGCAAGAACTGGTTCGAATGATTCCCACCCTGCAAGTTGCCTAAGTTCGACGCAGCAGCAGCGTTACTCAGTGTTGCTCTCTTCCAATCATTATTCTGCGACTGCTGTAATGAATTGTCATTCTCATTCATATTAAATCCAGTGCTTACGGAAGATGGAATAGACTCGTTGGTAATCCAATGATTTTGTTTATTAACTGGTTGGCTTGTTCCAGAATTCTGAGAAGTCCGCTGACCTGGTACAGAGTTTGTATATAGTCTGTTGTCTTTAGAATCTGCCTTTTGAAAAGTTCCACGGTTTAACCAATTGCTTCCTCCAGGAGAAGGTTGGTTCATTTGCGCATATGGATTATTTTTGCCATGATCCTGAAAGCCCAAAATACTATGATGCTTATTATTAACATTAGCATTCCTATTAAGCAGGCTAATATCATGCGAAGCTGCTTGATGTTTCCCACTGTCTTCATACGGTAAAGACTGTTTCGCATGTGGCAATTCAGAATTCTGAAAATTCAAGTCGGGCCATTCTTCTTGTACATCATTGCTAGAAGTTTCTGCCACCGCAGATTGCATCAGAGCACTCCAACTACCACTCTGAAGAGAAGGCAAACCACTAGCAAATTCATTATCATCCAGCAAACTTGACACACCTCCACTCATGTTTTTGCTATTGCCAAAGGCTTCCCAAATGTTATCATCTGAACCAAACAAAATTTTCTCTTCATCAGGATCTAAAGAAGCTGCATCTGTTGCTGATTTATCCTCTACCATCTCTGCAGTAGAATCCTGCACAGATGTACTTGATGGCGCATTTAGTTGCTGAATGTGGTCCACCTCCATCCTGGAGTTTGATCCTTGACCAAAAGTGCTGCCAAATAAACCTTTACCTGGAACCATATGTTGTCCTGAAATTGCAGCAAAATTACTCCCAGGAAACGAATTGCTGTGAGGATGATGGTTTAGGGGCCCTCTTGAGGAAGACACGGGAACCCCGTATAAAGATGGTTCCGCATGCTGCTGGGCAAAACCCATGGACCGCTGTGGTTGACCCTGATCAGGTTGCATGGCTGAAGAAGCACGGTGCAACCAATTTGAGTTACCTGGTGCAGGCTCAGCCCAACCATAACCAGAAGAATCAGAATTTGGATTGCCATTAACAAGCATGTGTGCCTGGCTTCCAGATGCCTGTTGTCTAGCAAAAGGAGAAGCTTGATTCGATGAACTTTGTTGGCGAGTATCCTCTTGCCTTTGAAGCTCTTGTTGTTTTTGAAGTTCATGTTGCCTTTGAAGTTCTTGTTGCCTTTGAAGTTCTTGTTGCCTTTGAAGCTCTTGTTGTCTTTGAATCCCTTGTTGCCTTTGAAGACCGTGTTGCCTTTGAAGACCTGTTGCCTTTGAACCTCATGCTGCCTTTGTACCTCTTGTTGCCTTTGTACCTCTTGTTGCCTTTGAACCTCTTGTTGCCTTTGAACTTCTTGTTGCCTTTGAAGCTCTTGTTGCCTTTGAAGCTCCTGTTGCCTTTGAAGTTCTTGCATCTTCCTGAGCATCAGTTGCTGTTGTAGTTGCTGTATGTCACCAAATCCTGACTGCTGTGGTTGTAACGGTTGCAGAAAACCTGGATGCTGACTATTTGCCTGATGTTGACCACCGAAAAGGTCAAAACTACCATGAGCTTCCGATGTCTCTGATCTAAATGGATTTTTTGGAGGTTGTTCAGGAACGGCTTCTTGCTGAGATTCATATAAAGGAAGCCCCCTTTGGTTCATATTACTTCGACCATATTCTGTATCCACACCCATAAAATTTGCTTCGTCTGGTCTTGCTTGAAAATTTTGACGTCCATACATGTAGCCATTCGAACTTGGCTGTTCATGATGAGACTGGGAGACATTTCTAGTAAACTCGGGTCTTGCATTTGTTTGTGTAATGTTGAAAATATGTGGGTCTGGAACACGTTGACCCCCGTGTCCTCTCTCAGTGTCTGCTTATGCACAAAAAGATGGTGACAATAGGGTCAAAGTTAGTTATTCCAATTTCATAAATTACCAGATCTAACAAAAGTATCAAGTCATAACTAGCGTTGGTGATGTCAAACCCTTTACCTGAAAGTGAGTTGATTCTAGCTATATTTGACATTTTGACCTCCCAAATTCTTAATAGAAAATTTAACAGGCCAAATGGGTCGAGCAGGTTGAAAGTATATTCAATTGCTTACAACCTTTTTAAACCATTACACCAAAAATAATTAGATCGATACGTAATTATACTGCTTTTGTAATCATACCTGATAGATTAACTATTAATAAATGTTCAACAGAAATGGACAAGAAAGTGTTTATGGTAGACCATCCCAACCAGTTTTAACCCGTTATAAAAATTACCCATTCCAGAATGCATGCTTTTCAACATATACCCGAACCCACACAATCTGTCCAACTATCCAATGTTAATATTTTTATTTTCACCTACAAAAACAGCTGAAAATATAACTTGAAAACCGACTAAAAACTAAGTAACCCATTAAGTTCTACTTAAAAGCCATTAGTGTTACCTGATTGTTGTGACTGTTGTGGACTGTAGTTTCTTGGACTGGAATCTGACAAGCCAAACTGTTTCTGGTTAGCGCCCCACAAATTGTCATTTATGGGCCAATTCCCATCGGCAACCTGAGATCGTGAACTCTGGGACAGGTTGTCTTGTGCGAAGAAATTGTGAACCCTGTCCCCAACTCCGTTGCCAGGCATTAATGATTTAGGCCCCAATATTTGAGGCTAAAACAAGATGTTATGTACCTTCTAGAAGTATGTAAAATAAAGAAATATCAGCCACCTCCACCTTCAAACCCAGTTATTTAAGTGTTTATGTATTTCAAGTAATGTGGTGTCACGCTTCCATTATGTTTGCCAATCTTTTGTATTAATCCTGCATATTAAAAATCAAGTGTTTGCATAATCAGTCAACAATAGAATTGTTGCCAAAAAAGCCATATTCTGTATACATATTTTCAGAACAAATCCATAACAAAAAATGTGATGTGAAATGTGCCCAAGACATCATCCGCATATAATACTTGCATATATTTGTCTGGTGATTGATTAAAGTCAAGTTCAGTGTACAACCCCTAGTCCAGAAGATAACTCTAGGCTCTAACACAATAAGAAAAATAGACAAAGCATATCATATATTTAAACATAATGGAACATAACGATTACGGTACACTTGATCTCTGCACTTAAAAATGTATGAGAAGGAATAAGATATCTCCATTATACATAAAAGACATCATGCAAGGGTGATATATCCTTAAAAATAATCTCGGCAATTAACTTCATAGATAGTGCTTTAAGTTATGACAAGATGGAGAAGTAATTCTATAATTACTAAGAGCTAGAAGGACGAAAATGTAATTTTTCTTTTCTGTCTTAGTTTAACATTAGATCCATGCATCAGACTATTTCCCCTTCCTCTTATATAAAACAATAGAAGCAGTCTCAATATGACTCAAATTAATACAAGACTCTTCTTTACTGGCATTATTTTTATTATAAGAAAACAATAACGAAAAATCATGTAAAATGCAACAAGCAATAATCAGTCCCTCTCATTGAGATACTGTAATATGGACCACATCAATACACAAGTATAGGGATTGCTTGAAATTGAACACTAAAAATCAGTTATCAATGCTCCATAAAACCAAAATGCTAACATGCAAATAAGTGATGGATTATAATTTGATTTAAAAAATGAATTGACTTTTGCACTCCAAATATTCACTAGAAAAAGCAGCATATTCAAGAACAAACATTGATCTGTGAAACTGTTTATAGGGTTCATGTTGACGAGCTGCATTAGAAACTCTGTAAATAGTTTTTAAAAGATATAATCCGTAAAATAACTGTAAAGGATCAAGCAAACTACTCAAAAGGTACCAGCAGCTTTTAAGGGTTCTCTTCTAGGCCCAAAAATGGGTTATATTAAAACATTATCAAACAAATGGTATCCCAGTTCAAACGTCAGCTTTAGTATCTACTATCTAGAGTCCAAGCAATGAGGTGTATGTGACCTCCTGTAGTATCTTTGGCAAGGCAACGAAAACAAGGTCAAACGTATCTTACTATATGCCACTTCATTCTCCATTTGTCCTTTTTAAGCGGCACATTTGTTAAAACATATTTTATTCTGCCACTAACGTCGGCATAGTTTTTAGATTTCTAATTTTACCTTCACATAGAGAAGGAAGACAACTTAAGCAGGTTTAAGTATTTAAGTTACAACACTAATCGATTAACACAATGATCTCTTGATTATTAGAAAGAACTTTACAACTTACTACCTATTTCCGCAGATGTCACTAATATTTTTGATGTTTCATATAGGAAATAAAGAATGAATTGATTATACACCACACACCTGTTAGTTTATGAAGACTCGATAGTATAAGCCCAGTTTAGAAGGCTGTTACAGCAGGCCCCTTAATTTACTTAGGCCCGGTTTCCTTGGTAACTTGGGGATCAAGTTACTAACCCTAATCTATGTATTATATATAGTTGTTATGAACTTGTAATTACAGAGTGAAAGATTAGAGGAAGAAAGCTTTAATAAAATCTTCTAGTAGCAGCCCGTGGATTAGTTCACACAGTTTAGTGTGAGATACCACGTTAAATCTCTTGTGTCCTTCATTCTTGTTATTTTCCCCTTGTTGTGTCTGTGTGTGTGCGTGTGTAGTTTAATTCCTAACAGCACCATGTAAAAAATGAATGTTTGCTCTATGCAACCCTCCACTAAGATAGACAGCAAATGCTATAAGTGAATAATGTGGAGTATGAGAAAAAAAAATATAACGTTTGTACAAAAAGTAGGCTAACTCATTCATTGGCTTCATTAATTAATAAGACATTTCCAATACAAAGATATGGTGACGCAAAAAAAGCTTATCTAAACTCTAAAGACTCCACATAGTTCATGTTAATCCCTACATTAGGATATTACTCAATATAGGTATTATATTGCATAAACAAAAGCTTTAAGTTTTTGACTTTTTGTCAAAAATATTAGAGAGAAATAAAAATATTAAAAACGAAAGAAATATTTCATTAGCCTTTCCTAAGTTAATTTCAAATTCATAGATGAGACTGAGAATAAACTAGAAATTGTGCCCTCGCAATGTGCGGCACCAGATTTGTTTCAAATTATTCAGCAATAATACGCGGCTAAAGGGTTGGGGATTACGCCGTCTGGCTTCACCGACTACCAGCTTTGCATGGTGGTCCACTAGTCCATGGTAGTTGTGTAAGAGAAAGAGTTAAAATTATATTATGCTATAATAGTTTATTTTCGATTTAACATAACTTACATTTACTAGATTTAGATATACTAAATTCAGTAACACTAAACTTATATGCCTGCACTAAAGATACTTGCATAACATGTATATCCGAAACACCAAAAGTAAACATGACAGTGATGTACAAGCCAGAAAGTACTTACATTAATCACGAAAAATTTTCTTGTCTCGGGAGTTATTCGTTATGATTTCAACAGATGCCTTTCAAAGAGTATTAATCTTTTTATTTAGCTGCTTACTAATAGCTGCATAAAAACCAACAAAAACAGCACAGTTAAAATGAGAAATGTCAGGAAAAATATATAAAAACATAATATACTTTCAGCTAATACAACATTGTTTGCCAAGTCAATAGCAAAAATAAAGAAGCAAGAGTACAACCTCTATCTACAATGATAAAATAAAATGATTTATGAGGCACAAGATATCATAAAGGATAAATTGACAAGCAATATCTGGCACAACCTTAATAGGACAGGCTTACAATGATAGCAAAAGCAACCTTAATATCATTACTCATTACACATTACAAAGTATACATTAACAGCAGAACCAAAGGACTAAGAGCTCCACTAAACTTGCTTAACCTCTTGGTAAGTCCAACAGAGCTCTAACAATGCACCTAGCGTACAAAAGACCTTCCTGTGCCGGAGGTAACTACTAGTTAGATCTTGTTGTCGCCTTGCTCAAATCCTCCGAAAAAACACCTTTAATCGCTCAAATCCTTACTTTGCTATTCAAACTAAAAAGATCCTACTTCACTTATACCTTATTTTACAAAAAAAACAAAAGATATATATGGCGCGCTAAACAAAAGACATATATTCGAGATCAGAAATTTATACAGATTAGAGTAGATGAATCAAAACAGTAAAACTTTGTATGAAACTAATTGTTTTCCAACATCATGAACTGCAAGCCCGTGGCATTTATTGTAGGCTATAGTGGACTCATGTCAACTCTAAAAAAAGTAAACAATATCTTTTGATATATACACAATCTCTCATAAGTCTTTCTTCCCTAAGTGATCAACCTCCAATCTGGTCATAAAATATGTACCATATATAATAATAAAAGCACCTATATAGCCATATCGGTGAAGCTACCCGAGCAATTACTTGGTGAATAAAAAAACCTAAACTTACTTAAAGACTCAAAGAAACAACCTTTCAACACAATTTAATGAAGAACACAAAAAGCTACCAAAAATGGCCCTACCACACGAAATCTAACATCTTAAAATTCAGCATAATACATACATTTCACAAATAAAACTACCTAATTTACAGTTTTAAAAACTTACTAAAACACAAAAAATCTTCACAATCTAAGAAAAAAAGTAATCAAACTCCGTAACCTTATAAATAAACTAATCAATTTAAAAAAAAAAAAGTAAAAGCAAGAATAAGAAGAAGAAGATAAACATGTAACAGTAAAGCCGATTCCTTTTTTCTAGAAAAGTTAAAACTAAATCAAAAAGCTGTTGCTTTTTTATATAATAGAATAGAAAATTTAAATTCCTAGGGTTTAATATATATATTATAGATAGAAGATAGATAGATAAGTAGTAATGAAAATTTGCTATTTCACACACATATATATATAATATAAATAAAATAAAAGTGAGTGAGTGAGTGTGTGTGAGCTGTACTTACAACATTTGAAGCAAAAGATGGACTGATTGTAATCGGAGGTTTATATAGATATAGATGTATAGATGTATAGATATATGAATGGGAAATTAGGGTTTGAATGAATCTGTGAATTGAAAAAAAAATTGGGGGAAATAATGATGAGAGAGAGAGAAAGATAAAGTGATCGAGTTTTTGTGAAAATTTCAACGACCTGTTAGAATGGGAGCTGTTTTGGTTCGGTTACGAGGCTTTAGGTTTGGATTGTTACGAGCCTGTGTGGTTTGGGTGGTGGCTGAAACTGAAAAGATTGCAAGAGTCAAGGCCAACTTACGTCCGGTTCACACCAGCTTTTTAGAAACGGGTTTGGGTTTTCTAGTCCGATTTACACCAATCCCGCGCCGAGTTTTACCTGCATCCCTCTCGATTTTTTTTTACTCACCAACCGAACCAACAAATCGTCGACGATAGAATGGTACTAGATTTTTGGCCCGTACATATACGGGCAGAAACAAATCATTGATTTTTGTTATACACTTAATACTAAATTTTAGACCCGTGTCAAATACACGAGTTTACATTATTATAAAGATTAGATTATTATCAAAGTTTAACTATATGCAAGCTAAAAAGTCTTATTAACTCAAAAGAAAAATAGCCAAAAAATAATCCTGAAAGATGTTAAGAACGTAATTAAAAATAAAAGATAGATGTTTCATCCAAAAAGTTGAGTTTACATGCATGTTTAGCTAGCAGAAACATTGAGTGGGTGGATTTTACTTGAAAGTTTGAGATTAATCGGAACGCTCCTTCTTCAAGTAGATGTCCAAAGTTCGGAATTAATGAATAATGGATTGAGCAGTATATTTTTTTGCCCTGTTAATAAATAAATTTACAGTCAATTTTTAAGATAAATACATGTTATGAATAATATATTAATGGAAGTGGATTACCTGTTCATCTACCAATACTTCAAAAAAAGGATAATAGTACAATTACTTTTAAAATCTTAATATATTTACATTAGATTTTATTTTTATTTTAATAATTAATTTTATATTTATATGATAGAACGTATAATTAAGATATATATTAGCTATTATTCTATTGATTATATATTAGCTATTATTTATTGGATATATATCAGTTATTATTCATTATCTATTATATTGGAATTAATGGTTAAAAAGTGTAAATTTGTGATTGAAAACAAAAAAGTGTAGATTAAAATAACCATAAATTAAGTATTTAGTGAGGGTAAAAAGTGTAAATTATTGATGGAAAACAAAAAAGTGTAAATTAGTGAGATTTTTTCTACAAACATTAATATAATTAAATATAATATATTAATATATTTGGATAATGATTATTAGGATTTTTAGTTATAATTAAATTATAATGACATCATCAATTTCAATTTGATAAAATCGAGAGTTATGATTGGTTAATAAGCTATTAGGTCAGTTGTCTTTTAGTATATACTAGATTTTAGGCCCGTGTCTAATACACGGGGCTTACGGCGTTATCAATATTATATGTTAATTTATTACTCCATCCGTCCCATTAGAAGTGTCATGTTTTTAATTTTCAAAGTCTAACATTTGTAACTTTGACCTTAAATGATTTTATTTGTGTTAGATAATACTTGATGAAAGTTATATGAATTGATTGTGTTTTAGACGTGTTTTTTAATGGTATAACTTTTATCAAATTTTATATAACACAAAAAAAAAAAATTTAAGGTCAAAGTTTAAAAATAAAGACTTTGAATATTCAAAGTAGGACACTTCTAATGGGACGAATGGAGTATAGTTTAAAATTTAATATACTATTTTGAGTAATAAAAAATTGATCTATATATCAACACTTTGAGTTTTATATTGAAATATTTTTTAAAAATATGTTCATCGAAGTTGTTTACTGTGACATGCTTAGCGATATTTGAATATTACAAAATATAATATGTCCACCAAAGTTGTAAATAACATACTTAGCAATATTTGAACGTTAAAAATCATAATAGGTCACTATCATTTTATTTGCTTTATTGTTACACATGGTGTATTACATTCTTACTTTACACTATTAGAAGTAATATCTTATATTTAGACGAAAGATATCTTAAATATTTCAATTAGAATATGACAATATTATATTTTTCCCTATAATGAATTATTTTTTACATGCTTTATTTTTTCTTATATGCGTCATGACAATTACCTAAAAACACTTAAAAATAATAGTACAATTACTCTTAAAATCTTAATATATTTACATTAAATTTTATTTATTTTTAATTAATTAATTTTATGTTTATATGATAAAACATATTATTGGATATATATTAGTTATTATTCAATTGGTTATTATTCTATTGGATAAATATTAGCTATTATTCTATTGGATATATATTAGCTATTATTATTTATTTATTATATTAAAATTATTGGGTAAAAAGTGTAAATTTGTGATGAAAAACAAAAAAGTGTAAATTAAAGTCAAAATTGAAAACAAAAGTCAACTTTAAGAAATCAAGAGCTGTGATTGGTCGATAAGTTATTAGAGCAACTATGCTTTAGTATAATAAAAAGATGGAAAATGTCTTATTAGATAAACTAGGTCTTTTTACCCGCACGATGTGCGGTTGTTTAATCAATTTGTCGCAACTATTAATATTATTATTGATAATCAATAAAATTTAGTTTAGTTAGCTTAATATTAATGTACGTGTTGTTTATATTTTTGGACTAAAAAGTAGAAACTAATGCCCAACTAAATACGTTGGAAACAAAAATAAAATATTTAATCTTAATATTATCGATCCATCATCCGTGTTTATCTATAAGATTTTTTGATGTTAATTTGATTTATGAAAAAAGCCATTCACCTTGAATTACTTAGCCTATAGAGTATTAGCCTTAATGAGCTAATAAGTAGTTTGGATGAGAAAACAGCTTGTTACTCGTAATTATAAGCTTTATCTCAACCTAAGTTTATTCAATAAACCAAGCCAAACACCACCGCTAACCAAAAGGTAGGTTAAAATAAACCTCAAATATACACCAAATTGTTAATATATTATTGTCATCACACTTAAAATGATTCTAATTATATCAAAATAAACAATCTCAGATTTCACGCATAGTATCCTAATCTCATCATAATCTTTAGTTGTAATGGTAAATATAATTAGTAAATAGATTTCAATATCTTATCAAAATTTAGAATTTGTTAAAAATATAAATTGTCAAAATAAATATGGAGATGCCACATAGGATTTTATCCTACGTGGCAATGTGTGAGATATTCTTTCAGTTGAAGAGGTTTTAGAATCGTCCGGTTAACTATTTTTTTAATATATATATAATAAATAGATAGATATAGATGATTACATATTAAAATACCATATATTTAAAAGATTATAATCACTGTTATACCTTTATTTATTTATATAACTTACTTCTTAAATTTTTTTCTCGCATATACATAAGTTAAGTTAAAACAACTGTATTAAATATTTTAAAACAGTTTATATTGATATTTTTTAGTTATATACTCATTGGAAATCTAAGTTAACATGTAGTTTTAATATTTTCTGAAAGAAAAAAAGCAATTATTGTATAGATAACATGTTAAAAAAATATTTAGTTAATTAAATGGTAGATTTTTAAAAAACGTTTTCTATACATACGTTATGTTAAACAATTGTATTAAATATTTCAAAACAATAGTATACATTGATTTTTTTATTTATATATACTCATTGATATAAGTTAACATGTAATTATTGTATAGATATTACTAAATTTTAGACCCGTGTCCAACACTAGACACGAGGTTTACGATATTATCAATATTAGATCTTCATACATTTAAGTCATAAAAGCTTATACTTTTGAAGATATACGGTTCCAAGTGTTATAATTTGCAAGTTGTAGTACAATAATCACAGGTTCGTCACTGTCATTATTAGCTGAGACATATTGATGGAATTGTTTGACGTAGTCATTCCACAAGGCACATGCTACAATAATTCTTCTATTATAGATTTTTTTTGAAACCAGTTGTACTCATAATGTGATATTATTATGAAAGATAATTAAGAATGAAAATATAAACATACTTGTGATCTTGTTATTGACATTCAAGTATATGTCTTTGATAATGATTTGGGCCCATAACACGAATAAGTTTATTTTCAATCACATGTCATATGATAATTAGATAACAATTAGAAATTGCTTTCATATTTTTTGATAACAATCAGGACTGTTGATTTGAGTAACAATTGTAACTTTAAACATTAATACGCAAAAAGTAATATATAAAAAGGGAGAAAATTTTGTACCTTTTTGATTGAGAGATAAAATGAATCTTAAATGGAGTTCATATTGATTTGATTTAGTATTCAAGTAACCCTCTGTTGTAAATCGTGTTTTGTTTTGTGATCGTCCCATGTTCTGTGATTCATATTGTGTTTAGGATAAGAATGTTGTATATCGTCATTTGTTATTGTGTTTGGGATAGGTATCTAGAGTTCATATTGTGTTTATAATAAATATTAATATTTTATAATTTATAAAAATCTAATCTAATATATTATTAAATTAGACGACATTATCAATATTGTATTGTGATACCAATATACGACATTTATATGTATCAGTTTATAATAATTTTTTGAAATAATTTTTTGTAGACAATATTTCATATGTTGAAATTTTTTTAATTAATTAAATGATTAAAAATTTTAAAAAAATCCCCTCAAGTTGATGGCTAAAAATAAATATAAATTAAGTATTCAGGGCTAAAAAGTGTAAATTATTATGAAAAACAAAAAATGTAAATTAATGAGACTTTTTCTACAAATATTAATATAATAATATATTTGGATAATGATTATTAGGATTTTAATTTATAACTAAATTAAATGATGACATAAGCGGAAGTCAATTTGATGAAATTAAGCGATTTGATTAGTTAATAAGTTATTAGTTCAACTGTATTATAGTATATATTAAGATTGAGATGAGCAAATGGTTTCTTTTAAGATTTATTTTATAGATAAACTTATAAAAGTTTTTGCAAACATAGAATTAAAATAAGGAAAAATATTATATGATGATGCATTTACACTAATTTTCACACATGTTAAATAGCTCCTCATGAATTTTTTAAGGTTTATGAGGGAAACATCATATAACTAGGTGATGATGTTAACATCATATAAGTTATCCATTTCAAATAAATTTTAATAAGGCTCCAACTTACATAAAAGACACAAAATTTATATATCAAATGTTTACATTTACATATCAGCAATTTTAATATATATCTATATTTGTACTACCTTATAATTTATTTAATAAACACCTTAATTTTTAAGTTTTAAATATCTTGTTTTCTATTTTTTCATTTAATGTTTATATTATATTATTTAGAAGTAGAAAATCATCCAATTAACAAATTTGGGCAGAAATGTAATTTCGTTCATTTGTAATAAAACTAAAAACTCTATCTAGTTACCTCCTAAGTACAAGGATATACTTAACTGCACACAGCCACACACTAACGAGCAGAGAACCCGTGCGTATGTGATGTGGTATGTTGGTAAGCCCATAATCATCCGACAAGAACGGTGTACTAGTAACTAAGACAATGTGTAATTCTAGCAGTTGGAGGTTTCACGAATCTAATTAAACTAATTAACATAAATAAAAAATTAATTAAAAGACGTCCGTTAATTTACATGAGTTTTGGCTAAATAATTAATTACGTAAATAAACAACAATATAAAAGCACTTGTTTGGGATCAGCCAGATGGTTAATTATTTACATATGGTTGTTGAACGACTCGACTCGACAGGGATTCTCGCTGATTCATCGGGGTCAATATGGTCAAGATTCGTGTTAAATTCACCCCACTCGTTAATTTAGATTATTGGATAAGATTAGAGTTAAAGCTTGTATTTTATGATTTAATCTATATGTAAACTAGGATTCTCGTTGTATTCATGGAGTCAATTAGTTATTAAAAATGACAATGATTCTTGCTAAATTATTGTTAAAATCATAATCGTCTAAATCTAATTATTTATTTTGGTTGATTATTGGAGTTTAGTGATCTCACAGTCAATTAAAGGCCGATTAATTGGTTTCGCATCATGTTTACTGATCCTAAAGACTAATTATAAACCGACTAATCTAAGATGAATTAACAAACAATCAATATAAGATCAAGGTCTGCATAAAATATGGATCTGCAATCAAACATAAAAACTATTCAACAAACATATAATAAATAACAAATAAAAACCTTACATGATCAAATCACCTAAACAAGGTATTAAATTACTAGTCGAACATTGTTCAATTAATAACAAAGTCTAATAAAATAAAAACATATTGTACGACTGTTGAAACTGGGTGAACTTTCGTAGACCCGACTAACCATATGTTTTCGGATCTTTGAGCCCGTAGGGTCATACACAATAGAACATCTATAATGTTTAACCATAAAGCTACGGAATGATATTTGATCATTTACGCATTTAATTAAATAGTTTTAATTAAATATTAAATTATACGTTTATAAATTAACGCGAGTTAATTAAGGATAAACGGATAAACCGACAACCGTTATTTATTAGTCGATTAAAGTTAGTTTTAATTGATTGATAAATAACTTATTAATTAAATGAGTTTAATTAATTAAATGAGTTAACGGGTTGGATAATTAATTAGTTAATAGTCCAAATTATATAATGTAACATCCTAAACTTTTTTATCATTGCTTTGACTTTGACCGTTAGTTGACTTTGACACCGCTAGTTGCTTAAATGCTTAAGTAATTAACTATTGATGTTTGAATGATAAATTTAATACTTGAACTAGTTACTAATGGTCATAAGATGTTATTATAGTTGTCGGATAGTAATTAAGGTGCTCCATCGGTCGTTTGAGTTCCCGGTTCGTTAGTTTGAGCCTTAACGGTCGTTAGACTTAAGTTAAGGGCACTTTGGTAATTGTGAAAGGGAGTGGACGGTTTTGAGGGGGATTAGGCAGCCCTAATCCCTAATTTTTTTCCAGAATTAAGTGTGTGTAATTGAAGGTGTGCCTCCCTTTGCCTTCCTTGCTCAATTTCTTTGATTTCGGGTTGAATCGGAGTGATTAAACGCTTGTAGATCGAATATATAATCATCTTTAAGGTAAGGATGGTAATCCCTACTGATTTTTGGTTATATTCATCTATTCAATTCGTTCATATATGGTCTTGATCAATTGAATACGTTTTATTGATAGAATCGGTGATTTCGGGTCATTCAGTGATTGTTATTGCAATCAATATGTATCTTGAGATTTCCTAAAGGTATGAAGTTGTTTCTAGAGTCATTTTAATGTTCAAATAGAACCAATATAGGGTTCACATCTGGTCTTGAGGTTTGATATGGATTCGATTGCGTTTGTGAGTCGATTTAGGTCATTCGGGTGTCAAATCGATTGTAAAATGAGTATAATGAATCCATGAATCAATTGATGATTTCATAATGATAAGTAAGTCTTAATTTGATGTGTATGAACTGTAGAGGTCGTGGTGGTTTGACATGGATGTTTGATGGTGGAAATTATTTGCAAAACAAATGGTTTATTAGGTCTGAAAATTCAGTCATATTGCAAAAATCATATCTTCTTTATATGAACGACTTAGGAGATGAATCTTACATTTCTGAAAACCTCTATGTGTCCCCTAAATTTGATATGAACAAAGTTTCCTGGGATTTTGCCCAGAGATATGCGAAAAATGTTGATTTCCAAAAATGGTCAGGTTTCGGACGAATTCTGCAGACTTGTCTTGCAAACGTCATAAATCATTCATTAATGAACTTCAAGAGTCAAACTTTATATTTCTGGAAAGGTCTTTGAATTCCCTACATTTCTTAAGAACTAAGTTTTGACTCATTTGGTTGTCTTGAGGCCGAAAAGTCTCCTGCAAGTGAAGGGCGCGAGTCAGTCTTTCGACCAGCACCCCATATGCGGCGCATATAACTTATGTGCGGCGCATATCGGGGCCTGGGAGGGTTCTGGGTGATTTTTGAAGCAAATATGCGACGCATATTCAAAGCATGCGCCGCATAAAGTGTCTGTGAGTCCGTTTGAGGTCCGAAACAAGCATTTAAGGGTCCTATAAGTGTACCTAAGTTAATGGATGGTTTGTAACCTTATTAGGATGGGTTTATACAAGTTTAATGACTATGAACTCGTTATAGGTCACTCCGGATAATTGTGAAGCTTGTTAACTTGTGTTTGGTGTATCGTTGTGCTCGTCATCAGGTAAGATACACTACTTTTGACACGCTGAGGCTTCAACAAACGATGGTTTCATAATTATAACTTCCCAATTGGTAACGTATGTTGTTTATGAGTATATGGGGTTACACGGGAGGTAATATGGGTTATGTAGTTGACCTTGGAGACCTGAAATGCAGTCCCTCATGATATGTATTGTAGTGCATGTTATGATATGACGTAGGATGTAGTGCTATGTATGAAGTATAATGTAGTGTTATGATATGCAGTAACTTGTGATGTTATGAGATGCAGTATATGTTGTTATTGATTGATGTTGTGCATGTTTGTATGGCTTACTCATCTAGTTCACTAGACTTGCTAAGTTGCCATGTCACGTGCACGTTTAAGGGCCCAAAACGTAAAAGCAGTAAACGTAGCAATTGTTTAGGTAATGCAGTCACCTAAACTAAATAATGCAGTGTCGAGCTCGTTAAACTTTGATGCAGTAAAGTGTTAAGCTTAACCCGTACTTGCCCTAGCCTGGCTAAGTGCGTTGACGTAGGTTACTTGGGTGGCTCCTTGCAACATGGTCATTGAGATGCAGTTGAGTAATACGAGGGGTCTGACCCGCCCTCATTTGTCTTGTACATACGGATTACTCGGGGATTGGCTTGCCATTCCTTAACGACGTTTGATGTTCAACTGAATGGTTGTCATCTAGTCGGGTGTAACTTATGTTGCACATTGACTCAGTTAATATGTAGTAAAGCAGTTAAACCATAGTAAAGCAGTTATGTGGTTACGAGTGTAATGAAGTAAAGCAGGATAGGCACATTTAGGGTGGTTCATCCTAATATGAAGTATTGTGTGTTTGATATGTGTTGTGCCTTAATGAAGTGGTTAAATCCATAATGTTTGAAATGGACAATTGTTTTATAACTAGAGTGTTATCTTACTTAGCTAATTCGTTAGCTAACACTTGTCTTTTGAAATGTGTTGCTCCCTCAGGTTTAGTGTAGCTGAGGTAGTTGATGAAGAAGAGCGAGGAATGGGTAGATAGCTTGATGAAGTCCTTAGCTACCCATAGATGCCGAACTTTCATAGACATTTGTTTATGATTGTCTTTAATGGAGTTGGATTATTATGTAGTCGGTTGTTTTGTGTTGGGCAGCCGACGGGTTTCTATTAAACTTGTTTTGATGATGCGATTAGTAACACCATTGAATAAAGTAAACCAAACAGATTTTAATGTTTCTTCCGCTTTATTTTGACGCCGTTAGGCGAAAATTTTTGGAAACCCGTATTTTTAAACGAAGGGTGTTACATATAATAAGTGATTAATTAAAATAAGGAAAGCCCGGTCCGTCCCACGAAGGTCCAAGGTCGATTCTAGGACCTTCCTTTGAGGTGCTTTTTTTTTTTTTTTTTTTTTTTTTTTTTTTTTTTTTTTTTTTTTTTTTTTTTTTTTTTTTTTTTTTTTTTTTTTTTTTTTTTTTTTTTTTTTTTTTTTTTTGTTTTTTTTTTTTGTGTTGGATGAAAGTTATGAGAGGGAAAAAGGGTTTTTAGTTTTCTTATTTGATTAGAAAACTATGCCTATATAAACCCCTCAAATCCCTAATTAATTCATTCATTCACAATAACCCTTACACACACTTAAAGGTGGAAATCTCTTTTCTCCTTTAAGTGGATCGAAATTCACTAGCCAAAAGAAACAAAATCCCAAACTTGTTTTAGGTTTAATTATTTAGGGTTTTAGTTAAACTCTAAATTAGTTTCAACAAAAGGTTTATTGCCTTTTGTGTTTGGTTGAAGTCGAAATTCAAGAACCCTAAGAAGGGATTCGAATTCGACTCTCTACTTCATAGAGAGGTCGAATTTGACCTTAGGGTATTAGTTAGGGTTTCGGTTGGTTGCGGTCGTAAGCTTAAAGGTGTCTAGCATATCCTTGTTCGTGCACACACTTACGGAGGGTTTCTACACTTGGAATCTTGTTTCCGGAATCTTCCACATCATGAGGGATCTTGTCTACCGCAACGAGGTTAGTTTGTATTTAATTAAGTTACTTATATTGCATTGCATGGTGATTTTGAGTAAGGGATATTAAATAGTTTAATAGTTTATTAACACGCTTCCGCCGTGCACTCTGTTTTAATTTGTTACTCAAACCGGGTCGGTCACCCGACCCATTTAATGTTATTCGGTTAATAAAATCCCAACAGTGGTATCAGAGCGTCCATGCATGGTATAAGTACTTACCTTGATTTTTAGTCTTGAATAAGATTACTTACGTTCAATTTCGTATATATATTATATATGTGTATATATGTCATGTATCTCCAATAACTATAAAACAACATTTTAAATTCATTTATGAAAAAACCATACCCTTTGGATTGAAAACCATTTTAAATTATGACCTTTAGATTTATTGCTGACCTCATATTCATAATTTAGATTGAATGAAATTTACGTTGCCTTTCACATTAAAGTTATAGAAACTACTTCCCTTATAGATGTACATTAATTTAAGCAATTTACGTACGTTCCTTTTCGTATTACCACTGGACTAATTCTCGTGTTAGGGATTATTTATAACATTTAAAATTATCAATGTACGTTAATTTAAATTTAAATGTTAAAATGTAGGTAATATATGATTAAAAAAATATAGTTCTAAACCATTAAATGAATATATTTTATTTCATCCTTTATAATATTTTTTTTTGACAGTATATATTTATAGACATTTGTTGTTTATCGTCACCTTAAAATAATTTTTGATTTAACTCGAGATATCACAATGTACAACTGTTAATAACAATTTACATGAGCATTATACCATCTATTTTTTACTCAAACTAATGTATCAATTTGCTGGAAAAATAAATGAATTTTTAACCTCAAAAGTTAGAAACTAATAAAACAAAAGAATTATTAATTTAACAGCTATAAAATTATTTAAAAATCGTCGTTGACTTTTGCTAATTATATTAAAGATTTGGTTTAAGATAAGAATTATTTAGTAAAATCAAAATAATTATTAGTTAAGTATTTAGTGAGACTAAAAGTGTAAGTAATTGATTGAAACAAAAAAGTGTGAATTAGTGAGACTTTTTCTATAAATACTAGTATAAATCTAATATACCAATATATTTGGATAATGATTATTAGGATTTTTAATTTTCAATTAGATCAATAATGACATCATAAATGTTCTTTTGAGAATTGAAAAGCTATACTTGGTTGTTAGGCCAATTATCTTTTAGTATATTTAAATATTGGTATGTGAGAGTTTCTTATTTAAGTTTAAATGATGGACAACACCATATTCACTTTTCTTTAATTATAATTATGAGTAATGATGGATCCTCCTAATTGATTAACCTAATTATCCTCCGAATCATAAGATGAAACCAGATGAAAAAATCAAAAGGGGTGATGAATGAAAGAAATGAATGGATTAAACATGTCAAAATATTATGGTATTATGAGAATTATTAAGACTAAAGTTTTAAAAAGATCAATCATTTCCTATAATTACACATATATATGTTACATCCCCTGCAATAACAACAATAATAATTTCACTTGTTATTGCAATAATAACATTGAAATCATGTGTAGATCAGTAAATGTAACCAACATCTTAATAACAACACATATTGATGAGACTGGTGCTTCCATTCTTAATCAAGTGAAATATTATTGTAACCAACATTATAATTAAAATCAAATTGAGGCACTCATTGTTATAAAAAATTGAAGATGTGTTGTTATTAAGATTTTTTTTCTCTTTATATTTTTAAGTAATTTACCAGGGATCGAATCTCAATTCCCCATGGTTTCGGGCATTTACCTCTTCAGACGCGTGCGGGCCGTGTTATCGCACCCTTGGTCTCCAGGGGTGCCTTCGGGTTCCAACCTCTAGCATACTGCCCGCTTGGATGTCACTGCTAGGGTTCGAGCCACTAACCAACTAACACGCCGTTCTAAAAAAAAAAAAAAAAATAGAGAAATTAAATAACCGGATTTTTAACTTTTTTTTTATATTATTTTTGTTAATAAGGAATAGTGTTTAAATATTTTATTTTGGTTGTCTTCCATTAATAAGAAATTATAGATATAAATATAATAATTCATAATGATATATATTTTTGAAACAAAATTTGGAAAACAACTTGCATTGTTTTTAGAGTTAATTACTGAAATGGTACCTCACGTTTGGCCCATATTACTGGTTTCATACCTTTCCTTTCGAAATTACGCTGATCATACCCCATGTATTCAATTCTCCACTCGCACCATACTTTTGCCCAACGCCGTCATGAAGCCGTTAAAACCCCCCTCACGTGACTTGCACGTGAGGGGTAAAAATGTAATTTCGCACCTGCAGCTGCTTTTAAATACTAATTTACGTTCCAAAACAACCACATTTTCTCCCAAAATTCATTTCCCCCCTTTTTCATACTTTCCCACCAAAAAATTAGGGTTTTTCGCCCTAAATCGAATCCAACACAGCATGGTGATTTGTTGGTGTGGAAGGAAGGCAATAGTTCGTACTTCATGGACTGACATTAATCCTGGACGTCGATTCTACTGCTGTCCACAACAGGTACCAATTTTTGCCCTAAATTATTTTCCAATTATTTTCTTTAATTTTCGAATTAATTGATTTGGTAGCAGGGGTCAAGTTGTAGGTTCATAGGACGGGTTGATCTTGTTATGTGCCCTCCATCAGTGGCTATCATCCCTGGTTTATTGCGTTCGAAGAATGCGGTGGATGCCAAGTTAAAAGCAAGTGAAAATCAAGTTTCAAGATTGAAGCTTTATTTGCTAGTTAGTTGGATCTTTTTTGTAGTTGTGATCTTTGTAGTATGCCACTGAAGTTTTTCAAGTTTTTTTTTTGGCTATCTTTGAAGCAAGTGAAAATCAGTTGTTGTTGTAGTTTTTGAAGTATTTTTAAGTTAGTATCTGTATCTTTTGCTTGTAATTTCATGAATATTAATGAATGATGGGGTTTTAGTATATTGCTTTGTTCTTTGTTTATTATCTTTTGGTATATACATGTAAGGAAATAACAACAATTAAACACAAAAAATAAGAAATAAAAACAAGCAGTAACATTAAACAACACAATAGCAGTATTCTTAACAACACAATAGCAGTAGTGTTAACAACACAATAGCAGTAGTGTTAACAACACAATAGCATAGTCTTAACAACACAACAACACAATAACACATAGAACTAGTTTCAAACAAGAAATAAAAACACCCAAATGCAGTTCAAAAGACATAAAAACATAAGCTTATTCTAACACCATGGCTTGATCTTTTGTTGATCCAGGACCTGGGACTTTTTTGGCAAGCTTATTCTTCAAAATTCTTTCACTTTTGCCTCTAACCTTCTTGCCACCATTTACACCATATCTGTAAACTTTCCCTTGACTGCTACCACCCACTTGATTTTGACTTTGAGTTTGTTTACCCATTTGACTTTGAGGTTGACTGCTAGGTTGAGCTTGAGGTTGACTGCTGCTAGTTGTTTTAGGTTGTCTTTTAGCTTGAGCTTGTTTACCCATTTGACTTTGAGTTTGTTTACCCATTTGACTTTGAGTTTCTTTCACTTTTGCCTCTAACCTTCTTGCCACCATTTACACCATATCTGTAAACTTTCCCTTGACTGCTACCACCCACTTGATTTTAACTTTGAGTTTGTTTACCCATTTGACTTTGAGTTTGTTTTCATGAATGTGTTTGAGGCAATATCTATGTTCAGCAGATGGAAATACATTGCTAACTGCTTGAATTAGACCCTGTTTATAAAGTCAAGTTTAATATATAGTTTAAGGAAATAATACAGTTTAATATAAAGGAAAGAGTAAAGGAAATACCTTTTGTCTGTCTGATATGAATGTGAAATTACATCTTTCATCCAAGTCAAGATCTGGTCCCAAACATCTAAGAAACCATGTCCAAGATTCTCTATTCTCTGTTTCAACAATAGCATATGCTATAGGGTATATCCCATTATTTGAATCAAGACCCACAGCTGTTAGAACCTGTCCTGGGAAAGGACCTTTCATAAATGCACCATCTAAGCCTACCAAATCCCTCAAACAGGCTTTGAACCCATGTTTAAGTGCTCCCAAACAGACATATATCCTCCTGAATTGTCTTGTTGGCTCATCTGCATTATTCACTGGCTCAACATCAAGAGTAACAGTTGTACCTGGATTTTGCAGCATCAATTCTTCACAATAATCCCTAAGCATTCCATACTGTTTATGGAAATCCCCTTGTAGATCTATTGCAGCTCTTTTTTTGGCTCTGAAAACCTTCATCCAAGAAACACTTAGCTCTAATTTTGCTTCTAATTCCTCTTGGAGTGCCTTTGTAGGAATTTCAGGATTTCTGCCTATTTGATCTTTAATCTGGTTTGACATATACCTAAAGGTACAATGTTTTATCTCTCTTGATTGCAAACATTCATGTTTGTCTATAAATGTTTTGACCTGCCATGTTTCTGTTCCTGGTATTTTACTACAATAAATTGACCAAGGGCATTGATAATTGTGTTGTCTCCCACTACCAGATTCCTTATCCTTTTTGACCTTGGAATTTGACTTGGGCCCACTACCTTCTGGCCCACTATCTTCAGTGTCCATAACTTTCTTTCCTTTATCCTTAGGCCCAACAGGCTGTTCCCCCTTCTCATCTGGCCCAATATTACTTTCACCCTTCTCAACAGGCCCAAAAACCTCATCATCTTCACCAAAAACTGGCATTATACCTTCACAAATAGCCTTGACCCTCCTTTTATCATTGTATGTAATCTTAATGCATCTTCTACTCTCTACTGCATATTTTCTTATCAGTTCTTTGATCTCTGCAGAAGTACCAAATGTCTGTGTGGCATAGAAAGGAGCATGTTCAACAGAACCACCAGCTGCTACTTGTTGCTTCCTAAACCTTCTCAACTTATTATCTCTAATCCTTTCAATATCATCACCACCAGAATCAGTATCACTATCAAAAACCTCATTGTCTATCACAGGCACCTCTTCATCATCTTGCATTGTGCCCTGACACTGGTTATTCAATCCAACATAATCAACTTGTTCATCCAAATTTAACCTATAATTAGTCATATCTACATCCACATCTTTAACCACATTATCCTCTTCAACTAAAACATCCTCATCATCTTTAACTTGTACATTATCCTTCACCACATTCTCTTCCACATTAACCTCTGCCTCATTATCATCTAAGACAGTATCATTAATCACATTATCCTCTACCACATTAACCTATGCTCATTATCATCTAAGACAGTATCATTAATCACATTATCCTCTACCACATTAACCTATGTCTCATTATCATCTAAGACAGTCTCATTAACCACATTATCATTAACCACGATATTATTAACCACATTATCATTAACCACAATATCATTAACCACATTATCCTTAACCAATTTTGCATTCAAAGTAGCAGCCTGCTCTAAACTTAATCTTCTAGCATTTGTTTTGGTTCTAACTACTGGATAATGTGTAACAAATAAAGTGACCATATTACATTCACCATCTAACAGCTTTCTCGTAAAGTTTATATCAAAATCAGATAAAATACTCATCAATCCTAAACCCAACTCACAATGAGGTCTTTGAAATTGAATTTCTTTAATAGTTTTTAAATCATACCCCATTTCTTGTAACATTATGTTCAATTCAATGAATGATAGACAATCACTATCAACATAATCTACATATGTGGACTTACCCTGATAATATAATCTCCCATCATTGGCATGCTTAAACTGACCCCCATGGCGAATTCTCATTGTAAACATGCTAGGGTTCCCATCTGCAAGTTATAAGTAACAAAAACTGATTAAAAATTACTGATTAATTTAAAACAGTACTAATTAAATTAAAAATACTGATAAAGTTAACAAATTTATTAGAAAATTAAAAAATAAAATAAAACAGAGTATCTTCAAAAATACCCAAAATAATTAGGGTTTTTAAGGATGAATCTTACCGTACAGCCTGTCAAGATCATAATCATCGACATCTTTGGGTCGTATTTTCCAAGCCATTAAACTACCTGATCGGTTGAATCGTGTGTTATTAGGATTAGGTTTTCTTTTTTGGTATGAAATGTGTAAATGAAGATGAAATTGGGGTATAAAAAGAGTTTCCAAAGCAGCTGCAGGTGCGAAATTACATTTTTACCCCTCACGTGAGGGGGTTTTAACGGCTTCATGACGGCGTTGGGCAAAAGTATGGTGCGAGTGGAGAATTGAATACATGGGGTATGATCAGCGTAATTTCGAAAGGAAAGATATGAAACCAGTAATATGGGCTAAACGTGAGGTACCATTTCAGTAATTAACTCTTGTTTTTATATAGTAATGTAGTATAAAAGTATGGATAGGAACTTAAAGTAATAATAAAAAATTAATTACTTGCATTTTTTCGAACAGTATAAAAACCTATTAGTATATATATATAATTTTGAAATTTGGGAGTGCGTGCAACATCTTTCTTTTTTTTCTTTTTTTTGTTTTTTTCAACAGTTAAAACCTATTGTATATATATATAATTTTGAAATTTGGGAGTGCGTGCAACATCTTTCTTTTTTTTCTTTTTTTTGTTTTTTTAATTTACGTTTGATCCACTTGCAATAATGGTCCCTATCACCTAACGACCGTTAAATTCTGTTCGGATGCTTAACGGTAGTTACGAATACCGCTGTAACACCCGTGAATTTTGACCGTTGACTTTTGTGTAATTTGACTAACAAACTTATTGAATGAAGTAATTTGGGCCCATTTATGATTTTATGACTATGTGGTATGTTAGTCGAGTCGTTAATTTGTTGTTTTGCGTTTAGTAGTGTAATCGATTGTTTTATGGCTTGTGGGAGAAACGGGTCGGCCCGTGGGTAGTCCATGACCCACCAGCCCCAATGACCCATTTTCCCCCCCTTATCCTTTCTTTCCTTCTCATTCTATCTATCTATCTCCATCCTCTTTCTCTCTTTCTCTCTTTCTCTCTAGAACTAAGCAAAAGAACCACTTAAATCTTCACCCCATTCTTGCATCAACTTAGTGATTAGAACTCTTGTAACACAAGAATCTTAGCCATCTTAACCTCGTTTGCTTCATATCGAAGAATCAAAGTCAAGTTCTTACCATTTTATCCATTTGACCTAATTTCGGGTTCTAGCTCAGGGAGACGTTTTGGTAAGTCAAATTCATCCCATTTACTTCTATTTATACTTGTTCAAATATTTCTAGTCGTTTTTATGGGATTTCAAGACATGTTTATGGTAAAATGTTTCTGGTCCTCGTCCAGTTTAGCCACTGCGGCGCAGTGGGCATAGTTCTGCTCCACTGCGGCGCAGTGGCATAGTGTCACTGCGGCGCAGTGAGCTCACCTTTGCTCACTGCGGCGCAGTGCTTTTCTACTGGTTCTGGGCCAGTTTAGCCACTGCGGCACAGTGGGCATAGTTCTTGCCCACTGCGGCGCAGTGCATTGTTTCTGGTCCACTGCGGCGCAGTGGGCATAGTTCTGCTCCACTGCGGCGCAGTGTGCGGCGCAGTGGGCATAGTTCTGCTCCACTGCGGCGCAGTGGGCATAGTTCTGCTCCACTGCGGCGCAGTGGGCATAGTTCTGCTCCACTGCGGCGCAGTGGCATAGTTGGTCCACTGCGGCGCAGTGGGCATCAGCTTTGCTCACTGCGGCGCAGTGCTTTTCTACTGGTTCTGGGCCAGTTTAGCCACTGCGGCACAGTGGGCATAGTTCTTGCCCACTGCGGCGCAGTGCATTGTTTCTGGTCCTGCGCGCAGTGCATAGTTTGGCCACTGCGGCGCAGTGGGCATAGTTCTTGCCCACTGCGGCGCAGTGCATAGTTCTGCTCCACTGCGGCGCAGTGCATAGTTCTCCCACTGCGGCGCAGTGGGCATAGTTCTGCTCCACTGCGGCGCAGTGCATAGTTCTTGCCCACTGCGGCGCAGTGCATAGTTCTGGCTCCACTGCGGCGCAGTGCATAGTTCTTGCCCACTGCGGCGCAGTGCATAGTTCTGGCTCCACTGCGGCGCAGTGCATAGTTCTTGCCCACTGCGGCGCAGTGCATAGTTCTGGCTCCACTGCGGCGCAGTGCATAGTTCTTGCCCACTGCGGCGCAGTGCATAGTTCTGGCTCCACTGCGGCGCAGTGCATAGTTCTTGCCCACTGCGGCGCAGTGCATAGTTCTGGCTCCACTGCGGCGCAGTGCATAGTTCTTGCCCACTGCGGCGCAGTGCATAGTTCTGGCTCCACTGCGGCGCAGTGCATAGTTTGGTCCACTGCGGCGCAGTGGGCATAGTTCTTGCCCACTGCGGCGCAGTGGGCATAGTTCTGGCTCCACTGCGGCGCAGTGTTTTAGTCACTGCGGCGCAGTGGGCATAGTTCTTGCCCACTGCGGCGCAGTGGGCATAGTTCTGCTCCACTGCGGCGCAGTGCATAGTTCTCCCACTGCGGCGCAGTGGCATAGTTCTGCTCCACTGCGGCGCAGTGCATAGTTCTCCCACTGCGGCGCAGTGGCATAGTTCTGCTCCACTGCGGCGCAGTGCATAGTTCTCCCACTGCGGCGCAGTGGCATAGTTCTGCTCCACTGCGGCGCAGTGCATAGTTCTCCACTGCGGCGCAGTGCATAGTTCTGTCCACTGCGGCGCAGTGGCATAGTTCCACTGCGGCGCAGTGAGCTCACCTTTGCTCACTGCGGCGCAGTGCTTTTCTACTGGTTCTGGGCCAGTTTAGCCACTGCGGCACAGTGGGCATAGTTCTTGCCCACTGCGGCGCAGTGCATTGTTTCTGGTCCTCGTCCAGTTTAGCCACTGCGGCGCAGTGGCATAGTTCTGGTCCACTGCGGCGCAGTGCATAGTTCTTGCCCACTGCGGCGCAGTGGCATAGTTCTGCTCCACTGCGGCGCAGTGCATAGTTCTGCCCACTGCGGCGCAGTGGGCATAGTTCTGTCCACTGCGGCGCAGTGCATAGTGTCCACTGCGGCGCAGTGGGCATACCTTTGCTCACTGCGGCGCAGTGCTTTTCTACTGGTTCTGGGCCAGTTTAGCCACTGCGGCGCAGTGGGCATAGTTCTTGCCCACTGCGGCGCAGTGCATTGTTTCTGGTCCTGGTCCAGTTTAGCCACTGCGGCGCAGTGGGAAAAGTGGTCACTGCGGCGCAGTGAGCTCACCTTTGCTCACTGCGGCGCAGTGCTTTTCTACTGGTTCTGGGCCAGTTTAGCCACTGCGGCGCAGTGGGCATAGTTCTTGCTCCACTGCGGCGCAGTGCATTGTTTCTGGTCCTCGTCCAGTTTAGCCACTGCGGCGCAGTGGGCATAGTTCTGCTCCACTGCGGCGCAGTGGATAGTCACTGTGATTTTTATGTGTGTTGAATTTCAAATTGTTGAGGTTGTATAATTGACATTCCAGTATATTGTTGTATAATTATAGGTTGTGGTGGTGTGGACCCTTTTACCCGTTTGTAATCTTTTACTAACTTCTTTGCCGATCAAGGTGAGTTTCGTATCTCCCTACCCGCTTGGGATTCGGGCTGAAAAGTGTAAACCTGGCGTGTTTACTTGTATTTATTGATGTATTGTTTGTTTGACTTGATTGTTGGATTGATGTGACGTATCTTTTCGTTTGATTGACTTGGGTTGTGTTTTCGTTAAGTATTACTTATACATTAGGATAGACGTACATACATGGAAGTCGGTTATGCCTTCCTTTGGGTTTTAGATGTGGTGGGAAGGCTGCGGGTGACCCTATACATAAGCATCTGGGACTTGAAGAAAGTAGAATCCTCTGAAGTATATGTACGTATAGTTGGTTTATATTGTGATTAGTGGCTCATGTGTTGTTGATTATTGATCGTTGGCTTGTGGTTATCATACATTGATTCTGGGTTATGTTTGAGGAATATTGATTGTTGGCACAGGTTATCGTATATTGGTTGTTGGTTTATGAAGTATGCATTTACATTTGTTTGTAAGCATTGCATACATTATTGTTGGACCCTCGGCAGGGGATTGCCGGCATCCTGGTGCATAGATGTATGCACCCATTTTGGATGTAGACCTGACCCCGAGTATATAGACATATATATCTCGATGTTTTTGAGATACAGCCTTGTCCATTGCGATGGCAGAAGGGTATCGTTGCATACGTGATTGAAGGTCACGCTTGGGATAGGCATATTTGCTTATTCATACATTTGGCACTTGCATTGATACATACATCATTTGTGCATCCTCATTACACTCTCATTTCTTTTGTGTAATCTTGTTGTTGGACGATATTGTGTTGCTTAGAGGCTCGCTGTAAGTCATGTCTAGCCTCTATTCTTATATTGTGATTATTGTTGTTGGTTCTTTGCGAACCATTTCTACGAACTCACCAACCTTGTGTTGACTATGCTTAGTACACTTTTCAGGTAATCAGGTTCTCCCAGGACGTGGAGTTTAGTTGCTTGGCTTGCTGTAAACCCGGACTATGGACCTCATGGATCAAGGATTCATTGGCCTGTCTTTTGCATTATACTTAGGATTTGTTCGCCATCTTTGGATGTTATTATGTAAACTTTGATGGCTATTTGCTCCTGTTGTATTTTGGTACTTGCTTCGTTATGTTTTGGATTCACCGAATCTATATTTGCATTTAGATCGTTCTATTGTAATTCCACCTGGTGCTATGTGTTTTCCGTGATATTCTGAGCCTCGGCTTGGGGTGTTACAGAATGGTGGCCCATGCGTGGTCGTAGAGAATTAGGCGGTTTGACCTAGACTACGGCTTAAGTTAAAACTTTTCATATAGCATGCATGGTTAGGAATTCGTGTGCAATGTGAATTATGTGAATCCCCGTGTGAGTTCGTAGTTAAGACCTATTATATGAAAACTTGAATTCAATGTGATGAATGTGAATTGTAGTTGACATGGGTTGTTGTTGTAAATTGTTGGAATTAATGTGTTGATTTAGGGCAAAATGAAAGGATGCCATTAACTTAGTATAATATTGTGGCAACCCTAAAAGAACCCGATCAACTCTTTTATGGTTACCCGATATTATAGCAAGTTCATGACATCGTGGATTGCGCACGTGTGGCATTAAAGTATAATAAGGAACCGATATACTTAATGGAAGTTGATTAGGTGGAAGGTTAGCCGTTGGTACACCTTGTATACATACCCGGTCAATAACTAGAGAGCATATCGAATTCGGATTATACTTTGAATCATTCGTGTTAGTTGTTGATTGCATGACGTAATGAGCATGATTACTTGATGTTATGATATGTAAAAACCCCTTATGATGCTAACACTTTTGCCTTAGCATAATGTTATGAAATGAGTATGTGGTATCGGTATGAGGGCATGACTACTTGTGTGACTAACATGCGAGCATTTGAGACTAACTCTCGGGTCAACGTGTCACTTGTTTTATAGAAATGGAAAGACCAAGAAGGGTCCGAACAAACTATAGGGCTGAAGAAGAAGAGCCTCAACCGGAAGCTCAACCGGAAGTACAGGGAGGTAGAGGCCGTGGTAGAGGCCGTGGTAGAGGCCGTGGTAGGGGTCGTGGTGGAGCTCCTGAGCCAAACTTGGCTGAGGTAATCGCTCAAACGGTTGCCGGTATCATGCCAACCATCATTGCTCAAGTCACGGCGAGTCTTGGGCAAAATAATGGACCTCAAAACAATGAAGTCCCAGAAAACTTAAACAATGAAAATGATCAACCTCAAGCCGAAGAATATGAGGAGGAGGAACCAATGGGAGTTAATATCGGGATGCCCATGAATAACCAATATGGTGGATACCGTCAAGGGTGTATCTTTAAGGATTTTAAGAGTTGTGGGGCACCGGAGTTTGATGGGAAAGGTGGTCCCACGGAATGTATAAGATGGTTTGAGGCAATAGAAGCAGTGATTGAAAGGAGTCATTGCACCTACGATGACCGGATTTCCTATGCATCCGGCATGTTTAGGCATGACGCCTTGAGTTGGTGGAACCAGGAAATAACTCTAGGGCGGACTCAGAATTTGGAGTGGATTGACTTCAAAGACAAAGTGAAAGCCAAGTTTTGTCCTCCGTACGAGCTACAGAATTTAACCATAGAATTTGCAAACCTCAACATGGAGGGAGCCGACTACAAGGGCTATGTGAGACGATTCCAAGAGTTGTCTACTCTCATTCCTCACTTGGTGGGTACCGAGCCACAAGCCATCCAAAAATTTGTATTGGGCTTGAACCCTCAAGTCCGATCTTATGTTAACTCAAACATGCCTACTTCCTTGGCTAATGCGGTCAACCAAGCCGGGAGTGTGACTGAAGATTTATTGAGGAGTGGTGTTTTGAGCAAATCCTCATCAAACAAGAGGAAAGAAGTGGGTGAGTCAAGTGGGGTAAAGAAAGCGGGAAGGTTTGACCCCAAGAATGCTTATAGGGGTAGGGTGATGGCGGCGGTGGAACCGGCTAGGAGGCCTTATACCGGGCCTCATCCTTTCTGTGGGAGGTGCAACAGGCACCATCCCGCCACCACTCCATGTGGAGCATGCTACAATTGCCACCAAGTTGGGCACGCATCCAAGAATTGTAGAGCTCCAAGAGCCGGCCCAATGAATGCGGCTCCTATTCGGGCCGTTCCTCCTCAAGGTAACCAAAGAAGGGGCGAGTGTTTTGAATGTGGTAGCCGTGACCACTATCGTAATAATTGTCCTCGATGGGTGGGACAACAAGTCCAAGTAGCCGTCCACCCCAATCAACTCCAAATGGTTGGGCCTAATCAAAACCGGGGGCAACAAGGCCACCAAGTGCAACCACGCGGCCGAGCCTTTGCGGCCAATGTAAATGAAGCCCGCAATGATCCCAACGTTGTAGCAGGTACTTTTCTCCTTAATGGTCTCTATGCCACCGTTTTATTTGATTCCGGGGCCGATTATAGCCTCGTGTCTACTAACTTTGTGCCTTTGATTGATGTGCATCCTTGTGCTCTAAACTATGTGCTTGACATTGAAATGGTAAACGGGTCACTAACTAGAATTAGTCAAATACTTCGAGAATGTGTCTTGACTTTGGAAGATGTCGACTTCTTCATTGACCTTATGCCACTTGACATTGGTAGTTTTGATATTATAGTGGGTATGGATTGGTTGACGGCGGTGAATGCAACCATTGATTGTGGTGAAAGAGTTGTTAAAATACCTTTGGCTAACGGTAAAATTCTTAGGGTTCAAGGTGAAACCTCCGATTCTTCAACTTCTAAAGCCTTTAGTGCTACCATCTCAAAGGTAGAATTGAAGACCGTCCCTATCGTTTGTGATTTCCCCGATGTTTTTCCGGACGACTTACCGGGGTTACCTCCGCCCCGTGAACTTGATTTTCGTATCAATCTTATTCCCGAAGCCGCGCCCATAGCAAAAGCTCCTTATAGACTAGCCTTAACTGAAATGCAGGAGCTACAAACCCAACTCAAGGAACTCCAAGAGAAGGGTTTCATTCGCCCTAGTCAATCTCCTTGGGGTGCTCCTGTTCTCTTCGTCAAAAAGAAAGACGGATCCTTCCGAATGTGTATTGATTATCGGGAATTGAACAAGCTCACCGTGAAGAACCGATATCCTCTCCCTAGAATTGATGACTTGTTTGATCAACTTCAAGGAGCTAAGCACTTCTCAAAGATCGATCTTCGCTCGGGTTATCATCAACTCCGGGTACATGAAGATGACATCCCCAAAACGGCTTTTCACACAAGGTATGGCCATTTTGAATTCACCGTGATGCCATTTGGGTTGACTAATGCACCGGCGGTGTTCATGGACTTGATGAACCGGGTGTGTCAACCATATTTAGACAAGTCCGTTATTGTATTCATTGATGACATACTTGTATACTCGAAGACAAAGGAGGAGCATGTTAAGCACTTGCGCGAAGTGCTTGAATTACTAAGGAAGGAGAAGTTGTACGCGAAATTTTCCAAGTGTGAATTACTAAGGAAGGAGAAGTTGTATGCGAAATTTTCCAAGTGTGAGTTTTGGTTGGAAGAGGTCCACTTCCTTGGTCACGTGGTGAGCAAGGATGGTATTCATGTGGACCCAAACAAGATTGAAGCGGTCAAGAACTGGAGAAGACCCGAAACGCCATCCGAGATCCGTCAATTCCTTGGATTGGCGGGTTACTATAGAAGATTTATTGAAAATTTCTCCCGTATTGCACAACCACTCACTCTCTTGACTCAAAAGGAGAGAAACTTTGAATGGGGCGAAAGACAAGAGAACGCCTTCCAAACACTTAAGGATATGCTATGTGATGCTCCTATTTTGACACTTCCGGATGGGATCGAAGATTTTGTGGTTTATTGTGATGCTTCGGGGCAAGGTTTGGGTTGTGTCCTTATGCAAAGGGGTAAAGTCATCGCTTATGCCTCTCGGCAATTGAAGGTGCATGAGAAGAACTACCCGACACATGATTTGGAATTGGGAGCGGTTGTGTTTGCTTTGAAGTGTTGGAGGCATTACCTCTATGGCACCAAATGTGTGATTTATACCGATCACAAAAGTCTCCAACACATCTTCAACCAAAGTGAATTGAACATGAGGCAAAGGCGTTGGTTAGAGCTATTTAGTGATTATGATTGTGACATCCGTTATCACCCGGGCAAGGCAAATGTAGTAGCCGATGCCTTGAGCCGAAAGGAGAGAGTGAAACCAAGACGGGCTAGAGCTATGAGCCTCACGGTAGGGCCAAACATTCGTAATCGGGTCATTGAAGCCCAAATTCAAGCCACCCTACCGGAAAACTTTGGAAACGAAAACCTAGATGGCATGGAACAACTTTTCGACCGAAAGAATGATAACGGACTATACATGGTCGAAAGACTCTGGATTCCTATCTTCGGTAACTTAAGAACGCTTATTATGAATGAAGCTCACTTATCGCCTTATTCGGTCCATCCCGGGTCGGATAAGATGTATTTTGACTTGAAGGAATTGTATTGGTGCCGGGCATGAAGCGTGATGTGGCTAAGTATGTGAGTGAGTGCCTTACTTGCTTACAAGTTAAGGCCGATCACAAGAAGCCACCCGGATTGTTGGTACAACCGGTGATGCCCGAATGGAAGTGGGAGCATATTTCAATGGACTTCATTACTAAACTACCGAAGACAAGAAGCGGCCGTGACACAATTTGGGTGATAGTAGATCGGTTAACGAAATCGGCTCACTTTTTAGCCATTCGTGAAACCGATAAATTTGACACTTTAGCTCGTTTGTACATCAAGGAAGTAATATCTAAGCATGGAGTGCCGATTTCTATCATTTCGGATAGAGATGCCCGTTTCAAATCGAAATTTTGGGAAGCCTTTCAAAAAGCCATGGGTACCCGACTTGACATGAGCACGGCGTTTCACCCTCAAACGGATGGGCAAACCGAGAGAACCATTCAAACACTCGAAGATATGTTGAGGGCGTGTGCAATTGATTTTGGTGGAAGTTGGGAAGACCATTTGCCGTTAGTTGAGTTTTCCTACAACAATAGCTACCACGCTACTATTCAAATGGCACCCTTTAAGGCCTTGTATGGCAGGGTGTGCCGTTCTCCTTTAGCTTGGGCGGAAATTGGAGAGAGTCAACTTATCGGGCCGGAAATTGTGATTGAAACTACCAAGGTAATATCTCAAATTAAGGAGAAGTTGCAATTGGCCCGTGAACGTCAAAAGAAGTATGCCGATGTGAGACGAAGACCGTTGGAGTTTGAAGTTGGTGAATTTGTACTTTTGAAAGTGTCGCCTTGGAAAGGCGTCGTACGATTCGTGAAGCGGGGAAAACTTGCACCAAGGTATGTTGGTCCTTTCAAGATTCTTGAACGGGTGGGGAAAGTTGCTTATCGGCTAGAATTGCCTCAAGAGCTTAGTGGTGTGCATGATGTGTTCCATATTTGTAACTTACGCAAGTGTTTGGCGGATCCTACACATCATGTGCCTATGGACGAAATTAGGGTTGATTCAAACTTGAACTTTGTTGAAGAGCCGGTAGAGATCATGGACCGTCAAGAAAAGAAGCTCAAGAAGAAGCGCTACACCATTGTGAAAGTAAGATGGAATGCTAGACGTGGAGCCGAGTTCACTTGGGAGAGAGAAGACCATATGAAGTCCAAGTATCCGCATTTATTTGTTAATTAGGGTTTTGTTGAATTTCGGGACGAAATTCTTTTAACGGGGGAATAATGTAACACCCGTGAATTTTGACCGTTGACTTTTGTGTAATTTGACTAACAAACTTATTGAATGAAGTAATTTGGGCCCATTTATGATTTTATGACTATGTGGTATGTTAGTCGAGTCGTTAATTTGTTGTTTTGCGTTTAGTAGTGTAATCGATTGTTTTATGGCTTGTGGGAGAAACGGGTCGGCCCGTGGGTAGTCCATGACCCACCAGCCCCAATGACCCATTTCCCCCCCCTTATCCTTTCCTTCCTTCTTTCTTCTCATTCTATCTACTTATCTCCCCCCCCCCCCCCCCCCCCCCCCCCCCCCCCCCCCCCCCCCCCCCCCCCCCATTTCCCCCCTTCCCCCCTTATCCTTTCTTTCCTTCTCATTCTATCTATCTATCTCCATCCTCTTTCTCTCTTTCTCTCTAGAACTAAGCAAAAGAACCACTTAAATCTTCACCCCATTCTTGCATCAACTTAGTGATTAGAACTCTTGTAACACAAGAATCTTAGCCATCTTAACCTCGTTTGCTTCATATCGAAGAATCAAAGTCAAGTTCTTACCATTTTATCCATTTGACCTAATTTCGGGTTCTAGCTCAGGGAGACGTTTTGGTAAGTCAAATTCATCCCATTTACTTCTATTTATACTTGTTCAAATATTTCTAGTCGTTTTTATGGGATTTCAAGACATGTTTATGGTAAAAATGGAAATTAGGGTTAGGGTTAGGGTTAGGGTTTGAATGATTTGTGAGTGATTTTGATGTTTTGGTCGGAATTGTGGGTTGGGTTATGTGTATTTATGTTCAATGATGCTAAGTTATGCTTCAAAGCAGGTTAAAAGTCTTTACAAATCGATTTGGGTTGGTTTGGGTCGATTTTGGGGGTTTTGGGTTCGTGTTGCTTGTTGAGGCTGCTGGTGCTGGCTGCAGAAGGTGGTCACTGCGGCGCAGTGAGCTCACCTTTGCTCACTGCGGCGCAGTGCTTTTGTACTGGTTCTGGGCAAGTTTAGCCACTGCGGCGCAGTGGGCATAGTTCTTGCCCACTGCGGCGCAGTGCATTGTTTCTGGTCCTCGTCCAGTTTAGCCACTGCGGCGCAGTGGGCATAGTTCTGCTCCACTGCGGCGCAGTGGATAGTCACTGTGATTTTTATGTGTGTTGAATTTCAAATTGTTGAGGTTGTATAATTGACATTCCAGTATATTGTTGTATAATTATAGGTTGTGGTGGTGTGGACCCTTTTACCCGTTTGTAATCTTTTACTAACTTCTTTGCCGATCAAGGTGAGTTTCGTATCTCCCTACCCGCTTGGGATTCGGGCTGAAAAGTGTAAACCTGGCGTGTTTACTTGTATTTATTGATGTATTGTTTGTTTGACTTGATTGTTGGATTGATGTGACGTATCTTTTCGTTTGATTGACTTGGGTTGTGTTTTCGTTAAGTATTACTTATACATTAGGATAGACGTACATACATGGAAGTCGGTTATGCCTTCCTTTGGGTTTTAGATGTGGTGGGAAGGCTGCGGGTGACCCTATACATAAGCATCTGGGACTTGAAGAAAGTAGAATCCTCTGAAGTATATGTACGTATAGTTGGTTTATATTGTGATTAGTGGCTCATGTGTTGTTGATTATTGATCGTTGGCTTGTGGTTATCATACATTGATTCTGGGTGATGTTTGAGGAATATTGATTGTTGGCACAGGTTATCGTATATTGGTTGTTGGTTTATGAAGTATGCATTTACATTTGTTTGTAAGCATTGCATACATTATTGTTGGACCCTCGGCAGGGGATTGCCGGCATCCTGGTGCATAGATGTATGCACCCATTTTGGATGTAGACCTGACCCCGAGTATATAGACATATATATCTCGATGTTTTTGAGATACAGCCTTGTCCATTGCGATGGCAGAAGGGTATCGTTGCATACGTGATTGAAGGTCACGCTTGGGATAGGCATATTTGCTTATTCATACATTTGGCACTTGCATTGATACATACATCATTTGTGCATCCTCATTACACTCTCATTTCTTTTGTGTAATCTTGTTGTTGGACGATATTGTGTTGCTTAGAGGCTCGCTGTAAGTCATGTCTAGCCTCTATTCTTATATTGTGATTATTGTTGTTGGTTCTTTGCGAACCATTTCTACGAACTCACCAACCTTGTGTTGACTATGCTTAGTACACTTTTCAGGTAATCAGGTTCTCCCAGGACGTGGAGTTTAGTTGCTTGGCTTGCTGTAAACCCGGACTATGGACCTCATGGATCAAGGATTCATTGGCCTGTCTTTTGCATTATACTTAGGATTTGTTCGCCATCTTTGGATGTTATTATGTAAACTTTGATGGCTATTTGCTCCTGTTGTATTTTGGTACTTGCTTCGTTATGTTTTGGATTCACCGAATCTATATTTGCATTTAGATCGTTCTATTGTAATTCCACCTGGTGCTATGTGTTTTCCGTGATATTCTGAGCCTCGGCTTGGGGTGTTACAATACCGCTGCAAATCAGGTCCTTTTCTTTAACAGGGTTCAGTACTTTTCTCCAACGTGTCTTAATAATCGTTAAATGCTATCTGAGTTTGTAAATTGAGAGATTGACTTATGTTACACTTTTATAACTATCATCAAACATTACTTATAACTTAATAAAGTATACTTAGAATATGTCCGACCCGCAACGATGTGCTGCGTGAATTGAATTTCGTGCCAACATTATTGATAGATTTCTCTATATGTCGATATAAATTATTGATACAAGTATGAGTTTTACGTATATGTAGTCCATGTTATTTATCTTTTTCGTGTACATGTTTTAAAGAATATATAAACTTGAATATATTGATTTGGGGTTTTAAATATTACGTAATATGTTGTAAGTTTTTGGGTTTTCTAACCGATTTCTTCCACTTTTATGTTGTATGACAACTACAATTCAATGACAAATAACTAGCATTTTGTGTAATCTCCATGACATTTAAATGATTTTGAAAACATGTTATAAATTTTACATATTATCGCACACGTACAATAAACGTATGATAAATCCTTTTAAATTTAAATGCTACCATATACATAAACGTAATGTCTCCCGGGGCAACGCCCATGTGACATATCTCGTTATAAATAAAAGTGATATACTAACAAGTTACCAGTGACCACTAATCGTACAAAAATACAAGCAAGAATTACCTAAATACATGTAAGTGAATCTTTTTATATACTTACCTTTGTATACTAGCACGATACCCGCGCAATGCGACGGTGTTCGTGGCGGAGACGGTGTGGTGGCGAGGGACCATTGTTGGTGGTGGAGGTAGCGTCGAGTGGTGTAAATAATTATTGTAAAAGTAATTATGTAAAGGGTTAATAAACATATTTTAAAAGATAAAAAACTGATTGTGTAATTTAATCATTAAGGGTATTATAGACATTTTCATCCATGTAACTTTCAACATAAGAGCTATTTTTTGTATAGTATACAACATACAAGATGTGGACAAAAGAATTTCTCTCCATGCTTACCTATACAACTTACAATAGGTTATAAACACCATATATTTATTTAACTTTAATTTTTGTATTTGTGGTTATTAACATATTATTGGTTGAATCCAACCAAGTTTGTTTTATTATTAACTACCAAACAAACAAGTGTAACAAATTACTATATATAAACTTTTAAATTTTTAATGTGTTTCCCGCGTATTACGCGGGTCAATAATCTAGTATATATATATATATATATGAATTATTGAATAAGGAAAGTATATATAGTTTATATACAATTAAGTGATTTTATTAATAAGAGAAGTCAAGAGGGAATTTCATAAATGGAAAGTTTACATAGTTCACAATATGGATATATTTCTATTTTAATAAAAGGTTTTATAAAATGATATCCATATAATTGAATAATGTAATGGATCCGTTTATATACTCTTAAATTAAACTAGCCATTAATTATTTAGTTGAAATAATTGAATCTTGGAATAAATACAAATATATGAGATGTGGATATATATATGTTTTATATATAAAATTTTGAAAATTTGAGTTTATATATATATCCATATAAATATTTTGTATTCAATTAAAGATTTAAATTAATAGTTAATTAGTTTCTTTGTATGCGATAAGTAGAATTATATAAGTGTTTGTATATTGCATGCGAATTTAATTGTTAGATTACATGAACTATTTATTGCGTGTATTTTAGTTGTATATATATTTGCATTAGGGTTTAATGCATGTCTCGAGATATATATTTGAAAGATTAAAATACAAAAGAAAAGAGTTTTAATTTGGATAAATAAAACTCATTGAGTTTTGAAATTAGATTTTTAGAAGAACTCAAAAGGATTATATTTTACGAAAATTAAAGGTGCTTCTAATTAATTAAGGACATGCATTAAGTTTTAATTAGGACATTAGTCTTGCCTTGTTAGATGCCTTAGCCGTTTAACGAATTAGAACATTAATTGCATGTGCCTTTACGTAAAATAGAAGTTAGAGACTTGTTAGTGGAAATCTAGATAATTGAATAAATCGTTTATTGAATGAATTTAATATCAGGGTTTCTAAAGTTAGAATAGAATTTCGATATTAAATGACATACCCTAATTATCTAGATGGACACTATTTTTCGACTAAGTTAAAAGTGGTTTAACGAGATGTTAATTTATTAACATTTCTAAGTTGAAAATATATTGTCTTTTAAATAGTTTAAAACACGAATAGGAATGCTAGTAATTTCAATCCATTCATTTATTGATGTTGATAGAGTTATTAGCGCATTATTTGATTAGAACAAATAATTAAATATACCCACTTAAGTAGTCATGTCATCCTGTAAGTTGAGCACCTACCTGCTACACTCCCTGTCGCTCTGGATAAGTTGCCTAAGCCATAGTGTTTAGCCGTAGGGTGGTCCTTCATATCTTCCCATCCCAGTTACCGGATACGGACAGCCACGTGCGTCCTTGTAGGACGACTAAGCTATGTCGTCCGGATAAGTTGCCGGATACTAGCTGGCAAAGATGAGATTAAATATACTTGTAAATGGAGAACTCCCCATCTCCTGTGAATTTCATAAAGATCTAAGAGCCTTTTGGTAGAGAATCGTTCTTACTCATTTATTGACTATACTAATTCCCTGTAGCCGCGAGCCCCACACCGGATATATATGTCGTTGGGTCTAAATGAGTCTTAGCCTTAGTTCATTAATATGTTTTGATTTTATGATTAAAACGTGGGTAGTTAATGACTAGGGATAAATGTCGATGATATTAATTGTGTTTTCGTTATTTTGTAGTTTGTTCTTTTAAATGATATTATTGAGCCTGATATTGCTACATGGTATAAGAATACCTTGATGCAAAAGAAGCTAATACCGGGATGCTTTGCAACTTGGTATGAAGCGTTGAAAAACTACCTTATGTACAAGAGACTTTTCAACCAACTCACTGAGGATCATTCCGTGATTGTTGAGGATATTGATGAGCTTGGTGGGCTTTCTGATAAGGCTTACGCAAGTTACCTTGCTCATAATTATATACTAGGTGTAGTCATTAATTCCATTGATGATAGCTATGCTTATGACTTACGTTGTGGCAAAGTTTATCGTCTATTTGGAATGATTGTTAGAGAGAATCAACATGCTGTGAATGTCATTGCAAGTAGAACTCTTAAAGAAGCAAAATAGTACCTTAAGGACAAGGGAAAATCGGTATCGGATCACGTGAAGATTATGAGAGGATACATCAATGAGTTGGCAACCTTTAGGCAGCCACTTGCTCATGATGAACAGATCTTCTTAGTACTTAACTTACTCAATCGACACTATGCACATTTCGCCATGAATTTTCTTATGACTTGCAAGCACAAGTCACTAGATAATCTTGAGAGAATGTTGGTTAGTGTAGAGATGAATTTACCGGAAAGGGCACTCAATGAAAGGCCTTACCATAAAAATTAATTGTGCACATTCTACAAAAGTAATTCACACGACGCTCGTAGTAGTGAGAAAATTGGAAAATGGCTTCGTGAGGTATATCCAAAGTGGGGTGGACAAGGAAGGAAGAATAAAGAAAAATTTGGAAGAAGAGAGATAGTCTTGAAATAAATGCCTCGGCATTCATTTTGGAATTATCTTTAATTTGATGTTTTAAGTGAAAACATTATTACCCTTTTTATTTCCATTCTTGAGATAATGTATGGATTTTGAATATTTTATGTTTTGAATCTATTAAGTTTTATCTATCTTCTTCCTTGATTGATTGGTTGTTTTGTTTGATGTTTTGTTACATATATCTTGCATGTAATTATGGTAATTATAGCTAAAGATTGAATTCGCAATTTAGTTTGTGAAATAACAAAACACTTGACACTTTACAAATGATTTGTGAAATAAAAGTCGTACATAAAGTAATTTACAAAAGGAAGTCCAATAGATGTACTTTTAGAAGGAATTCTAAAAGGTCTTTGTTATATTTATTATTTTGTCTTAATATAAGAATCGTTGCTTCACCAAGTGTTGCCACTTGAAGTACTTAATTCGATAAGTTTAGTGAAAGCAAGATTCGTGATATTAAAGGACAAATAGAGAGTCGAAATCTTCACCAAGTGTCACTACTTGAAATACTCGATTCAAAGAGTAAGTGGGAGAGAGAGAGACTCGGAATTAATTCTCTATCGAGTGTGTGATACTTGAAGATATGGTTCTAGGAATCAGTGGGAGAATTTTGATAAATGAGAAAAGACAACATCTGTAACACCCGTCATTTTAAAACCTGGATTTTTCAAAAAACTTTGCCAAACGGCGTTTAAACGTAGCGGAAAGGATCACATAAAAACTGCCCCATCCGTAACGGATGGTAACTTCATAAAATGGTGTTACTAAGTAGGTGCATCATCAAAACAATGTAAATGAAATCCAAGTATTGGCACCAACATAAATGCCATCAACATTACATGAAACATAAATCATAAATAATCTTCCTTTATTCTTCTACCCATCTCACGAGCTAAATCTTTCTCTAGCTCAAACCTGTTTATCCTTAAGGACACAACATTTTCATAAAAGCAAGTGTTAGCTAATAAATTAGCTAAGTAAGATACACACATTTAATAAAACGTTCTTCATTTTACTTTTATAAAACTTCTTCTTAATATACTTATCAAAACATGATCACATTACGTATTTTCCACACGTATCATAAGATAATCCCATACTTACCTCTTTCCCACATTCCATCACATTTCATATCATATCAACTTATACTTATAACTTAAATAAACAACATCTCATATCATATCAACATACATTTACAACTTAATCAACATCAACATCTCATATCATATCAACATATACTTACATCTTAATCAACATCTCATATCTTGGCATAACACACATAAACATGTCACACATATACATATTAGCACATGTAGAGTATTTACTCCTATTTGTGCCTATCAACAATATATCATACTTATCCACATATCTTACTTATTCTCACGTCGCATTGTGATCTCACAACGTAAAGCACATATACTTCTTTCACACATACCTTATTATCAAATTAATCAACTTAATCAACTTATCAACTTAATCAACTTATCAACTTAATCAACTTAATCAACTTATTCTTTAATCAACTTACATATTACGCACTAGCTTTACAACTAGCACGATTTCCCACGTCTTAACTTTTAGGAAAGGCAATGCCATTTCCATAGTATCCCGTCATGCTTTTAACATTGGTGGTTAGTCACTCCATCCGGAAATACTAGATCAACGTAACTATGCCGCAATGAGCCACTCAAGCGACCACATACGCACTAGCTTTTCAACTAGCACGGGTTAAGCTTAACACAACTTATGCTCGAGACTTTCTTATCTTTATTAGCTTAGGCTACACTTTCACCTAAACTAATCACTTATCAACATCTTTACTTTACTTTTTACGCACTAACACTAAGGCTAAAACGATTTCTCACATTTCCCACTTTACTTTAACTTTAGGTATATTCGTTACCTAATTGATGTCACATCTACTTCAACATTTATTCTCACTAATGTGCACAACTCATAACATTTCTTACGTGTATCTAGTGAACTAAACATTTCATACTTAAGTGCCACATATAATCCATCACATATCAACATTAAGGCATATCAACGACATTATCAACAACACATATCATAATCATTTCATAGCAACATCATTAAAGTCATCACACTACTTATGCACATAACTACGTTTACTTTAAACGTCAACATAACAACATAGGCCATTTCAACTTACATACATTCCCATATAACCTCCCGCATAACCCGGAAAACCCAACACACATAAGATAATCCGATTAAGAGGTTAATTATAGAAAACTACATTTTGTTGTGCCTCCAGCGTGAGAAAAGTCATGTATCTTACCTCAATGGAGTACTCATCAATCACAAACGAGTTTACTATGCTTGGCAAGTGTTCCCGACAACCTGTGGTAAAAGAATGATTGAAATATAAGTTAACTAGACACTTAAACGCACTTTGAAACACTCTGATGTACAATATCGTGGTGAATATCATGGTGTATATCGAAGGTATCGTGTTCCCAAACAAAAGACCATACAGTGGTCACGAAGGTACCGTGGTGTGTATCGGCGGTATCGCAGACCAGATTAGATTTCAACCCTTTTTGACTCCCAATCGAATCCTATACGAATTTTACTCCTTAAATCGACCTGGAGACATAAAATTAACATCTTTTATGGTACAATTGATGACTTTAATCCATCAATTGATTCCTTAACCATTCACCAACACTACCCATTCCATTGATCACCCGAATGACTCGAAATCGGTAACAATTTGTAATTATCACACCCCAAACCCTAAGACCAAGAATAAGATCAATATAATTGACTCATATGATCACAAATCAAAGGGAAATCATCTATATTACCTGTATATAATCACAAGGATGAAAGATCTTGATCAAACACCAAGAAACGTAGGGTTTTGGATGGAGAATTGATTTGAGAGGGAAGAGGGGGCGGCTTAGGGTTTCTTTCTCACGTAAAATCTGAAGAATGATAATTAGGGGAACCTAATTATCATATAACCCCTGGCCATCACCTCCTTAAGTTCCATCTTAAGTCCCTCAACTCTATAAACGTTACATCTAAGGCTTTTCTTTCTATCGGGAATACTTTATAACTTACCAACACTTGACTTTCATAACTTTACTTTTAATTACTCTCATTCAACTTACTTTAATCATAACATATTAAATACATAAGCATTTAATCACATAATCCAATTAAGGCACATAACTTGACGGAACCTATCGTTAACTAACGGACAAGTCAACAAGTCAAACATGAAAAGTTTGGGATGTTACAATTCTCCCCTCCTTAATAGGATTCTGTCCTCAGAATCATCTCACAATATCAACACCTCCATTTCTCTTCTCACTACTTTCCACACACGTATAAGTCAACATTTTTCCACATTTACCACTTAAAATTCAACCACCTTTCCAACCATCTACCATCTCCTCTTTATCACCTTCATTTCATGTCTTACATTAATCAATATGAATACCGTCAAATGAACACGCCTGCATCATGATACATTTACAATTATGTTCCGGACCATAATTGTAACTATATCATTCCCCACACGTGTACCTTTAACTATACTCACACATCATAATGTCCAACATTTCCATCACAATCCATCATGACATAATTATACTAACTACGAAATACACAATAATCACACATTCCACATACACATATAAACACAAATATAATCGGTTAAGCTACTAAAGAATTACTTTGTTAGGTACCTCGTCATCACGCTCATCCTCCACAGTAATCATCTGATATGCACGAGCTTTGGCTTTTTGAGTGTCATCCTTCTTCGCATCATCTTTCCATCGTAACAATCAACAATCAAATGCCCCGTCTCACCGCACTTGTAACATCGAATCTTACCTTTGCAATTAGAAGCAACATGTCCCTGCTTACCACACCTATCACATCTTTTAGTTTCCCCCGAACATGGTCCACTGTGATGAGCTCTACAAACCGAACACCACTGGCTAGCTTTCCCATGATCCTTGCCCTCGTAAGTCGAACCATTCTTAAACTTCTTTCCAGAATCTGGCGACTCATCGGACCTTCTCTTGAATCCAACCTTCTTGTCATCAACAGTCTTCACAACCATCTTCTCAGACTTGCAATCATCATCCAACTTCTTAGATTCTTTGATAGCACCTGCGAGAGTAGTATGCTGCCTACAAATACCTCGATAACTAGCCAGAATACCATCCACATATGCAGCAACCTTATCTTTTCATAAGGAACCAAGTGCCCCACAAACTTGATCTTTGACATGAGCGAACAAGCATACTCGGCCATGCCTCCAACATCAGCTTTAAGAGCATGAAATTCCTTCTCAAGTAGCCTCTTCTCTCGTGTACCTATGTATTCCTCCATGAACTTCTCCTTGTGTGTTTTGATTCAAGGAAGTTTCTGTGATTTTTGTGTGTTTTAATCAACTAGGATTTGATTTTTGAACATTTTGATATAAATTTCGTGGTCTAATTCGAAAATTTGAGTTAGATTCGTCATTTTCAAGTGTTGAAAAAGTGTATATACCTATCACTCATTAATGACTAATGATTTTACATGTTTGATTTTCGACATGTTACAAAATAACTATTTGAGCTCATGGTTTTACTTTAAGAAATTATCACTAATGATTACATTTGTAAGTATATATCTAGATTGCCATTAAGCATATTTAGATCATATATTAAATTCATGCAAAATATGCGCAAAATCAAAGTCGGTATCTAGTTTATATGGACAATGACAATTCTAAGACAGGAGGCAAGTTTCCTTGCCCAATCTATGAGCCTCAAACACGTAGGGAATTGATTATTAAGGGCAACATAGAAAATTTGATAGCATAGATAATTATTTTATTAGTAAACAAATGAATATTTTAAGAAGCTTGAATATATTTTTTTAAATAAATATTTTAAAAATACATAAGTATATACGTATGTGTATATTATTTATTTATATAAGTAAACGAGGATAAATAAAGGCTTATATGCCTATTTTGTTAACTCAGTTTTGTTTGTTTTATTATAGAAAACTTTCTTAAATTTAAGAACAACTTGTCCTTTTTAATTCTCAAGTTTTATATGTTTGCTACCAATCCACTTTTGCATTTAAATTTAAATTTCGTTTTCCATTTAATTATATTTCACCAATTTTTCCTATTCTTTTATTCATTTCAATGTCTTCCATTTAATTCTCAAGTTCTATTTTGTTTTCATTGCCACTTTCGTTTCTTATATTAGTCATAGTCATTAGATGCCGAGTGTATAAAATAATTAAATTTATTAATAATGTTTGTATGTATTATATAAAAATAGGTAATCGATAATTATTTTTGTACCGATATATAAAAGAGTCAAATTACGTAAAACCCAAAACCATGTAAATTTAGAGTAAATTACACTTTTCGTCTCTAAAGTTGGCACGTTTTTCACTTTTGATCCCTAAACTTTAAAAATTACAATTTTGACCTTAAAGTTGGCCAATTTTTTCAATAATCGTCCTTTGGCCATACGGCGTTAAAAAATGGCCGTTAACGTGCGCACGTGCGAGACACGTGAGGGCACTAATGTAATTTCACCTTACACCGAGGAACGAAAAGTGAAAAAATAGCTATTTGAGGGACGAAAAGTGAAAAAATAGCTACTTGAGGGACGAAAAATGAAAAAATAGCTACTTGAGGGACGAAAAGTGAAAAAATAGCTACTTGAGGGACGAAAAATGAAAATCATGCAAAAAATATTCGTCAATCACCTTATGATAATAATCCAATTAACATATTAACGTTTTTCAATCATGTCTCCACACTTCCCTGTTTTCAACTATCCTTTCCCCACACACATGCTCATGCTCCATAACATTAGCTTTTAGTACAAATAAATAATTTCAACAAAATCACCAAACGAGGTATCATTCATCTTATAGTACAAATGGGCACAACAACCTGCACTTCTTAAACTAATGAATCCTAATCAAAGAATAATTTTGCTATATCACTGCCTTCTTCTAAAAAAAAATAAAAAAATAAGAGTTGTTGATCGGTTACTTCGGCAATGGCAAGATTGGTCAAGTCGGCAAATGGCTTATTTTTGCAGAAAAAGCGATGAACAGTTATGGTGTCTGGAAAATGATGAATTTCAGAAGAACAACCCGTCGGAAACTGCAAAACCCCGTCGGAAAAGAATAGAATGTCACCGGAAAACTTTAAATCACGATTATTCTCTCGATCCTCCGAATTACGACTCGAAACCGGTTGCAACCAACTCTACATTCAATCGCGAACAATCCCTGACCAAAAAATTTCAGATTCAAAGCTCGCCGGAAAACATGTCAGGTCGCCGGAAAAATTAAATCTCCAATAACTTTGTTGTTTATTCGAATTACCACTTGAAATCACCACCAATCTTCTCAAAACTTGATCCCGCACAAACCCCGGCAACAATTGATTCGATCTATACTCTCCGTAAAATTCAATTTCTCACCGGAAAATTCAACCGCCGTCCAAACTCACCCAATCCGAAATATGAAACTATCAAAATGATCAGAATAAAGATCGGTGGCTGCTTTTGTTGTTGACTTTTTTTATTTCCATGATCTTCGCGTTTCACTAACAAATATATATATATATATATATATATATATATAATATATATATATATATATATATATATATATATACACACAGAGATATAGATATAAATTTATTTTTCGTTTTTCGCATGATTTTCATTTTTCGTCCCTCAAGTAGCTATTTTTTCACTTTTCGTCCCTCAAGTAGCTATTTTTTCACTTTTCGTCCCTCGGTGTAAGGTGAAATTACATTAGTGCCCTCACGTGTCTCGCACGTGCGCACGTTAACGACCATTTTTTAACGCCGTATGGCCAAAGGACGATTATTGAAAAAATTGGCCAACATTTAAGGTCAAAATTGTAATTTTTAAAGTTTAGGGATCAAAAGTGAAAAACGTGCCAACTTTAGGGACGAAAAGTGTAATTTACTCTAAATTTTAAAGAATAATTATTAAGAGAAAATTACATTTTTGGTCCCTCAAGTTAGCAAGATTTTCAGTTATTGCCCTTAAGTGAATTAATTATAGAAAAAACCCTGAAGTTGGTCATATTTTTCACTTTTCACTCCGTGACTAACAGCCGTCTATTAGGTCCGTTAAGTGAGGGACATTTTTAGTTTTCCGACGAGTTTTTAAATTTTCCGGCGACCGTTAAATCAGAAATCTGTTGGTTAGGGTTTTGTTCAGACTTATATTCTAACCTTTTTCGTACCGGTTTCGTGTTCTGAATCGAAGAAAAGGAAGAGATATTGCGAATTTAACTTTTCCGGCGTATTGTTTAACTTTTCCGCCGTAGTGTTTGAGTGTGGAAGAAAAAAAAAAGAAAGGATCATGGTGAAATGACGAATCTGCCCCTCACTTAACGGACCTAATAGACGGTTGTTAGTCGCGGAGTGAAAAGTGAAAAAGTTGACCAACTTTAGGGTTTTTTCCTGTAATTAATTCACTTAAGATATTTTTTTTATTACTATTTATTATTGCAAGCTACCGGCTTGTAATACTTTCATATGTTTCCTTGTATGACTAAAAATCTGTGGTGAAACTCTATATGTAATAGCTATACAGCGAACATATATATATATATTATATATATATATATAGAAATAGAAAATAACTTTCATCGGCGGTGACTCGCTAGTCCAATTTTTATCAAAAAATTTAAAAAAATGGTGGGAGAAGAAAAAAGGCATCAAATGATGCAAAATCTGTTTGGTGATCAATCGGAAGAAGAAGAAGAGGAGGAGGAGGAAGAAGAAGTTGAATCCGAATACGAATCGAATCGTCAGCCCGATTACGCTTCTGTAAATTCTAATGAGCCCTAATTTTATTCTGTTTAATTTTTAAATTTTATTTATTTATATAGTTAGGGTTTATGAATTGAATTGAATTGGGTTAGATTGAATTGGATTTTTTTAGGGTTTATAAAGTTTGTTATGATTGTTAATTAAAAAAGTTTTGATTTTTAAGAAATTTGTTATGTAGAATAATGTAATGGTAGCCTGTTAGGAAAGAAGACGACGAATAATATAAAGGAGGTGCCTTTAGTTCGATGTTTGTCGGGTTTGACACTTGTTTGGACGTGCGTATCTGAAAAAAAGGAGAGAGGGGTGTTTATGTTGGACGTGGGTTTGAACGACATTTATGTTTCTTTGGGTCATTGGCTGGTGAGCTGTGAGCAGCCGGTTACATAGAAACGTTCAAAAGTAGTCATACGGAAATAGGAGGGATGTTTACGTGGGAAGCGAGTTTGCATGGTAGTTGTGCTTCCTTGAATCATAGTATGGGGAGTTGTGAGCAAAAAAGTACAAAAAGTAGTGTAGAGGCAGTTACAGAAATAGGAGGGATGTTTACATGGGACGCGGTTTTGCAACCGTGCTCCCTCGGGGACCTATGAAAAAATAGGAAACTAGTCTACTGGGGGATCAAGAAATTATGACTTGCGCATTTTTATGACGAGTATAATTTGGGTATATACAATGTGTGATACCTTTGTACCCTAGGGTCGACAATTGCCCGTATCTAGGTGACTGGGTTTCTATAGAAAGTGAGATAAGATACATTATCAATTTCCGTTTGTGTATCGTGAATAAAGCTTTTGTTCTATGTATGCCTGATATACTGTGAGCCTATATCAAGTTTTCTATAATGGGTTTATGGTGTAGATTACCTAAGCCCTTTCTCATTTGCCTGTTATAGGTCACTGGAGTAGAATTTGTTCAATTAGGTCATCTAAAGTGGTTTCACGCCTCCTTTGATTCATCAAAGTTAATTTTAAACCAATTATTTCTCTACGAGACTTATCATTATATGTAAAGTTAACGTTTTTGTGTATAATTCCATATCTAAGTATAAATATATCATTTATGAAACCTTAATATTTTCATGAAAAACATCTTACAGGGACACAAAACCATCTCTAATGACCTATGTGGATGGAAATTCATCCAATAGCCTTGAAGGGGCAAACGGAAAAGTACATGGGTATTGTAGGCAGTAAACTCGTTTATAATCTGCGATATTCTCTGTATTGTAATGTATATTTCTCCGTATAGATGATATCATCTGATTATAGTTTGTCTTTATGGATAAGGTGAGTTAGTTTGCTACATAGATAACATGCTTTTGTCTTGAAAGCTAAATTGCGGATTTGGTTATGTGCTATATATGGACAGATTATTCTTAGATATTATATTTGTAGCATAAGAAAAATATTTGTTGCATTCTTTTGCAGTATGAGTGTTATTAATACTGCATGTTGAATTTTAGTTTAGCTAATTCTGTAAGTTAGCTATTTACGATTAACTTTCACCAAATAAATGGCTACCTGTTGCCTTCACTTGGTCATACTGGATGCGTAGTTAAATAACTAAAAGTAAATTTAAACTGTATTTGTTTTTTGATATGGAGAGAATTTTTTTGTATTTTCATAAGACATCTACTGATTTGAGAGATAATTAATAGGTGCGTGCATAATTCTCGCTCAATAATTATTACCAGCTGGATAAGAGAATTTTCTGCTGTTACTTTTTGTCTTTGTTTTTATGGAGTTTTTGTTTGTTTCTTCACGTGTAGGATGTTTATGGTTTCACGTGAAAGTGTAAGCTCTGAATGTTTCTATAGCTGTACTGGTCGCGTGTAATTAATACTGTATGTTCAATTTTAGTTTAGCTAATTCTGTAAGTTAGCTATTTTCGATTAACTTTCACCATTTAAATGGCTACCTGTTACCCTCACTTGGTCATACTGGATGCGTAATTAAATAACTAAAAATAAATTTGAACTGTATTTGCCTTTTGATATGGAGAGGATTTTTTGTATCCTCATAAGACATCTACTGATTTAAGAGATAATTAAGAGGTGCGTGCATACTTCTCCACTCAATAATCATTATCCAGCTGGAAAAGAGGATGTTCGCTGTTACTTTTATTTTTTGTTTTTATCGAGTTATTGTTTGTTTCTTCATGTGTAGGATGTTTATGGTTTCACGTGAAAGTGTAGGTTCCGAAAATGTTTTTATAGCTGTACTGGTCGCGTGACTGTCACAATTTTCATCCCTGTCGACCTTGTTCTTTTAAAGCCCCTAAACTCAATTTTTAGTTGTAATTGGGTACCCTTTGATTATAAGATATATATTTGGAAAATACCGTTGTAAATGGAAGTGAGTCTTTGCAAATCTTAAAAGGCTTTATAAGGATAAAAGTGGTCAAGTTTCCGATTTAATTTTTTTTGTATATGTACTGCAGTCTTTCAGGAAAACAGTAATGTTTCTTGACCAAGTTCATATATTTTTCTTTTTTCTGTCTTTTATGAATAAATCCTGAAAAGGTAAAAAGTGAGAGAGTTTTCTTTTACTAATCTGAAACTTTGATGTTTAGGATGAAGCCGATACTGGGCTGAAGGCCGAAGGTGAAGTTGTGGTAGAAGGTCAAGGGGAAGCAGAGATTGGTAGTGATACTGATGGTGAATTGAATGAGATGGATCAAGAACGCATTGAGAGTGAGGGCGAGAGAGACCAAAGCTCTCAAGAAGTAGATCTGGTAGAACAAAGAGATGAAAGTGAGGGAAAAGATTCAGGAAGTGACCAACTTGGTCAACGAGTTGTGACAAGTAGGAGACGAGAAGTGGTGGAGAGTGAATCAGAGAGATCAGAGGAAAATCATTATATGGATAATGTAGATGAAGAAATCGATCAGGCTATAAGTCCAAGGTATCATCTCAATCCATTTACATTTGATTTTAGGTTTTAAAATTGTGATAATATAGTAAACTTTTGAAAGAGGCATATTGTGTGATGTGTTACTGTGTTAGAATAGATTTCAGTCCTATAAAAGTAATGTTTTTGGATTTATATATAATTATTAAAATAATAGTAAATTTTTGTATAGTGCCTGTAGGCTGTAGAGGCCACTCTGTATTTTACCAAAATACTTATTAGGACTAGTTCTGCTTGCATTTATTTTTCTTGCTTCTTTTTTAAAAGCAGGTCACCCGATGAAGAGAAAGATGAAGCTCACATATCAGAGACAGCTCCTGAGCTCCGCGATGTATTTGGGGAATCAGATGACGAAGAACCAGCAGAATATGAAGCTGTTCAGAATAATCTAAATGATGATGTAAATGTTTGTCTTGATTATTAGTGAACGGTGAATGATATATTATTATTGTTTTAAATCTTATGTTGGTATAAGAGTTACCCCGTTGATTTATAGAATAACTCTACTTGTACTTTCAATAGAGATCTCCTATGGAGGAGGATGACGGTTATGAGAAGGATCTTCAACCAGAGGACATGTTAGCCGATGAAGAGGGTCGGTATGATTCCGAAGAGGATAATAAGTATAGAGCCAAGGAGAAACCAGTTGGACCCCCTTTAGAGCTAGGCATACCGTTGCGACCCCCTCCATCAGATCCTGAAAAGGTGCTTAATTCTCGGTCTTTTCCTATATTGTGTTGTCTGGACATAATGACACCTATATAAATTTTTGGAGACAACAGGCACATTATCTGCTGTCATGGCTATGAATGGTTTAATTTGGGTTATGTTTTATCACAAATTGGTCAAAGGGGTAATATCACAAAACTTCAAAGGATAATCTGTCAAACACTTAACTGTGTGGAAAGCTAACCTAAGTGTAAGTAAATTTTACTGCAGTATGACCCAAGCTGTTTTGTCCAGTACAAAGATTACTTGTTCTGACGCTAAAGCCTGCTCGAGTCGGTTGACCCCTTCATTATGTCAACCTTAGTTTTATAGCTTCTACACCATCCGATATATTAATAAGTTAATCATGGATTTAACTTTTTTTCATTTATGTCACGCTGTGTCTTGCTATTGATTGAGAACTAAAGGTCAGCTTCTCTTTCTCTTACTTGCAGATGAACATGATTAAAGTTTCTAATATTATGGGTATTGATCCTAAACCTTTTGATCCAAAGACATTTCGTGAAGAAGATGCAAACGCATTCGTTGCTGATGAATCTGGACACAAGCGCATTCGCTTGGATAATAATATTGTTCGCTACAGGATTGTTAAAAACCCTGATGGAACAACATCTGTAAGTCAATTTCGGATGAACCGATCAAGTTCACATGTCTTAGTTCCCATCTGGCCTCGTATTATTTCAGCCATTTAATGTCTCTATTGTTGAATTTAAGTTCTTTTGATATGGGTTATGGGAAGCTATGGTACACACATTTTTAAAGTCATAATTCATTCAATATAATTAAGCTCGTAAAGTATAAATTGATATAATTTTTGCTTCACAGGAGATGGTATAGTTCTCAGTGATAATATATGCACTGGTTTCTAGAAGTTATTTATAGAAGTAAAGGTTTATAGAAGTACAATTTTCTGGAAGTTATCTTTGTTATCTTAGGGTGTTGTCGATGATCAACTCTGTACGTAGCCTTATTCTTATCCTGAATGATCTTCCATGTAGTATGAAAGCAACGCACGGTTTGTGAGGTGGTCAGATGGAAGCTTACAGTTGCAAATTGGAAATGAAGTTCTTGATATTTCAGTGCAGGATGCCCAACATGATCAAGCTCATCTTTTCCTTAGGCATCAAAAGGTCTGTAAACATGTTTTCTTCTTCATCGTATCCCTATTTAGTTGCAATGTATCTCAAGCATAATGTAACATAAAACAAGATAAGGTAAACACAATTGGGTTAACTGAAGATTACCCATGTGAAAGTGTGATCTCATACTCATAATTATCATCACATCATGGTTACAAACTGATTTGTGATCCTCTTAGGTAAGTAACACAAATTGCTTATAGGATACCAATTTTTCTCTAGAGACTGATTGATGTGGATGTTTAGCTTAGATACATTTATCTCCAAGCAGGTCCTCCTTACATGTTTGGAATAGCCAAGTGGATACTGTAGTGTAACTATTATAACTGAATATGTTGATTTGTTCTCATTTTTGGGATTTCCTTTATTGGGAATATGTTATTTGTAATTTATAATCAAATAAGGCATGTATCCCTAATTCGTGTATTGAATAGGCCAAGGTTTTATTAAATCATAATACTATCAAACTGCCCTATTCCTTTTATGGAAATAACATTCAAGTTCAAGCATTAACAATATTGATTATGTTATAAGCTATCTACATCGGTGTGTTCTACTTTATAATTTTTGCTGATATGTTTCATGAATATTATGATTCAGTCCTTGATTTTTTATTGAATTTACAGGGAATACTTCAGTCGCAGGGGAGAGTCTTGAAAAAGATGAGATTTATGCCTTCGTCCTTAACCTCTAATTCTCATAGATTGTTGACTGCAATTGTTGATTCACGTCATAAAAAAGTTTTTAGGGTAAAAAAAACTGTCACGGACATCGATCCTGAGAGAGAGAAGGAGCAAAAGGAGAAGGTTAGATCATTCTAGGCACATAATCATCTTGAAATCTGTGGTTAGAAACTTCTGTGTAACGGTTAATCAAATTCTTGATTTTGTAGGCTGAGAGTCAAACAATTAGGGCAAACGAACTTCTTAGTAAAAAGAAAGAAAAGGTGAATCGGAAGTACACACAAACTGTGCGTAGGGAACGCCAACTTTCACCTGGTTTCTTGGAGGATGCACTCGATGAGGTATAATTCTACTTATTTTATTGCATTTGATGCCTCAAACATTTTTCTTGTATGTGATACTCACTGGACTTGAAGATAACTGGTTTTATGATCTTGTATGTCCTTTCTCTCTTTATGCATAGCAGTTTTGTCATGTACTTTAAAAACAATAGTATATTGTAATTATTTATTGCGCATTGCCACATTCAGGCGAGGTGTTGCTCATACACGATTCCCCCTTTCTGTTTGCTATATTATAAATCGGTGGGTCAGGGGGGTTGGGTAGCAGCTCAAAATAATTGGAGGGAAAATGGGTAGTTTTTCGCTGCTGATCGGGCTTGGTTCAGTTGGTTGTGCTAACCTGCAACAAGTTCTTGTTTTTCTTTTTTATGATTTATAATTAGTCGACTGCACAAATTATATTGTTACAATTACAAGTGAATAGGAGGATATGTACTAATAAAATGAATTAGGATTGTTTTATGCATTCTGAATACACTTTGGCTAACAATTAGTCTGTAAACACATGTTTTTCTTTAATGGGTTAATGATTATCACTCTATCAGGATGATGAACAAGATTATTATGATTCTCGGCGTGATCGACGGCGTTTTGAAGACGACCTCGAAATGGAAGCTCGAGCCGAAAAGCGTATTATGAATGCAAAGAAGGTATATTACGTAACATCGAAAACACATTTTTTTTTCATTGACGTATTTTATAACTTTTCTTTGTAAATAGTCTCAAGGGCTCAAAGATACTCCTCGCAAATCATCCTTGCATACCATGAAATCATCTAGACGTCCAGTTGATTCTGAAAGTGAAAGAGAGGAATCTGAGTATGAAACAGAGGCTGAGGAAGATGAGAGGTCACCTCCACGTAGGAGGGCTCAGGAGCCAGACCGCTATGATGATGAAGAAGAAGATCAGTATGAGGATTTGGAAGATGCAGCATCAGAAGAGGAAACAGTATGCATTATTTTATCTTTTAACACCATCTTTTAACACCATGTTTACTTCAGAGTCTAGATATTCAAATTCTCCAATCTTTTTCATTTACTAATAAAATATTTTTAGGAGTTCAAGCACAAGGCCTCGGGAAGCAGTTTTAAGCGCCAGGAGATTGAATTAGATGAGGACTCTCTGTCAAGAAAGGCTACATCTCATCGCCGAAAAGCTTATATTAGTGATAGCGATGAAGAATAAATTGTGTTACTATGTGAGTGCGTAAGTATTGGGACACCCTTGAATAAATTTATCTATAGATATTTGATCAATAAGTTTCTGTCATTCCAAATTTAGATGACTGTCTATTTTCAATATTTGTATTTTTCTTAGGGATTGTGGTTTAACTGGACCCAAAAGTACATACTATATAGGCATCAACCCTAATATAAGTTTTTCTTTACCCTTGATCCTTATTTGTACAACTGACATAATATCAATGTCTAACAACAGTTTCAATTTTATGTGCTTGAAGGTAATAGTAACATTTAGGAATGATTATTAAGGATAACAATTTTAGTCAAAATTGAATCATAGTGTTACTTGAGTATTAGAAACCATGATTGGAAAACCAGAGATCAGGTTTTTCCTGTGTGCTAATTAACCTTAAGCTTCAATAGGTTAGCTTCACATGTATTGGTTTCTTTTTGATTTACCTACACAAGATGTCAGTTTTATAGGGAAAATATAGCTGAGTTATGATGCAAGTTAACATCACTTCTTTTTGCATTAATTCGAGGATTATGAACGTGCAGATCTGGACTTGTCCTAACACAGCAACCTCATCAGAAGAATGCAATGCACTCAAGACTGCAATGGTTAATGATAAAGAATACAATCTTCTGTTTGCTTTCATATTAGTTCTAAACCTGTCATCATATTTGACTCGACATCAAAAATACATATTAGATTGCAGCTTTCTGAAGTTCATTAGTAGCATCCCATAAACAAGTTCTAAATTTTTTTCTTTTATATAATTTTATATACCTTTCCGCACTTGTCTTATCATTTTGCTTCTGAATTTGTTCTTTTCAATTTACATATGATTCGCTTGAGTTTGGTAAAAGGCTGTTCTGTTTTGCCCCTTGCATAATAATAATCTAATATATACACCGATACATCATGCCAACAAAATTGCACGCTTTCATGAATGTGTTTCATATTTTTATTTTTTACCTTGCGGAAGCTAGTTATTTGACAATAGTTGGATGGCTACATCGAATAATCCCACGATTTCAGGTTAGAATACACTTCAAATCTCTAAACATGTACATGAAGTGTGATACAAACTAACCAACAGTCTTTTATTTGTGTACTGAAATCTCAAGATTAAGATACAAATTGTGGAATTCATGACCTGCCATAGACCGTTGTCCCCCTGAAAGGTTTTATCTATAGACGTTGCAGGTCGAGTTTTACCTTGTTCCTAGTGATCCAAACAGGTCATATTGAACTATTGAAGTATCCTGAAACTTTCAAATTCTGTTGATCACCATCTTAATAGTTACGATACCAATCTTGTATGTACTGTTCCAGTAAGTGGAGTCACCGTAACTGCTTAATCACGCTATGAGTATGATATAACCAGGTTATTTTATGTTTCTAATGAATGTTCTTTTGGAAGTACTAACCAAGAACAAAATATTTTGTATGGGATCGACTATGTAACCTGGCCCAAGATATACGAGATTGCTGATTGAGCCCTCAGCGCCTCAACAACGGTGTACATCCTGTTTGAACCTTGAATCCAAATGGCCTTACTCTGTTCTTGAGTGTGAGCCATAGTGTTTCTGTGTTTCAGTTACAATGAGCAATATTTGTGTAGAAAAGAGTCTTGTGAGACCTACAATCCAGTACAATTAGCCATGGCTAATGTAATACTCGTATAATCACTTGTAAACGTGCTGCTGTTTGTAGCTATATATAACTAAAGATCTTGCCTAGTTACCTTAGGTCTCAATGCAAAAGTGTTGATTCATCGATCTTATGTAGAAGACACTTTAGCCTTTACCACATTAACAAACCCAATAATGTGAGCCTCATATTTAGGGTGTATTTTTTTTTGCGTGCGTAGATTCATATATACATAAAAATTGCAAATTGCTAATGGATATAAACTCTACTCATCCCATAAAGGATTGACATGCAACAAGATGCAAAGTTCTTAAATTTTTGCCCTTTTTATGGCAGTTTTGAAACTTTATGAATCCGTCATATTTATGTACAGACCAAGCTTTTGCATTGAGAATGTAATAAACTTTGGCTAAACTTTTTGTTGTATGAAATGAACTTTCAAAGCTCTTTATATATCTTCTCAAGGACGGATGGGGGCAGCTGACCCGCTGTCCCCACTCCAATTTTGGTACAATGTAATTTTTTAAAATTTAAATGGTATATGTGTAACTTTTTTCTCAAAATAAGAAAAAATGAATAAGGAATACATACAAATATTATCTTCGTTGTCATAAGCTTATTCTCTGGAAGTCATCGGTCATCGAAGTATTAACTTTGAGATAGATCTTTCCATTGGTAGAATAAAAAACTTGAGTTGTTTTAATTTTTAATAATCATAATAGTTATGTAGAAAAAATTATATACAAGCTAATTATTTCATATAAAAAATTATATTTTCGGGTTCTAGCATTATGATTGAATAAGTTTTCATTTAATAAGACCTTGCCCGACACGTGTGGTCTTTATTTATTAAAAATAACTGGTACTTTTTAAATATGATTGTTACACCCGGTGTGGAGAACAAAATTCTTTTGAGGGTCCATTTTCTATTCCCGAGCTAGGGTCCAATTTTTTTACATTCTCAGATACAACTCTTATAAGTATGACAAACAACTTTTAAAATTACTCCCTCGCAAAAAAATTCATCCTCTAGCTTTTTATAACATATTTGACAATTTTTACAACAATCTTAAAACTTAGGAATATATATAGATTTTGTAACGTTTCTTGAATCCAATGTGGAATAATAAGAATTCCATGTTTTTATTTATACTAAATGGTAAATTCGTAAGCTTTGGGGCAATTGTCAGTTCAATTTTGCAACTTCCTCGGCCGGGGGACATTCTGGTGGCATTCTATCAGTGTGGAATCCGGCTATTTTCAAGTCTTGTAAAGTTCTTAGCTTTCCTCACGTGCTCATTGTGGAAGGTATTTGGTCTTCTTTAAATATTAGATGCTATATGATTAACGTGTACGCTCCTCAGGATGAAGCGGGTAAAAGAGAACTTTGGAGTTTCCTTTCTAACTTCATTTCCAGATGTGATAGTAATGTACTTGTTTTTGGCGATTTTAATTCCGTGAGAAATGCTTCTGAACGAATAGGATCTTCTTTCCTGCAAGCTAATGCTGATTCGTTCAACAACTTCATTCGTGTAAATGATTTGGTTGATATCATGTTGGGTGGCTATAAGTTCACCCGCGTAGGGGGAACAACTGGTGCGAAATTAGATAGATTTCTCATTTCGTCTCAATTGTGGTCTATAATTGGAACTCATGTTACACGTACTAGTGTTAGATCGTAATATCTTAGATCACCACCCTATCTTGTTGTATTAAAAGAATCTTGATTATGGCCCGGTTCCTTTTAAAGTGTTTAATTCGTGGTATAGGATGGACGGCTTTGAGGATATGATAAAGAATGCTTGGGAAAATTCTGCAAACTTTTCTGGTTGCCCGATTGTTAAATTCCGCCTTCGGTTTAAACATCTTAAAAACACAATCAAAGTGTGGGTGCACGCTAAAAGAAATGATAAATGACTTGGTGGACCTTAGATCTCAGCTTGTGGCTTTGGATTCTCTCTTCGATAATGGCAACGCTGATGACAATTATTGGAGCAAAAGAAAAGAGACAATTCACAAGATTATGGACGCAGAATCACGTGATTCACTTGATATTAGACAAAAGTCGAGAATCAAATGGTGTGTTGAAGCTGATGAGAATTCTGGTTTCTTCCATTCCTATGTTAACAAGTCTAGAAAGAATTTAGCTATACAAGGTGTTAAAGTTGAGGGACAATGATTGAATAAACCTCCTCTGATGTGAAACAATCTTTTCTCAATCATTTTTCTCTCAAATTTAGAGGACAACCAAGTAGTGTTCCATTGGTCTCCAAAAGTGCTAGATTTAAATCATTTTCTCCGGATCAGGTCCAATCCTTGGAATGTGAGGTTTCTATTAATGAGGTCAAAGAGGCTGTCTGGAGTTGTGGTAACGACAAATCTCCCGGCCCTGATGGTTTTTCTTTTGGTTTTTCGAAGGAATTCTGGGATATATTCCAGGATGACGTTTTTGCCTTTGTGAGTCGATTTTTCCAAACATGGTATTTTCCCCCTGGCTGCAATTCTTCATTTATGATAAACCTTGTAGGTTATTGTAATTGTAATTATTGTATTATATTGTTGTTTTATTGAAGGGGATTACAAGATGCTATATTTATAGAGTAGCCTAACCTAATACATGGAAACTAATATTATGGAAACTTAATATATAGAAACTAACCTATGTCTAATACTCCCCTGCAAGCTAAGCGCGGAGCGATTCTAGCTTGAAAAACAAATAAGAAGAAACATAAAAAACTTAAATCTAAAAGCAATGTCTTCATCTTCAACTTCTTCTCTTCAAACTCCTTTTCTCCCCCGTTTCCGCCTCCGGCTTGTATTTGTGCCGGAAAAAATAAGTAAACCGCTGTTGTGAGCGGTGCCGCCTTTGTATGGCGGAAATTTGTTAATAGAAGTGGATAGGACCGCCGTTAGTCGGAACGATCTCTAACCGATGTTGTATAGGACCGCCGTTTGTCAGAACGATCACTAAACTTTTAAAAGCAATGTCTTCATCTTCAACTTCTTCTCTTCAAACTCCTTTTCTCCCCCGTTTCCGCCTCCGGCTTGTATTTGTGCCGGAAAAAATAAGTAAACCGCTGTTGTGAGCGGTGCCGCCTTTGTATGGCGGAAATTTGTTAATAGAAGTGGATAGGACCGCCGTTTGTCGGAACGATCTCTAAACTTTTTTTTTAAGTGAATTCTGAAAGAAAAAAAACGAAAAAAAAATATAAAAAGCTTTAGATTTTGATTGGTTGGTGTTCGAGATTGGCAGAGAATGCAAAACAACATAATGGAATAAATTTAAGATCACTTCGATTATACTGCATGTTAAAACGGAAAACCAAACAATTATGAATGGTGCATCTGTTTGGACGAAAAGACAAAAGAAAAGAATTTGAGATTGAATTTTGAGTCGGCAACCAATTTGTGAAGATTGTTTAATTTCAGGGACATGAAGGATATCTCGTAAAGAAAGTCTTTTATTGGGTGAATAAAAAGTTGAATAGCCAATATGTAAAATAGGAAGACCCTTACCATTGCCAACATGAACATTGTCATCTCCAAAGTACGACTGAAACGTGTCAAAACTAGAAAGATTAGGAGTAACATGGAAATTAGAACCTGAGTCAGGAAGCCATGAAGTTGATGCAGGAGAGCGAGAGTTAGCAGCATAGTTGGTCTGAGCAAAGTTAGCAGACGGCTGCCTATAACGCATTGTGGAGGGGTCCTGATTTTGGCATTTTGACGGGAGATGACTAATTCCACACTTGCTACAAGTACCATATATAGTGTTTTGATTAGTTGCCCAAGAAAATTGATTTCGATTACCTCCACCGCGATTTTGGGAATTCTGATAATTTCCGCGACCTCTACGGTTGTTTTGATTGTTGCCTCGGTTATTGTTCGACCTATTTGTATACAAAGCTTGTGGCGATTGGTTCGATGATGGCTGGAGTTGAAAACCAAGACGGGCAACCAGTTGTTGAAGGGCTTCCATAGTATCACTGGGAAGCGAAGATGAATTTCCACTAGGGCTCGAAGACTGTGGCAATGTAGTAGTTGAGAAAGTTTGAGCAGGGGTTAAATCGGCCACAGGTTTCTTGACCATGTAGTCAAGATCTAAGAGAAGCCCGTGCAGTTCAGAGAATGCCAAGGGTGACGGTCGGCCAAGTATTGTTGATTTCAAGTTGTTGTAATCATCAGGAAGACCTGTAATAACATGCATCATAAGATCTTTGTCTTTCACTGGTTCGCCAATATTTGCAAGGGCACCAGCATACTCTTGTGGTCGAGTAAGATAATTAGACGTTGATTCACCTTCCTTCATTTGAAGTCGAAGGAGTTGAGATTTAAGGGTATATTCTGGAGACGAGGTTTGTGGGGCATATGCGCGAGCAAGGGATAACCACAGTTCACGTGAAGTACTTCCTTGTACATGTTGGAATGATGCTTCAGACACAGTAGACATAATGAGCATGCGTACATGGGCATCTTTAGATAACCAAATCGGATGATTCGGGTTTGGTTGTGAAGTTGATGAAGTGGCATCTTTGTCTTTTTCTGATTCTATTGTTGGAGACGGACATGGAATTGTGCCACTTATATAACAAAATAAACCATTTGTGGTGAAGAAAGCTTCAAGCATGGATTTCCAATATCCATAATTAGTCGGAGATAGTTTGAAAGCAAATTTGTGGGAGTTGTGGATTGCTTTGTCTTGTGTGGAAATAGAAGCAAGCATTGCCATTAGAAGATTAGGTTAATTTTTTTGTTTTTGAAAAAATTAGGGTTTCGGCGGCGGTCAACGGCGGTGACGGTGGCAAAAATAAAATCAAAGTGGTGGGTTTTGACCGGAATTCTTCGAGGATAATGTGAGTCCCTGAAATACGATGGTTAACCTAGAAGTGTAAAATACAACAAGTCTAATAATCACTAGAATGGACTAGTATTACTTGTAAATAAATGCAAGAATATATAAACAAAGTAATACAAGACTTAAAGCAATAAACAAGTAAAGTGGAACATTATGTATTTTTCAATGGTGTATTTTATTTATGATGTTAAATAAAATACAAGGTTGTGCGGAATCAAGATAATACAAATAAGTATGTATCCTAACAACCTATGAATTACAAATGATCTATATTTGTCAAATAACTCTTTTGGATCGAGATACTTAAAGTTGTGAAGTATCCCAGTTTAAGATCGAGAGTATTTAAACAAATTCACTCTAATGCAAAATGTATGCTTAAAAGTATTTTCTCAAAGAAATGACTTTGTATTTATGATGTTAAATAAAATACAAGGTTGTGCGGAATCAAGATAATACAAATAAGTATGTATCCTAACAACCTATGAATTACAAATGATCTATATTTGTCAAATAACTCTTTTGGATCGAGATACTTAAAGTTGTGAAGTATCCCAGTTTAAGATCGAGAGTATTTAAACAAATTCACTCTAATGCAAAATGTATGCTTAAAAGTATTTTCTCAAAGAAATGACTTTGTATTTATAGGCAACAAAATTCACCAGTGAATTTTGTGCCGTACAAATGTGGTTGCATGCATTTAATGATCCGACAAGAACATTAAATGCATTGGTTAATGGTACAAGGATAAAGTCATATTGATATGATTTTATTCTTTTAACCAACCACCTTTACACACGTATAAACTTTGGTAAAGAATAAGTGGATTGTTCTTTGGAAAGTGTGTAAAGGCAAAAGTCAATTCCTCGATATCAGTGTTCAGACTTGTAAGGTCTAGAACACTGACAATCCTCCAGTGTACAGATCTGGTAAGACTTCCAGTGGACTCCGCCATTTGTCAGTCTTCTTTATTCTGACTTCAGTGAGAACGTCTTCAGTAGAGTAGATCTGGACTGGGGTGAAGTCCAGTGAGCTAATCTGGAGAATACTCCAGATTTCCTATACAAGTATTTGCTCACTGGTCTTCCATTATTTATGGACAAATCTTCAGAGGGACTCCAGATTCCAAGTCTGGAGTAGGTCCAATAGAACACGTTTCTGTACAGATCTTCAGTAAGGCTCCAGTAGTCGAGTCTGGAGCGAGTCCAGTAAATCTGGACCTAACAAATTCCCCCTATTTGTTTAGAAATAATGCAAGTGTTTTCAAGCTTAAATCTATACAATTTTGTATGCTTTAAAAACACAAGTTTTGATTTTAGTCTAAAAAATCTAAGTTACTGGAAAACACTTTATAGATCATGAGTGTTTTCAGTTTCATCTTTTAAGTTCTAACTTAGACTAAATCTGATCATTTACTTTTATGAATCAAAAATTGCAACTAATATTACATACATCAACTGATAAATAGTTTACAATTTTCATTAAACAATAAATTACAACAAGTAAATGATAAGAGTCAGGCCCTTCTCTTCGATGTCTGTCCTGGAGCATCTTCAGAAGCCTTTCTCTTTGGTGATGGAGAAGATGGTACTGATTCTGGCGATTTCATGCCCATTGCAACTTCCATCTGTTGCTTTCTTCTCCATACCTTCTCAATCCTCTTCAGAAATGCTTTAACATCAGTCGACACATTTGTCTTCCCCCTGAACGTTAAAGCAATCTCTTTCAGTTCACTCCATCCAAACGCTTGGACTGAAGTACTCTTTCTTTCATCAGTAAAGTTACCTTCCCTGGTCAACTTTACTTCAAACTTGGACATCACCTTCATACCAACAGCTTCTTCAGACAGCATAGTGGCTTCAGTGCCAAATGCTCTTTGTGCCAAATGCTTCAGTGTCACTTGTTTTTGGTCACCAGACGACTTTTCCCCCTTGGAATGATCACCAGTTCTCATTCCATAATGCTCTTTTGCCAAATGCTCTTTGTGCCAAATGCTCTTTGTGCCAAATGCTCTTTGTGCCAAATGCTCTTTGTGCCAAATGCTCTTTGTGCCAAATGCTCTTTGTGCCAAATGCTCTTTGTGCCAAATGCTCTTTGTGCCAAATGCTCTTTGTGCCAAACTGGGGCTCACTGGCTTCAGTACCAGCAGCTTCTTCAGACAGCATAGTAGCTTCAGTGCCAATTGTCTTTTAATTTGGCTGTCTGGATCAATGCTTCAGTTTCCTTTGACACTCTCTTTTGTTCTACAGCAGACTGGAGTTGTTGACGATTGATTTTTCGAGAAGTGTCTAGGGGAATGAATGTGCTTACATCAGTATCTTTAATTGCTTTGATCTGTTTGGCAGTCAGTTTTGGTAAGCCAGTCAGTTTCTTTCTGTACTCTATCTCCAGAGCACTAGCATTCTTCCTTATCTTCCTCTGGAGCATCACCAGTTCCTCCTTCCTCTGCCTGATGAGTTCTGGTACACTAACGCCATAAATTATAGAATCATAAACCTGTTCTTCTTCGGCGTAAAAGGAGCGTACATGAACATCATTCAATGCATTCAGACATTGATGAACTCTAGGGTCTTCCTTCATCTTTTTGTACACATCAATATTTATGCCTAACCTGCCAGCATTGTAAGAGTCCAGAGTCCCCATAGTTGCCATCTCCCTTTGATGGGCCAGCAGTTCATCTTTTTGATTTCTCTTAAAGATCTCTATCATTATGCATTCTTGTTCTAGCTTCTTGGAGGTTTCATCATCAGCAGTAGGATACTCTGATGATTCTTCAGCAGTTTGTTCTTCTTCACCAGATACTAATTGTGCTTTTCCTTTAACAGACTTCAGTGTAGTTGGTATATCTGGGAAAGACTCAAACTGGGGCTCACTGGCTTCAGTACCAGCAGCTTCTTCAGACAGCATAGTGGCTTCAGTGCCAAATGCTCTTTGTGCCAAATGCTTCAGTGTCACTTGTTTTTTGTCACCAGACGACTTTTCCCTCTTGGAATGATCACCAGTTCTGGACTTGAGATCATTCCATAATTTTTCTAGCATATGTCTGTCCAGTGCACCAAAAGTTCTTCCTGCCACTGGAGTTGTATCAGTCACAACTTTCTTAAGTGCCTGCACTTCCTTTTTAATAGTTTCAACTTCTTTAGGCAAGTGCTTTGGCAATTTTTCTTCCATCAACCTCTCCACTTGGGGTAACAGCCCATCTTGAAGAGTTCGAAGAACAGTCTCAGAAATTTCTTCAGATAATTCTTTCAGCATACTGATTCTGAACTTCTTTGTGCATTCATCACTAATCGTGCTAACAACAACATCCTGATCAAGTGTGGACCTACTCTCCAGAGAACTTATCCTGGTAACCAACTTCTGAACCTCTTCTTTCAGACCTGCCAGTGGTTGAACAAGTTCACCTTGCACTGCAGTCTGAACAGAGTTCACCAGCCTTGTCTCCAATCCCTGGACTGCCACTTTGAAATTTTCAGTATTGTTGTTTGTGGCCAGTACCAGTTCATCAAGCTTCTCAAAAACAAGCTTCTCATTCCCAGCAAACAGATTCATCTCGGATGCAAGGTTATTTGATAATAAAGATTTAAAGTCTGAAATAACCTGCGATGAAGTCTGGAGTGATCTCTCCAGGTCCGCCACCTTACTTAAAAGGCCTTGGACCTCGATAGAAGATGAAGTGGAGAGACCACTGGGAGGTTCAAGATTGGAAGGCAATCTGGTCATAAGAGGTACTTGTGCCCAGTCCTCTTCAGTTGCAGCTACAGATGTTACAACTGTTGAGTCTAGCGCACGAGGTTCAGATATGTTGACTGGAGTTTGAAGTGGTGGAGGTTGAGATTGTGAAGTTTGAGTGGTTGCAGGAGTGAAGTATTGAGTATTTCTTGGAATTGAAGGTGGTGGTGGTGGTGGCATGTTTGATTCTGGTGGAGGTTCATTTGATTCTGGTGGTGGTGGTGGCATTTCAGCAGATATAATTGGTTGGGTGACTGAAGCAATAGCAGATGTGTCAATATTTTCTTCTTCATCACCCAGGAAATTCATGTTTACATCAAAACCTTCAGACATTGGGGAATCTACATCATCCCAATCTGGAGTCATCCCAACTGTCTGATCACCAGCCTGTTCACTAACTTGTTCACCAGCCTGTTCACTAACTTGTTCACCAGCCTCTACATTCAAGTCGATTTGAGCCTCTTGCTCACCAGATACATGTTCATCAGTCTGAACATCTTGTTCGACTTGCTCAACAACCTGCTCAATAATCTGGGCCACATTTTCTATCTGTTCATCAGTCACCTGCCCAACAACCTCTACATTCTCTTCTGGTTCAAAAATCGGAGACCCATCCAAATTCATTACATCACCAGGATGTCTTTCAGGATTCACCTGAACTCCAGCTCTCATCAGACGCCTGTTTGTTCTAGGTCGTCTGGAAGGTTCAACAATTTCTGGTCCTTGACCTTCAGGAGCAACTTGTCTAATGGGTTGTACAGCTTCTATTATCTGTACATCTTGGTCACCAGAGGGTCCTTCACCAACTTGACCTCTACCTGGAGCCACTTCAGCTTCTTCTCTTTGAAAGGAGAGCATGGACTGAGGAATATCTACCTCATTCAGTGGAGATCTGAGGTTGGTCAGATCCCTCATATACTCACTCACAGAAAAGTGAGTAGTTTCAAAATCATACTGGTCTCCAAGAGCTCTTTTAAATATGAGTGAAAGAAAACGGATATAAGGAACAAAGGCTTTTCTACCTTTCACTCTAAGACGCTCTACCAGATCATCAAAAAGAATCTGAGCAAAATCCACTCTAAGTCCAAACCAGAGGCAGTAGGCAATCTGGAGATGAGTTTGATTTATCTGGTCTAACCCTCCAGAACTGCCTCCCAGACATTCAACAATGTGCGTGAAGAAAAATCTCCATGAGTCTGTCAGTTTGCTCATGTAGATTGTTCCCTTCCTAGATAGCTGGCCATGCTCATCCATAATATCTGTGTGCCCCATCAGTCTGCAACTTCCCTTGTATTGATACCAGAGGGAAGTTCAATGGGCAACTCATTCTGTTCAAAATAATTCAACTGTAGAACAGACCTGAGTAAACTAGCAGTGAAACCCAAGGATCTGGTACCTTGCTTCAGAGAGTAAGTAATTGATGAAGTTTCATCATCATATTGTGCAGTGTACCAGAATTCACAGAGGTAATCGTGGTACATCCTCCCTGGATTTAATGTCAACGCACCATATAGTGGGCATGAGAGAAAAAATGTGTTTAATCTCCCAATAACAGATTGGGCATCATGAACACTGGAAAGTGAAAGTCTGGCCATCCAGTTATTCATGTTTATTCTTATTGTGTTTTCCTCTAATGTGATATGAGGTGCCCTGTCAACATTTTCAGAAGGAGCATATTCAGCGACGAGTAGATTTTTAAGCGATTTGGATTGTCTAGGTGCCATTTTATGATGAATAGATAAAGATGAAATTGAATATATAGGGTTATGATGAAGATTTGATGAAGAATTGAATGGAAATGGAGTAAATAAAAGAGATAAATATGATTGGAAATTGAATGAAGAAGTAAATGAAGGAATTTGAAAGATTTGAGAGTAAATATGTTCAAAGTAAATGCAAATGAAATTGAAAGTGGGTATTTATAGGAGAGAGAATGTGGAACTCAAACGGTTTAATTTGAAATTATCAAATAAAATTTTGACCGGGTTCTGAGATTCGCATTAATTACATCACATCACACATAAATGTGTGACGGTTTACAGCCCACAAACAGTATCAAGTTGCTCTTTTTGACTTCCCAAGGTAAAAATACCATCATTACGTTGAGAAATTTACATGCCACGTAGGATTATAAGATAAATATCTTTAAAAAGTTTGCTTACGTGGCACGCACAATGACCAATAAATTCTCCCTGAACTTAAAACATTTTTAAGAGCAAAAATATCTTTCAAGTCTTTCCCCCTGGAATGTTGATCCAGAAATCTATAAATGCAAAGATAGTACACATTGGCGTTCAATATCTGAGCAGTTATAAATTTATAAATCTTTAAATCAAAGATCCTCAGTAGTACACAATGGCGTTCAATACCAAGGTTCCAGATTTAAGGGTTTAACATTCCCAATTCACCAACAAGATATTCAAAAGTTTTGACATCCAGAGGTTTAGTAAAAATGTCAGCGAGTTGTTTGTCAGTGGGAATAAAATAGAGTTCAATGTTGTTTTTCATAATATGATCACGGATAAAATGATACTTGAGATCAATGTGCTTCGTTTTGGAGTGCATGACTGGATTGTTTGAGATAGCAATGGCACTGGTATTATCACAAAGATTGGGGTCTTTGAATACTTAATACCATAATCAAGCAACTGGTTCTTCATCCAGAGTATCTGAGCACAACAACTGGCTGCAGATACGTATTCAGCTTCAGCAGTGGACAATGAAACAGAAGTTTGCTTCTTACTGGTCCAGCTGACCAGTTTGCCACCAAGGAAATGACATCCACCAGTTGTGGATTTCCTGTCTATCTTACAACCTGCATTATCTGAATCTGAATAACCCATTAGATCCATGCCTGAGCCTTTGGGATACCAAAGACCTAGACTGGGGACACCTTTAAGGTACTTCAGTATGCGCTTTACAGCAAGCATATGGGATTCCTTTGGATTAGACTGATATCTGGCACATAAACATGTTGAAAACATAATATCTGGTCTACTGGCAGTTAAATACATCAGTGAACCAACCATGCCTTTGTAGACAGTGGTGTTCACTGGTTTACCATCTGGATCGGAGTCCAGTGTCAGTGGTGCAGAAATTGGAGTTGGTTTAGATGGTGAAAAGTTCATATCATATTTCTTTAAAAGATCTCTAACATATTTTTCCTGATTAATAAAAATGCCATCTTTGTTTTGTTTAATCTGGAGTCCAAGAAAATATGTTAGTTCACCCATCAAACTCATTTCATATTCAGTTGACATTATTTTCGAAAATTTCTTGCATATGTTTTCATCAGTAGACCCAAAAATAATATCATCAACATAAATTTGTACCATTAACAGATTACCTTTTTCATGAAGAATAAATAAGGTATTGTCAATTGCACCTCTTTTGAAACCATTTTTCAACAAATGTTTAGTCAGAGTGTCATACCAGCTACGTGGGGCTTGTCTGAGGCCATACAGCGCTTTGTCCAGACGATATACCCAATGTGGATGCTTTTCATCAACGAAACCTGGTGGTTGTCTGACATAAACTTCTTCTTCAAGCTTTCCATTCAAGAAAGCACTCTTTACATCCATCTGGTAGACCTTGAACTGATGATAAGCAGCGAATGCTAAGAATATTCTGATCGCTTCAAGTCTAGCCACTGGAGCAAATGATTCATCAAAGTCAACATCTGACTGGCAGTAGCCTTGTGCTACCAGTCTGGCCTTGTTTCTGATTACGTGGCCATCTTCATCTACCTTGTTTCTGAAGACCCATCTTGTTCCAATTGGTTCTTTCTTTCCAACTGGGAAAGGAACCAGATACCAGACCTTGTTCCTTTCAAACTGGTGAAGCTCTTCTTGCATAGCAGTCACCCAGCTTGGATCTTCCATAGCCTCATCAATCTTCTTTGGTTCCATCAATGATAGAAAACTAACATATAAGCATTGATTACTGGAGGCTCTTCTGGTCTGAACTCCTCTACTGGAGTCACCTATGATCTGATCAATAGGATGAACTTTTGTCCATCTGGAGTACTGACCAGGATTGTTACTGACAACAATATCAGTGCAAGAATTCAGTTGAGTCTCCTCTGAAGTTGCTTCAGGAGGAGGATTTTGCCAGACTACTTCAGCATCTTCATCTGAGTCATTTAAATCACGATTTGCATCATGAAATTCTTCATTTGAAGGCATTTATTGAAGTACTGGTTCAGTTTGGAATTCTTCATAAGAAGACATTTCTGGTATATTCTCAACTGACACTGATACTGGGGGAGCAGTACGAACATCTGATCCAATATTAATTTCAGAGGGTAGTTTGAAAATAATAGAAGGATAGAATGGAGTACCACTGGAGCGTTTCTTTTTCTGAACAGGTTCCAGATCAGGATGACTGGAAACTGTGTCTTCTGAATCTTCTTTATTGTAGTTGATAGGATCAAATTCACAGAAGACAATTGGAGTTACTGGGGGAGTGTCAAGGGCTGGCTTCTTGTTGATTGCAGCATTTGATTCATCAAATGTGACATGAATTGACTCATGGACTTTCTCCAGTCTCTTGTTGTAGACTCTGAAGGCCTTGCGAATGGCTGAATAGCCTAAGAAATACCCTTCATCAGCTTTGGCATCAAATTTGCCTAACTGACTGGAGTCGTTCAGGATGTAAACTAGACATCCAAAAACATGAAAATAACCAATATTTGGTTTTCTATTTCTTAAGACTTCATAGGCTGTCTTTTTGTGTCGCTTCACATACACTAACCGGTTCTGGGTGTGGCAAGCAGTAGCAATTGCTTCAGCCCAGAAACTGGTAGACAGACCAGATTCAACAAGCATACTCCTGGCAGCTTCTATCAGCGTTCGATTCTTCCTTTCCACCACTCCATTCTGTTCTGGAGAGCGGGCTGATGAGAAATTCTGGGAGATGCCAGTGTCAGTACAGAATGACTCCAGAGTTGCATTCTGGATTCTGTTCCATTGTCACTTCTTAACTAACACACCTTTCGACTGTACTTGAGCTCAATTTGCTTGATAAGACTGATGATTTCAGCAGCAACTTCACTTTTAGACCTCAGAAAGATCACCCAACAATATCTGGAGAATTCATCTACGATCACCAGGGTGTATCTTTTACCAGCACGAGTCTGAACGTTCACTGGACTAAAGAGGTCCATATGAAGCATATGAAGAGGTTCAGATATGCTGAAATTCTGTCTGGTCTTGAAACTGGTACGTTTCTGCTTACCCATCTCACATCCTGGACATGGCCTTTCCTTTTTGAAGGAAACTGAAGGTAACCCATCTGCAAGTTGTTTTCTGGACAACTTATTAATATTCTTGAAATTTAAATGGGATAACCTTTTGTGCCATAACCAGTTTGTGTCTTCATCAGCTTGAGTATAGAAACACTGCTCTGAAGGAGAGCTTTCCATATCCATCACGTACACATTCCCTTTTCTGGGAGCAATCAACACTACCTTCCAGTCCTTGTTGAATACGATACCCTGAGCAATATTGAATAGAACTTGATAGCCATCATCACACAGTTGGCTTACACTGATCAGGTTATATTTCAAACCATTCACAAATGCAACACGTCTGAACTTGACTTGTCCATTGTTTAGAACACCGTATCCCTCAGTCTTTCCACAACCATCATTTCCAAAAGTAATGGAGGGTCCATCAGAAATGGTGAACTCCTCCAGCAGGGTCTTACATCCGGTCATCGTCCTGCCAGCAGCACTGTCAAGATACCAGATATATTTCTTTTGATCGCCCTGCACACACACCAGATATTATTAGTTAGATTTGGGAACCCATCGACTGATGGGTTCACTGGACCCTCCCTTATAGGTCCCTGGGGCAATCTGTTTAGTTCACTTTCTTTCAACAGTGGTCTTAGTTGAAAAGACCACTGGGGTTGATAGTTTTGAAACCTTTTTCTTTTTCTCAATTGGAGAAATAGATTTAACTTTCTTTGCAAAAGGTTTTGTATTTTGTATAGGGCCAGATGAAGTACCCTCAATAAAGTTTAATCTTGCATTAAAACTTTGAAATTGACGAGTCAGTATTTGAATCTGGCTCTCTAACCTGGACAAAACATTTTCATCAGATGATACCTTAGCCTTTCCAGTCCTAGGCTTAGGTAGGGGATTGGTCTGAGGCAAAGGTTTATTCCGATAAACCTCTTTAACTGGAGCAGTCATCTGGAATGCTCCAGTCTTAACCTATGGGGATTGAACTGGGAAAATATTGGCCTTGGGAGTTACAGGCTCATCATAAACAATGGTGGGCCTGAACCCCTCTGGTAATCGATCGATTACTGGTATTAATGATGCTACATGAGTATTTCCATCTAAATATGCACGTTTTTGAGCAGGAAATTGATTTACTCCAGCATCATATGGCTTTCTGGTTTCTAGCCATGATTTAATCACCAGTTTTTCTTTCTCTAAAATGACTTCAAGATCTTGTTTTTCTTGAATCAATTGTTCAGTTACCAGAACCTGGGCTTGAAATGCCAGTTCAATGTCTTGAAGTTCTTTTAATTTTGATTTTAAGACAGTTATTTCAGAAAAATTTGTTTTTAGACCATTTACACAATCAGATCTAACAGTTTCTACAAATATCAAATCAGAATTAAGAGCTTCAGCAATGTCCAGTTTTAATTCTTGGTCAGTTGCAGTATCATAATCACTAACCTTTTTAATAACAATGTCCACCCATCGTCCAGATGTGACATCTTCCTTCACCAGGTGCTCTTCGTCTGCCAGAGCCATGTAACAGCAATCTCTTTCTTCTTCTTCATCAGCAGATGATTCATCAGAAGGAACCCACTTCTCTTCAGTTGTTGCGATCATGCACTTATTATTGTTTTCCATTTGTTGTGCCATGAGAGCAATCTGGGCCTTAAGCTTTTTATATTTCAATTTATAGCTATCATCAGGCTTAGTATTTGAAGAAAATGGACCAGGCTTGGATACAAACTGGCTGGACCTACAATCTTTCATGAAATGACCCTTTTTGCCACACTTAAAGCATGTCAAATTGGTCTTATCAGTTGAAGAACTGGATGCAAATTGTCCAGATGACCTATTTGCTCTTGCTTTGAAACGGTTAAACGTTTTAGCAATCATTGCAATAAGGTCATCATCTTCAGTTTCATCACAACAGTCTGGAGAGATTTGACTGGACTCTCCAGAATCCATGAGTTCAGACACCATCTTCTTCATAGAAAATACATTCTCAGAAGATATCAGTGCTGTACTTTGTGGTTCAGTATGACTAACCACATTAGGACTACTGGAGGCATGGTTAAAAGCATCTTGTTCTGCCACCACTCTCTGAGCTTGATTTTCTTTAGTGTACCTGAAAGCTCCATATAAAGTTGAGAGTGTGTGTGTGTGCAGAGTTTTACCTTGTCGTAATACCAGGATCATGTTTGACCATTTGGTGGGCAGAATATCACAAAATTTCTCCAGAAGTATATCCTTGTCCTTCTCAACCCCGAGACCTCTCAACTGGTTTATGATACTCATAAATCTGGTGTAAGTACCAGTGAGAGACTCATTAGGCTGAGCAAAAAATGACTCATACCTCTTGTTTAAGGAGACCTTTCTGGTGACAATGGTGTCATCTCCTCCTTCATGCTGGTTTAAAAGTTCATCCCACATGGTTTTAGCACTAGGAAAAAGAACTAGTGTGGGAATTAGGGTTTCTGGAACGGCCCCGAGGATCATGTTTTTGAGAAGGGTGTCTAGATTCACCAATCTCCTCTCCTCTTCAGACCAATGTTCCTCCCTCTTTTCCCTTTCTCTTCTAGATCCAGAAGGATCAAGAAGGGGATTGAGAGGTGATGTAGGGACATAAGGACCTTCATTTAAGATTTTCATCATGTTCCTCTCAATACCAGTGATATGCAATATTATCCTAGCCTTCCACGTACCAAACTCATCACTGTTCCCACTGAATTTAGGAACAGGATTATTTAAATAGTGCACATGCACGTGTGGAGAAGCAGGAGTAGGAGGAGGAGGAGGTGGTGGATTAGTGTTATTAACAATAGGTGGTTCATTATTTTGATCATTAACATTAACATTAACATTAGGATCGGGACCAAAATTAAAACTTCCTTGTGTATTTTCTAGGTTGGCCATCAAAGAAACAGATCTAGGCAATGTTTAGCCTTCTGCTCTGATACCAAATGTGAGTCCCTGAAATACGATGATTAACCTAGAAGTGTAAAATACAACAAGTCTAATAATCACTAGAATGGACTAGTATTACTTGTAAATAAATGCAAGAATATATAAACAAAGTAATACAAGACTTAAAGCAATAAACAAGTAAAGTGGAACATTATGTAATTTTCAATGATGTATTTTATTTATGATGTTAAATAAAATACAAGGTTGTGCGGAATCAAGATAATACAAATAAGTATGTATCCTAACAACCTATGAATTACAAATGATCTATATTTGTCAAATAACTCTTTTGGATCGAGATACTTTAAGTTGTGAAGTATCCCAGTTTAAGATCGAGAGTATTTAAACAAATTCACTCTAATGAAAAATGTATGCTTAAAAGTATTTTCTCAAAGAAATGACTTTGTATTTATAGGCAACAAAATTCACCAGTGAATTTTGTGCCGTACAAATGTGGTTGCATGCATTTAATGATCCGACAAGAACATTAAATGCATTGGTTAATGGTACAAGGATAAAGTCATATTGATATGATTTTATTCTTTTAACCAACCACCTTTACACACGTATAAACTTTGGTAAAGAACAAGTGGATTGTTCTTTGGAAAGTGTGTAAAGGCAAAAGTCAATTCCTCGATATCAGTGTTCAGACTTGTAAGGTCTAGAACACTGACAATCCTCCAGTGTACAGATCTGGTAAGACTTCCAGTGGACTCCGCCATTTGTCAGTCTTCTTTATTCTGACTTCAGTGAGAACGTCTTCAGTAGAGTAGATCTGGACTGGGGTGAAGTCCAGTGAGCTAATCTGGAGAATACTCCAGATTTCCTATACAAGTATTTGCTCACTGGTCTTCCATTATTTCTGGACAAATCTTCAGAGGGACTCCAGATTTCAAGTCTGGAGTAGGTCCAGTAGAACACGTTTCTGGACAGATCTTCAGTAAGGCTCCAGTAGTCGAGTCTGGAGCGAGTCCAGTAAATCTGGACCTAACAGATAACCACGGTGGTGGCGGTATACCGTAACTCGCCGGAAATCGGCTTTAATTGCCGGATTTGTGAATTTTCCGGCGAAGGTTTCGGCGGCGCGTGGAGATTCTGGCGGCGGCGAAATTTTGTAGGGTTTTTCAGTTTTTCGATCCGAAGCTAATGGAATCGGAGGTGTTGTGTAGTTCGAAGATTTAAGAGAGTAATTGAAGGAGGACAGATTTAGGGTTTTTTTTTTCTTTTCTTCTTGGCCGGAACTTTTGGCTGGAATTTTGGTGGTCGGATTATGGCTTTGATACCATGAAAAGCCTTGTAGGTTATTGTATTTAATTATTGTATTATATTGTTGTTTTATTGAAGGGGATTACAAGAGGCTATATTTATAGAGTAGCCTAACCTAATGCATGTAAACTAATATTATGGAAACTTAATATATAGAAACTAACCTATGTTTAATAATTTATTACTCTTATTCCAAAAGTTGCTAACCCTTTTAGTGTGGATGGTTATCGACCTATAAGCTTAATGACTTTGTATTCTAGCAAATAGATTATCTAAAGTTTTAGATACGGTGGTTAGCTCTTCCCAAACGGAATTTATAAAAGGTAGAAACATTCTTGATGGCCCGTTGATAATAAATGAGATTGTCAGTTACTACAAAAAGAAAAAGAAAAAAGCTCTACTTTTAAAGTTAGATATTGCCAAGGCTTACGACTCTCTTAATTGGAATTATTTAATTTCTATTATGTCTTTCATGGGGTTTGGTCGACGCTGGATAAGTTGGATTTCTGGCTGTCTTTATTCTGCTAGGTCTTCAATTCTTATTAATGGAAGTCCAACCGAAGAATTCTTGTTTGAAAGAGGTTTTCGTCAAGGAGATCCCATGGCTCCTTTTCTGTTTATTTTGGCCATGGAAGGCCTTCATGTAGCGTTGGAAGATTTGAAAGGGTCTGGCGATATCCGTGGCATTCAGGTTGGTGAGATTTCTATCTCTCATTTAATTTATGCTGATGATGTTCTTTTTATGGGGAAATGGCCAGAGGACAATCTGAAAAATGTCATGGCAGCTTTCTCGTGTTTTTATTTGGCGTCGGGTCTAAAAGTTAATTTGCATAAATCCAAACTCTATGGTATTGGGGCCAGGGGGTCGGATGTTGATCAGTTTGCTAGAGTTGCTTATTGCACCAAAGATTCGTTTCCGTTTATGTATTTGGGAATTCCTATTGGGGCTAAACATGTCTCGGTTGGATTCATGGAAACCTGTTATCGATAAATTTTGCAAAAGGCTTTCTAACTGGAAGGCAAATCTTCTTTCCTTTGGAGGGCGGTCTCTTCTTGTTTCCTCTGTGCTAGGGTCGTTGGGAATGTATTATATGTCGCTCTTTCGTATGCCGACTTTGGTAAATAAGAAGCTTGAGTCAATGCGTGCAATTTTTTTTTGGGGCGGGCAAGAAGAATTAAAAAAGATGCATTTGATTAAATGGGAGAAGGTTATCGCTAGCAAACATTGCGGTGGTCTCGGAATTGGCTCGCTTGATGCTTTCAATAAGGGGCTTCTTCTTTAATGGAGATGGCGATATGTTAATGATCCGAATTCATTATGGGTTAGAGTTTTAAAGAACCTATATAGGCCATCTTCTTTCTGGTCCTGGACAACTGATGGAAATGTAAAACATGGGGTTTGGTATCAAATTTCAAAAGTGGCCATTGAATTAAATCAACAGAATGTTGATCCTTTTCATGCGCTCTCTATTAAGACTGGTAATGCGAGAATGACTTCTTTTTGGCATGATATTTGGCTTGGCAATATACCATTACAAAACCGGTATCCTCGTCTCTATAGATTAAAACAAAATAAAAGTTGTGTGGTGGCGGATCGTTGGAACTGTGGGCAGTTTATTTCGCAATGGCGGCGACCGATTAGGGGAGGCGTTGAGGATTGTGAATGGACTGAGCTTCTATCGGGATTGAACAACATTAATCTGGTTAATAGCGAGATAAATGGAAATGGTCATTGGCGGATATGTTTGGGTTTTCGGTAAAAGAAACTCGTATTTTAATTGATGACATCCTTCTCCCGAATAGCTAGATTGCCACTAGATGGAATAACTTTGTTCCGAGAAGGTAAATATATTGGTTTGGAGAGTCTTGTTAAATCGCATCCCTTCTCGTATTAATCTCTCCAACAAAGGCATCGATATACCATCGGTGATGTGCCCGCTGTGTTTAAATGAGGTAGAAACTACACAACATATTTTCTCCACATGCTATATTGCAAGTAAATTGTGGAGACTTGTCTGCAAATGGCTTGATATATCTTTGAGTAAATTACACTTTTCGTCCCTGAAGTTGACACGTTTTTCACTTTTCATCCCTAAAGTTTAAAAATTACAATTTTGACCTTAAAGTTGGCCAATTTTTTCAATAATCGTCATTTGGCCAGACGACGTTAGTTTTTGGCCGTTAACGTACGCACGTGCTAAACACGTGAGGAACTTCAGGGACGAAAATTGAAAAATTAAGCTACTTGAGGGACGAAAAATGAAAATCACACAATAAATTTATTCTTTCATTCTTTCTTTTCCGATCATCTTCTCCGATCATCTTTTCCGATGGAATTTTCGACTAGACATTTATTTTCCAATGATACCTAATAAAAACTCGACTTTCAATCCAAATCTAAACCACCGAAAACACGAAAACACGAAAACACAAAAATAAATCTAAACATATATAGATCAATCTCACCAAACTCATGCTTGCTACCTACAGTATATTACACATATATACATATATATATAGCCTCTGTATATATCTATCAACTGTAATTAATTAATGGGTAAATTACACAAATCATACCCGAGGTTTGTTCGAAACTACACTGGTCATACCTACAATTTAAAAATTACGCGAGACATACCCATTGTTGTCAAAAACTTACACTGACCATACCTATCGCTGACGGTCGTCTATTTGGCCGTTAAGTCAAGTCACGTGCCGTGCATGTGAGGTATCAAAACTGTAATTTCGTGCATACTTCGGGTATTATCCTTATAATTCACCCTAAAAATAATTATTAAGAATTTTCGAGTTTTATTATACTTCAATTATTAAGTTGAGATATGAAATTTATTATGAAAAAGTAGTTTTTTTTCAATGAAAAGTATTTCAAGAAAAATAGTTGATACAAGAATGCATTTATTATTATATATATCATTATTATTTTGTTATATATGTATAGTGGATAAAACAAGGATGAGAACTATGAAAACCAATAAATTTTAACTTTTATATTATTTTATTATTATTTTATTTTATTTTTTATAATTTATTCTTTTTAATAGAAACCTATTTAAAAAGATACAAAAGAAAAAATTAAAAAACAATATATTTTTTTCGTATGGTTTGATGACATCCCCCTCAGATTAGAGGGTAAAGCAAAGTCGAAGACTCGTCACGGTTTTAGAATATAATTTCACCTCAGATTAGCAATCTGTAGCATTTTGGGTTTAAAGTTTCAGGGTTAGTCGTTAGTTTGACCTTAGAATTTCTAAGCCTAAACCTGTATCGTTTGATGACATCCTTTCATAAATTTTTCATTTTTTATTTTAAAATAGGTTTTTGAAAAACATAAATATATATATGTGAATTAAAATATAGAATATCTACCCACTTTAATAAATGAAATATAAATATAAATATCTTAATAATTATTTTTAGGGTGAATTACAAGGAAAATACCTGAAGTATGCACGAAATTACGGGTTTGATACCTCACATGCACGACACGTGACTTGACTTAACGGCCAAATAGACGACCGTCAGCGATAGGTATGGTCAGTGTAAGTTTTTGACAATAATGGGTATGTCTCGTGTAATTTTTAAATTGTAGGTATGACCAGTGTAGTTTCGAAAAAACCTCAGGTATGATTTGTGTAATTTACCCTTAATTAATTAATATGATCTCAAATTCATTCTTGTAGTGATCAAGTCTTAAATTATTCATTTACTTAAACTTAATTAATCACTCACTTTGAAAAGTATATATGATCGCCTGATCGGAATGAATGAAATAAACTTAGTTGCAGCTAATTAAACAAAAGTAGAAAACGATATACTAGAAATCAACAACCAGTCAAAACAAAACAGAGCGCATCAATTATCTATACATACATACATCATAAGTTATATATATAGACGATCCGTATGATTAAAAAAATGAATTATAAAATCAACAAAAAATCCAGATTGTTAAGTAGCAATACCAGATACTGAATCATCATCATAATCATATATTCCATTTATTTTCGTGTTTTCGGTGGTTTAGATTTGGATTGAAAGTCGAGTTTTTATTAGGTATCATCGGAAAATAAATGTCTAGTGGGAAAATTCCATCGGAAAAGATGATCGGAAAAGAAAGAATGGAAGAATAAATTTATTTGTATGATTTTCATTTTTCGTCCCTCAAGTAGCTTAATTTTTCACTTTTCGTCCCTGAAGTTCCTCACGTGTTTAGCACGTGCGTACATTAACGGCCAAAAACTAACGTCGTCTGGCCAAAGGACGATTATTGAAAAAATTGGACAACTTTAAGGTCAAAATTGTAATTTTTAAACTTTAGGGATGAAAAGTGAAAAACGTGCCAACTTCAGGGACGAAAAGTGTAATTTACTCTATATCTTTTGGTGCATGGGATAATTTGAGTGACATCCTTCAGCAAGTCGATAATATGCATATTAAATTAACCAAGAAGATGTGCATTGAAGGAATAATTTTTTGTATGGTTTGGGCTATTTGGAAGCATCGTAATAAGTAAGTTTTCTCTCCCACACAGAAGCGCTCAGAATTTTTGTTTGATTTTATCGTGGCCCAATCTCACTTATGGGCTGTCACTAGGCGTAGGAAGCTTGGTGTGTCGCGGGATGAGTGGTTTAAAAACCCTCTTCTTTTCTTGTTAGTGCTCGTTCCTTGTATTGTAATTGCAACACTGTTTGGGATCTAGTATTTTGCTAGATGCCTTTTTATTTATAATATATAGCCGTTCTAAAAAAAAACCTAGTTACTCTGTGATTTTACACATATATAGAACTAATGTTTAAAAAAATTTATGTTACCGGTGACTCGTAGCAATACTTCATGGATGGTTAGCTTTGTGGATAGCCTATTCAAGTAGAGGTTACTATATGTTTGCGTACTGTGAGTGGTCCAACATTAGCTATTTCCATGTATGAAAGTGTATGATTAAAGTTACTATATATTGTACGTAGCTTAAATCAGAGACTAGAGACTATAGAGTCCTACTTCTCAAATTCTTACTATTCTGATACTAAAGCTTAACTAAATAATAAATAGTTTGGTTAACCTAATTACATAAGTTTGAAGGATTCATGATGTTATTCCATAAAAATCTATATATATTTTTAAAGAAAATGAAAATGCTACAAATAATAATATACTTATATGACTGTAAACATATATGGAAATGAAAAGATGGATATGAGGAAATAGGTATAGATACATGTCATAGCCAATGACCCATAATTGGACTAAGAGCATCAGGTATGGTTCAGGTATGCAGAACCATCCAGAACGTCACCTCAACGCCACATCAGATTTCATCATTTCATCAGTTTTAATCCGTTATGAATGCAGAACCATCCAGAACGCAGAACAACACTTTTATTATCATTTTTTTTTATTACTTTCAAAAATCACATAAATTAATTTTAACTACTTTTTATCCAATAATAAACCTAATTAAACCTTCTTGTACTACTTAAAATATTATTTTGGACAAATATAAATCATACTTTTCAAGCCTATATCTGTCGAAGCAAACTTTATTTTTGAAAGTAAACCCATATTCTATCTATTATTGTTGAAAATAACATAATACACAAAAATCTATGTTTACAGTTTACATATGGGCCACATTTACATATACCTAGTAAATAGTAAGTGATATATTGATATCTATCCTCTCCCAATTGTTTTTCCCATATCCCTTTATCATTAAATAAAATAAAAAGAATAAAATTTCTCACACATACTAAACTAGATCTGAGGCAATCTACAGAGCAAACATGAAAAGTCCGGCCGAATCATCAGTCCTATTTTCCTTGAATACAAACACTCGATGAAGGTTACTGGTAACTTTTAATCCTCTTAAAATGATATTTAATCTCAGAATTTTTTTATCTTCTCATCTATTTTAGAAGCTAAAAGAAAAAAAGAAAATAAGAAAAGACAAATGAAAGATGCACTAAAGACCAAAAGAAACTCTGACGCCGAGCATCGGTAAATTCACAAAGAATCCCGGGTTCTTCATCGTTGCCGAAAGGGTGAGTTATGGAGAAGTAGTCGGCGCCGATTGCCATGTCACTGTTCGGGGTCGGCGTCAGAGCCCCATACCTGATGCTCTAATGAGCCAAGTGACACATTTAGGTTTTACTTATTAGGTTTCAAACTCTCACAACGCCATAGGGTTATTCATGAAAGAGAGCTACATGATGGGTTTGAGATACCCAACGTTATCTGCGTTCACGGGTGTATGGAGTCACACTTCGCCATTGGTTACCCCTAGTAGTCAGACTTTATTTGTTGGCCGTTGAAAAAAAAATACATGTCATTAATTGTACATAATGTTCAGTATTGATACATCATGGAAGCCGTGATTTTTTTTTGGAATGACAATTATTTTATCAAATTAGGCAAACTAGCAAGATGCTAGCCGCCAAAACTTCAATTACACAAGTCTAGAATTAAACCAAAAATCAATCATCCTGAGACATTAACTGTGAGGATTACAAAAAGAGTGAAAAAAACTCGTGTCAATTACAGTACACCCAAGACACGAGAAAAACTCCACAATCAACATCGCTCTCTTCTTTCTCTCTCTCCGCTCTCTTCTTCTCACTTCTAACGGCTCTTTTCTCCTGGATCTTGGATCGGAGATTGAGCCTGTGATTTCGAGACCAAGATCGAGTATTTGAGATTGAGAGTTTGAGATCGAGATTATTCCCCCGGTTAAAACTTCCACTCCGGTGGATCTAACCATATTTTTTATCACTCTTGGGCCGGAGGTCCCTTCCACCTCGGTGGATCTGGAAGCAGCCTCTCTACCTTTGAGTAGAGGTAAGGTCTGTCTACATCATACCTCCCCCATAGCCCGGCTTATGCTGGGATTGGGTACCCTTGTTGTTGTTGTTGTTGTTGTATCAGTTTATATTATACGGATCATTTTGAATATTCATAGATCAGTTTTATTCATCTTGATCATGATCTTATAATCAAGATATTATTATATTCATAGTTGCCGACTCGTAACTTTTGACTCGACTCGAAAACATGATTTTTTGACTCGTGACTCAGAACGTGACTCGACTCGTAAGAGTCATGACATTTTTAAGTACTACATAATACAGTATAATTATATATATGTGACGTATTTAGAAGCAAAATATAAGTTGTTATCTTAATAAATTTACCAAAATATTACATATTTAATAATTTTGAGATATAAAGTTACAATTTATCTCCAAATTCGCAATAAAATGATCAAAACTATATAGATAACACACAAAATAATGTAGCAAATTAAGTATAATATATAACCACAGTATCAAACTACAATAGTTATAACTTTGCGACTCGTGACTCGGTCCAAGTTCACAGCGACTCGTAAGAGTCTGGACAAAAACGAGTCACCTAACGAGTCGACTCGTTTTTGGTGTAAATCGACTCGACTCGTAAGAGTCGACTCGTGACTCGTAAGAGTTTAACAACTATGATTATATTTATTTTAATTTAATACAACACTTGCTATACAATAATTAACCTTAATACACACACGTATCATGCTTGTTAAACTGATCAGATTAGGGGTGTTGAAAATAACCAAACCCAAAAAACCCGACCCAACCCGAATGGGTTTGGGTGAAACGGGTTGGGTTGTTTGGTTTGTGGGTCGTCATTTGGGTTAACCCGAATAACCCAAAGCTTATTCGGTTTGGGTTGCGGATGAAAATTTTATAATTTGGGTCAACCCGAATAACCCAATTAAGATGCGTTTATATATGTATACACTAATATAACACATTTAAAGTATATATTATTTGAATATCAAAATTTTTATTTATAAACAAAATCAGAAACGTACAAAGTTAAATAATAATGGATGTTTAAAAATACACTAATAAAATATGATAAAAATATGAATATAAGAAGAGTTATATTGTCAAAATTTGTTTATTTAATATCGGTAGTTTTTATATTTTTATATAGTTTGTAATTTATTTATTTTGTTTATGACTTTTATTATAATAATACAATCATCTTTTCATGCAAGAATTCAAAAAACGCATAATCAACACTTTTGGATATAAAGAACTTATATATAAGTATCACTATTATTCAAGTTTTTGAAATTGAAATTATATTGTTGTAATGTTGCGTAACTAATGCACGTAAATTCAATCACATTTTATTTGGTTACCCAAAACCCGAACCCGAACAACCCAAACCCGAATAACCCAAATCTTATTTGGTTTGGGTTACGGGTTAATTTATAATTCTTCAAAACCCGAATAACCCAAACCAAATAACCCGAAACCCAATTAACCCGACCCATCAACACCCCTAGATAAGATTATCATAAAGTAGGATGGAAACATGCTTTTCTCTTAGCGTTTTATCTAACCATTAGAGCATGACCGCTACATTTGACCAAGAGGTGTTTGATAGCATGTGTACCAATTGAGCATAAACACTTCATAAACACATAGACCACTAAAGGAACTTTTAGGAGATAAGAAAATCATGACTTCAAATCTTGCATCAAAATTACCTACTTTGTCAAAAGAGTTGTCTGGATATATTTCTTATGAGATGTACAATAAGTGGTGCTAAAAAAATCTAGAATCAAGAGTTATCCCACCAATCTACACAAGATTTAGGTTATATATATATATAATATATATATATATATGGCTTAAAATGATTTTGTGTTATCTAAATCTATCAACTCTATAATTTGATTGCATGTTTTTTCTTTTTAATGTTTTAATTAATTTCCAAAAAGTAACAATTCACTTTCAACTTTTCTCTCTTTAGACAATGGCCATTCATTGAAACAATAACTTTTTTCAATAGGTAGTTAGTTACACAAAAGAAACCTTTTTTTTTCCTTTCACATGTATATAAACTATCAAAATAGAAAGATACGGAGTATATAATAAGGACAAAAGGTGAAAGGTAAGTCCTTATCCTTATTTATAAACGATCGATTTGCCCAGAATCAGTCCTCTTCGGCTCCATGGCGAAAGCTGGCTCTCCTACCATAGCAAAGCTAACTACGAGTGCTAACGCCACAGAGAGTGCCGCCCAGCACTCCCCGAAACGATTCCTCCTCGCCACACGCGAGGAGGGTACAGCCAGTACAGGGGATGCGGATGTTACAACAGCAAGTACGACCAGCAAGTACTAAGTACGTGTCTAAGAATATCGACAAAAATTCACCTAGGGGTGGTTCAAAGTAGTGTTGAGAATTGTACACGTGTTCAATAATGTAACTCCCTTCCACCCACCGCTCAATTAACCAACCCCCACACAACCCCAAATTTCTATATAACCATACACATTCTCCTCTTAGTCCATTTTATCTCACATTCCCAACCCCCATTCGTTAAATGACTATTTTACCCTTTATTGTCGACACATGCACCATTGCCTTAGTGCTCTATGTGTTGGTTAACCTTTTCACTCGTAACCCAAACCGCCTTCCCCCTGGTCCAACCCCATGGCCCATAGTCGGAAACCTACCACACCTTGGCATGATACCACACCACTCGTTAGCGGCCTTAGCCGAAAAGTATGGTCCGTTGATGCACCTACGGCTCGGGTTTGTTGACGTGGTTGTGGCCGCGTCAGCATCCGTTGCTGCACAATTTTTAAAAGTTCATGACGCGAACTTTGCAAGTAGACCACCTAACTCTGGCGCGAAACATATAGCGTATAATTATCAAGATCTTGTGTTCGCACCTTATGGTCCAAGGTGGCGTATGCTTAGGAAAATATGTTCGGTTCACTTGTTTTCAAATAAAGCACTAGATGACTTCCGTCATATTCGAGAGGTGTTTCATATCTTTCATGTTTAATTTGATTTTCGTATCATTCTATTTTGTTTACTTTTTTGTCCAAAGTTGACTATACATTCTAACTACTTTTACAAAATATATATGTCACATATTTTTCTTTAGGAGCACCGAAGTTTTTATGTTTATAATATTAATTGTTATTTATAAATATACTTTCTGTTTATATATATTTAAACTTGCTAGGACATGGTTTTTTTTTATTTTTTAGTTCGTCCTGGGCACTTGAATTCTCGGGCGGACCTACTTTTTATGCTAACTTAATTATATAATTGTACGTAGGAAGAGGTAGCGATACTCACGCGTGTATTAGTCAATGCGGGTAAATCTTCACCAGTGAAATTAGGACAACTACTGAACGTGTGCACCACGAACGCATTAGCGCGAGTGATGTTAGGCCGGAGAGTATTCGCTGACGTAGGAAGTCAAGGAGTCGACCCAAAGGCGGATGAGTTCAAAGACATGGTAGTTGAAGTCATGGTATTAGCCGGTGAATTCAACTTAGGTGATTTTATACCAGCACTTGACAAGCTAGATTTGCAAGGGATTACAAAAAAGATGAAGAAACTTCATGCACGATTCGATAAGTTTCTGACAATGATCCTAGATGAACATAAAATCGAAAAAGGTACAAATGGTCATAATGACTTATTGACCACTTTGATTTCACTTAAGGATGTTGATAGCGAAGAAGGGAAACTTTCCGACATTGACATCAAGGCTTTGCTCCTGGTATGTTTTCTTATGGAAAATCCTATATATATATATATATATATATATATATATATATCAAGGGGAAAATTGACATGCCCGGCAGGCCCCTAGTTACTCTAACTGGATTTTGACACCTAACTAGCTATATCAAAAACTTCAGTTAGTTGTATTGGGTACCAGTTGAGGGATGACAACGGGTCAGGTATGGTCCGGGTTTAGGTAATCCCGGACCCGATTAAAAATCCCCGTCCCAAACCCGGACCCGACGGGTCCCCATTTACTTATTAACCGTCGGGTAACGGGTTTACTCACAGGTAATCGGGGATCCGTTAATCTTTTTTTGTTTTGAAATCCGTTAGGTTATTAACTACTAGTATATCTTTATTCTTTAATATTGGAATGTGGGTCTAACATGTAGCAAAGTTAACCAATAAAATGTCAAATACTAATTGCAATCTGACTTGTTATATTTACAAATACTGGAAATTATGAAGCATTTGTATATGTATATATCGTATATTAGCTACAAAGAGCAAATAAATCACGAAAGCGGCATGCAAGACAGACGCACATACACACTCTCATGAAAGCTAATTACTGCATATATTATTGATTACTGTTATTTTAACACATATTACCTCAATTACCATTTCATATTTTTAAAAACCTTTTGGAAATAGAAATATTCATATATGTAATATTATAAAGTAATATATATATATATATATATTGGTCGGGTATACGGGTCGGGTACGGGTTTACGGGTCGGATATGCGGCTTTACATCTATAACCGTACCCGGACCCGGACCCGAAAAAAAATGAATACCATACCCATACCCGACCCTATACCCGCATACCCGGACCCGAACCCGGCCCAAAAATGTCGGGTTTCGGATTTCTCCATCGGGTACGTGTTTTGTTGCCATCCCTAGGTACCACTTGATCAGATGAATTGAAAATGAAGGATGTCTAGTGTGCTATAGCTTTTAATAAATACTACAAGTGTTTTTTTTTTTTGTTACAAATAAAAGAAAAAGATTTATTAACAAACGCATGCAATTAATTCTAAGCAAATAATAAGCTTAATTTTATGTATAATGAAAGGAGAAACTAATCAGTTCAAAACAAATAATGAAGTCAATATCAGCTCAACAGTCAACACTTTGGTGGTTTATTTTTATTTGTTTCAAATTGATTAATTACTTTCTTGATTTTTCTCTTATTGAAAAAAAAAAGTACAGTAATTGTTTGATTTTTTCAGGCCATGCCCGGCCCCATTCTGAGTTCTATCAACAACCAACCAGTATTTTCATACTAGGTAGTCATACTAGTGTCCAAAATAATGTCATATATGCGTCACATCATATGATATGAAAATATAAATATTGATGAAAATTAAAAAGATCTATTATTATTTATATATAGTGTACCCGTACAATGCGCATTGAAGGATGGTTCATAAAATCTTTTGAAATATATTCAAAAAAATGAAATTGGTAAAACTTTAATTAGTAGATGAAGTAAATGGTATAAATTGCATCACGCATCATCTAACATTATAAAAAAAAGTACTCCGTATTTAATAAATAAAACAGAATAGCCCCTACAAAAAAAAAAGTTCATTTGTTCACACTTTGTTATAAAAAATGTGAAAAAATTTATGAATTTAATCACATATAAAAATGTGTAGAAAAAAGTTACATTTAAAAGTGTGAATAAATTTCAAAAGTTATAATTTTTTCACACTTATAAGTGTGTAAACAAAATGTTAACACTTAAAAGTGTGAACAATTGTCAAATATTTTCACACTTAAAAGTGTGAAATTCAATTTGTAACACATGATTTCTTCACACCCTCCATGTGTGAAGAAAATAAGTGTTACAAATTAACTTTCACACTCTAAAGTGTAAACAATTGATATATTTTTACACACTTGAAAGTGTGAACTTTCTTTTCCACATGTATAAGTGTGTAAATATTGTGATTTTTTAAATTTCTTCACACTTTGAAATGTAAATTATTTCTACACACTTTTAAATGTGAATAAATTAACAAAAACTTTCACACTTTTTAAAGGTATGGAAAAACAAATGGTAGGAAATGACATATTTGTTGTAGTGAGCTGAGACCTTTAATAATTAAAACATCTACAAATTAAAACGTAATGAAATCAGAATTTCCTTGTGAGTTGTAAAGGTGTATTTGGAATTAATTAGTAACGCATAATACGTATCTACTACTCTACTAGTCAATGAGAATATTTTTTTTCGAAATTCAGTAACTATTATATTGCAACAAAACATATTACCATATATTATTTCCCGTCCCATAACAAGTGTTTACTTTGGCACAGTCACACACGGTCAACCAATGCCACAATTACCTTCTAAATTTTTTTTCATTAATTGATTAAAACTTGAAAATGAACATTTAATTTAGAACAAATAAAATAATAACATGAATACTTATTTGGACAAAGTAACCCACAAGATGCGAGTCTTCACCAACACGTACACGTATATATGTACAACAATAAGTTTCTGAACCTAGCCATGGGGGGCTTAGGGAGAAGGCAAAATAGACGGCCTTACAAGGCCTAATTTTTCTGAGATTGCCTGAAAAATAATAACTTTTTCACACTTATATATGTGGGGAAAAAAAGTTCACACTTCCAAGTGTGTAAAACTATATCAATTGTTCACACTTAGAAGTGTAAGGATTAATTTGTAACACCAAATTTCTTCACACAAGAAAGGTGTGAAGAAATTAGGTGTTACAATTTGACTTTCACACTTTTAAGTGTGAATTTTTTTTTCACATATATAAGTGAAAAAATTATTATTTTTTTAAATTTTTTCACACTTCTACATGTATATACTTTTTAAACATTTTTAAGTGTGAATATATTAAGAAATTTCTTCACACTTCTTTAAAGTAAGTGTGAATAAATGAAATTTTTGTTGTAGTGACTGTTTGGTTAGTATGTGAGATTAAGTTTCGTAATGAACATGGATGATCACGTATTTACAATAATTTTTTGTCATATATAATTATTACAGTGTGTGTTAGTTGTTAGCAAAAGGTCTTGTGTATTTAGAGAGATCACAATGTATCATCTATCATTAACCAACAACTATTACATGTCTCACATGAGCGCTACATCTGAAAAAATTCACCCTTTTTTCACTAATCAATAACTAATCTTTTACAACATCTTCAATACATAAGAGCTTCCACAATGTCTAGTCTTTGGTCCGTCCTCCACCACAACACCATTGGGTCGGATGCGTCCTTGGTCCATACTTGGTCCGTCAGTCCTTGGTCCATCCTTTTAAAATGTTAGTATTTAAAAATGGCATGGTGTGTCCTTGACTAGTCTTGGCATTGGGGGTGTTTTGGTGAGACATCCTTGGAGGGAAAAAAACCTGATATGACGCTGATTGGTATCAAATATTATATAATATAATGACACTTCCGGTGACACTTCATGTATTGAATTTTCAAAGTCTTTATTCTTCAACTTTGACCTTAAATATTTTTGTTTATATTATATATATTTGATGAAAATTATATGAATTGATTGAGTTTTAGATATATTTTTATTGGGTATAAATTTCATCAAGTATTATGTAACAAAAAAGTATATATTTATGGTCAAAGTTAAATAACAAAGACTTTGAATATTCAAAATGTGACACTTCTAATGGGACGGATGAAGTATAACTAAAATTGTCGATGTATTTATATACCTTACAAAAGTATCATTTGATAATTAATAATTCAAGTAATAACTAAAGCATAATTTGTATACGTATGGAAAGTAAGTAGAAAATTAATATATAATAATAATAATAATATACAAGTTGGGATTAGGATATATACTAAAAGACGTCGTTTAAATATTACGCCATGTGTCGATTAAAGGATGTATCAATTATGTTTTGGTTTATTGGTAGATAATACATAATACGCATATCATATTACCCGCGCTACGAGCCTACGACTATAGGCAATACAAGCCTAAATAAAAACTATCTATATGAATTTCACATACCACTAAATGTACTAAATTTTAATCAATGTTTCAGAACTTATTTACTGCGGGAACAGACACGTCATCTAGTACCGTGGAATGGGCGATAGCTGAACTTATTCGTCATCCGCAACTATTGAAACAAGCACGCGAAGAAATGGATAGAGTAGTTGGTCGAGACCGTCTTGTAAGTGAATTAGACTTAAGCCAACTAACATTCCTCCAAGCCATTGTGAAAGAGACCTTTAGGCTCCACCCTTCAACGCCGCTCTCCCTTCCAAGGATTGCGTCGGAGAGTTGTGAGGTTGATGGGTATTACATTCCTAAAGGATCCACACTCCTGGTTAATGTGTGGGCTATAGCCCGAGACCCAAAAATGTGGGCTAATCCGCTTGAGTTTAGGCCCAGTAGGTTCTTACCCGGGGGCGAAAAGCCTGATGCGGATGTCAAGGGAAATGATTTTGAGGTTATACCATTTGGGGCCGGGAGAAGAATATGTGCGGGTATGAGCCTTGGATTGAAAATGGTCCAGTTGCTTATTGCAACATTGATCCAAACCTTTGATTGGGAATTGGCTAATGGGCTAGAGCCAGAAAAGCTCAACATGGAAGAAGCTTATGGGCTAACCCTTCAAAGGGCTGAACCCTTAATGGTGCACCCAAGGCCGAGGTTATCTCCCCACGTATATGAAAGTCGTTACGGACTAAAATGAATTTTGGTGTTTTAGTTAGCCAAGTTGGAAATTCGGTATTTGTATTTCAAATGATTATGGAAATTAATGTCTTATGCTCTTTGAATTGTCTGATATATACTAGTACTAGACCCGTGCGATGCACGGACAACCGTAAATATTTTTTCTAATTTTATTTAAAGAATGGACATAATTGAGTATCCTATATACAATGGGTTGATGATTCATAAACTAAAATGATCGAAAATTATTACTTTACTAAAAAGAATAGTTTTAGAAGGTTGATCACAACTCAAATTACAAATTGTATATAAGATATAAATTTGTTTCCAATAAACACCCAAACACACAATGTTTTTAACCATGTATATTCGTTATCGCATAATTTTATATCTAAAAATCTATATATCGAATTTACTTGCGAAACATTGGTTTACATCTTATGAGATATAAACCGATCCTTTTAACACTTTATGTAGCTTTTATTATCATCTTTATAAAATTAAGTGTTCATAAAAAAAGTGGAAAAAAAAACACAATTGTGTGTGTTGTCATAAAATTGCATCCTGCAAATTAGTGTCAAAAGATAACATTACATACTACCAAGTTTCAAAAGATACAACTTGATAAGGGAAGAACAAAACCATATATACAAACTACCCAACTATCAAAAAATACCAACTTGCATACTCCTAGGGTTTTTCGCAACTACTGTCAATTCCATCTTTGGTTATCAAATTCATAAGAAGTTTCTTTTTTATAGTTTTTTTTTATCTCTATGATGGAGTGGGAGTTAGTTTCCTTACTGAGATCAACTTTTCCCCCTTCATTAAAGGAGATTCTAACATTAAACATTTGAAGACTTTTGTATGTTCACAAGTCGATCTTGCATGATAATTGTAACATGCTCTTCAGCACATAAATTTTGCTTATCAAGGCCAGCATTTTGATCTACACTTGGGCTAACTCCTATGCCACAACCTATGTCGCCACCTCTGCCACCATCTTTGATACCACCTACATTTGAACAATCACGTCTGCCACCAACTACATGTCGAACACCACCTCTATCACTACCAACACTTGCTATACCTTTCTTTTGGGTATCCTTACTTCATTTTATAATGGTACCTTTGAACAACTTCTCATGTAATGACCATATAGGCCCATTTTGAACATTTCTTTGATTTTGCAATTCCAATTTGTCTGGTTTGCATCATTTTCCTAAACTCAGTTAATTCTTATTCATTTGAAGACAATCGATGTAACATCACACAATCACTTTTTGAACCACTGCCACTGTCTATTGCAATGTCATTATCAAATTTCATTCTCCTTATTTACATCATAATCAAAATCATCAGTTTCACAATGTAATGTGCTAGTTTCTCCTTCGCTTCCTCCTTCACTTCTCCCTTCAATTTCTTCAAGAAAAGACCGTGTCATCCTCAAAGTCATCACCACTTTCCTCAAAGAAACCTTAACATATCTAATTTCCAACATCGACATAAACCATATGGGTTACCAATCAAGATTATTCAGTATACAAATAAACATAAATACCTTTTGCACTCTAAAAAATCTTTTAGAGCATTTATAAGACTCATTCCATGAAATACTTAATACACCAGGTTTCTTTGTCAAATTAAAGTCACAAACCGAAATTAAGTCATTTAATGAACTAAGATAATTATCTAAAAGAAATTATTACCAACATATATATATGGATAAGGTTATGTGAGAACAATTCACAAGAAAGAAGATAAAAAACAGTTTCATTATGTGGACACTTAAAAGATTGTATAATAACAATAATTCGTAAAAAGTTATACTTGATAAACAAATATGGTGAATAAATGGGACTAAAACGATGCATACCCAATAATCAATTAGTTGTCGATGAAGAAATAGAGTGGTCCATCAGGCGTGAAGATCAACCCCTTTAAGAACTAACCATATGCATCTGACGAAAATAGCCGGTATCTAAGAACAAAGCAAGATCAAAGAATGTGTTATAAATGACATAACATACACAACCCTTTTTTTTAAGGAAATGCGCTTAATTAGGCCAAAAAACATTTGCTCATGTCTATCAAAACAGGAAATTTCTTACTGATGCAATATTAGGCAGCGAGAGAACTTACTTGCTTCAGTGTGTCATACAGGTACCATAGAGATTGTTTTATCTATGCATAAAAGAGAGTTATATCATTAAATTCATGTGAACTTGATGTCAATTTATATAGGAAAAAGATTTTTTTTTTAAAAGGAAACATTTGATTATTAATTCTTGACCATGTGAAGGGCACCACTTGGTTACTTCAATAGCTTTACTAAGTGATCCTTCTATATTTGAGGATACGTAATCAAAAAAAAATTTAAACATTTAGATCACCCACAAAATTGCTCCCCGTGTAGAATTAAATTAATTAATTTTGTGACACGTTTAGCACATATTACCTTTTTACCAACTTATTGTAGCTCAGGGAAAGCCATCCCATCATTATTTCATCCCCGCTTGTAATACCGCTTCTAGAATACCAAAAATGATATCTTCTTGGCAAAAGTTGATGCTCAAGGATTTCCTTCCCAAATTGCCCATAAGTCCGGTGACATGGGCTAGCTGATAAGAATTGCATGACCAAAAAGTAGACCTCCTGAAGATAACATAATCAGTTAAAGAGTAATTTTGAAATTAACATACGACCCACCTAAGCACATTGCCAAGAAAGTTAACAAATCTGTCATCAAACTCATGCACAGTATATAGCAAAAATTGGGCAGCAACAACTATAGTTAAAGGCACATGCTATGTCTCTAAGAGGGGTTGCTTCAGAATTAGCAACAGGTTCAACAATGCCTTCAGAATAATTATCCTTCTATTCAAGTGTGTATATATATACATATCTTGATCTGGTAAGTTAATGCAAATTTGTTAGTTTCATTTTTAGATTATTATTAAATACCAATGAATATTGACTTGCCATTTGGAACATATGTGTCAGTTAGTAGTTGATCTTCTATAAACACGACACCTGGCAGAAGATAGAGGCTGACACTCATCATTCTCCAATGTTGATGAATCAGAAGGTTCCATATTTTTACACAAATAGAGTCTTGAACCCCGAAAACTCTGTTTTTGATTCTGCCTTTCGAGCAATCTCCTTGCACAAAACACCTCTGAAGGGGTCGTGATGATACTGTAATCTACCGAGGTTTTGTATCATTATCAAGAAAAGCTGTGACATACTGGCGTAAGAAATTAAAAATCATGCTCACAATAAATCATAAAGTTGAAGAGTTACCTATGGATAGCTTAGTATGTCATCCATCTGGTGTTGTATTTCCCACCCTTTCGAGATGCGGCCGGAAAAATTGTATTAGCATTCACCAACTCTATCTTGTACCAAGAAAAAACCACATGCAGACACACATTAAAGCCCATGTCCATATTTTTTAAAGCATTGCAATAAGAAAAAATTGTATTAGCAAATGATCTTTCACCTTCGCTTGAGTAATTCCTGTTCTTGCATTCGGCTTGCTTCCAGACTTTCAGTTTCAGTTTACTCAGCCAGTCAACTTCTTTGTGAAGCCTGTCCAGATTATCATCAGACATGGTAAGAGTTAGACAGGCCGAGTAATAGCTAAAAATGGGTCAGGTTCAAATAGGACACTCGATCTAAAAAGGGTGAAACAGGTCGGGTCAGAATTTATACATTAATGCAACAACGCCGTTACTTGCCTCTCTAATAATGAGATTGAGAAATAACCAAAAAATTGGATGTCTGGGTTTCATCTATAGGCAATGATTTTTTTTACTCTAATGGAAACCACTATAGTCTAAGAAATAACCTAACATAGTTCAGTTGAAGGGTGAAGGATTAAAGGTTGTGCCATTACTCTCGACAATATCTAGCTTATCGTCAAAATAAGGGTCCGAATCTAATAATTGCAGCGTTAAGATATATGTATATCTGTCTAGTGTTGATTCTATAAATCCATAGTCTAGTGCCAATTCAGCATTGCTTTTGTTCAGATCAGGAGCTGCCAGAGTCAAACTCAAATAAGAACTTGACGTTTCTAAAAACAATCTTCACTTTTTAGGTCAAACAGCACAACATGGTCAAGCTTAAAAACCTTTTCAGAAACTTCTACCAACGCCGAATCTCCATTTTGGGAACAAAAAGGGTCGGCCTCAGGTGCTGGACTATCCTCGGCCTTCTTGATCTGCATAAAGGTGGAGAGAGAATGGAAATTAAAGCAAAAAAATAGTTCGACCTGGTAACTTGCACACATCGACTTAAATGGAAATTTTTGAAAATTGAGGGTGGTTATGGGTGAAGGCAAAACCTGTTGTCCAATGTAGAAACTGGATCAAGTTGTTTACCCACCTTCGTGAAGTGCATACTCTAAAAATAAACCTTACTTGTTTATTGCATTGACAACTATGCCAATATTTCACTATTTTCTTTTAATGGATGCATTAGGCTCATTTTTTGATGTATGTAGCTACAGGAAATCAACTTCTTCCATAAATTGAACAGTCTATGTTTAATAAACCACCGAAATTAATGATATATAAAATGTATTAGTTGTAGTGAATCCTCAATAAACCATAGGCGGCAATATAACTTTGGGTCATTAAGGATATAAATATTTGGGTCATATATTGTACGTACATGATCCAAACCTGTCCATAGCGACCCCTCAAATACAGATAATTTTGTATCTAATTGTAAAGGCAGGTGGTCATATATTGTTAGCACTCACCACATAAATATAACTCAAAATCGTCCCACCGGCATTTTGACCTAGTAAGCTCTATGGATCACCTTGAATCAATAGCTTTCAAAAGTTTGAGGGGTTCTATAAAGGGAAACAAAAAAAAGGGGCCCAGTTGGTTACTTCTTTATGCAATTATCCGGTTTATCGGGTTATATTTTCAGTATACCCATGTATCAAACATCCGTTTCCTTGCAACGTAAGCAATGAACATACATCCTTCTTTACGCTTTCATATATGTAGCATAAATCAATGTAAATGCTCACCAATTTTTGCTACATCAGCAGCATCATCAACATCAGCATCATCAGCCGCCTATTTTAACTACATCAGCAGCATCATCAACATCAGCATCATCAGCCGCCTATTTTAACTACATCAGCAGCATCATCAACATCAGCATCATCAGCCGCCTATTTTAACTACATCAGCAGCATCATCAACATCAGCATCATCAGCCGCCTATTTTAACTACATCAGCAGCATCATCAACATCAGCATCATCAGCCGCCTATTTTAACTACATCAGCAGCATCATCAACATCAGCATCATCAGCCGCCTATTTTAACTACATCAGCAGCATCATCAACATCAGCATCATCAGCCGCCTATTTTAACTACATCAGCAGCATCATCAACATCAGCATCATCAGCCGCCTATTTTAACTACATCAGCAGCATCATCAACATCAGCATCATCAGCCGCCTATTTTAACTACATCAGCAGCATCATCAACATCAGCATCATCAGCCGCCTATTTTAACTACATCAGCAGCATCATCAACATCAGCATCATCAGCCGCCTATTTTAACTACATCAGCAGCATCATCAACATCAGCATCATCAGCCGCCTATTTTAACTACATCAGCAGCATCATCAACATCAGCATCATCAGCCGCCTATTTTAACTACATCAGCAGCATCATCAACATCAGCATCATCAGCCGCCTATTTTAACTACATCAGCAGCATCATCAACATCAGCATCATCAGCCGCCTATTTTAACTACATCAGCAGCATCATCAACATCAGCATCATCAGCCGCCTATTTTAACTACATCAGCAGCATCATCAACATCAGCATCATCAGCCGCCTATTTTAACTACATCAGCAGCATCATCAACATCAGCATCATCAGCCGCCTATTTTAACTACATCAGCAGCATCATCAACATCAGCATCATCAGCCGCCTATTTTAACTACATCAGCAGCATCATCAACATCAGCATCATCAGCCGCCTATTTTAACTACATCAGCAGCATCATCAACATCAGCATCATCAGCCGCCTATTTTAACTACATCAGCAGCATCATCAACATCAGCATCATCAGCCGCCTATTTTAACTACATCAGCAGCATCATCAACATCAGCATCATCAGCCGCCTATTTTAACTACATCAGCAGCATCATCAACATCAGCATCATCAGCCGCCTATTTTAACTACATCAGCAGCATCATCAACATCAGCATCATCAGCCGCCTATTTTAACTACATCAGCAGCATCATCAACATCAGCATCATCAGCCGCCTATTTTAACTACATCAGCAGCATCATCAACATCAGCATCATCAGCCGCCTATTTTAACTACATCAGCAGCATCATCAACATCAGCATCATCAGCCGCCTATTTTAACTACATCAGCAGCATCATCAACATCAGCATCATCAGCCGCCTATTTTAACTACATCAGCAGCATCATCAACATCAGCATCATCAGCCGCCTATTTTAACTACATCAGCAGCATCATCAACATCAGCATCATCAGCCGCCTATTTTAACTACATCAGCAGCATCATCAACATCAGCATCATCAGCCGCCTATTTTAACTACATCAGCAGCATCATCAACATCAGCATCATCAGCCGCCTATTTTAACTACATCAGCAGCATCATCAACATCAGCATCATCAGCCGCCTATTTTAACTACATCAGCAGCATCATCAACATCAGCATCATCAGCCGCCTATTTTAACTACATCAGCAGCATCATCAACATCAGCATCATCAGCCGCCTATTTTAACTACATCAGCAGCATCATCAACATCAGCATCATCAGCCGCCTATTTTAACTACATCAGCAGCATCATCAACATCAGCATCATCAGCCGCCTATTTTAACTACATCAGCAGCATCATCAACATCAGCATCATCAGCCGCCTATTTTAACTACATCAGCAGCATCATCAACATCAGCATCATCAGCCGCCTATTTTAACTACATCAGCAGCATCATCAACATCAGCATCATCAGCCGCCTATTTTAACTACATCAGCAGCATCATCAACATCAGCAGCATCAGCAGCCTATTTTAACTACATCAGCAGCATCATCAACATCAGCATCATCAGCCGCCTATTTTAACTACATCACCAACATCAAATTGAGACTAACATCAGCAGCATCAGCAGCCTATTTTAACTACATCAGCAGCATCATCAACATCAGCATCATCAGCCGCCTATTTTAACTACATCACCAACATCATCAACATCAGCATCATCAGCCGCCTATTTTAACTACATCAGCAGCATCATCAACATCAGCATCATCAGCCGCCTATTTTAACTACATCAGCAGCATCATCAACATCAGCATCATCAGCCGCCTATTTTAACTACATCAGCAGCATCATCAACATCAGCATCATCAGCCGCCTATTTTAACTACATCAGCAGCATCACTACATCAGCAGCATCAACAGCCTATTTTAACTACATCAGCAGCATCATCAACATCAGCATCATCAGCCGCCTATTTTAACTACATCACCAACATCATTGGGACATAATTGAGACAAACAAAAACTTATGGGCATGCCTATTTTAACAACAATTTCGAAGGGATGGATGTTTCAAAATGTCAACAACTATATGCATAATGTAGTATCCAAAAATAATACAAAAAATCTTAAACTATCAAACATGTTTGATAATAGTTATCGGTTAAAGTACTGCTATTTATAATAGGCATATAACGTTTCTGCATGCAAGAATAAATATAATTAAAAAGATCAATAAGATGGTGATGATACTAATAATGGTGATGGTGAGTTGGTCGGCAGACTCGCGAGGGAGAGATGTCTTCTTTTAACTCTAGCTGGTAAAAAAGGAAAACCATGAACTAATGAATGAGCATATCATGTTACCAAATGTATTGTAATGTAGTCCAAACAGTGTTATTTTTAAGAATTTTAATGATAGTTCTTGTATGCAATGCTATCTTTCAAGAGATCCTGTTGGTGCTTTCACATTGTCCAGCATGTGGGGGTTCGCTTGTTACCATGCTGCTTGCAATATTTTCAGAAGATCTCGACAAAAGTAACTCCTTCTACTTTACTATGAGAGCAAAGACGTCAAATTCAGGGAGACGAATCAATCCCATTCCAAGATATCTGAGATCATGTATGTGAAATAGCAAGAAAAGCAAATTAATGAAAAACAAAAATACAACAGCTTAAAAAATTTTAAAAAAAAGATTAGAATGCTACAGATGTAAAAACATGGATATGAAGTCACAAAGAAATGTGCAAATGGACCAAAGCACTTTCCAATCCCAAAAACATGTATATGGATTTACAATTTACTATAGTCTACTGTATGGTAAAGGTGACAAAATAGCAGGTCACCCAGGATTGGTATTTGGTAACAGGTTAAAATGGATCAGTTTGTATCAGTAGAAACTCAAAACGGGCTGGTCAGGTATTTGTCTGGATAAACTTAGAGTATTAAGTATGATTACAAAACTTTCATTACTTTAAATATAGCATATAGTTATAATATAGAACTAATCAAGAGTCATAATGCATTATCAATACACTTAGACCTGAACCTTAAAGCTTTAATTGACCCTTTTTGCTCAAACCATAGCAACCCACTACCCACCCGCTCAAGAAGGCGTTAGATAGAACTGAATGGTAAAGCTATATAGCGTATCACGAAAAGTTAGATGGTAACATTGCTAATAATCTTATTCAAACATCTGTCTTGAATAACATAAACTAAAAGAAAACATATAAAAAGTCAATGGGTTATGGAATCAAATATGAGATCTTTATAGTTTATATACAATAAGTTAGACGGGTACATATAGATGTTTTATTGGTTGTAGAAATAATATAAATTCAAGACTTGCACGAAAACTAAGCACCAGCATACCTTGTCTGCCGCCTCAACTCTTCGTCAGCATTTCTCAAAAACTGATCCCAACCACTTCCCAAAAATCAAACGGAACTGCAGTTTTCAGACCTGGCCTTACTCCAATTCCTACCATGTAAACATCGAAGATTCAAAGGTAATGCAGAGCCCTCCATGGATTAAAATCCAAAAGCTAAACCGTCGTGTCCTTTTCTACATATCAAGTTTTTGTGATTTCCCGATGATAAAAATCCTTCATCTGGAGATTATAAACAATTAACAACAACAAAAAACAGTTTGATATGCCCAAAGGGTACTCACCCAAAATCTTAATTCGAATTGATAATCACCAAAAATAGTACTCATAGACAAAGAAGGATACCTGGTAATCATCATCTTTGTTGCAAAACCTAATTTAATTCCTTTTTGATCCCTTTCATAATTGAACGACCGATTCCATAAAAATTTGGAGAAGATGGATTACGTGCAAAGTGAGAAAGAGAGGGAGGGAGATAAAAGACGGTTTACATCTATACAATATAACTCATCTGATTTTGCAAAAATAGGGGAGTTGGGCCAACCAACTAATAACCGCTCTTTTACCATCAACCGCAAGCTTACCTTTCTCTAAGAAAAGCAACGTAAGATTTCAGCCTTTTTCTTGCAACATAAGGGGTGCCACATAGGACAAACTTAGAAAAACCTAGGTTGTGATTTATATAGTGTATAGATACCTTGAACTACAACATATTCCAAGATGCACTCAGCATTTAGAGAATCTCTTGTGCTTTACCAACTGAAGTAATCTTGGTAGCTATGCTTGACAGATGATATAATTCTCGATAAGCTATTGATAAAAATAAAACCTAGCAAAATACAAAGCTTGTATAAATAGAATCTAAAATGTTCAAGACAAAAAACTTAAACCTCTGGATATTCAGTATAGTCACTATTTTGAGTGTCATTGTTATGGTAATTACCAATGTTACTACCTCCTTAGAATCTGAAAGCATTCCTGCAATAGAAGCATCAATTGCATCTTTATCTGCTTGTCACAAGCTTTTGCTTCCATTAGAATCACCATTTTCTTGTTAATATCATGTGCCATGACTTGAAGAAGAAAAGTAGTTAGTCTTGCACTTTAGTCTTTACCCATAAAGGTATTGAATGAAAGTCTGATAAACAATAGGCAAAAATGACACTCCAAGCTGGTAAAACCATCTGATTTAGGGGGTAACATAATTTACAAAATTCTTGTTTAATCTCATTATTTGAGTCAACTTAGATCTCATTAGTAAACCCTAAGCAATATGATCTTTACAAAACTTAATTGCAACATTGTACCTAAAGCAGTACCGCAAATATCAGTTATAGAGAAAACATGGAAATAGGAGCTAATAACTCATGGAGTCACTCGTGAAAGTGATGCATAAAGTTCAAATAACCAGATAACTACTTAAAGTGGCTCCGGCTCTTTCGACAATAACTTTATCATCAGTGGAATCATGGGTAAAAGGACCAAGTTCATAATACTTAATGTCGAGATCTAAGAAGAAAAGATGAGCTGCAAGAAATAAGCACAAAATATCAACCTTCGAATAAGATACATTCTTTTAATATAGATTCTTTTAATATAGATAACACAAAATGCGATAAATGATAGACCAGACCAGATTAAAAATAGTGTCATAAAGAACACACGAAGAGAGCGCATTTTGAATAAGCTGGTTGAAAGTATCTCACAAGACTTTAAACCTTGAGCCTCATTCTCGAGGTTATATAAATTTGAACTTCTTTTGTAGTGACAAAGCCACTGCTTTGATTCTGCAAAAAAAAAAAAAAATAAATAAAAATAAAGAAACTCATACGTCTTCCAAAATGTATATTACAAAACAAAATATAATCTGTTCAAGCTAACCCTACCCAATTCAAACCCGCACCAAAAACATGATGTTTTGACCCCTAAGCCAACCCATCATATTCGTTCATTTTGCGACGTTACCTAAACTTACCTAATTAGTTGAAGTTTTAGCTTTTGCCAATCTCAACATCCATCAGTAAAATGACAAATCATTTTCAAAAATTAAAATCTACATGCCTGATAAAGCTAATGCTTTTGATGTTCTAGATATAGCACCTGTTAAGATAAACATCATATCATGGATGCATTTACCCAAAGTCAAGACTCCTTTGCAACTTCAAGTTGCTATAACTAATTGTATGAATGTGCAGCTTCATATATATTGAATGTAAGAAATCTGAAAAAAATCATATCATAGACACCAACAGCCCACTTGTAGCCACCATATAAATAACATGTTTTGGAAACATTTTAAGCATTTAAAATCCCTTTCTATGAAGTTCTATACATGTATTTGAATCCAGATTAATAAAAATCTGTATACTTTATACATAAAACTTATCACTATCAAAGACATGGCAACAACCTAATATCAAATAATAATCTCAAAACAGAACCTACCTCCTTTGTGCAGAGTGCATCAGATTCATTCAAAAGCATCTTACGATCTCAAATAGCTCAAGTGCATCTTCTTGAATAAAAAACGGTCACAAATGGGCAAATCAACAACCAAGATTCCATGCTCATCTCTGCATTCAAACATGAAAAACTTTTATATTAGAAGTGTACAAATGAAATACAGTTGAGATATTACAATCAAGAGCTTCAATAGCTTACTAATATATCGCCGTATAATCCCCTCAATGTTTTTTGGTGTAAATCTTCCCTTAATCTTTGCTATCCAAATAAAAATCAAGAAAAAACATTCCATCCTTCTAAGCTTCTTTCTCTCATTTGGATATTTCACCAATAGCTTAAAGTGAAACACACACAAGCACATGCACACCTTTGATTATAAAGGTACATTAGGCTATAAACATAAGCCTTTTCAAATATGCTAACGAAATTTAAAATTATGTCTCGCACCTTGACCATCTCAACTGCCACATTATAAAAGAGAAGAAAAACTCAAGTTTCATCAAACACTTTGTAAACATATATAAAAAAGGAAAAAAAATCAAGTTTCACACTCATTTTCCAAACCATCAAATAACCAATCTAAATAACATTGAAACTAAAAAAAAACTCAGCAAAAAAACAACACTACACATAAAACCAAAACCAAAATTCAAACTGAAGATTATCTAAATAAATGAATAAGCATACCTCATATCTCGAATGATTCCCATGTGTAGATCTACACCAATGAAGAAAAATATTTACTTGAGCCGATTAAACCCCCAAATACACAAAGAAAACATATTCAAATGAAGATTCAGATGAAAACATATTATATGAGATTCTTGACCAAAAAAGAGTATCTCATGATGGAAAAATACTTAACAGATTTTGATTATGAATCTTTTTTTAGGAGAAGAAATGAATAGAAAAAATGAAGATTCATTTTTGGATTTGGAGGATTAAAGAAAGAGAGAAATTTAATTGTTTGGGAATATGTGAACTCTGATAGATAGGTAGGCAGATTGAATAGAAATTATACATCATTTAAATTTTAAACTCCCTTCTTTTTCTGATTCACGTTACACCAATCCTTTGTATTCTATCTGTCTTGGTTTATAAACATCAATCCAAACAAACCTGCTTCAAAAAATAAGGCAACAGATGAGGAATGGCGGTTTGTAAATGTAGAAACACCGTTATACATTATTCCTGAACTTAAATGCAAAAATTGATACATAAATAAATATAAAAAATAACCCTAAAATTGATAAATCAAAAACCGTCGACTGGATACCTCAAATGGATTACGAAATCATGCCCTTCATCAATCATGTAAATGGGTATTTCAAGAATCATCATTTATTCTTGAAATCATCTTTGTCACTCAAATGCAAACCTAATTCGTTTTTGATGCATCTGATAATTACACAACCGATTCCAGAATAATTTAGAGAAGATGGGTTTCATAGGAGGCACAGATAGAAATAAAGAGGGAGGGGGAGAAGACAGTTTACAATAATAGGAAATAGGCCTACACACTCATAACCGTCAATTTACCTTAACTGTTTGGTTAAATTTGATATAAGAGAGCCACCTAGGATGTGTAGTATAGAGAATCCTTCCTAGGATTTATATGTTATGCTTGAGGACTTTATTTCATTAAAATCTTTGTCAAGTATGCTGGGTGAAGTATCAACGTCTCATTATACATTCAATATTTTTTTGTAAGGAATATACATTCAGTTAATCAGTAAGCCATCTTCTAGTAGATAGATTTATTAAAGCACCAATGATTTTCCCTTAATTATATGGGTTTATTAGCATAATATTGTTGGTTGTTGACTGGAATTTTCATTAAACCTGTTTTGTATAGATTCATATAACGAATAAAATCTTTTAGATTGAAAGATGTTGGTCATTGATGGGAGTAAGTGAGATAATGTCGGTGTGGCATATAATAAACACAAAATTTAATGGTACGATATATGTGAATTGTGATATGAAAATTTAAAATGGCACAGGAAAGACGACCAGGAAAAAGGTAACCCCACCAGAGCATTAGCGGTGACGTCGCCTGCTAATGCTGCACCGACATGCCACCGACATAACTGCAATAATGACTGACAACGACCGATCCCGAGGTGCCACGTCACTGGCATTAGCGGCGACGTCGCCGCTAATGCTTGCCACGTGGCACCTCGGTATCATTTCTCCCAATCGTATGATCGTCTTTGCTAATGCTTGCCACGTGGCACATCGGGATCATTTCTCCCAATCATATGATCGGACGTAAAGGTGCAGACTTTGTCCATGTCGGATAATGCTCTTCCATGGATAATTCTGCACAAATTTTGTTAATTAAATCATGTACAGATGTTTGTTTACTGGAGTTTTGCGAAAGGTAAGGTAAAGTAACAGGGTGAGGGTCTTCGTCTTTATTTTATTTGAAAATGAAGCCGTTTTTGACTTTTTGTTTGAGTACAAACAATCTGGGCTTTACGGCCCATTAACTAGATACATGGATAAACCAAAATGCGGACCCATTATCAGAAAATCCATAGATATTTATCGATTTCCCGCGCAGAACAGCAGCAGCATCCCACGCAAACTAACAGCAATCAATCAAGCAATCAGACAATTTTCCTTTTCTTGTTTCTGAATTTTTTTGAAAGTGATTGTTTTTATAACATGTTTTTAATTGATTGAAACTTTTTTTTTTCCATATTACGTTTTAAAATTTTTTTAAAGAAAAACTACCAACAATACAAACATAAATAAAGAAGTTCATTAAAAATACAAACTAATCACTATCACTACTATCCCTATGCTGTCTATAATCCAATCCCCCAAGCGCTGTGTGGGAAATCCCGACGTGCTAGACCCGGCCTGGTCCCAAGGGTTGACCGGGGGCCAAAGGTTGAGGAATTGATCCACGTAATCAGAGCCCGACGACTGTGCTGCAGATGGGCCCGGCGACTGTGATCCAGCTGGGCCGGCCTGGTCTTGGTGCTGCTGGGCTGGGGCGTCCAAAGGAGGGTCATCTGGATGCGGAACCTCGACATTCAGTCCTCGGGTTCCCCTAACAATACGCCCAACCCCGCGGGTATGTCCCGATCGGGTCCCGAAAGTGTCCAAAAATACCTGCGTTGGCGGGGTGGGGTTGGGCTGTTGGGAAAGTATCCATTGGGATTCCTGAAGCTGGGCCTGTAACACATGAAATCATAAACAAAAAAATAAGTTAGCTATACTTAATAAAATTTTACAACAAATAGGAATTTAAGTGTTGTGCGAGAACTTACATGGAAGGGAAGAGCAGCTTCTTGCACTCTCCCATCGTGGTATGTGTGGGCCCGCAAAAAGAACTCAGCCGGGGGCTCCTCTCGTCCCTCATGACCAGTCTGTATATACATTAATCAAAGTTATATATATGTATATAAATATGTACATATATATATAAATATATACATATTATTCGGTTTATATATATAAAAATATAAATATATTTCGAGTCATATATATATATATATATATATATATATATATATATATATATATATATATATATATATATATATATATATATATATATATATATATATATATATATATATATATATATATATATATATATATATATATATATATATATATATATATATATATATATATATATATATATATATATATATATATATATATATATATATATATATATATATATATATATATATATATATATATATATATATATATATATATATATATATATATATATATATATATATATATATATATATATATATATATATATATATATATATATATATATATATATATATATATATATATATATATATATATATATATATATATATATATATATATATATATATATATATATATATATATATATATATATATATATATATATATATATATATATATATATATATATATATATATATATATATATATATATATATATATATATATATATATATATATATATATATATATATATATATATATATATATATATATATATATATATATATATATATATATATATATATATATATATATATATATATATATATATATATATATATATATATATATATATATATATATATATATATATATATATATATATATATATATATATATATATATATATATATATATATATATATATATATATATATATATATATATATATATATATATATATATATATATATATATATATATATATATATATATATATATATATATATATATATATATATATATATATATATATATATATATATATATATATATATATATATATATATATATATATATATATATATATATATATATATATATATATATATATATATATATATATATATATATATATATATATATATATATATATATATATATATATATATATATATATATATATATATATATATATATATATATATATATATATATATATATATATATATATATATATATATATATATATATATATATATATATATATATATATATATATATATATATATATATATATATATATATATATATATATATATATATATATATATATATATATATATATATATATATATATATATATATATATATATATATATATATATATATATATATATATATATATATATATATATATATATATATATATATATATATATATATATATATATATATATATATATATATATATATATATATATATATATATATATATATATATATATATATATATATATATATATATATATATATATATATATATATATATATATATATATATATATATATATATATATATATATATATATATATATATATATATATATATATATATATATATATATATATATATATATATATATATATATATATATATATATATATATATATATATATATATATATATATATATATATATATATATATATATATATATATATATATATATATATATATATATATATATATATATATATATATATATATATATATATATATATATATATATTTGATATAATAAAATTTATTATATATATATCATATATATATATAATATATATATAAATATATATATATATATATATATATATATGATAAAACAAAATTAAGAAAAAATATATATACATATATATATATATATTTGACATACATCTATATATACTTACCCCCGCTACGCCTACAGCCCCATTGCGGATTCCACCCCCAATTCGGAGGGTCATTGCCACCATCTCCGCCGTGAACGGCAGCCATTTTAACCTACATAATTTATACACAAGTTATAAATCAATAAAAACAATTATCAAGGTTAAAAAAGGCCCAAATGAAATTAACATATTTTAACCTACATACTTATTATATTAACAATAACCATAACCTACCAATAATTTCTAACAATCATTTCTCGTTCTAACTATGATAACATAACATTTTTAACACTAATTACAATCATAATAACTTTTCTAACAATCATAATAAAATGTGTTTTCTAACAATCATATTAACAATAATCATAAACTAGCAATAATTTCTAACAATCATATCCTACAAATTTCTTACAATCAAACTAACAAACGTATATTTAATTAACTATAATAATATAACATTTCTAAAACTAATAACGTATATTAAAAATAATAACAACAATAAAAATGTAAATGAGTGTTAGTAAACATACAAAGAAATCGTCGAAAAAGTGGTCGCCGAAAAAGTGGGGTGGCCGGATTTGGAAGCGGGTCGCCGGGAAAAGAGTCGCCGCTAAAAGTAGCCGGAATTTGGAGGGGTGGCCGGATTTGATGGCCGGAACTTGTAGCGGGTTCCCGAAATTTCGTCACCAAAGAGTTGATGGCCGGATTCTTGATAGATAGAGACAAAGAGTTAAATTGCTAGAGTTAAATTTGATCGGGTGGCCGGAATTTCTAGTAGAGAAGGGTTTTTTTTTTGTTTCTGGTCGTCTGGCTTCCTTGCGCCCGTTTATATCGAAAAAGAGGTTTGAGCATTAGCGGCGACGTCGCCGCTAATGCTAAGTCAAAGGGCCTCGTCAAAGGTCAAAAGTCTCTGCTATGTGTCAGATGGGGCCCACAACATTAGCGGCGACGTCGCCGCTAATACTCCCTGGTGGGGTTACCCTTTTTGCCCTGGTCGTTATACGCGCCTCGTTTAAAACTTCACATGCCATTGATGGTATGATTGAAAACATTACCAGACATCCAAAAAAATAGAAACGAAAAATAGTCATGTCACATAATGAACCCCTTCCAATCCGCCATTCATTTTACCCACCCACGACCCACGATTATATCAAATTATATTCCCTCCGTCCCAATAAAATCTTCTTTTAAAAATTTTATAGTCATTGTTTAAATTTAATTATTTTTTTCTATATAATTCTTGATAAAAGTTATACAAACGAAAACACATCTGAATCTGTTAATTCATGTAACTTTCATCTAGTATTATATAACACAAAAAAAATATTTAAGGTCAAACTTTATGGAAAATGACTTGAAAATTTAAAATATAACACTTCTAGTGAGATGGAGAGTTATCTCTCTTTAAATATAAATGAATTAAATAAGGGTTAGATCAAATGAAATAGTTACCAAACATTACCAAACATCCAAAATAATAGAAACGAAAAATAGTCATGTCACATAATGAACCCCTTCCAATCCGCCATTCATTTTACCCACCCATGACCCATGATTATATCAAATTATATTTCCCGTCACTCCGTCCTACTAAAAATCTTCTTTTAAAAATTTTAATGTTTTTATTTTTAACTTTTGAAATTAAATATTGTTTTTTTCCTTGTGTTATATAATTCTTGATGAAAGTTATACAAAGAAAAACATATCTAAATATGTCAATTCATATAACTTTCATAAATATTATATAACACAAACAAAAATATTTATAGTCAAACTATACGAAAAATGACTTTAAAAATTCAAAACATGACACCTCTAGTAAGACGGAAAGTTATATCTTTTTGATATAAATGAAATAAATAAGGTTTAGATCAAATGAAATAGTCATTATCTCAGGAATGATTCAATCCTTACTCCTTACAGGTCTGGGGTCTTAATCTAAAATTAGTTTCTCTAGCTAAGGTTATCTACATCTCACATCACTCAAACACCGTCGAAAACACTACGGGATTGTGAAAAGACTTCATTAGTTTTACGAACAGGTCTTGAGTTCGACTCTTTGAGATATTTGGTCCGTCAGAATAGAAGTGATAAATTTGTGAAATTTTTCCATGATTTCTTTGTATATATTGTCTAAGACACAAAAATTAAACGTTCAAAGTAAAAAAAATATTGTACCATATTTTTTATAAACATAAGTTCATCTCTAGTTATACTTTAAAAACCTTTTTTGAGTGTATATCTCAGAAATCATATTTTATATTTACTTTATAATTTATTACATTATATTCAAAAAGTAGTATTAAGGGCTCTTCTAGAACATCCATCAAAGCAATACCATAACCGAGATTTTAGAGGCGTCGTACAAATATCTGAATAAAAGGCCCTATGTTTAAAAATGTTAACTGTCGAAAGTTATGTATCAGTATGACTTAGGGCGTGACTTAAATTTCAACAATCCAACTCAATTTTGAAAATTTTTATTATCTAATTATTTTTATACTAGATTTTAGACCCGTGTCCAACACTGGACACGAGATTTACGATATTATCAATATTAGATCTTCATACATTTAAGTCATAAAAGCTTATAATTTTGAAGATATACGGTTCCAAGTGTTATACTTTGCAAGTTGTACTACAATAATCACAGGTTCGTCACTGTCATTATTAGCTAAGATCATATTGATGGAATTGTTTGTCATAGTCATTCCACAAGGCAAATGCTATAATAATTTCTCTATTATAGAAGTTTTTGAAACCAGTTATACTCATAATGTGATATTATTATGAAAAATAATTAAGAATTAAAATATAAACATACTTGTGATCTTGTACTTGACATTCAAGTATATGTATTTGATCATGATGCGGACCCATAACACGAATAAGTTTATTTTAAATCACTTGTCCTATGATAATTAGATAACAATTAGGATTGTTTTTATATTTTTTGATAACAATTAGGACTCTAGATTTGAGTGACAATTGTAACTTTAAATATTAACGAGAGTAAGTACCCGCGCGTTGCGGCGGTGAGATGGTGGGGGTGGTAGGTCATAAAGTGTGATAGGTCATAGAGTGTGATAGCCAAATGCCTTAGCCGTACGGGCTCCGCCCTCGGATTTAAAAATTCGTCGAAAGTATATCGAATGACATCTCTAATGAAGAAGCATGAAATTTTAAGAACACCCATATAATTTTTATAATTTATCGATGTACGGTTTTTGAGATAAAAGATTTTGATTGAATTAGAGGAATAAAATGATTTATGAAGGAGAGAGAAAAAAATGAGTGGTTGAGATTTGAAGAGAGAGATGAAAATAAAAGTTGAAAGTTGTGAGACATTGATGTATGGTAAATCATACATTATCATGTGTACATTGTTGAAATTGAAAGTTGAAAGTTGAAACCTTATTTGCTTTATAATATAGTATAGATATGCAAAACCTTATTTGTTAAAATTCGAATAGTAGTTCGGAGTGTACTGTGAACGAATAGTAACTCGCCACGTAGACGAGTTAGTATTCATGATTCTTTCTTCTATATAATTCTTACACGCCCTTTCTTATTTTTTGAACTATATGATCCTCTCTCGCTCTCCCTCCCCTTTCCATCTTCTTTATTGAAATGACTATTTTAGTCTTGTTTCTTTACACATGCATAAGTGCCTTAGTAATTTATGTACTGATTAGCCTTTTCACTCGTAACTTAAACCGCCTTCCACCAGGTCCAACCCCATGGCCCATAGTTGGAAACTTACCACACATTGGCACGATGCCGCACCACTCTTTGGCGACCTTAGCCAAAAAGTATGGTCCGTTGATGCACTTGCGGCTTGGGTTTGTTAACGTGGTGGTGGTTGCGTCTGCATCTTTTGCCGAGCAATTTCTAAAAGCTCATGACACGAACTTTGCCAGTAGACCACCAAACTCTGGAGCAAAGCATATAGCGTACAATAATCGAGATTTAGTGTTTGCACCTTATGGTCCAAGGTGGCGAATGCTTAGGAAGATTTGTTCCGTTCACTTATTTTCATCTAAAGCGCTAGATGACTTCCGTCATGTTCGAGAGGTTTTGTATATTTTCCATTTTCATCTCGACGAAATAGTATATGAGACACTAAAATTCACAAACAAGTATTTGACTTTTGACGATTATTTTCTTTATTTTATCGAGGATAATGTTGTCAAAAACTAAACATTTGTTGGTGTACTCGTAACTTATTTTGTTAATCTAACTATAACCCAAAATGGACCTATTTCATTTACTCTTAGAAAAATATATATGCTACCATATGCTTACTAATATTGCTACTAATTTTGAGGTCACATACAATCGCACACTTTTTATACTGACTTATAACTTGTCTTTTAGGAAGAGGTAGCGATACTCACGCGAGTACTTTTAGTCCATGCGGGTAAATCTTCACCAGTGAAATTAGGACAACTACTGAACGTGTGCACCACGAACGCATTAGCGCGAGTGATGTTAGGCCGGAGAGTATTCGCTGACGTAGGAAGTCAAGGAGTCGACCCAAAGGCGGATGAGTTCAAAGACATGGTCGATGAGCTCATGGTGTTGGCTGGTGAGTTCTACATAGGTGATTACATTCCAGCACTTGATAGGCTAGATTTGCAAGGGATCACAAAGAAGATGAAGATACTTCATGCGCGATTCGATAAGTTTCTTAGCATGATCCTAGATGAACATAAAATCGAAAACGCTGCCAGTCATGTTGACTTGCTGACCACGTTGATTTCACTCAAGGATGTTGATGATGATGATGGAGAAGAAGGAAAACTTTCAGACATCGAAATCAAAGCTTTGCTCTTGGTATGTTTTTTTTTATATGGAAAATATATACGGTTAAAGTTGAAAAAAGAAAAAGAAAAACTTAAAAAGTTAAACTATTACATAAAAAATGAGAGAGGAGGAGTATTTTATCAATAGCAATTGTTGGAATAATCTTATACGTTTCGGGTCAGTTTCGGGTCAAGTCGGATCAAATTAGTTACGGGTCAGAATTATGGGTCATTGTGTAACACCCCAACTAAGGCGGAACAATGAGATGTACAGAAAGTCGAGTATTCAAAACAAAGGATTATAAATAACATTCACCATAGCTTTATTTGATAAAAGAATTTTACAAATGCACAAGCATGTGAACCAATCCCCCAGGTACAATGCGTCCACCATACTTGGATATTAAGTCCACGAGACAATTAACAAATACATGAAACGATTTACTACAATGATCAAGGCGGATTCCATTGCCCATCACAAAGTTTGATCTTTGACTCCAAAGTGCAATGCAAATAATCATGATGCATATAATTCCTCAAAGCTTACGCTAATTCCTGAAAAGCATGAAGAAAAAGTGTCAACTACGAAAACGTAGTTGGTGAGTGCATAGGTTTTTAAATAAATCTCGTTACTTAACCATTTTAAACACTTAGAAAACATGTTATTAGATATCAACATACCCAAACCACATGATCGGCAAAAATTCCCATATCAAACCATCAAGTTTTCAAAATACCATAACGTCATTTCAAAGAGTTGAGAATCCATGGTAATATTATAAAGTTCTCATTTGTCAAATTTATCGTGAGAGAAAAAGTATATAAATCGATTAATCATACATCATACCAAAACCATTCGGTCATCAATATTTCAATATCGCCAATTTCAACAACTTTCAAGATTCCATATAAGGTCCAATACCCAAACCGTATGTTCAATCCATAATATCCAACCATAAATAATATCAATAATATTTAGCCAAAGGCATAATTTGATGAGTTTGTGCTTGAGCCACTACTAAGACCCTTTCACGTCCAAATAATAATAATGATAATATGTCCCGAAGAATTAATAATAGAAGCACATGCTGTCAATCACGTGCAATAATGATAATAAAAGGGTCGTGCCATGGAGACGACCAATAATAAAAGTAGATTAGAGCACCCCATGACCGACACCGTTGAAGGCGGCCACGTAGGCGGCCAATCAACCTGTCGCCACTGATGTGAGTGAGGGGACGAATCCTAGTTGCGCAACCCTCTAACTACAGGCCTCAATGAGTTAATAGTAGTGTACAGGGGACCACCGTTTGACAGTACTCAAGCTCATCATAATACATGTAACACGTTGAACATACAATATAATTCCCATATCATTATCATTATTTCAAAGAATCATTTCATAAGAGAAAGTCATTTTAATTAATCATGCTTTTCACCCCGCAAGTAAAACATATAAAAGAGTTTGAAAAAGGGCTATGACTCACCTTGATATGCCGCATATTATATTCACTTATCCAAAATGGGTACTTCCCATCTATCGCTTCCTTGATCATGTATTCCTTATGGTCCTTAATCACCTTTCAATGCCAAGACTATCCCTACGATAGGACTAATATACGTAAGTTCCTATCTTAAGCCATCACTTAAAAATGCCACTTTCATTATGTTGTCATCAATTTTGGGATCCAAGTGTATTGCTAATATTCGCATCTTTTTGGTTGTAGGGATTAATGGTGAAAAAGGTCACTTTCAATATACATGTAGTTATAAGTTGTTAGAATTTCGGTAACTTGCCTTCATTTGTGGTTTCGTTTGGCATCTTAGGTTATCATATGAGAATGCCATATTAAGTTATATTATCCTTATTCATCATTTGATGTGTAATCGATTTTAGCACGAATTTGCATTTGTGATATAAATTTATAGTTTGGTTAACGTAATTACTTATGTCCATTCCACTTAATTATCTTTTGTGCCACTTTGATTACACTTATCATTTAACTCACATATTTCTCGATATGTCTTATGATTATTCGGGTTTATGAAATTCGTTTAAGTGTTATGGGCCATCACCAATTGGGCCTAAGTGTTATGGGCTTTGGCTAAGTGTTATGGGCTTTTAAGTGACTTGGGCTTAATTTAGCTATTTGGGCTTAACCTTATTTGTGTTATGTGCTTAATGGGTTATATTGGTTATTGGGCTATATGTTTTATTGGTCCAAATGGGCCTACTGATTTATGGTTCCATGGGTTTATTATTTGGGCCGGGTTAGCCCATTATGGCCTTTAGTCCATTCCTTAGCCCATTACACAAATTATTAATCACTTCAGAATTTTCTGTTTTTACTTCACATTTTTATGAAATGTTGGCTACTGTTTTGGGGTCAAACCGAATTATTTGGACCTTGGTGATTTTTATACAACAACCTATATGTGTATCCTATTTTTTTGAATTTTTGATGAATTTTTAGACAGTGTTTGCTATCCTTAAAAATTACCCAAACACGAACTGTCCCGAATGGGCACTGTTTGCGACATCAGAAGTTTTATAAAAGTTCTCGATGTTTTGATTGTTAGAAAAATCCCATGATTTTATTTTAAGCATAGAACACATTGAACTTACTTTCCACCAAGTATGGCCTCCTGGAACCTTATGGATGAGGAGATAAAAATTGTTAAAGTTGATAAAATATTCAGACAATAATACAGCTTTGACCAGTTTTAGTAGAAAAATAATATCTTTTGTTCTGTTCAGTATTTTTGGGTGATTCCAGTTGGTGGTTAAACTTAACTCGTTTATCTACAACTTTTATTTTGAAAGTTTTTCTTGAATCTGCCCTCACATGCTCCGTTTATCCGTCCCAAGACAGAAAACTGATTCTGTCAGATTTATTCTTGATTATATCAACTCACCAATGACCTTTCTTGCTTAATTAACACTTAGTTTATCACTTACAAGATTAATACTTTATTTTGTAGTACTTTTAACATCAATATTACTGATTATAATCCTTTCAATTCCATTAATCATCATCCAAAGATCCATCTCAAATCCAAACTCCTAACAAGATCAATCTAGTACAAATCTAATGCATGCATGTTAAGATCTAACCATTATACATATAAATAAGCTATAACCTTTAATCTAATTTTTGAAAATGTCATTGTTGATGAAAAATCTCAGAAACATAGCCTTATAATCTTATAAAAATTGGATCCATGATGATCCTTATCACAACTTTACAAGTTTTTACACTAAACCAACACTTTCGGGTCTTACCAAGGTTGAATCCTTGAATCTTTCTTCTAGATTTCGACATGCATGAGCATGAGAAAGAAGATTCTATCAACTTGCCTTCATCAAGTGTGTTTTTCAAAGAAAACAAGAAGATAATATATGCTTTTGATAAAGATCTTTGAAGATAGACTAAAACAAGATTAAACTAGTAAATGGATTAAGGTTTATACCCTTCAAGAACTCGGTTTTGGAGATGATTTTTGGGCAGAAATTTCGTGGCCTTTACACTCCTAATAACCCTTAATCCAAGCTTGAAACAACCCTTAATGAATCCAAGTAAGAACCCTTATTATTAATGTTGTTTTAGTTAGGATTTTTAGCCTCCTTTTTGAGTGTATGCAACCGAAAATACATGTATATATGGGCTGATTTTTGTGACTTCAACACCTCCAATTGACTCCATGCTTGACTCTATATGATGGATTAACAAGAAAGATTATTATTACAATAGATGAGATTAGATTTAAGCTTCATTTTGCTTGTAAAAATCCGAAATATGAAGAAGGAAAGGAAGAAAGTTGAGAGAGTTTTGAGAGAAGTGTGTTGGGAGGTGTTTGCAAGAATGAGGGTGTTGGGTTGAGTCTTGGGGGCTTAATCACGTGGCTAGGGCAGCAAAAAGGGAGTTTGAGGCTTGCTATTGGCTAAGTGAAGTGGTGGATCAAAGCCCATTGGCTAGGCAAAGTATGTCTTGTGTGAATTTGAATTTTAAGGGTGTATATGGTTGTATTTTGGTCTAGATTCATGCATGAATACTTGTGTAAGTATAAATATATTGTGTGTAGTGTAATTATTTAAATTAGTTAGTTGTTTAAAGTGTGTAAGTATTATTTAGTGGTTGGTGTTAAAGAGTTTTATAAAAGATGGAATAGGTACATGTATATGTGTATATGTAGCCGTTTATATATATATATATATTATTATTATATCAACCTCTATTATGTATATTATTATTGATATATTGTTATCATTTATATTATATATATATATTATATATATATATTATATATATATATATTATATATATATATTATATATATATATATATATATATATATATATATTATATATATATATTATATATATATATTATATATATATATATTATATATATATATTATATATATATATATTATATATATATATATTATATATATATATATTATATATATATATATATATATTATATATATATATATTATATATATATATATTATATATATATATTATATATATATATATATTATATATATATATTATATATATATATATTATATATATATATATATATATTATATATATATATATATATATATTATATATATATATTATATATATATATATATTATATATATATATTATATATATATATTATATATATATATTATATATATATATTATATAAATCTATCCTTTTATTTGTAATTTAATTAGTTTTATTTTAGCGAACTATATTATATATATATATATATTATATATATATATATATATATATATATATTATATATATATATTATATATATATATATATTATATATATATATTATATATATATATTATATATATATATTATATATATATATATTATATATATATATTATATATATATATATATATATATTATATATATATATATATATATAGTTTATATAGAAGTAGTGGGTTTTATTTATGCATGTGATAGTTTATTTCCTATATATATATAGTATGTACTAGCAATATTAAGCAAGCTAAACAGTAAGTAATTTTGTGTGATCTTGGGCTTATTTCCAACAATTGGTATCAGAGCTTAGGGCTCGTAAGGCTTAGAAAGAAGACGTTTTGAGAGTCGGTGGCGAGGTGGAAGCAACCCTTTCGCTGCAGGGCAGAAGTAACAGTGAATTGGTATTTTGGTGTAAGGCTTCCGTGATGTTTTTATCACGGAATGAAGACAGATTCGAGAAGAGCAGACAATAGGTGGTTGTTCGGGATTGAAGACAGTAGATAGCAGAAAAGAAGATAGCATCATAGCAAGCAGGTTGATCACGATTTTGTGATTAACAATAAAGAAAAAAACAGCAGCAGTTAGAGGAAGGAGACAGTGGTGTTGTCGTTTGAAAGACACGGAGTACTGTTCAAAACGACAAGGGTGATAAACATATGAAGTTGCTGTTGAGGGTTCGTTATAAGAAGAAAGCCAAGAAGGAAGTGTAAGCAAGCAGCCATGCTGGTCTAAATTGGTCGTCTAAATTGGTCAGCGGGTAAACAAGAAAGAAAAGAGAAAGAGGCCGGTGGTATTGCAAGATAGAAAGATATGAGCAAACCACAAAGAAGAAAGAACGGGAGTCGATTAGAAAGAAGAAAGAAGATTCGACAACCAAAAGAAAGTAAGAAAGTCAGACCAAAATTGCGAATCAAATGGAGACCGAAGTGGTTCACATCAGACCGAGAAAGAAAGCAAGACCAAAAGACGCAAGTCTAAGAAAGAAAGTTGTTAACATTAGCAAGCAAGAAAGAAAGTCGGATTTAAAATCATTGAATCCTTAAGAAAGAAATCAGCAAGATGAGCAAGTAATTGGCCCGTGTGGTCGTGTAGCAAGAGCATGTAGCAAGAGTGAGTCATGTGTGGCTCATAGCAAGAAGCAAGAAACCGAACCAAGCAAGATAGCAAGAATGAAGGTTCATATAGCAAGTTTATAGCAAGCATGAAACGGGTAGCAAGTAGCCTGTCAATTGAAGCAATAAGATTCGAAGAAAGCAAGCAAGAATGGATTCGAATCAAAGCAAGTTAGCAAGAGTAGCAAGAAAAACCGCTTTTGGTTTTAGCATGAACAACAAGAGTGCATGCAAGCAAGAATCGAGCAAGAAGCAAGAACCGACATCAAGATTATGGGGGTGAATGTTGGAATAATCTTGATGTTTCGGGTCAGTTTCGGGTCAAGTCGGATCAAATTAGTTACCGGTTAGAATTATGGGTCATGGTGCATAACTAGTCGTAAAGAATTAGTCCATATTAACCAAGTAAATAGAGTTAAGGAAGTGGTCAAGTTTGACCGGGTTTGTTGCATGTGAACGTGGGCAGTTTAGTATAGAAGTAGTGGGTTTTATTTATGCATGTGATAGTTTATCTTTCTATATAACTAAGAGAGGATATATTAGGGTTTAGGTGGATATAATCTTTAATTGCCAAATAAGCTTTTATCCTACATGTAATTTTGTGGTTAATTTTGTAATTATTATTCTTTTTTTATTTAGCCAATTTAGATAATGAGTTTCCACATACTAATGTAAATCTTAAATTTAAATTTTAATTATGTTGCTATAATATAGAAAAAACTTTTTAGTAAAGTAAGATAATGTAGGATTCTAACTTTTAATTTTAACCGTATCTATCATTATTATTATTATTTATTTTATATTTTATTATTATATTATTTATAAAAAATATGAGATCAATTATATCTCATTATTGTAGGGTTTAACGAACAAAATTTATATACTTTTTTAAGAAGATATGATTAGTTTTTTTCATGAGAAATTTAAATCTATACATATATAGTTCCTAATTGTTTCAATTCTATTTTGTCACATTGGTTTTATCGCAATTTGGGTTATCATATCTTATAATACTATTTTTTTAGCTTTCGTTATGGACAGAAATTATCTGTGCATCGCACAGGTTTAATCTAGTATATATATCTATATATATATATATATAGTAGTAGCAGTAAGTTTTCTTGTACTCTCATTTTCACAATATTAAGCAAGCTAAGCAGTAAGTAATATTGTGTGATCTTGGGCTTATTTCCAACAACAATTGTATGCCACCTAGTTGAACTCCAACAAAATTTGGATACCTAAATGAAATTTCATAGTGTGGTAAAGTTTATGATAACATGGCTTGAGAAAAGTCGATCCATGTTTTTGAACCTGTTGGATTGTAGTATTGTTTTTATAAAGCTTTTTAAGGTTTGATACATAGTGAATGTAGATTTATAAAATAAATAGAACTCGGCGACATGTCATGATTACAACTTATTGAAAGGTTTGGCATTGGATATGTTCTAATGTCAAAACACAATACTACTAGTAGAATTCACTTTTTGCCATTAAATTAAGCAGTTAACTCTTGCTAATTCTCATACTAGAATTTATTTATGTTTCAGAACTTATTCACAGCGGGAACGGACCCACCATCTAGTACAGTGGAATGGGCAATAGCCGAACTCATTCGTCAACCAAAACTTTTGAAAGAGGCACGCCAAGAAATGGATACAGTTGTTGGTCAGGACCGACTTGTAACTGAATTGGACTTGAACCGACTAACATTCCTCCAAGCCATTGTGAAGGAGACGTTAAGGCTCCACCCTACAACGCCACTCTCCCTTCCAAGGATTGCGTCGGAGAGCTGTGAGGTCAATGGGTATTACATTCCTAAAGGATCCACGCTACTTGTTAATGTGTGGGCCATAGCCCGTGACCCCAAAATGTGGGCTAACCCACTTGAGTTTAGACCCAACCGATTTTTACATGGGGGCGAAAAGTCTGATGCAGATGTCAAGGGAAATGATTTTGAGATCATACCATTTGGGTCCGGGAGAAGAATGTGTGCGGGTATGAGGCTAGGGATGAGAATGGTCCAGTTGCTAATTGCAACATTGATCCAAACCTTTGATTGGGAATTGGCTAATGGGTTAGAGCCGGAGAAGCTCAACATGGAAGAGTCTTTTGGGATAACACTTCAAAGGGCCGAACCCTTAATGGTGCACCCAAGGCCAAGGCTAGCTCCCCAAGTATATGAAAGTGGTTAAGGACACAAGTGGACAACAATGATATTTTGTCTTTTGTTTAGCAAAGTTGTGAACTGGAATAATTTGTGTTTCAAATGATTTTGTGATTTTGTAATTTGAATTGTAAGGATATATTGGTTTCTATATTATGCTTTGGAACTTTGTAAAATCTTTGTTAACTATGTTGGATGAAGTACTAATTATTATCATATTTCATTTGTATACGTACATACATATTACAAGTATTCGGTGAACCATCTTCTAATCGATTAGTTAAATGGGTGTATCATCATATTACTATTGGTTGTTAACTTGAATTTTGGTGTTACAAAATACGAGTAAATACATAACTTAACAATATGACATATATAATGATATTTTTTACTGTTGAAAACTTAAGTGTGTCATATTGTTAAGTTATGTATTTACTCGTATTTTGTAACACCAAAATTCAAGTTAACAACCAATAGTAATATGATGATACACCCATTTAACTAATCGATTAGAAGATGGTTCACCGAATACTTGTAATATGTATGTACGTATACAAATGAAATATGATAATAATTAGTACTTCATCCAACATAGTTAACAAAGATTTTACAAAGTTCCAAAGCATAATATAGAAACCAATATATCCTTACAATTCAAATTACAAAATCACAAAATCATTTGAAACACAAATTATTCCAGTTCACAACGTACACTTGAACTTGTAAATCACCTGAATTTCAACAACAATTTACATTTCATCACGTAAAGGGAAGCCATTTATCTATACTATATTATAAAAAAATAGCTATTTATTTTTAAAAATGTTGAAACTTGTGTAATATTTTCATTTATAATCCCTTTAATAAAATTACACTATCAAACCTTTATCTTTCAAAATATCTTCATTAACCATTTACATCAATTACTTTTATATCAATAATTTACACCACTTGACACCGCCTCCGCGCCCCCACCACCACACTGTCACCGCAACAATCACCGCCGCATTGTGCGGGTACCGTGCTAGTTTATCTAATATAAGTTCATTTGTGTACCGTGCAATAAAACGTGTATTTTTATTGTAAATTTATCGGCTCCCATTCGTGTATCACTATTCATTAGTGCCAATGGCCAAGGTTCATTTCTCACTGTAGTCCCTTGAAACAAATATACATCTAGTATTAACTAAGAAGCGTATGTAGTATTAATTAATATTTAATTACTCTCTCCGTCCCGTTAGAAGTGTCATGTTTTGAATTTTCAAAGTCTAACATATCCAACTTTGACCGTAAATAATTTTGTTTGTGTAAGATAATACTTGATGAAACTTATATGAATTGATTGTGTTTTTGAAGTGTTTTCAATGGTATAAATTTTCATCAAGTTTTATATAACACAAAAAATATATATATAAGGTCAAAGTTTATAAATAAAGACTTTGAATATTCAAAATAGGACACTTCTAGTGGGACGGGGGGAGTAATATTTTAACTACAATCTTTTTAACATTAGAAGTAAAGCTTCTCAAGTGTGTTTTCAGTTGTGGACACACTTGGCAGATGGTATGAGGGAGACGGCAAAGGAGGTACTAGGGGTAACCAGAGGGATAGGTAGGCATCGTAAAGTGGGTAGGGAATCTTGGTGGATCAGCGAGGAGGTCCAGACCAAGGTCGCGACAAAACTTAGTTGCTTTAAAGAGCTTATCAAAAGCCGCCGGAACGGGACACTAGACAGTGGTCCTTGGCAAGGGAGAGGTACTACAAAACCAAGAAAGAAGCAAAGAAGGGTGTAGCTAGAGCAAAAGAAAGAGCGTACGAAGATCTGTATAAGAAACTAGACTCCAAAGAAGGCGAAAACGATATCTTCAGAATTGCTAGAGCAAGGGAGAGAAGACGTATGGATTTAGGAGCTGTCATTTATATCAAAGATTAAAGCGGACGGAGCATTGTGAAGGATGGAGACATTAGGAAAAGATAGGAAGAGTACTTCGCCAATTTGTTTAATGGGAGAGGGTTCGGGCGAAATGAAGGAGGAATTGACCACAATACACACTCGGACACACGCTTTGACGACGACGATGCTACGAGGATCAGCCAAAAGGAAGTAAGGTTTGCCCTGGAGAAGATGGGGAGAAATAAAGCAGTAGGTCCAGATGAAATTCCTATTGAGGCATGGAGATGCCTGGGGGACGTAGGGATAAGCCTGTTGACAAGCCTCTTCAACAAGATATGGAGAATTGCAAAAATGCCAGAAGAATGGAGACTTAGTGAGGTGATACCTATCTATAAGAACAAGGGGGGTGTGTAGAGTTGTAGCAACTATAGGGGTATAAAACTTCTAAGTCATACCATGAAGCTATGGGAGAGAGTGATCGAGATGAGGCTTAGGAGAGTTACGAAGGTGGAAGAGAACCAATTCGGATTTATGCTAGGGAGGTCGACGATGGAGGCTATTCACATCACCAGAAGTCTAATGGAAAAGTATAGGGAAAGACAAAAGGCACTACACTGTGCCTTCCTAGATATGGAAAAGGCATACGATAGTGTACCACGGGAGCTGATTTGGAGGACGTTGCATGAAAAAGGAGCTACTGGGAGATACATTAGTGTTATCAGGGATATGTACGATAGGGCGAGGACCAGTGTTCGGAACCCCTGTGGGAAACACAGAGTTTTTCGCGGTAGAAATGGGCCTACACCAGGGTTCGGCGCTTCACCCATATCTTTTTACCTTGATCTTAGACGAGTTGTCGAGTGGACTACAGGAGGAACTACCGTGGTGCCTGATTTTTGCAGATGACATCGGCTTATTTCGAGATCGACAGAGGAGCTAAACCGTAGGCTAGAGAAATGGAGAGGAGCCCTTGAAGACAATGGTTTGTGCGTGAGCCGAGAGAAGACATAATACCTACGATGTGACTTCGATAAGCAGGAGATAAGACAAAATGGTGATGAGGATATTCGCATTGGGGAGCGGATATTATGTCCGAATGAGTCTTTTAGATATCTGGGATCGGTGTTACACAAATCTGGGGGATAGATGAAGACTTGACACATAGGATCCAAGCTGGATGGATGAAGTGGAGAGCAACTACTAGAATCATGTGCGACAAGAGGATCCCGCTAAAACTGAAAGGCAAGTTCTATAGATTATCTATTAGACCCGCTATGTTATACGGTTCGGAATGCTGCCCGATGACGAAAGCCCAAACGTCTAGGGTGGAGGTGACTGAGATGAGGATGCTAAGGTGGACTTGCGGGAAGACCCTAGCAGACAGGATCCCCACTGGAGTTTTTAGAGCCGAACTTGAAGTAGGGACCATCATTAACAAGCTATGGGAAGGACGCTTGAGATGGTTTGGCCATGTTAGGAGAAAAGACCAAACATCACCTTTAAGGAAAGCGGAATCTATTCACGTTGACGACATTCGAAGAAGGGGTAGGCCTAAGATGAGGTAGGAGGAGCGACTAGTGAATGACCTAAAGAAGCTTGATTGTTCGGAGAACTTGACGTCGAATAGGAATGCCTGGAGAACTAGGATTAGAGTAGAGGATTAGGTTAGGGTAGGTTTTTGTGTGACTAAGACTGACATCTTTTTTCCCATATTGCCTTACCCAAGGATGTTAGTGATGGTTTGGCCAGGAGAAGTGGGCCCAACTAAGGTGACTCGATGAGATAGAGGGTTTCGCCAGGAGAAGAGGTAGGTCGACGGAGGTGGAAGGACAATATAGGATGTTCTATTCATTATATGTACACTTTGTAAGGACTTCTTTTTAACTGTCTTTATTTTTTCTTTAGCTTTTTGACTATATAAAGATTAAAAATGCCCAAAGGGATCCATTCATGAGTAAATGGGTCGAGTTTCCACCTTTGAAGATTTTTTTTCCCGGTGTCACCATCGGCATTCTGATTGTAACTATTAACCGTTATATCCTTGTAGGGGTCTTCATCTCCTCGACTGCTAAAGAGTCCGAACACTCAAATAGAGTGTCCTGGCGGAGGACAGGGAAAAGGAGTAAAAGGCATATGGGAAATAGGTTATGTAGACTTTTCACTTAGACTTTGGTTCTCAGTGACCTCCGTAGTGGTTTTTGGCCTTGAGTAGAGATAGGCATAAACCGAGGGGGAGGTTACTCTAGCGCTAACCCCCAAAATGTTTTGCCTGTCGGAGGACATGACCAATGAGAGAATACTTTGAGGACTAGGATTAGTTTAGTGGTTTTGAGAGTTATGTGAGAGGGCTAGGATTAGTCTAGTTAGGCGGTCTTAGTTACTTGGTTTCATAGGTTGTTTAGCATCCGTGGGCCCATCGGGCCCATAAAAATTCTTGTTGCAAATATCGGCCGATATATATATCGGATATCGGCCTTCAACTGATACGAAAAGTGGGTTATCGGGCCAACTTCTCGCTTTGGTCAAATTTCGGTCAAACTCGGCACTTATCGGTCAATATCGGTCATATCGGTCAACAAAAAAAGTTGACTTTTTATATTATATAAAAAAAATATAAAATAAGTAATATAATATATATATATAATATTATATTATATATATATATATATATATATATATATATATATATATATATATATATATATATATATATATATATATATATATATATATATATATATATATATATATATATATATATATATATATATATATATATATATATATATATATATATATATATATATATATATATATATATATATATATATATATATATATATATATATATATATATATATATATATATATATATATATATATATATATATATATATATATATATATATATATATATATATATATATATATATATATATATATATATATATATATATATATATATATATATATATATATATATATATATATATATATATATATATATATATATATATATATATATATATATATATATATATATATATATATATATATATATATATATATATATATATATATATATATATATATATATATATATATATATATATATATATATATATATATATATATATATATATATATATATATATATATATATATATATATATATATATATATATATATATATATATATATATATATATATATATATATATATATATATATATATATATATATATATATATATATATATATATATATATATATATATATATATATATATATATATATATATATATATATATATATATATATATATATATATATATATATATATATATATATATATATATATATATATATATATATATATATATATATATATATATATATATATATATATATATATATATATATATATATATATATATATATATATATATATATATATATATATATATATATATATATATATATATATATATATATATATATATATATATATATATATATATATATATATATATATATATATATATATATATATATACATGTTTATTATATGTATATATATGTTATATATATATATATATATATATATATATATATATATATATACGTTTATATATAATATTATATTAATAAATTGTATATATTGTATATATATATATATTTTAGATAAATTCCTTTACAATTTAGGGTATCCGATATATCCCCGATATATCCGATATATCGCTTATCGGGGGTCGGCCGATACGATACCGAAAGCGATATTTACAACCTTGAAAATTCTTAGTTAATTCCTATTTATATGTTTATATGCATGGATCTTTTCATAATTCATGTTTTGGTTTCTTGTAGGAGGCTATGTTTTATTATGTTTACTCTTTTATGCTGTTTATATGTTATATGTGACAACCGCCAAATTTGAGGTTAGTTAAACTTAGAAAGTTTACTATTCATGTGCTATTTATAGAAAGTTAAATTTAAAAATGTGATATTTAAATTCTTATGTGTCAACCATGATCAAACGTCGTTATAAAATAACGATGCCGACACACATTCATCGGGTTGATGAACCAGTCAAGGAGGACCTCCATAGTATGCATTTTTGTGATATACGATTTTTATGTGACAATATGTAACTAGTTAAGATCTCTTTCGTTAGTAAAAGTGTCATACGAAATATATGTCGTTATATAGTTACTAAATAATTAAAGAACGTTCTTATTGCAATAATAATAATTGACACAATTTAAAAAAAACATGAATTATAAAAACATGACATATTATTTTTAGTTTCCTAAACTAAAAATTTATACAAAATAATATATATGTTATTTAGAAAAATACATGGATCAACTAACTAGTTCAAATCTTGGACTAAATAAATTGCTAGACTAAAAATAAGCCCACATACTCTTGGCCCATCCCATTTTCGGATAGCCCAAGCCCAAGCCATGCCCCAAACCCACTTGACTACTCTTATAAAAATGTAGTATAACTCCTGCCCTTTTTGTTGCACGTTTCATACACACACATTGACACTCCCATGTGAAGTCTCTCTCATAACAAACAAAAGCAACCAAAACCCAAACAACTATTCATCTCCCTCTTCTCCCTTTCCACTCCAGCCGCCCCACCCCTTTCTGCCGCCACCTGCTCACCGGAAAACAGTTCCGGCCACCACCAGCAGCAACATCTAGGGTTCTTCTTCAACCCTAAGCACCAAAAACTCCATCACCACCACGAGACCACCGCTGCTGCCTGCTGCTCCGCCGCCCAGCGCCGCTGTTTCTCGACTTCCAGCCACCACCATTCAACTCCATTAACGTCCAGAAAGGTAGAGAAACGTAGGTAACAAACTTCCAAGCAAACCCATTTGATCTTTCTCTCTAAAAACCCTAATACCTTGCTTTCTTTTTCTCTTTTCTTTCCCGTCGCAGCCGAGCACCACCGCACCACCACCACTCCACGACGGTCTAGAAGGGAATAAGGGCGTTTCAGCTTCATAACAGGTCGTTACATGGCTGCCCATGCTTTGTTATTGGGTCACGAACCTCAAAAACGTTTTCTCACTTGTTTTTCTTTTCTCAGCCGCGAGCCGCCGTGAACAGCCACCTCCATCCACCGTTGTCTGTTCCCTCAGCCGTAAACCACCGTGTGCCACCACCTCCAGCCGCTGTCAACAGCCCAGGAACCCACTTCACAGGTTGTTTTAATGCCCCTAAGTCTTACATAGTGATTAAATACGGTTATGCAAAGCTTGGGTTGGTTTTCTTTATGTTTCGGTTCGAAACCGTCATGAGCCGCCACCCTTGACCACCATTCACCACCACCATGAAACACCATTGTTTTGCTACTGTTTAAGGACCCTAATGGTCGGCCTTTAGGCTGCTCGAAACAAAAATCATTTTTCTCTTTTGGCCATGAACTTCGGCCGAGTTGTAAAACCGAAATGAAAAACGACTTTTCAAATTCTCTTTACAATTGTACCTCTAGTCATGTGGCTACTGTTACACCTTGGAAAACAGATTTTTCCTTTGGTAATATTAAACTAATTTTTGGAGTTTACATAATCAATTAATTTAATTAATTATTTAGATTAATAATGGTTGTATTGCATTTAATACTTGTATGGTTCCTAGGTGGATGTTCCCTCTTCCAAGTAATACCTTTATGACATAAATCCCACCTTTTCTTGGAAATATAAAGGCATGCTCTAAACATAATCATTAGTGTGATAATCTATGTTGGTGAAGTTTGGAAAACGTGCTAGTTTAATGCCCATTAAATAACTATATATATATAGCTATTAATATATATTATATACATATATATGTATTAATATAACTTGACCCACCATGCCCATCTTCTATTTAGAATGTTGGTGCAAAGTGTGCGGTGACTTAGCACGCTTCGGGTGCAAACATGACTTATATAATTATATTATTTTATATATTGACCCACCATGCCCATCTTCTATTTAGAATGTTGGTGCAAAGTGTGCGGTGACGCATTTACATTTATATATTTATAATTCGTGGTGATTCCAACTCGCAACCATACTTAATTGACCATTGCCCAACTCCTATTATGGAAAACGGTGCACTCGTATAGGTTGTGAGGGAGAATGATCGCGAATGTCATGTTATGATTTATTTCAACACGCAACCATACTTCTTTGCCATTTCACGTGTATAGGTTGTGTGGGAGAATAGTCGTAATATCGCTATTATTATTATTATTATTATATTATATTAATATTATATATATATTAATATATATAAACCCATGAAAGACCAACTTACTAGCACGTGTACAACCCTAACGATTATCACATAAGAAAACATTTAATAAAATGTATTATACAACAATATTATTTAGAAGAATGAGGGAAATCCTTAGGAACATAATAGCATAGATTGTTAAGACAAGTTTATATTTTATTTCTATAGGTTAACACATTCAAGAAGATTCTCTAATTGCTAATTGTTGCTACTTGAAACTAAGGTGAGTTCATAGCCCACACTTTCTTACTATTTTGGGTGAGATGCATGCTCTATATTTTACATGTGGAACACAAGTACCAAACTATGTATATGATGATTGTCTAAGTTGCTTGATCCCATTAAAGTCCTCCCATCATGAATTGTTAGTTATGGATTTAAACGAGATATGATGAATAGTACTATTTGGGTTGACACCCCCATTCGGGTTGGTCGCACCAACTTGACCGATGATGGTCGAACGAATGCATGCATATTGGGATTCCCAAGTATTATGGATCAAATACTTGCCGAGGCACAATGTTACTTATTACCGTCGAGTTTCAATTCATGAGCTTAGTACAATATATACATTATGTTTCCTAGCATTGTTTTTGAGCAATGGCTACACGACATTGCGGGTTGGCAATGGTCGCACTTAAATCTTGTGGTTCCATGGAAAAAGTATTTTATTACACCTATGAATTCACCAACATTATTGTTGATCCGTTTTAGCATGCATTCTCAGGTACTAGATGATCGCTTTATGTGTTGGATTGACTGACGCTACATGCTATATGAAGAACTTGCCCCACCCATCATGCCTTAGGAGCGCTCCGTCAATTTGCTAAAGACATGTTTCTAATTATGTTATCCTAATGACAACTTAAAGTTTTGACAAACGATTTCATATCATATGTTGTTTCTAAATTTCTAAACAACGTTATCTTTCTATATATATATTCTAAAATGACACGTTAAGTGTTTGTTATTTCTCAAGTACAATTTCCGTCCAAATACTTCGTCTCAACTTATCAAATAACGCTATTTTATAAATGTATTTTCAAACGACTCCATTTAAATGGCCGTTCATTATGAACTTGTGTTGTGATCTCATGAAGGTCGCGCCCCGTACCTTTCCGCATTTTTCGGGTGTGACATATATGGTTGCTATCGTATATGTATTGTCGAACTTGTGATATAGTATGTTAGGCGCATGTCGCTATTCTTCCCTGCTCTTAACGTAGCCGGGGGATACTCAGCAGACAGGTAGAGCTTCTGCGCTATTTTTTCGGCCGACAGGTATGAGAACTAAACTCTTTACACTTTCCTACTTTTACTTCTTCTGGCCGGAGGTCCTTATGGAAGCAGCCTCTCTACCCTTGGGTAGCGGTAAGACTGTCTACAGCTCACCTCCCCCATACCCCGCTCAGGGATTGAGTCTTGTTGTTGTTGGGTTTCACTTAAATATAATTCATCGAAATTAAAATACTTAAAAAAAAATCAGTTAATAATGCCATATAGCATATCCATCTTAACTCCATAGGTCTTATGATATATTTGTAAAGATGTTTATTCCTTTCACTTTGAGAGTGTTAATTTCCATAAGATAAAACACTTGCGATTTAACAGTACTGGTACACAAATTGTAAACATAAACTATAATCGCATGTAATAGTATGGTGCAATATTTTCTAAAATGTATTTACAATTTTTTATAAAGTATATTATCCTTTTCTTTTCTTTTCGTGTTTCCAACTATTTAGAATTTAGAGTTTCAAAATTCTTCTATGCAATCAACACACCTAAATATCAACAATTTTGGTCTATCAAAAATACTTTTATTGAATTAACCTAGATGATTTATCCTAACTATCAAGATAACTATATTATTTTTTTAAGAGCAAACTAATTTACTCCTACTTTTAAATTGCGTGTATATATGAGATGGAACCTAGAGCTTTCGAAAAACCTCGCTAACAATCCATCCCTACGAATGTAGGAAGTGAGACTTGAACCCTAGTGGATTTCCTCAATCAATCACCTTTACATCATTACCCTACACTACCTGCCGCCGCCGCCACCACCCGTTGCCGCAATCACCACACCGTCGCCGATACCACCATTGTCGTCACATCGCGCTGGGTATATAGAAGAAAAGGAAAGAAACTTTAAGCACACGTAAATAATTTGTCTTAATAGTTGAAGGGAAAAAAATTGTAATCCGATTAGAAGTATTCGAACAAATATAATAACCGAGGAAATTGATAATGACAGTCTTAAATGTTGTCATTGAAAGTTTATTTACAACATAAAATACTTAAACATCAAAACCACTATGTAAATTTTAATCACCTAAATAAATCTATATTGATAGATGATGTAATTAACAAAACCTAAAAACCTGAATGTGTTTCGAGGAATTTGAACTTCCATTTTTTTCTCTTTACCAAATGAACTTACCATAATGATGGCCAGCAGAGCTGGTAGGTATGAGTACGGTTGTTTGGGTGGGTTTTGACTAAAACTGGAAACCGAACCGTTATAATCGTTTTTGAAAACTAAAACCATTGGGTTTTGGTTTTTTCGGTTTGGGTTTTTTCGGTTCGGTTTTTCGGTTTTAGTCGGTTTTTAACCATTTGTGGGTTTGAGCCAACTTGAGCTAGAAAAGTTTATAAGTTTATGATAACATTATAATCTCAACAACTCTTTCAAACAATATTAGTAACAACAACACTACAACAATGACAAAAATCCATCAAAATAAGTTGTACAAACTTCAAATACTTATTTCAAATAAATAACTATTTATATATTTTACGCATTGTTTAATTATGCATTTATTAAACCGAATCAGTTTTGTTGTATATTTTCACCTAAAACATATAAATGATATTATTCTATACACTTAAAAATGCAAATATATTAACATATTTACCAAATATGAGTAATAAAATGATATAAATATAAAATAAAGTAAACAATATATATTTTTGGTTCGGTTCAGTTTTTATGTTTCAATTTTTCATATGAAATCAAAACCAAACCATAACTTTCGGTTTTCAGAAAACTAAAACCATTGTTTTTTTCGGTTTTTGGTTTTTTGGTTCGGATTTTTCGGTTTTTATGGTTTTTTTGATTTTTGTTCGGTTTTTGCTCACCCTATGAGTTGGTCAGAGACACTCCTGGTTTTACCCATGGTCAACATCTCGTTATATAGGGTACGCTCAAGCTTCACCATTATACAGTAAAGTTTCCATAATGTTGTATTCTATGTTCGAAAAAAAAGATTTTGTTTTCATTATGTTATACTCCATAACTAGATTTTAGACCTGTGTCAAATACACGGGTTTACATTGTTATAAAGATTAGATTATTATCTTTACTACTTTATAAAAATTATCACACTCTCTCTCCTAACATTTTTCAACACTCTCTCTCATAAAAATGTTTTTATGCGAAATGACTATTCTACCCTTAATGAATTAATTAATTCTCTCACTTTTATTTATTATTTTAAACATATTCACTTAAAATACCTATAATACCCTTAATGGAATAATTTACAACATAAGCCCATCAACTCCTAAAATAACTACACTACCCCCTTTACATTAATTATTTTTACAATAATAACCACACCGCCACCACCCGTCACGCCACCACCACTACCAACCACCGCCGCCACCATCACACCGCCGCCAACACTACACCGCCGTTACCATCACCACCGCCGCATTGCGCGGGTAAAATGCTAGTCAAAGTTTAACTATATGCAAGCTAAAAGTCTTATTAACTCAAAAAAAAATAGTCAAAAAATAATCCTGAAAGATGTTAAGAACGTAATTAAAAATAAAGATAGATGTTTCATCCAAAAAGTTGAGCTTACATGCATGTTTAGCTAGCAGAAACATTGAGTGGGTGGATTTTACTTGAAAGTTTGAGATTAATCGGAATGCTCATTCTTCAAGTAGATGTCCAAAGTTCGGAATTAATGAATAATGGATTGAGCAGTATATCTTTTTGCCCTGTTAATAAACAAATTTACAGTCAATTTGTAAGATAAATACATGTTATGAATAATACATTAATGGAAGTGGATTACCTGTTCATCTACCAATACTTCAAAAAAGGATAATAGTACAAATACTTTTAAAATCTTAATATATTTACATTAGATTTTATTTATTTTTTAGTAATTAATTTTATATTTATATGATAAAACGTATAATTAAGATATATAATAGCTATTATTCTATTGATTATATATTAGCTATTATTCTATTGGATATATATCAGTTATTATTCATTATCTATTATATTGGAATTAATGGTTAAAAAGTGTAAATTTGTGATTGAAAATAAAAAAGTGTAGATTAAAATAATTATAAATTAAGTATTTAGTGAGGGTAAAAAGTGTAAATTATTGATGGAAAACAAAAAAGTGTAAATTAGTGAGATTTTTTCTACAAACATTAATATAAATATAATATATTAATATATTTGGATAATGATTATTAGGATTTTTAATTTATAATTAAATTAATAATAATGCTATTATGTCAGTTTTCGAAAAGTTTCCATAATTTCGTATTCTATGTCGTAGAATTATTTGTACGGATACGACAATTTTCAAGCCATGTGGTGTAAATACGAACTTTTGTTTAGAAATTTTCAAAACTACGAAGAACAGTGTGTAAGACACTGGTCTTGAGTTTTATGGGCAAAGCCGGTGTCTAAGACACCGGTTTTAGTTTACGTGTAAGTTTAAGCCGGTGTTTAAGAGGACGTTCTTTGTTCTTTATTATCCAAAGCCGGTGTCTAAGACACCGGTCTTAAAAACCTTCTTTTAAAAGATCCACTCACGTACTGAGGAGACAGACATCTGCACCATAAGTCGTCTTCTTTGGGTAGATATTTTATAACTACTACGTCCCCACCATATTTTAATTCTATTCACAAGTGATTCTTATATTCAAAAGCAATTTTATTCATAATATATTATGGATTCTACGTGAGTGGACTTCTAAGAAAAGGTTTTGATTTTTGAAGACCGGCTTTGGCAGGAAAAAAATAAAGCTCAAAGAAAACCGGCGTTAGAGTGACCGGCTTTGTCAACACGTATGCTAAACCGGTGTCTTAGACACCGGCTTTCTCCATAAAACTCAAGACCGGTGTCCTAGACACCGTTCTTCTTGTTTTGCAAATTTTTAAACAAAAGTTCGTATTTACACCACATGGCTTGAAAATTGTCGTATCCGTACAAAAAATTCCTATGTCGTATCAGTTTTGGAGTATAATTTTTTCTCTTAATTATATTTCCATCAAAGTAAATCGACACCGTCTAATCAACACTGCAACATCTAATCAAATCATTTCTCCTTCCACAATTTCTAAGTAATATCCCCCAAACCCCCAAATTCTCAGATCCAAAAATTAGGGTTTCTCAATTCACTTCTCCAAAATCCAATCAACACACAAAATCACACAATTAAACGTTTCAATTTCATAATGATACATTCAATTTCACAATTTCATTATCTATAATCCCCAAAAATGGAAATCAACCTTCATCAAACCCTAACTCCGATTCCGGCCGTTATTCCGGTCATCTACGATCAGAAATCCGATTGCCATGGAGTATTGTACACTATGGCTTTATCAATTCCGGCTGGATTGTTTGTAGTTTATTTAGGGTTCCATTTGAAAAAAAATATTAAAAAAACTAGTCATAGAAGATCACTTGTTATGATTTCTTATTATCTTCTTCTTTGGGTTTCAGCTGTTCTAAATCTTGCTTGGTGCTTTCTTCAGGTATTAAAAAAAAGTTATAATTTTTTTTTGTAAAGTTTTTGAATTTGATGGTTTTTTTAGGATAATGAAGGAAGTAGTGAACTTTATTAATTTTTGTTTAATTTATGTAATGTAATATCTTTGTTCAGGCTAAAAATGTTATAGTTGGTAGTTGGTAGCATGCAAGTGTGGACTAGGTTTCGGTTATGATGACGCAGCATTTGATATGACAGTTGACTACTAGGGTCAAAGTAAAATGCTTTTTAATCTAAAAGAAAGTTACCCTGGTTGAGAAAACACGTATAGTATGCTCTGCAAGTTACGTTTACTGAAACGAATAGGATTTACAATGTTGTATGATTTATATAGGATTTGTTGATAGCCGACGATTTGTAGAGTTTCGACTTGTTATAACTTAAGCTCTTACGTTACGTTGTAAATAGAAGTTAGTTTTCGTAGAGATATGTAAAGGGTTTGTGATGGTGATAAGTGGCCCCTTGGCATTTAGTATGTTAGGTTTATTTAATGTTTTGATTAACGGGTAATTTTATGAGTGGAACACAAAACTGGTAACTTTGAAAGGTTAGCGTGGTATTTCGGTTAAGCATCCATCTTTTCCTTTGTTCAATAAAATATTTTTCTGTTTCTTTGGACAATTAGTTCTACGTGCTTATCAGTTTAAGTTTCACACTGGAAGAGTAAATGCTGGATTTTACAAATCCTAATTCCTTTTTTTTTTTTATGTTTGCACTTCACTATAGCAGGTAGGACTCAGCACTTCATTATGGTAGTTAGGACTTAGCACTTTACTTTTGTAATTGAACATTTCTGTAGTATTTGCTCAGTTGGTTCAGGTCAATTCGCTTTATAGCAGTTAATACTACCTAGGTTTTCATCAAGTGGTAGGCTTGAATGTCGATTATGAATACTTGAATAGTATAACTTTGATTAGATACTGTATTTTTCGCTGCTGACATATTATTTTTATGTGCGCGACCTGATTTCTGGTTTGACCATGAAAGATGAAGTGATGAACACTTCTCAACAACATTCATGATATTTGCCAGCTAAAAGAATAAGTAAACCAGCTCAGGGTTTAGCTAAAGTTAAACAAATCCCTTTATTCTGGTCTTGTTTGTTTTCTCTTGCTAGTTTTCATTTTTTTGCTGTAGAGTTTGATTAATTTAACTTTGGTTTGGAGTCCTGTTGTTAATAGTTTGGATGATTCCGATATTTGATTTGTTTCTATAATGTGTTTATATATGCATCCCATACATTTTTTATGAAGCATATACATTTGGATGCTATAGTTGTACTTGAAGTTTCTATTTCTGGTCTTTAAGAAGTATTTTTTTTTGTTTTATGTGGTACCGACTCTTATATCTGTGTTTATTCAGGCGTGGCAGTGCACTCCTGGGAAGGAGATTTCTTGGAATTTATTGTCATTGCTAACAAAATCTGGAATACTATGTCTAGAGATCAGCTTAATTGCCTTTCTACTTCAGGAAAACTATGCAAGTGGGTTGGAAACGTTAGCTCATACTTTCATGATTTCGGGCTTGATTGTTGGAGCAGATATGCTTCTTAAGGTAAGGATATCTTGCCTATTTAGCCACTATGAATACTTCAATGTTTGTTCAATTATAATCGTTTTTAAAGCCTTGATGTTCATTTACGTGTGGCCACTGGTTGATAGCTTGCAACTACATGCTCTTTGAATGCTGAAAACATATACTTATAAATAAAGAAATGGATGTATCAAACAACTTATACCATAACAAAGTTGTTAGCCTCATTATAAAGTTCAAATGTGTTGTGTGCCCCAGTTACTGCACTTATTTTCCCCATATACTGTAAAGATTAAGGATAACTATGCTTGGTCACATGAGTGCATTTTTGGGATGGTTAGTTCAATAAGAATTTGGTGTTAGTCCATGGTGTTATTACCATCTAACTGATTTCAGTTTAGGCCTCGTTTGTTTTTCCAGAAAACATCTGAATTTCCTCTTAGGTCTAATTCGGTCAGAGGTTTGGAGAATGTTGGGTGTTTGTTTTTCATTAAGATCCAGAGGTTCTAATCTCTGAAAACCATCATATTCTCTAAGATGTTTGTAAAACTCTGGTTACTTCTGAAAACATAAAGCTTGCATTATCACTTGCTCTTTTATTCTAAATGACTTACCACCCATCACCCATAGCCCTCACCACCACCTCCAGCCATTGTCGCCGTCCGGCGAACCGTGTCGCCAATCACCTACCGCCGACCACCGATCTACAGTTCATGTCTCTTCATATGTATATTGTACACGAAAGTAGTAAAAAACAAAAAATATAGAACAACGTTTTCTTGGTTTTCTTTGGAAAAGGGCAGACGACATAAAAAATCAAAATATCAACTGGGTTTTGCGATTTGTCTAGCTAGTGGGGATAAAGATGATAAAGTGTAAAGTGGTTTTGTGGAACCATAGGTTGAGTGGTTTTGTAGAATAAAAGGTTGAGTGGTTTTGTGTTCTTTTATTAGTAAAAAATGTTTTATATTAAGAAAGTACCAAATATATTTTACATATGAGATTTTGTTTTTAACAGATAATACAATGATTAAGATTATAAATGATCTAAATTTAGTCGTATCGTAAAATTTAACATTAAAAATGATCATCTAGACGATTATATATATTCAGACGTTTTAAAAAACAAACAGCTATAATCATTCAGATTTCAGACATTTGAACCAACTCTTAACATTCAGAAGTGGTATTCAGATTCAGATGATAACCTCTTACAGAAAACAAACAGGGCCTTAGTTGTTTACATGTTTAATTTCAATGAGTGATTTTCAAGGTTAAACAAATCTGTTTTTGATCTAGATAAGTTTTCAACAGTTTGTTTGGGCATAATCCTACTGCTCACTGCAAAGTTATTGATTATCACTTTTTCATTTATCTTCTTCTATCAGGCAATATTTGTGTTTGGATTTCATGTGCCGCTTTTTATGGATGCGGAAACTACTCACAATGGGAAATGGGGCATGTGGACATTCGATGAATTATTGCTTTCATGCACTTATAGCTTTATTTTGTTTGTACATTACTCAAAGTGGAGAGACAAGTTGCCTCGTGAGTTAACTCAATTAAATGTTGCCCAAGCTTTCACTTCACATTTTCACAGATATGTTCATAGCTGACCTTACATCTTCTATCCCTTATATGCAGCAAGACCGGCTTTCTATAATTATGCTGTTATCATGTTCATTGTCAACGGAGTGGGATTGTTTGCTTGTGCACTAGCTGCCAGTGGCGTCAGCTTTGGACTTTGGTACCATAACACATTACCTTCTTAACTAAACAATACATATATGACCTATATTAAAGGTAGCAAAAAGGGCAACTTAGGTAACGTGTCAAACCGTGGAGTTTGTAATATTTATTCGATTGAGTTGAGCCAAGACCCATTTAAAAGTTACTTTAAAATTTAAATACTTAGTGTGTCAAATATGATTTACATTATTTAAAGTATTTCATTAATAATCTTATTTTTTTAATTGAAACGATTAGGAGTTTTGTTTAAACAATACTCTTTAGGCTACTTTGGCCCGTTTTACCCATCTTATGGCTTCCTCTTGGGCAACTCTTTTTCCTACCTGTCAAGATAAAGGATAACCCGAATTGACCTATTCATAGGATAATGAGTCGACATTGCCACCTACAACAACCTAGTTTTCTACTAAATATCACATAAGTTCCCATCCGATAATTGCTTGATTTTATAATTACAGGTTGTATAGTTTCATTGGCATCTGCTACCACACTCTTTACCTTCCGTTTCTATACATCACTTTCTTGGCAGATTTTTTCCAGGTATTATCCATGATCCATGTTTACTTTATATTACTTTGATCTCCAAATATACTAAGGTGGGAATCGAATCATTTATTGACACACTATCACATTTCTCCTTCCGTCAGGAGGAAGACTTGCTTTTAGATAATGCTTACTACTCTGAGATGAGAGATGCTGGGTTTTTTGATTCAGATTGGGAATAAGGTCTCATATTGCATAAAAATGATAAGTGACTACTGAGTTTAGGAGGCGAGATTTCATAAAGCGAACTCTGTAAATAAGATAGATGTGTAAAGTAACATGTTGAGTAGATCTAGTAATATGCTTGAAGCACTTGGAGTGTTATATGGCTGGTCGTTTGTCATTCCATTCTACGAAATTGTAGATGTTGTGTAACACCAACAAAATTTGACTCTGGGTAGTTGGCACATTGACTGATTTTTGCCAAATGAACATCTAGGTATTGTAGTTTTACACTTCACCATTTGAACTATATGCCATTTGACTCTATTCAGGTTGACAAATGTGTTTGTTTGTAATGCTTTCTTACCAAAACTTTATTACAAATTGTTATGATAACTAGATAAATGCGTAGCAACTAATTTACAATGCATATCTATGCAAACGAGTGAAAATCAAGTTTTAGATGGGTACTGATGGAGGGAGCACAAAGGTTTCCTGCACAATGGCTTGGGAGGAAAGTTGGCATGGAGGAATTTTCCAGTAGGGATTACATGAAATCATAGCTCGACTTTTTTTTTAAACTTATGTGAAGAATGATATACCACCTTAGTTGCTATTGTCTTTATGGATGGTGAAATTTGGGGCATGTTGACACATTCATTGTAGTATTGCTGAGACGCACTTTTGGCTATATCTTGTTCTCAAGTGTTTCTTATAATGATGGATTAGGATCCTTTCAACTTGAAGGTCAAGTTAGAGGAACTTGAAGAGGATCTCTATCCTATATAATGATAGGATAAGCTTTTCATTTAATTAAACAAACTCATTAATCTTTGTTTATTTTTCTTCTATAATAATTAATAAGCGAACTTCCAAAGCAACAGCTCACGAATAGTTCTTCAAATGTTCATTAGTTTACTATACGTAAAATGTATACACGCAGAAGTCCTTTTAAAATACGTATATTACTTTTACTTCAGATAGCAAAAGACAGTTCAGTTCTTTAACCACTTTTGTATACATGGGGAGGTAACCTTGGCCTTGGGTGCACTACCAATGGTTCAGCCCTTTGAACACTTATCCCAAAGGTTTCATCCATGTTGAGCATCTCTGGCTTTATGCCATCAGCTAACTCCCAATCAAAGGCTTGGACCAATGTTCCAATGAGCAATTGGACTGTTCTCAATGCTAGGCTCATACCAGCACAAATCCTTCGTCCGGCCCCAAATGGCAAGACTTCAAAATCATTTGCCTTGACGAAAATTCCAGGCTTTTCACCCCCGGGTAAGAACCGAGTGGGCCGAAATTCAAGTGGGTCGGTCCACACTTGTGGGTGTCGGCCAATGGCCCATATGTTAACAAGGAGTGTGGAACCCTTGGGTATGTAATACCCATCCACCTCACAGCTCTCGGATGCAATCCTTGGCAGGGAAAGTGGTGTCGATGGGTGGAGCCTAAAGGCTTCCTTCACAATGGCTTGGAGAAATGTTAATTGGCTTATGTCCATTTCAGTTACTAGCCGGTCTTGACCAACTACGCTGTCCATTTCTTCTTGGGCTCGTTTCAGTAGATCTGGTTGGCGAATGAGTTCTGCTATTGCCCATTCTACGGTATTAGATGATGTGTCTGTTCCTGCTACGAATAATTCCTGAAACGTGCATTAATATATAATTTAGGCATATTGATTAGGCCTGGAGAAAATGTATAATCTTTGTCATTGTAAGCATGCACATACCAGAAGCAAAGCCTTGATTTCGATGTCAGAAGGTTTCCTTCCGTCTACACTGGGATCATCCTTGAGTGAAATCAACGTGCTCAGCATGTCCATGTGACCCGACGCTATAACTTTATGTTCATCCAAGATTATGTCAAGGAACTTGTCGAATCTAGTGTGGAGTTTCTTCATCTTTTTCACAATGCCTTGCAGGTCCAGCCAATCAAGAACCGGTAATGTTGAATTGTCCAGCCAAAAACATAAGCTCAGTTGCCATTTCCTTGAACTCATTCGCCTTTGGATCATCGCTTCCACTTTCATTGCCAAATACTCTCTTGTCTAACATCATTCGTGCTAATGTGTTGGCGGTGCACATGTTAAGTACTTGGCCTAATCTAACTTTTGATAGACCCGCACCAGCTAAACCACGTACAAGTATTGCTACTTCCTCCTGTAGATAACAAAACTAACATTTATATAGTGAAATATGACGATCGTTTTATAACTTTCAACTATGAATTCTCTTGTTTACTTAATTACTTTTGCTATGAATCATTTGGGCAATGAGTTAAACAACACTAAGTTTATTTAGTGTTTGGTTAGCTTAATTAATTTAGACTTTAGACTCTATCAGCTTATTAACATGAGCTTATTCAATGTATAGATTACAAAACCTGTCTAACATGGCAGAAATCATCTAGTGCTTTGCTAGAAAACAGGTGATCCTTGCAAATCTTCCGAAACATTGTCCACTGAGGACCATATGGTGCAAACACCATATCCTGATAATTATACGCGATATGCTTTGCTCCGGAATTTGGTGGCCTGCTTGCGAATTTCAAGTCATGAACCTTTAAAAACTGTTCAGCAACAGAAGGAGAAGAGGCCACCACCACGTCAACGTATCCTAGCCGAAGATACACCAACGGGCCATACTTTGTTGCCAACGCCGCCAGTGTGTGATGTGGAATCGTACCAAGGTGTGGTAGGTTTCCAACGACGGGCCAAAGGGTAGGGCCTGGAGGGAGGCGGTTAGTGTGACGGGTTAACATGTTAACCATTACATAGGATATAAGTACTACCAACAAAGTGATGCAAAAGTAGAGTAGTAGTATTAAAACGTTCATTTTATAAACCGGGATTGGGTACTAATTAAGGTGGGAAGTTCAGTTCAAAATGTACATTATCATATATACGTATATATAATAGTCGCAGATGAATGTTTGCTACATATACATTAGATTTGGTTAGTTATATACATTTGGATATATAACAAGAGTTTGAACGTTGGATAGAATTAAGAACGGTGGAGCAGATCGTGTTTGCATACTGGAAAGTACACCCACAAATATTAGTTAAACCATGTTTTCATTGATGATGGTGAAACTCACCATACTAGGAAAAGGGGCATGTGAATGTATACATTCATTCAATGAAGTATTGATGAGATACAATACACCTACAGATTTGTTTTGTTCAACTTCACAAATGGTCCCATCTGATAAATATTTCAACTTTACATTTACAAGCTAGCTATGTAATTCCAGGCAGATTTTATCATGGCCGGTTCCGAGATTCAAACAAAAGGCTCATTACCCCTATCAAATTCAAATATACAAACAAAGTTTTTATAAATGACGACAAACGTTATAAACAAAAAAATATCTTTGGTGCCCCTGAAAATTTGGACCATGGATATGGTTTCGGGTTGCCCCTCCTCAGGGCTGCCTCTTCTCTAGGTGTAAGTTAGGGAAAATGTTTGTTAAAATTTCGTATAAGCTTGAATATATATGATTATAAGCTATAATCATCTTTCAACACTACATAGTTGCGCGTATGAATTCGCATGGCAGCCCTCAAGACAAGTTTTATAAGCTTTTTATCTGCAGATGTTAAGGTTTTGGGTTATTAAAAGTTATGGGTTGGAATTGGGTCAGAATGAACATAGTGTATGTACACATTTTAAAAAGCAATAATCTAATCCTATATTTTCCTGAGTTATAGAAATTTCATTTTGGATTATACAAAGAGTTTATGCTCGACTTTTTTAGAAAAGAAAAATCAAGATCTAGACAGACTCTTTCTATGTCCTTAATCGTGTCTTTAAGTCATATATGTATGGAACCGAATCGTTTCGTCTTTAAGTGTTATTTGTATAGTACCCTCAAATCTCGAAGTAAATGACAATTGGTCAATTACTTCGAGATTTGAAAAACAAAAATAAAAGAACATGTTACTATTTCACCATTTGTGTTCAAAAACAATAGAAAGTAATAGAGATATAATTACATGGCCTTTCAAAGTATAAACACAAAGAAAGAAAACATTCTTAATCAGTTAAATAACACATCTTGATTCTTGAACTTCTTACATATTGATACATAATTTTAATCGAAATTGGGACCAACTGGTTTGATTTGGTCACACAAAAAGTGATGGGATGTCGGACTGGTTCAAAGTGGTCACATTTGATGTTGACGTTTACACTTCTTGGGTAATTTTAGCAAGTAATAGCATAATACCGAATGAATACTATGTGATTCGCAATGAATGACTATAATCGTAAGTCGTAACTTGTTTTGCTTCACTGCTTGTTTAATTTAGTGTTATAAAGTATCAATAGAAATGTAAATATTTATGAGACTTGGAAGTACAACTTATTGGATAAAGAAGATGACTGGTTATTGGATATATAGGATAATTGTGATTAATTGTAGTGGATGTTTGAAAATAAGGGGTTGCAGCCTTGCAGTAAAAAGTTATTAAACATATAAATTATAAATGAATGAAACTAAAATATTAAGGACGCTCAAAATACAAAATATAGTCATGAATTAAAAAACAAATGCTATATTAATATGAAGTATTTTTACTTGCAAGTTGCAATGGTAAGTGGAGAATTTGGTTAGAAAACACGAAAGCAGGGCAATTCATGTTATAGAATGAGCCATGACAAGTTTGATTATATAACATTTTTTTTTCAGTTTCATTTGCCTCCACGAGATCACGATCCTAAAACAGTAGCAACACGGTAACATCGTATTTAAATAATAACTATGAGCATATCTTATATTTTAAGCATGATAAGTTTATAACAATAGTGCAATACAGCTCAAGGATTTAGAATACTAAACTGTTATGAAGGATTTAAACGAGTGTTGAACCATTGATATCGAAAACTGATAATGGCTATTAGATGAAAGGGCTCAGTTGATGAAGCAAAATTTGAGATTATCATGCTGGTTTCTATATGTATATACTGCTTCAAGTTCATGGTATTAACGGGTAACTGAAACAGCATCCTCGTGAAAAAGCATATTTACACCAGATGTTGATTTACCAAGATTCCATAAGTTGTTCAATAGAGTATTCTTGATCAAATCCAAGATAACAATCTGAGATAAGAAGTAGCTTCATTCCCTGACAAAAAAGATTGACGCAAAAACAATTAATTACCTCGGCGATATATGCAGATCAAGAAATCATTTTTCTGTACCAGACAAGAATCAAAATATACAATTGAAGTAGTCATGGAAAAGAAGGGTGTTGTAATTAATGGAGCAGCAACGACTTTGGTTTAAATGTTTACTTGCTTACACTCGTGTTCTTGTGAGGATAATTGGATAATTTTGGTTTAAGCATGCTTAGACTCATGTTGGTTTAAGCAGAGCCTATGAGCTATCATGAGGTAATTGCATGCGAAGTGTTTGTAAAAAGAAATAAGGATGAAAGAAGGAAAAAAAGACCAATTGGAACATAGAGAACAGTAAGCACTTACCAAAACAAAAGGAAAAATAAACATTTTTTTCCTAAGGTGCAGTATAGATACGGAGAAAAAAAATTACCTGGAAACTAGTGGTGGTTTGCGGTAACTTCATGCGGGTAACCAAACGTTCTGTGAAAGAAATCCTTTTTATAGCGTGTAATTCAGAAGTCAAAGTGTTTCCAATAACCAACCACCAGGCTTCATCTTTTAACTGGAGAAAGAAAAGAAAAGAAAGCAAGAAGATTAGTGAATCCAAATTGTGTGAAAAAATCAACTATGCAATGAATATTGTACCTTGGGAAACCGAGGTGTAAAAGCTCTTGCTGTTTTTCTGCGGTTGGATTTCTCCAACCGAATGCTAAGACTCGGGATTTCATCATTGCCTACATCTGTTCCTTGAATTCTAAAGTTGACTTGAATACGGGGAAAATGCTGTAGATCCTGAAGAATAAGAAACAAGAGTTACCAGATCGATTTATGACAACAGAGAAGAACAAGCTATATACCTTAAATATGTTATACGCATCATATCAAGAGGTGGAAATTTCAACCAACTTATGACAACAGCTCAATAGGGTAAATTTAAAATAAAAAGGCTTAAAAGAAATGTTTTGACGAGATCAAAAGTCAACCAATGTGCATTTATAATGCACAAAACCCTGTCATTTTAAATAACAGTTTTCTTGATTGGTTGTTTTTAATAAAAGTAATTGAGGTGGACGCATTTAAAGTTAAAAATAAAATAAGTTTTAATTGCACAAAACCTTGTCACTTTATTCATAGATTTAGATATATTCAGATAACTAGTCGACAAATTTGACAATTAACACACTAAATATTTGTAAATAAATTATATATTGTGGAATAATGGTGTTTAGCGTCAAAGCACCCCAACCTGTTTTGACCTTACAAATAAGTAGTCTTACCTGACCTTTTGTGATCCCTAGTGAAATTAGATGACTTATTTCAGATAGTTTTGTAACTTATATTACCTGCTGTAGTTTTGAAGTGATATTTCCAAACCTAGATTGCATATTCGTCTTTGATAGATCCAACAGTTGTTGTACACACGAAATTCCACCTTTTTGCAACAAACTGACAAGGTCATCAGTCATGCATGGCAGCATCCATAGGGGAGAATCCCTCTCAAACCACATACCCTGGTATCAATCACAGAACACAACAAAAACCATTATAGATATCTACTTTACTAGAAAACAGAGCAACTATCAGCGTCCCAACGCGAGGTCCCAATATAGAACTTCTCCCATGATACCCTATTTAACATTCAGAAAGGGATGTCATACTGAAATTTCAAACTAAAAATAATAGCCTTTGCATTTGTATGGCAACTCTTGTAAATTTTATAGAGCTATTAGACTACATGTGGTAAAATGGGCAAGTTGGACAGGCTGTATAAATGACTTTTGAGTATTGCACTTGATTACAAACTATCTATTTCACAACAGCAATCTAACTACTTGAATAAGATATTTAGCAAGCTGTATGTGCATTAAGAAAATACATTTTGAGCAACTTTTGACACATTTACTTTTTTAGCTTAACATTTTTATATCCATTTGATCCATGAGATATCAAACGTAACCCGTGTCAACCTATTCATTATTATATCGCAGTTCAAGTCTCAAGAAGAGTCTAGGATAATATTGTGTGTCGCTCATCTCTGACTTTGTAATTGTAAGTGTACTCTTTCTGGTGCCATCTAGTGCTTTGCTAGATGCCGTTATGTTTATTTTATAATATATCGCCATTCCAAAAAAAAAAACTGTCACTTCTACAATAGATATATCTTATAAAAAGCTGTGGGTGGTGAAAGATCTTTCCCCACAGCAAAGATGTGAGAATTTAATGTAGCCAACTTGGAATCAATTATAGATAATCCTAAACAAATGAGAGATAGAAAGAACAAGACAGCAGAAGGTAGAAATTTGATAAGCAGACGCACCTGCATGACCATCTGAAGAAGATGCATACATGTAATAGAACTCGAGAGCCATCCACTATTTGCACATACGTCTATCATTGCTTGTATTACACGTATACTCTGATCCAACACTGACTTTAAGTCGGTGTAATAGTCGCTGATTGGTAGTTCTACCTGAGAGAAATGTGCCTGTACAAAAATTTGATGTATGGTATGTTGAATATATAAATGTTAAAATGTCAACTGTATATATTTCTGAAAAGTTAAAATATCATGCGGACCTGAAAAAGTAAATTTGTTTTAACATGTGGATCATCAAAGCGATTCTTGTCCACTGCATATGGAACTTTTGCTGACAACGCTTCATTGTAATTTTCCTACAGCAGAAACAACCAGGTAGGATGAAGCCCAAAAGATATTGCAGATACAATACACTAAAGTAAGATTTGTCTATACAGAATGTAACAAGTAATGGTTGTTTTTGCAAAAAAATGTCATTGTTTGCAAACATGAACACTCTGCAATATCAACTATACCCTCTATCTCTTTCAAGTTGATATGATAATGATTTACAGTCTAATATTGACGATTGCACTTTTTTGTATTTGTATTAATAACCCCGTTAGAAAACTTGTTTATGGTTCTCAATAACATTTGGTTATCCCTTTTAGTTTGAATTTACCTCATTATGACGAACAGGAAGTTCATCGTATTCAGAAGCAGCAGAAAGTACATTAAGGAAAACCTGAAAGAAAGATGATATAAAATATTGATCACCACTAGCAAATAACATTTGGAAGATAAAGATTAAGATGGTTACAAGTTACAACCAAAATATTAAACCTTTAATTTCTGAAATGTTGCTAAAGTGAGAAAGGAAAACAGATAGATGATCCGTAGTTGAAAAAATTTACTTACTTCAAGAGAGGTATCTGGCCCTATATTTGAAGCGAACATGGAAATTGTCATGTATTTCAAATAGTATTGTGATGCTATTGAGCCCAACATTGTGGGCTCCACATTATCTTCATCCATTTTAATGCATCCGCCATCTTCTAAATCTTCAAATGTGTTCTGTACTAGGCTGCAAACAAATTACAAATTACAAATTGAGCACTAAATGGTCAAACAGGTGATGCTCAAGCTTTCAGGAGGCAATGCCCTTACCTGGATAAGTAAGAATTTAGACTTTCAGGATCACATTCCTCCAACCCATAATAAGCTGGATTAACCATCTGTAACATGTGCAATTATGCCAAAAAGGATGATTTAGTGGCTAATAGTGATGCAAATGACGATGATGCACACAAATACCAGAATAGCGTAGCTGAATTCTAGAAATGTGTCGACTACTATAAGCACACATTAAATAAGTGAACACCACAAGCGAAGTATAGTAGGAGAAAACCAAAATGTTTCATGTTTAATAGCTAATAAGCTTTTGCTTCATTTGTATCCCGTCTCTTTTCTTGATTTTTAAAAAGCTATCTGATATAATATAAGAGCTATAAAATATATATATATATATATATATATATTATCTATTATATGAAACTAAATACTCAAGATTAGAAATGAAAAATGACTAGGGTTTGCAGTTTCTTTAGTCACCATAGCGTGACTATTTGTTGTTTCAAAGTTTGTGTTCTCCATTGACACTTTCCCAGCAATGCTTCATTTAAATGTGCTTCTGAATGATTCCTTCAGACATTCAAATTCTCTTACGTGCCCTCAAAGACCAACTTTCTAAATACAGTCCTCAACGCATAGAAGTTCAGCATGTTAAGCTAAAGGATATACACACCTAAAACTTTCAATATCTATATACAGCTTTCGGTAGTTTGAGAAGAGAATTAGATATGTAACTAGATTTCTGTAGTTTTTTGTAAAGCTAACTCTTCTGTAAACCTTACAAACTTTCCATACTAGTTGAATAACCCAACTATTAAAACCTCCAGATATTCATGACTTTATTAATATTATTATATTTATTTTTTTTAGAATAGCGAGTTAGTAGTTAGCATTCAAGAAACCACAGTGACATCCATTTGGGCAGTATGCGGTGCTCGAACAAAACCCAGGACTCTAGAAAACCCCCCTAATAATCCACTCCTACAAATGTAGGAAGTGGGATTCGAACCCTGGTGGATTTCCCCAAGGTCTAAGACCTTACCAATGGGCCACCAACCCATTGGCAATGTATATTTTTTTATTATTATTTTTGAACAGCTTCATGACCTATATATATCTACACCAATAAGTAATCAAGTAAAACAATAGTGCAATTCTGGAAGAAAATAGAACTGTTTTTACACATTCAGATTGAATAAATCTTACCAGCCTGCGGAAGAGATATGTCCAGGTCAAATAATGTACTGCGTCCTGCTTATGAGAAATTGTCCCAGAAACTATTTCAGCATTAATGTGATCATGGAGCTGGTCTCGAAGACTGCTCTCAACTGGAAATGGTTCATAAAGGAACTGCAAGAAAGAAGGCACATCAGTAGTTGTGTTATTGTACTATTTATTTGTTTTTTCACTTGAAACAACTTTACCTTCTTATAAAAGCTTTTTTTGGGATCATGAACAAGAATAACAGCTTTCCCATGCTGATCATACTGAGGACGACCTGCACGGCCCATCATTTGCAAGATGTCTGTGATTGGAAAATCAACATAACGCTTGGCCTTCCCATCATAATACTCTGTTCCCTGATAACATGTGATAAAAGCCTAACATCAACAACCAACCAAATCAACAAGTCTGATATAAAGTTTGACCCGTTCAACCATTTCCTTTTAACCTAAACTCTTCTACTTGTACCGTTTGATTCATATGATATAAAGAGAGATCACAATTTGACTAAATCATTAGTAAAGGAGTCAAAATTGGCTGCTCTACTGGTTATGCTTTAGCCGGTCAAAGTGAATGGTACTATAGTTGATTAAATTTTTAAAGAGTTGTAATAGACAACCATCTGATACGAACCAATGGGTTGTAAAAAATGATAAGAACAATAATATTGATAGGCTGGTATTCGAGAACCAGTGAACTCCCAAATTAACTAACAAGAGCAATAAACTTCTGACTAATATTCCACATCCTTCATAATACAATCATAAAGCCCTATATATATAGATAACCCTAACTTGTTCCCTAAGATTTACCTAATTAAATAAGATCCTAATAATACTTTCTTAATTATAAATTAAATAAAAATAATAATAATATACTAATATGGAGACGTATCACTATCTCAGAGTCATAAGGGTATCTGCTGAGCTTTCTATTACTGGTTTCAATAACTAAAATAGATTTCTGATCTTCACTTTAATCATAACATCCTACTTACGTCTAATCATACCAATCACTACTAACTGAAAAGATACTAGTGACTACAGAGAGAAAGTACATGAATACCCTTTTGATGAAATTACTAAAATGTAACTCTTGCTAGCACTTCCCATTAGAAGCTATAACATACAAGCCAGTACCAAATATGGATGGAGTAATAACGTAAGATCTTAAAGGTCAATGCAGCAACGAGTTCAGAGAATTATTCAGTGCAAGTTTGTACAGGACTCAAAGCTACAAAACTTTTCTCTATTGATATATATCATACATAACTAACTAACCTTTATTATAACCAAATGAGCAGGAAGGTTTACCCCCCAAGCTAACGTACTTGTGCAAACCAGTACCTGAAACAGTAATTGTTGGATGTAGATGAAATAAGGGTAGTTTCCTATAGAAATTCATGAAAGTAAAAAGATCATATAGCATGTCATATAGCTTAATTTGGTTCTTAATCAAGATGAATATTTCAAAAAACATATCAGCAATCAAGGAAATGTTGATTGCCTGAATCTTGTTGTTTGCAAACAGTTCCTCCACGAGAGATCTATCTTTGTCATTCAATCCTGCATGATGTAACCCAATACCAAATTGTAGAGTGTGCCTGAGATTCTGATCAGTGACCTGAGAAACAACCATTTGCAATGCTTCCTCTTGCATGGCCAAAAACTGTACTGGATGTTCATCTGAAGCTGCAAACTTCATGTTGCAAAAGAGAAACATAAACTCACAAAGAGAAGTAACCAGCGTCTACAGGCTACAGCTACAGGAGCTGTCACTTGAAAAAATCTATTCACATACCTGAATGAGGTCTAATGCAGTCAACCTTGTTTGCCGGCGAGATGAAACAAATATTAGAACAGGCTTTGTAGGTGAATGTGTACATATGGCAGCATAAGTAGGCTTATTCATGCTATTCATTCTTGGACAGTAGAACTTCCCCGGATATCCCTATAAAAAGAGATCCAGTGAAGAACGTCAATGCTACTGGTGAAGTAATAGGCTTCACTAATTTCTTCTTCTTCGCCGATAGAGAGGAGTTGCAAAATTATGAAATCAGCTATATTGCAAGTTTGATATCATATCTAGAAATTGTTAATACATTAAGAGCGTAGATATTTACACATACAAGCATAGAGAATTCTCTCCCACTGTACTCATACTTCAATATATTATACATATTATTCTTGCAAAACACTTTAAAGCATTAATAATATCATTGCTTCATTAACATCCATTTCCTTTGAAAAGCTGTAGCCTAATAGCTGCAACCTTGTAATATTCAAAATTATGATTTTTTTACTATTAAGGGAATACTTTAAGCATTGGTAATATCATTTCTTCATAAGCATCCATTTCCTTTGAGAAGTAGCATACTAACCGCAACCTTGTAATGTATTCAAAAGTTCCTAACCCCTAAACTTGGACCAAGTCACGTCAATTTTGATATTTAACTATTTTGACCCTATATGGAGTATCTTGTCTAATTGAGATTTATAAAGTTATAACTTGAACAGAAACTTCACTTGCCTGTATATGAACTTCAAGAGGCACAGGCCTTACACTTGGCTTGAAATTAAACAAACCAATCTCCTCGACACCCAACCAGTCAGCTAGATTCCTATAAAGACATTAAAAAATGGGGATACAAATAACTTATCTAGCAGAGCATATTATAATTAAAAAAGATAGCATTAAATACAAAGAAGACACCAAAGAGCAGCACAATGTGTCCTTTAGGCCGACCAAATCTCAAGGTCCGAATCACCGCCACACAAACTCAAACTGGGTTATACTCTCCCAAAGAGAGACCGATGTGTCAGCACACTCTTTTCTAGTTTCTTTCACTATCCAAGCTTTGAAACTTGGACCTCCAATTCCCCAATCTTTAAATTAATGTTGATAACCACTTTAACAAACTTTGGCGGTTAGTAAAAAAATCATCTAATTACTTTTATCACTCAGTGTAAAGTTTGATTCAGCGCGACCTAATGAATGTTTGAGTACGACATGTTTTGGGATCAGTAGTAATCGTTAACAAACTTTTTAGCCAATTGGGTAGGCCGGATATCATGGAGGCCAGTGAAAGACAGTTCAAGCGAAGATGGGATCAGTAATACTAGTTAACAAACTTTTTAAAGCCAGATTGGTATGGCTGATATCATGTAAACCTGTGATGGACAGTTCAAGCAAAGATGGACAAGGAAACCACAGATTTCATTCAAAATTCATGAGCAGACTCACTGTGCATTTGCTAGTGCTGTTGACAATCCAACAAACCGAACAGGCCGCTCCGTTTGTGATGATATGTATCTCATCCTTGAGACGATGACCTGGAAACCAATTCGAGAAGAGTAAAACATTAACCAAAAGAGTAGTGTACATGACATGTAGCTCATCAATATATTACCTCTAGAGAATAAAGTATGTATAACACATTACTATTTGGGTAAAAGGTTACCCTGATGATTCTTATTCCACATAAACAATACGATACAAGTAATAAGGCTGAGTACCATACTAGTTCATATATACGATTGCACACGTCATCAGGGATTTATATATGCCAGAAAATATTATCATGCAATCACAGCACAAGAATTTTTATAATGTATTTACCATGTAAATGTTTCACAATCAACGACTAGTAGTACTTGCATGAAGGATGGTCATCTTTCAAAAAGATTCGCCATCCACCAGTTATTAGTCAAATCCATGTCAAAGCTGATATATATTTTCAAAGATCTGACACTTAACAGGAGGTTATCAAGTAAATACATGACAATTAGCTGTGCATACAAGTTAAAAGTAAATGTTTTGCCACGATTACCATGGGTGATCTATGACTCGTGTGTGAACAAACATATGTGGGTGTATGTTTGCAAGTACATGTTGCTACTATACTATTTCTAGGAATTAACATCATCAAGCCAAGCCAGTTGTAAAGTCCCATATTGCAAAACCAAGTCCCTTGTTTTTCTCATTTGTTTTAGAAGTTTCAGTCAACTTGATAAAACCTTGATCACTTCTAATCACGAGGTCAGTCCAAAATGAGTTATGTACAACATATACACATATTGTTCAAATGCTTCCTATACATGCAAGTACATAAAATTGTACCTCAAGTATAGGTCCACGATCAGCGCCAAGTAGGTGAATCTCATCCAAAATCATAAGACCAACCTGCCAACAAAATAAAAGATAAGTTTTAAACATTCTATACGAATTCATAGATGACACACAGCTCTTCAAAAGATAGAATAATCATATGTACGGTTGTCAAACTCAGTAAGTTAAATTTTGAGAAGAAAGTACAAAAATAACCTTCGTAACATAACTTCGGCTGTGCCAATTACGACTAATACCATCCCACTTTTCCGGAGTTGATATAATGATATCTGCTGACATGAGGGCCATCATATCTGGTGTGTAATCACCAGTCATTTCAACCTGATATAGCAGCATGTATAAACATCAATTCATGTTTGACAGATAATATGTATTCTTATGCCTGTTATAAAGCAAATTTCCTAGCCAAAAAAAATAAACAAAAACATCACATTCAAATTTTTACAGTAAAGCCAACATAAAACCAATTTTTGCTTACTCAAAACAAACAACTAAGGTGGAGTTAATTTTTACAGTAAAGCCAACATAAAACCAATTTTTGCTTACACAAAACAAACAACTAAGGTGGAGTTCTAAGATATGCTTACCATCTTCTTTCCAAGTTTAGAGACAAGTCCATTCTTCCAATCATTCATTCTTTCACGAACAATGGCCTTCAATGGTGCTATGTAGATAACCTGTAAAGTTGTATACCGTGAATGAGATAATCAGGTTTTTAATATGTGAAAGCCACTAGATACTGATCATGAGGTAAATAGCCAGCTATATAATCCAATTTAACTATCTAGACCCACATTCAATTTTACACCTATAGTCATTAGTTCATTACCGTAAGTTACTTTGTGTGTCCCATCGAATTGCAAAATTTCACTCGGTATATAAAAAGTTACCCTTTCATATAAGCAAACAAAATTTTGTGGAACTATACAGATATCATCAACTCATTTTTAATTACGATATTGGGTCGATAGATGGCCTATTCTCCATGAAGATTATAATAACCATCTCGTCTATGTACTTCAGATTTTGCTACATCAGAAATGTCTACACAGATCGCTGATATTTTAGATTATGATAACCGTCTTGTCTACACAGACTATAACCATCATCTTAGCAGGTATTTAAGCATTCCATGGATGCCAAATACATATTGTAATGCCTTCAAATCTCAAAAAAAAAACACTCAGAAAATTGATCAAAAAAAAGGGCCAACTAATGCCTATCAATCTGTTATGATAAGTGAAGGTTACTAGTTTGAAACCTGTTGTCCAAGATAGCATTAAGCATCTAACAACAACAACACATGGGCTTGTAGCAAGGCCTTCTATCACCCATGACAAGCTACTTTTGTATTTAGAAAAATGAAAACCGTACCTTCATATCAGGGGCTGTATTGAATAGATGAAGCATAGCGAGCTCTGCAGATATAGTTTTCCCACTTCCAGTAGGAGCTCCTAAGAGGACGTTGTTCTGTTTGTGATATAAAACATGAAAAGCCTGCCAAATACACATAATAGCATCAGTAGGACACAACATAATTGGTGATAACATGGTTAGTGCCTAGAATCAAAAAAATTCGGAAATCACACCTGAGTTTGAATAGGATTGAAGTGCGAAAATCCGTACAAAGCTTCATAAACCTTGTTGCCAAGTGCAGTCACGGGAAGCGGCTTCAGATCTAGAAGTTCGGTATGAGTTGTATGGCTCTGAAACCAAAAATGGAAAACCAAATTAAACTTTTGAAGAAGAATAGGGAACCACATATGTTTCTGGCTGTTTAGTGAGTATGATGACCTCTGGCAGGGCAAGGTTCTTAAAGGAAATTGTATAAAAAGCCTCAGCCTGCAACCATGAATCAGATACAGCACGAATGTAGTATTGGGGAGGATGTGGTTCAAATATGGGCACAGTGAAAGAAAGCTTCCGTGGCTCTCCTTTTGCCGCTCGCTTGGTCAATGTGAAAAGCTCTGAGTGGTAGATATGATCATTCTCTGAATCCTGTATAAGTTATATCATGAGATTGGCTCCTTGATTGTAAGTATCCCATGGTTATGTAATAAGAAACCTACAGATGGTAACATGATTGGTTGAAGGGGTTCACTTAATGTACCAAACAAGCCAGTACGATAAAATTATACACAGCCCCGAAAGTAAACAGAGTCCATCTTATGATGCATAAATTGCTTATAATAATAGTAACTGATAGTTTATTACTCCTCAGTCCTCAGTCCCAAAACTATTGTCCCCGCATAAGAATTACTATTTAAGTGCAATCATTCAAGAAACAATATTTTACTATCTGCTGTTCAAAAAAGAATAATTGCTATCTACCATTTAAATGAATTTTGATTGGCTGAATGCAATGCAGGTGGACAATTATTTTGGGACATACCAAACTGGAAAGGTGAACAATAAAAATGGGCCAGAGAGAGTAAATGTTCAAAAGCCACATGGTTAACCATAGCCTTAAGGGAAATTGGTAGAAAAAACCTTATATATGGTTTATTACTGTTAGATGGCATTACAAGGTAAAAAAAAATGGATTGGAAAAATAGAGAACACAATTAGCCGTTTCATATAAATAAAAGTTAATGCAAGACGAAACCTCAACAAGAATCCACCAGCGTTGTGCGGCACCATGCCAACGATCTTTCCACACAAAATCTGGAGATAAGACCAGATCTATCTGAAAGATGGAACTAAGAGATCAGAATGTCTCATTTAAAGTTCATCGACAGAACTAAACTCCATATTAGGCTTGTTAAAACTTGGATTATTAGCCAACAGAATTACCTTTAACACGGTTCTGGTGATTGGACTTACTGTAGCAGTCAACAAAATGGATGGGAAAAAGCCTAAATATTGCTTCACCACCTTCAAAATTTTAAAGCAGCTCAATAAAATCTTATATCATTCAAATTGAGCAATAAATAAGCATAACACCAAGTATGCGTAAGTATATACCCTTCCACCAGGTGCGTAACGGATCATAGCTCCTATTTCCTTCTCCTGCATCTCTTGGAGATGGTCCAGGTCAATTTCTTGTTCTTCTAACTTCCGAAGTATCTGGAAACAAAATAAAGATTAATGACAGAGATGCAGTACCAGCTAAGCAATATACCAACCTGAGACCACAACTTCGACCCATTTACATATGAATGGGTCGAGTCAGAATGTTTATCTCTAATAGGTCAGACGAATTAAACCAATACACTACCTACAAAAAGGACATGCCAAAAGAATCTAAAGACGCAAAAAGTGTAATTTTAATGCACAAAACCTCCTGTAAGTAGATTACAATTATTATTACATCATAACTATTATGATTGAGATAATACAGATTTTGTGATCAGATGTGACATGGTAATTAGTTATCACACACCAAAAAAATTTAAGACTTTGGGTAAGTGTTATAGGTCAACATAACCTGCCGCAGCCTGTTTTGACACCACGAAGTTACCAGTTTTGACCTGTTACCCAGCCCAACAATTGTCACCTCAAATAGTAACACCAAGATGGCTAGACATACCTCTGGTGAGATGTCTCTGTCAAATTGTCTGAAAGGATGCTGATGGGGCCATATTTGACGGTCAACGGCCTTGCAATACTCTAACATGAAGGACGTCATCTCACACCATCCTCTACGCAAACAAATTTCGAAAAGAGCCCTCATTATACGTGCCAAGCTCGCACTTATATATGCTGCATCAGAAATTAAGGAAAATGCATCTATCGCTCCACGAGATATATATAACTGCAAAAAAACATGATTTCTTACTAGTTGTTAGATAGACAAATCACATATAATAAATTGTTCAAAGTACCGTATTTGATCTTCAAAGCTTATACCTGGATTAAAATAGATACTTTTCCATATTTATTAGTGGGACCACCCTTAACTTCTAATGGACAGACCGTGCGTGACAAATTTTCTAATTCATTTTGCTCCTCCTCCCGAACAACAATATTTTCAAACTCCGAAGAATGAGCCACCATGTCAATTATCTAATAAAAAAAATGAGTCATGAAAATCGCCAGTCACAGTAACAATATAAATTTTAAGCTATGAAAGTAGTCCTCTCGGTGACTAGACTTAGAAAATGGGACAATATGATGTTCTTAGAAAAGTGTCTCAACTATTAACCTTTCCATGCTTACCAAATCTTTTTTAAGATGACATTCAGCTCGCTTTGCAAAATAAATATATAAAAATAAAATAAAAATAGCATTCAACTTCGTATACTGCCAGGAACTGGAGTTTTGTAGCATTCTATAACCAAATTTCAGTTTATAGAAGGTGATTGTGCTTGGCTAAGGTTACTATAGAAAACTTGGGACTAGAAAAATATATAGTAAGATACATCTCTTAACAGTTATAAACTAAACCTAACAATCATTTAGAACAGATAAAAAAATAAATTAACAGATATAAAATCAGAAATAAAATTAACAAATATACAAAAACAGAGATACAAAACAAAAGACATATGCCCTGAAGTTTATATGCAATAACAAAAAGCAAGCAAAAGAACCCAGTAAGCTGCTATGCATACTCCTTTCAATTTTCTATAATAGATAATAGTGACAACCATAACAATTACAACAGATTTTCCTTGAGAGATTAGTAGGTTAGTTATGACCAAATTGATTGTTAGAAATGCAAAAAGTTCTAGCTCCACGTCTATGCAAATGATGAAACTCATCGCAAAACATGACCACCTCCATAAACCGCCAAAACTATTCCCCACATAGCTTTGTGCAGATACAAGGCTACTGAGCATATATGTTGCTAACTTTAGAATAATTGATGTAGAAGTGAGACGTTAAAAGATAAGAGTGACACAGACTGAGGTATTATGCAAGCATATCGACAATAATTTTGTTACCTCGCTATCACTCATATGGCGCCTAAGCATCTCATTGTATGTCTCAACACTAGAATAATGGATGTAGAAGTGACTAGCAATGCGACCAAGTTCAGTACAATAGAAATTCCCACTTTTTTCATCAAACCGCATCATTTTAGCTTTGTCAAGTGCACGTGCAGCATCAGTAACAAAAGATCTTTGCTTAAAACCCAATGAAGGATCTGCAACAACCTATCACAACAACAGCAAGAAAAAAACGTCAAGTATTCCTTCACAGAATAGTAATTAGAAAAAACTATTTGCGAGATCATAGGAGACAAATTAATAGATATCACGGATCATGAAAAAGATCAGTATCATATCCCAATGGATTAGTAGATTCATCTGTCATGTATTTCCTCCAAAACATAAACCACAAGAAAATAAAAATAAAAAACAAACAAATATTCTGCTTCACCAGTGTAAAAAACTCAACATTAATGTAATCCCTTAACAGCATCAACTTGCTCTACGTTTATATCGGGGCTACGAAAATAAAACGGGTAAACGGAAGAGGTTTCCCTGTTCGGGTTATCCGGGAATGGCAAGTCATTTTGTGAATCAAATGTAGGGGCCTAACCGAGTTCTACTTTGCCCGTGGTCAGTTCAACCATTTCTGACCACCCCCCAAGTTATTTGCCAGGGCAGGATTCAAACTTGAGACCTCTTATGAGGAAACAAGACTCCTTGCCACTAGACCACTTGGTGATGGTGATACCACTACAAAAATGATAACACAATTATACCCCTAACCCCTATAGATCTGAACTTGGATTAAAGTCACATTATAACACTATGGATACGAAATACTTATGCTCTATAGGAATATAGAACCAAAAAAAAGCCTCTATAAGAATTCCATAAAAATCTCTCCCCAATGATAGCAGTGGTCTACCAATAGTAAAAAAAACTACATAAACTTCCGCTCTGACTAGGGCTGTAAATGAACTGAACAGTTCACGAACAGTTCATGAACCGTTCGGCGGGAAGTTCGTTCGTGTTCGTTCGTTTAGTTAAATGAACGAACATGAACAAAGCTCTCGTTCGTTCATTTACGTTCGTGAACGTTCGATAATCTGTTCGTGAACGTTCGTTCATTTATGTTCATGAACCGTCGTTCGTGAACAATAGTTCGTTATGTTCGTTTACATATATATACATAATCAACTATACTGTAAAAAATAGTTTAAATATAAATATTTCTTTTATATAATATATATTATTAATACCTAGTTATTTAAGAAAAAGTATAAATAAAAGTACTTAATTTATAAATACTTCGTTCGTTTGTGTTCGTTCTTAGTGTTCGTTCGTTTGTGTTCGTGAACATTCGTTCATGAACACAAACGAACGAACATGAACAAGTCATTATGTTCGTTAATCTGTTCGTGAACCATTCGTTAAGTTAAACGAACGAACATGAACAAAGTCCCGTTCGTGTTCGTTCGGTTCGTTTACAGCCCTAGCTCTAACATAGTACCAAAACATCTAAATTCTTTTCTCACCTACAACTCACAGGTTCATTACTGAGAAGTCCTCAAAAAAGAAAACAAAGTCAAAACAGTGCTACAGGACACTTAAAAATATATATTGTACCATAGTTAACATTTGAACCAGCCTAGGATAGTAAGCTACAAGTGTGAAATCACATCAAATATTGTGTTAAAGAACTCACTCTAATCCAGTGATCTCTAAACATGCACAAAGGTTGCTCAAAACATGGCACATGAGCTTGTTAAAGGTAAAATTATGATACACCAAACTTAGCAAGCAATGTAGCAATGGCACTAACAAGTGTGGGTTGGGGGGTATTGAAGAAACTAATATTGAGAATGAGATACATACATCTGGAGAAATGAGAGTAAAGAGTACAACCCTTGGTAAGCAATACATTTGGTGCATATTAAATTAAACAATATATATGTATGAAAATGACTGTACCTCATCCCACCCAATACCATATGCCAAAGGATTCATTTTCATCCTTATGAAAAGGTAAGTGTATCCAAGCCATGCACATGCTTCCTTCACATTTGTTACAGTTCCCAGTGTCACCTCTGCATTTAAGTTATCTTTCAAGGAGCTGAGAAACTGCCAACATATTAAAACCACTTGTTATCATTCTCAGTAAGTAATGCCCAAAAGTGAAATCTAGTTATACAGTGTGGGGTATTCATTTCAATCCAAAAGGAATACACTTTCTGATTTTAATTGAGATAAATTTCTGACTGAACAATCAAATACCTGGCTTTCTATGGGAAGTTGACTTGTCAAAAGTCGCAGATAGTAGGATAATTTATCATGAGACGTAATTATAATGCCTTCGCCACTTTTATCAAACTGAGGTCTTCCAGCACGTCCGAATATCTACCGCAGAGCATAATAGAAGTGTGAACACAACATTAGAACTCAACCCATGGTAAAGGCTAAAAATAAGTAAGTGAAAAGATTGATGGTACCTGCATAACATCCAGCATACCCAGATCTCGCCATCCACCAGCCTTTGCATCATATATTTGAGTTCCCTGTGCCAAGTGGACAAGATAGTTGATAAACAAAAAAGAAACTGAATCAATACTGTACCACATGAACTTAAAACTCTAAAGCATGATTGCATTCAAACATCTGAGAAATCAATCAACTCAGAGTATTAATATATACCCCTAAAACCTCTTCCTATTTATCCTACTAAGAACAAGATGAAGAAACATGGCAAGAGAGAGAATTAGTGGATGGCACTTGTCATGATCATATAGGTTTAGGAGGATTTCTAGGAACAATTATAGGAGGATATATCGTTTCTAGGTTCATCACATTGGACTATATTGGGTGTATCTGAGTTTGAATGTAACTAAAAATCTTCTTATTGAAGTACACTGCAAGCTTCTGTAGAAAGAGTGGATCTCATTCACATTTGCAAGCTTCAACAGGTTGAAAGTTAACGTGCCTGTAACTATAATCAAGTAATGGGAATAACGTAAAACATGTCAACTATCCTATACATTTTAGAAGAGTGCTTGAAATAGATAAATGTACAATAGAAATACAAAATTCCCAATATATTAACACTAAGTAATTAATTATTTATGAACTGGTTGATTTCATACATGCTCATAGCTCTCTACAAGTAATAAATGCTTCAAGTTAGAACCAACTAGCCTGCTAAATTTCATCACATAAATTGGCATACTCTGGACTAATACGCAAACAAATGTACACACAGAGACATATACAAGCATTCCACGTATTAACAACCTTGATCACAACAGTGTGTGCAGGTAGATTTACTCCCCATGCCAAAGTTGCTGTACAAACAAGGACCTGAAAATAAAACGATGGCTGATTAAGTGACATGCCAAAAACTAAAAGGCTACAAAAGCAAGTCAAAAAAAGTGCAACGTACTTTCAACAATCCATCAGAGAAAAGCCGCTCAGTCAAACCTCTATCAGCACGCAACATCCCTGCGTGATGAATGCCAGCTCCTAATTCAAAGAGCTGGGCAAGCTGTTTGTTTCTGGACTTTGAAACTTCCATCTGAAAGCAAACAAAGTAGGTTAAGGTGATATACCATGATAAAACATGATAAACAGTTGTGAGAAAGTGTTGTGCCTGATAGTGTCCCTACCTTGGACAGTTGAAACTGAGGATGTTCATCATTTCCAAAGAGATCTAGTTCATCATATTTCCGAGCAAGGTCAATCTGTATAATGTCGCACCACAAATTAAAGTTGCAGCTTACTATCTTTTAAAAAGTTGAGCACTAGTGTGATTAGCAATATAATATTAACTTTAAGCTGAAGATCAGAGATCTTCAATTAACAGCCTAAAGAAAAACAAAATGATTTACTTGTCTTTGACGTTCAGTTGCAAAGCAACCAGAAGATGTGTTTTGCACAATATTGCACACCAATACTAAGGTTCAGTACTTCAGTTAAGCAAATATGAAAGAGCTTAAACATCTAACCATAGGGACCAACTATACGGATGTCAGAAGTCTGATGACGGATTGTAATATATTAGAGAATTATTACCAGCTTATCCGCTGTCTTTCCAGTGTCTTTACGTGAATGAACAAACACCATCACCTGATGCCCTTGCTTCAAGGATTCGGCAACCTGCGCATACAAACTTTCTCTAAACAAAACAAACACCAATCTAGATGTAGAGAAAAAAAATTTAGTCATGAGAATAACACCAGACTTTTTTGTAGCAAATTTCATTCAACAGATCATTCCTTGCTAGATAGTTCGGCTCCGAAATTCCAATATATTGCTGTGCGAGAGGCACAGGGCGGTAGCTAGAATCAAAGAAGAAAAGACCTGCCTCCGGATTAACCCTCAAGAATTGTGCCACCTGATGTTAGAGAGTAAGAAAATCATGCTACACACTATAAAGACTAGCCCGAGTGCTCTGCATATCAAGGGTAATGCCAAAAATCAATTGAAAAGAAATTGGTAGAACCAACCTCCAAATAATTGGGAAGAGTAGCTGAAAGGCCCACAATACGGATCATGGACTGCGTTGACTCCACCTGTCAAAGTCATCAAGATGCATATTTAACCTTAGGTTAGCATTAATCATCCCCATCAAAAAATTCATACCAACTTAATATGTATTTCAAAATTACGAAGTTTTCCCGTATTGAGCCCAGCTTTTATTGGTGTACCTGACGAAGAGTACGAGCCACTAATGCTTCTATAACAGGCCCTCTATCATCATTCAGCAGATGCACTTCATCAATGATTAGGAGCTTTACCAGCATCGAGAGAGACATGTCACTACTTTTACGGGTAATTACATCCCATTTTTCAGGTGTTGTCACAATCATCTGTGAACACAGATATATAAAATATAATCTGAATCAGAAACTCCATGAATTAATTTCAACTTCATATGGGTTGCAAAAAACCTGAGTTTCTTCAAGTTCCTTCTTTGAAAGCTGCATGTCGCCGGTAAGTTCTCTTACAATCATGTTCAACGGAGCTAATCGATGGCTAAATGCTTTGGTAACTTCAGATGCTAAAGCCTAGATATTGCAAGTAAAATGAAAAAGATAGTAAGCATCATAAAGATGAGGGGGTTAAATGATAATATCGCCTCTACCTTCATTGGAGCAACATAAACTATCTTAAACTCATCTTTATGCAAGTAACCATCTTTGAAGTGCTGTCCTATCTGGAATAACAGCAACACTTGAGTTATGTAGATTCCACAAGAGCAAAATACCTTTTTATACTATCATACCATATTAACAGTTACCTAGGCAGCATTTAAAACAGATTTATGGTTACTCAATGACGACTCATTCTACATCATTACTAGTCAAGCTTTTATTTTCATGAACAATGCAACGGGTGTTGTCATTCAATTGTCAAAATCAAGTCATGTAGCAAAATGATTCTCAGTAAGAAAGTTCGTAGTGCGCACCTCATGCAGAACAGCAATCATAGCTATGTTTGTTTTACCAGCTCCAGTTGGAGCGCAGACCTGGAATACATGATGATTGCGTGAGAACAAATGATCATTACCAGCCCTCATTTTTATTAGTGAACTTACTGAAATATCGAACTGACCAGAATGTTCTCGTTAGTATGGTAAGTAGTTTGAAATATTCTGCTCTGAATACGGTTGAGTGTCTTGTAGCCTTGAAAAGCAGTTTGTGCAAATTCATCCAACTCCTTTATTTCAATCTGATAGAAACACAACATTAGACAGAAACATGTATTTGATACTAACACTAATACATCATATCTTGACATCTACATTATCACTAATCTATCAAATATGCTTCATGATATATAAGAAATATAAAAATAATCTTTATATGAAATATAAAATAGCTTTCTATTATACTTTTCCTGGAAAAGGCTTGAAATTCGGTGTATTTTAAAATCTTTTAGGAAAATTACTGGCTTAATAAAACTTGTGGAATACGGTGGAATGTTTTCGTAATTTTTACAACTGAAACTTTAAAGATTTAAGCATTCAGAGACACACTGAGAATTCTGAATGAAGGTAAAACTTATATTTTTTAAATTATGACAACTTCCCATAAGCTCATAGTAAGAACATAACTAACGCCAACAGTCATAAGTTGATAAAAATATGATCTGTAAAAGCCAGCACATATGACATTCCTGGAAAGAAGCAGAGAAAACTATTAATTTAGCTGACCACAAGTAAATGGAACAAAGGCTGGTTTGTGTTCAATTGGATTGATTACATCCCCATGTAAAGTATAACCTTCTCCTATCAATTCAAAGACTATTTGACGGCCTATAATAAGCCACTGTCTTCATAAGCTACATTAAATTTATTGAAGTTTATACATGAGTAATCTTAGAGAACTAAACAAAAATACATAATAATAAAATTATCACCACAGAGATCCCAATGTAAAGCAAACTAGCATATAGTCCACAGTCCAAGTATAAAAATAAAACATAATCTTCATCACAAACAGAGAACTATAGCCATGCATTAACAGCACAACAATAAACAACTAAAAAACAGAAGCCCGCACTCATATCACAAGATGATAGTAAAATCAAATAAAGCTGCAACTAGAAAGTACCAGCTTTTCTCCAGGCCTCATGGGTGCAGTCTGTGTAGGTGGAATGGAAACTTCTTCGTATCCCTTATGATGTTTCCGAGTAGTTCCCTCAGGAAGTGCAGTAGCTGCTAATGTGTTGGACCCTTCACCATGTCCAATCAGATCATCAAACGGGCTTTTCTTTGCACTTGCTTGAAGTAAAGAATGAAAACTCATTACAGACAAATCGCTGTCAAACCCATAATCTGTTCCGCGTTTATGTTTCTTTTCCTCTTTGCGTCTTAATTTATCAAACTGTTTTTCCGATTCTGTTTGAACAGTAACCTGTAAGAATTGTCGAAAACCAAATGTGACATCTGGGTATGTGATGAGACCCAGTGAACAATGACAGCAAAACCCAAGAAAATATCTGAGCGACTTCTAACCTGAGTACCATAGCTAGGCATGCGTTGTTGAGAACTAGAAACCACCTTTTCAGATTTTAAGTTCAACATTCCATGGTGAATGGCATCGACAAGGTCCTTCCTATGCTGAACGGGGAAATTAATGATTAATTTAGATATAAAAAACAAAAAACAATGATGACAACTGATAACAATGAACGAACGAATGCAACAACCTTCAAAAATGTAACTAAAACCTAAAAATATCGATAAACATATTACAGTATAACTCATCGGGTATTATAATCCATCTCACTTTCAGGTGATAACATGACAGCTGATTTTGTTAGAACACAAATGGTTTTTTGTGTGTACATTTTGACCTACTCCAAAAATCTATAGAAGCAGTCTCACCCCAACTATATACAACACGTTCTTAGGTTCACCATAATCTCATGACAGGTGGGGAATTAGAAAAAAAAAAGGTTTAAATGGCATATTTAAGAGTGTTCAGCCTCTCACCGCAATAAGGTTTTGGACCGTTTCAAATGCACCGTCACCAACTAGATCCAATAAATCACCAGCTATCTTCAAAACAGAATTAACAATAGTTGAATAATCTATGAATCCAAATGTGAAACCATGCTAAAGCCTCTCCGACTTCAAAGCCGACAAGATCATATAAATAACATAATTTTGTTACCTCATCCCCGGCCTTGTCTGAATCAAGTACCCGGCAAATTGCCATTGCTAGTTCATCTTGAGGAAGCTGAGAAGTACTACGATTTACTATTCTGCTGCATTCATCGCTTAACCATCCTAAATCAAATGTTCCACCAGCAGAATGGTAATTTGTGCTCTCACTGTGATCGTACCACTCTCCATGAAGTGAAGTAGAAGTTACATTATTAAACTCCCCACACAGATCTCCCTCAAAAGAAGCATCAACCAAGAACCGGGAAGGGTTGTGAAAGACCAGATCCGCACCAAATTCTTGACCATCATCGTTCCTGTCTACTTGTATCTCGTGGTTGTCTGGCTGCAAATTGGAAAGACTTTGAATGGCATTAACAACTTTCTGTAGCTTTGCATCCGAAACCACATGGCCAAGTAGTTTTTGCAATTCAGATCTGCATTAGAAAAAAGTGGGATAAAGATTTTGTCTAAACATCACATATTGTAGACTTCATAGATAACGGTTAGATGTGACAACATCAACACAATTCAACATTGATACATGGCAAGACTTACATCCAACAGTCAAACTACAAGATACCCTGTTGCAAAGATTACTGCAGGATAAAGGCAAAGTAACTTACTTCTTCTCGATGAACCTTCTATTCTCTTCTTCCTCCTCGCCAAGAGAACCAAACAGCCTATGTACTGCCAATGCCACTTCTTTAAACTCCTCATTGATTTCCACTCCATCAATCAACTCTACCACAGCCCCAACAAATTCTTTGTATGCTTGGCGAACTTCAGTAGACGCTATACCAATAATGATAACCACAGTTAGATTTTAGTTTCAGGCCTCAAGTTATTGTACTATTGCCCCGAGAAATTGTAGATTCTTATTGCAGCAACTTGTAAGTTGTAACGGTTCCCAAAATAAAGTAAACCCTAGTCTAATACCATATACCACTCCATTCAACATATTGAAGTTTATCAAATATTATTACTAAATGTAATATCTTCGATTTCCTCATTCCGGACTTGAATGTGATCATAGTATTGTTCAATAATAGAATAAACAGCATATACTAGCACAATCAGCCTAAAGAAATAAGTAAACCAAAATTTCTTTTTTCAGAACTAAAGGAATAAGTATATAATCATGAATGTTACACTCGATAAGTATAAACATAAACAACAGACCCTCCACCTGGAACACCCCTGTAAACAGTAAACTTAGTTTTGTGGTCACATCTGGTAAGTAGTATATACGCAGCTACATTAAACTAAAAAGTTACTACGAGTACTATACCTCATATTGTTCCACTTTAGTTCATAAAACAGTTACTGAAGTCCATTCATGGTATCTATTTTCAGATTGGGAAATTCAACATACACTTTCACCTTTAAAATCAACCTACACCTCCGTTTCCTTAAATGTCAGGAATATCTTGTGCCACCAAACTTCAGTCAGCGTTTAATTCAGTATTGTTTGCCTTCTAGAAGCATGCTAAACCTATATATATATCATACTTCTCTTCTAGATATATTCTTTCTAAATCAGTGTTGTAAATAACGGTCTTAACGGCCGTTATAACGGTAACGGAGGTCCACCGTTACGTTAAGGGGGTTGGAGGGTAAATTTGAAGGTCTGAGTCAATAAAGGTCAAATAACGGATTTAACGGTCAAATAACGGATTTAACGGTCAAATAACGGATTTAACGGTCAAATAACGGATTTAACGGTCAAATAACGGATTTAACGGTCAAATAACAGATTTAACGGGCTAACGGCTTAACGGTCAAATAACGGTCAAAAGACATCCTTTTTGACTAATTTTGTTAGGATATTGCTAATATGTATATTTTTTATATAAATTCCTTTATATTTTATAGTCTCCGTTATAACGCCATTATAACTCCGCGAAATGAAATTTAACCTTAAAGGTGGTCGACCGCCGAGTGACCGCCAAGCGTTATTTACAACCTTGTTCTAAATAAAACCCTACTTTACCTACCGATGTTGTATACTACATCTAATGCTCACTAATTCATCTCTTATGACAAAATTGTGCTACAACAACTATATATTTGCAAGTTGTAATATATAGAACGGGTAATATTCAGATAAGAAAAGTGTTAGTAACTATTAGACTATGATTTTACGTATTGTTAAACTAAGTTGAGCTAGGTTTAAACATGTGTCATTAGTAGAGGGTGCAAGTTGTTACTTTGTTTTCTATATAGTATCTCCTGTAATCGTATTCTACATACAATCAATAATACAATATTTGGCTTTAACTTGGTATCACAGCCAGACAAAAATTGCCGACCCCACACCCTCCCCTGTAAAACCCTACTGCCGCCACCTTCAATAGACCATCACCACCACCATCTCTTTCAATCAAAAACCTATTATTGACATGGCTCTTCTTGCTGCATTTTCCACCCAAGAAAAATCATCCAACAACAATCATAAATTTGCCTTTACCCTTAAACCCACGAATTACAATAACTGGAAAACCATGATCCAACCTTTTCCGGAGACAACCAATATGTTCCGATACATTGACGGTACCATTCCTTGTCCTGCCGCCACCATGGCTCCGGTGACAACGCTACACCAGCTACCACACAAACTAATCCCAATTTTACAGCCTGGCGTGCCAATGATGCTCATATTCGTTCAATTATTATCTCCACAGTTTCCGAAGAATCCTTTCACTATGTCAAAGGAACAACATCTAAGGAACTCTGGGATAATCTTGAACGTGGTCATGCTCCTCATACTCAATCTCGTGAATATACTATTAAATCACAGTTGATGCGTATTGAGATGAAAGGGGACGAAACACCTACTGCTTATCTTGCGAGAGCCATGGCCTACGCGACTGATTTGACAAACATAGGCAAACCCTTGTCCGATGATGATCTGGTCATGCTCATTATATCAGGTCTCAAGGAAGAGTATAATGGTCTCAAGTCTAATATAATTGGACGTCAAACTCATGTTTCCCTAAGTGATCTTCCTGCCCTACTATCTAATCATGACTACATGCTACACAAACATCAACCAACCTCTCCCTCACCTTCTCTTGCCTACTCTGTTACATCCGACACACAACAAACTCCACCGCTCACCACCCTTCCTCCTCCTCCCTCTAACCAGCCACCCTCCCAACTTATCACTCTTCAACAACTCGCTTCCCAATATGGTTACAACCTTACACCCAACTCGCCATCACAAGCTTTGTTTACCAATCGAAATAACCGTGGTCGAGGGGGCTTCTCGCGTGGTCGGGGTCGGCAGGTACCCTTCTCAAGGTCGTGGCCAATTTGACTGGGCCTCTCAAACTAATCAGGTTCATGGAAATTGCAACCGCTGTGGCATTGGGCATCTCCCAATTGACTGCCCACATCGTGATCCGTTTACACGCCGCAACCGACAACAAGCCAATTATGCTGATAATCGGTCTACCACTTCAAGCAACAATTGGTTACCTGACACGGGGGCCACCAGCCATGTTACACCAGACTTATCAAGCCTTGGCAACCCTGAAGCATATAATGGCTATGATTCCCTGCATGTTGGTAATGGTACAGGTTTACCCATTCTCCATATTGGCTCAACTAATATTCATTCACCAACTAAAACTTTTAAGTTATGTGATATCCTACATGTTCCATTAATCAAACACAACCTTCTATCCGTTCAAAAATTTTGTCTTGATAACAATGTCTTTTTTGAATTTCATCCGTTTTTCTTTTGTGTGAAGGACATATCTACACGCACTACCCTACTTACGGGTCCAAGTAAAGCTGGGCTGTACTCGCTTTCTCTCCCGAAGTTTCAACCAATTGTCAAGACTGTTTTCTCTTCCTTCCGTGCTCATCTGTTTGGCATCAACGTTTGGGACACCCGCATCATCGAGTCTTACAGTATATGTTATCTCGTTATTTACTTCCTGTTTCTAATAAGAGTTTTGAGTCAGTTTGTTCATCTTGTCAAATGGGGAAGTCTACAAAACTCCCCTTGAACAATTCGTCTTTTAGAAGTCATAATATTCTTGATTTAATTTATTGTGATGTTTGGGGTCCAGCACCTACCTTATCGTTTGATGGTCATAGATATTTTCTATTATGTGTTGATCATCACTCTAAATATATGTGGATTTTTCTTTTAAAACAGAAATATGATGTCTATAATGTGTTCAAACAATTTGTTTCAATGGTTGAACGTCAAATCAATACTAAACTTAAGAGCGTTCAAACAGATTGGGGTGGAGAATTTCGTAACCTCTCCACTTTCTTCACCTCTTTAGGTATCATCCATCGTCGTTCGTGCCCCCACACGAGCGAACAAAACGGGCCAGTTGAACGACGTCATCGACATGTCGTTGAAACCGGGCTAACACTCTTAGCTCAGTCTCATGTCCCGTCTCGTTTTTGGCATTTTGCATTTGATACGGCAGTTTATCTCATCAATCGTATGCCATCCAGAATTAATGCTATCACATCTCCATTTGAAATAGTTCACAAACGTTCACCAGATCTTTCTTTTCTTCGAGTATTCGGGTGTCAATGTTTCCCGTATCTTCGTCCATATAATTCACACAAAATGGATTTCCGTTCTACACCTTGTACGTTCCTCGGGTACAGCCCCGCTCATCATGGATACCGTTGTCTTGATCCTTCCACCGACCGTATTTACATCGCCCGTCATGACCGTGTTTCCGTAATCACCCAAACCAGCTGACCACACTTCTGAATCATCTCAACCTGAACCATATTCCTGCTCCACTTACTCCTCACCCATATCCTTTTCCGACTCACCTTCCCCACCCGAAACCACCACCACCATTCCTGATTCACCTATTCAATCTTCTTCACATGATAACCTACCCATTCACCATGAACCACAAACCAACACACCTTTGGTTCCATCTACTATTCCAACCGACACGTCCACCAATCCTAATTCACCACCTCCGAGAACCCGTCCTTCACACCTTCGACAAAATCCAAAACCTACTCAACGTTATGATCCTTCAGCATTAGTCTCCACCACCACCACAAATGACACCAAAAACCCAAAGTTACCAGACCCACCTCTCGGACCTCCAATCACCGAACCCACATCCTTTCGTGCAGCCAATAAATTTGGGGAATGGCGTAGTGCCATGACTCAGGAATATAATGCATTGATCAATAATGGTACATGGTCTCTTGTCCCTCCAGTTCATGGGGCTAATGTAATTGATTGCAGAGGGATAAAAACGGTGCTCCATCTCGTTATAAGGCACGGCTAGTTGCAAAAGGGTTTACTCAAACTCCTGGTGTTGATTTTAGGGAAACTTTCAGCCCTGTAGCTAAAGCTGCTACTATTCGTGTCATTCTCTCCATGGCAGTTACACAAAGCTGGTCTCTTCGGCAGTTGGATGTTCAAAATGCCTTCTTACATGGCCTGCTTGAAGAAACAATTTATCTCAAACAACCACAGGGTTTCGTTGATACCACAAGACCCAACTTTGTTTGCAAACTTAACAAGTCACTTTATGGTCTCAAGCAAGCTCCACGGACATGGTATACTACCTTGTCTGCTACTTTGCATCGACTGGGTTTTCGGGGATCTAAAACTGACCCATCTCTCTTCATCTACAACAAAGGTACCACCAGACTTTATTTTCTTGTGTACGTGGATGACATAATCTTCACTGGCAACAACACCGCTGCTATTGATCAGGTGGTAAGTATTCTCCGTTCAGAACTTGCATTAAAAGACATGGGTGATCTTGATTACTTCTTGGGATTGGAAATTGTTCGACGAGACAAGGACATCATTCTTTCGCAACAAAAATATATTCTTGAACTACTTGAGCGGGCAGGTCTTTCTGGTTCCAAACCGGTTCCTTCACCGATGAGCAGCTCTACTGTTTTATCCTTGAATGACAGTCCGATATTTTCTGACCCGGTTAAATATCGTCAACTTGTTGGTGCACTACAATATGCTACCTTGTCAAGACCGGATATCACCTTTGCTGTCAATCGTGTATGTCAGTTCATGCACTCTCCCACTGAAAACCATTGGAGTGCTGTAAAACGTATCTTAAGATATCTTCAAGGCACAACTCATTACGGTCTACTCATTCGTCATGATTCAACCTCTGTTTTGCATGCCTTCACTGATACTAGTTGGAACCATTTGGCTGCCTATTCTGATGCGGATTGGGCTGGTTGTCCCGTTGATCGTCGCTCAACCGGTGGTTTTGCAATTTATATGGGCAGCAATCTGGTCTCTTGGATGGCACGGAAACAAAAGACAGTATCTCGTTCCTCAACAGAATCCGAATACAAAGCTATAGGTGATACTGTTGTTGAGATCATGTGGCTTGAATCTCTTATGCGGGAACTCGGTTTAGCATGCCACACTCCACCTGTGCTTTGGTGTGACAATTTAGGCGCCACCTATCTCTCTTCCAACCCAGTTTTCCACGCTCGTACCAAACATGTGGAAATTGATTATCACTTTGTTCGAGAGAAAGTTGCGCGAGGGGGATTGCAAGTCCAGTTTATCTCCACTCAAGATCAAATTGCTGATATCTTTACCAAACCACTTGCTACTGATCGTTTTAATTTTCTTCGTTCCAAGCTCCAGGTCGTTCCTCGGCCTTAGCTTGCGGGGGAATATTAGACTATGATTTTACGTATTGTTAAACTAAGTTGAGCTAGGTTTAAACATGTGTCATTAGTAGAGGGTGCAAGTTGTTACTTTGTTTTCTATATAGTATCTCCTGTAATCGTATTCTACATACAATCAATAATACAATATTTGGCTTTAACTGTAACATTCCAATTCAATCATATAAACCAACATAGGAACAAGATTGATTCGGTTTCATCGCAAATAAGCTCTAATACATGGATACACCAATGCCAATTTTCATTAGATTTTCCTATCACAAAGTTGATGCCGCATAACTAAAAAGAGCATAATTTCTTCAGCTCATATAATCATTAATTAAGTCAAAACTAGGTAGAATTTACTCTTGTTACTTCAAAATTTGTTGTTATTTTAGAAGTGTTTTTACCTCTAAATGATTACTTACTAAATACTATATATATATATATACATAAAAATATATATATATATATAATATATTTACAGCATGCCGTTCAAAAATATATATATATAATATATATATATATATAATATTATATATAAATATATATATATATATATATATATATACATAAAAATCAAAATATATTATAATTTCTTTTTTGATAAAAAAAAAACGGAATACCTTCGTCCCAGCGATAAACAATTTTTCGAGCTACTTCGAACTCATCATGTGATTTCTCCGACCTAAATTAATAAAGAAAAAATTCAAAATTCAGCTAAAATAATAACAAGTCCTACAGAATGTGTATATATATATATATACATATGTACATATGTGTGTGTGTGTGTCAGGGTTATGGAATAAATTAAAGTAGGGAATAATAAAGTAATTGGAAGTACCTGTGACGATTAAGGTGAGCTTGAAGAATCGATTTACGGTGAAGGTAAGCTTGATCGGCGTCGAATGGATCACGGAGTGAGTTTGATAATCGTGGCTGCTCTAACAACATCATATTCTACTTTTTATTTTTAATTATATGATATGGTGGTGGTGGTGATGGTGGTGATGACGGCGGTAGCGGGAAGTGGTGGGGGAACGGTGATATATATATCGAGGAAGAACTATATAGAGATAGAGGAGATAGTGAGATACTATTGTCAGGAATTAAAAAGGGACCGACTCGAGCTTGGATTTGGTGGCGGGTCGGCTTGTTTTCGGGTTATGTTAGCTTTTGGGCTTTTCGGTCTTTATATGCCATTACGTGGGTCCAAAGTTACCTAAATGAAATAATGATTTTGATGATGTAGGGTTTTTCGTTTGTTTGAACAAAATGTAGTGTTTCTCTATTATGAATCTCCTTTAAACATTCAGAAATGTTAAGTTTATAAGACTGAAAGGTGTTACCCATGGAGGGGGACTTGCGTCATGTGGCGCCATGTCACCAAGTAAGTAGCCCCTTAAAATTGAGAGAGTGGGGCTATCTAATTGTGTTAGGGGACTTTCGACAAGTGTCTCTGGATAATTGGTTGAGGGTAATAAAGTGAGAGAGAGAGAGAGTTACCTGCACTTTTTGTTGGAGAAGGAGAAGCTTTGGGCAACTATTTTCTATCGCCATCCTCGCAATTTTGGAGTTATCGCCACCTGGGGGTGGTGTTTTGAGCGACCTGGCCGGCGACTAAGGGGTGGGTTCGCCCCACTCCCTTTAGTCTAAACCAGTTACAAATTAATGTGGCAAATTAAATGGACCAATCACATGTAAAAACGTTTTTTTTTTCTTCATTCTCTCCCTTCATTTTATTAGTCATACATGAATTTGTATAAATTTGTTTGTAATTAGTTTGTCATTGTAGCATTGCTCTTCATAATAAAGTATCCTTTAGAAGCGTTGCCAGGATTTGAACCCGTTGTGAGCATACTAAAATTGAGGGTGTTAGCTATCCACTGCTACTTTAATAAAAAAAAATAATAAAGTAGTATTGGTGGTAATTATATAAGGGCATATTGGCCAGGGGTATCTTCTAAATCCACTATGTGGGCCCCAGGGGTGAGTTTACCCAAGGTCTCGGGTTCGAGCCTTGGGGTTCTCATCTCAAAGGTATTTTCCATGAGGAGGGAGTTGGAGGTCCAGAAATATCTGGTTAAAATTGTCTCTAACACGTCTGAATCGAAACTCACTTTGCAAAAAAAAAAAAAAAATAGAGAAATAAAATTGATTGAAAAATTAAATGAACCTTTTTTTAATGAAAAATTGATTCACGAAATAAACAAATATCATATCTTGTGTTTCGTAAGATAATCAAAGAAAAAAAAAATATTACAATAGATAATCTTATCATTTTAGTATCATAAAATCCAAACCTAAACAACTAAGTATGTTTTTTTTTTCCATTTATAAGCCATAATGATATCAGATAAAAAGTTCATAATATAACAAAGTAGTACTAGCCAATAAACATTACGCATAAACAACATAAGAACAAATTGTAAGAACAATATCTATAAAATCACTTAATTCAACTTCCTTAACTGTAATCAAAAGTTCAAACAGAGAAAGTGAATAAGAAAAAAAAACGAGAAGAGGTGTTGAATAAAAGAATGAGATGCTAACTCTAACCAGTTTCATCCAACGATAAAAAGAAGGTGAAGAATGAGCAACTATTATTAATTAAATTTCAAAGGGATAGATAGGATCCGGTGAATTGTGTGTATGTAATATGTGAGTTGCACGTGATCTTTTGGATTTATACTCTTTTACTTTTACTTTTGAAAATAAATGAGAACGAGGTTGAAAATGGTGCTTTACTTGAGAGGTTGGAAATGATATGAACGAGCGATATATATACATATTATATATTATGAGGTTGGTTATAAACAAGTATTACAAACAAATAAGACAAGATCTTGACCCTAAGATCATGAAAAAATTTGATGCAAGATGATTCATTGATTCATGAAGCATATATATTGATGCACGATGATTTTCATGATGCACGGTGATTTCAGTGAAGAGAAAACTATTGTTTTATTTGTTTTACTTTAATACTTGTTTTATTTTACCTAAAACCTATATATTATATATACATATGCATGTATATGTAAAAAAAAGGTAACGGGGGGAACCCTAGCCCGTACCACAATTGGATACCCATCGACCCACCCCGTATGAGCCATATGATGCCGGTAAAATACCTTCATCCTAATCCCCACATGATCTGGGCACCCCGAATGATCGAACCCGCGTATTTAAACTTCACATATGGGTCTAGGCTTCATTGGTAACGGGTACCTTAAGGAATTATTTTTTGTGCCCAGCGGGGATTGAACCTGAGACCTTAAGATCACAAAGTGTTTGCCTTACCACTAGGCTAATTCCTTGTTGGTATGCATGTATATGTATATATATAGAGAGAGAGAGAAAGAGAGAGTGTATGTATATCAAAAAAAGAAATAACCCAAACAGGTTCAATAAGGAAGACTTGATTGAGATTTAAAATACAACTTTCTTTTAAAACTTGGATTTGGAATTATTTTATGAAAAATATGTTATAGATATGGAATGGATGGATCTGGTTTTCGGGTGGTAAATAAACCATTTTGATAAATAGTTTATAAAGTACATCATTTTAGTAAATATGTTTAGATTGAATCTAAATATGTGGTAATTATATCTCATTACTTAATGTCCTCAAAATAGTTTTTAAAATCTTTTTCTTAATGTGAATCTCATACCATACACTCATATATACTAATGTTACATATTTATTTATTGAACTTAATATTCTCCCTATTATGTAAACAGTGGTCTAGGTCATGAATATCTTTCTTTTTAGACTAAACGACACAAATCGTCCCTGTGGTTTATCTAAATGATCACGTTTCGTCCTTTCTTTATCAAAACCTCATTGGCAATCCTTTATAGGTGGATAAGGTTCACCCATGGTCCTTTGACCGGTCAACCGTTAACCTCCCTCCGTTAAGCCCCCCACGTGATACCCACGTGAGGGGTACTCTTGACATTTCCCACCTAATGGACCCGCTTTCTCTTTCCCTGCCTTCTTTTTATTCTTTTTCTTTGTTTTTTAATTATATACAAATATATATACACATAATAAAGAGACACACACACACAATTAAAAACATCCCCCAAATTAGTATAAACCCTAATTTTTCATTTCTTCTTCTCTCTCTCGCGCGTCTGAACTACTACCTCAATTCAAGTATGGTTTTTTGTGGGTGTGGTAAGCAAGCAATAATCCTAACCTCATGGACCTCTAAAAATCCAGGAAGACGATTCTATGCTTGTCCCAACCAGGTTTGTATTGTTAAATTTTTTTGGGGTTATGGATTACTACTTAAATTGAGTTGGGGTTTTATTTTTTTGGACAGGGTTCGAAATGCAAATTCATAGGATGGTTTGATCCCCAAATGTGTCAACGTGCCATGGACATCATCCCTGGGTTGTTAAGATCCAAGAATAAACTTGAAGAACGACTCAAAGAAAGAGATTGGGAAGTGAAAAAATTGAAGATGATGTTGTTGTTGGCTTCATTTGTTATTGTCTTTCTTGTATCTTTGTTACTAGTTTGAAAATCAAGTTATAAAAATCAAGTATTTTGGCAGTCTTTTGTACCAACTATGAATGAATATTATTATGGTTATCTAATGACAATGGTTTTACTTTTTGCAAGATTCATGTATTTAGACATCAACAAAATAGTCTTTTACATAATGTATCATAAAACATGGGGAAAAAAGAGATTATAACTACAAGCAGCAGATTACATAATGGAGCAAAAGAAATCACCAACAAGTAGCAGATTACATTACTTAGCAAAAGAAATGACAACAAAGTTTGGAAATGACATAATGGACAAAAGAATTATAAACAAGCAGCAGATTACATAATGGAGCAAAAGAAATCACCAACAAGTACCATAATACATATTCTAGCAAAAGACATGACAATTAAGTAGCATTACATGACTGGCAGATTCCAAATTACACTAATTTGGCAATGCGGATTTCAGATAACACCTTTTGCCTCCTGGACTGGAAATAAGTCTGTTCTTGGTTGTTCTCACACTAACAGTTGGTTGAGTTGGACCTCCCATACTTGTACTTCCTTGGCTTGGACATGCAGCCTGACTTGGAGGTTTGTTGGTTTGACTTGGAGCCTTTTTAGCTCTTGCAGCTTGACTTGGAGGTTTGTTGGTTTGACTTGGAGCCCTTCCAGCTTGACTTGCACTCCTAAATCCCCTTTTTAATGCACCTAAGCAAACATAAATCCTTTTAAAGACTCTCTCATTAGATTCTGGATTCATAGGTGGTTCAACTTCAAGCTTCACTGTTGTCCCAGGATTAGAATTCTGCAGTTCAAGTATATAGTCCCTCAACATGTTATATTGCTTTGTGTAATCTCCTCTCAACTCACCTTTTGCAGCCCTTTTAGCTCTTTATGCCTTCTGCTGAGTCAATCCTAATTCATATTTCCTCTGGAGTTCACCTTGTAATGCTGAAGAAGGTATATCAGGATTCCCTATAAGAAAACCACATACATTGGTTACTTGTTGAAACTTTTTAATGAATCAGGAAATTAATATTAGAATAAAAAGGATAAAAAACAAATACCTTCAATTTGTTGAATGATACTTTTAGCAATCAATCTAGATGTAAAATGTTTGATGGATCTGGATCTCAAACATGTATGTTCTTCATTCAGTGTCTTTACCATCCATGTCTCCTGACCATATAGCTTGGACACATGTAAGTTCCATGGACATGTATTTATGTTTTTGTTGGACTTTTTTCCCCTACCACCTTTATTCTTTGTAATAGATTCTCCACCTACCACCCCACTTGTTTTTAATGACTCTTTTTCCAAAATTGTCCCCTTATCTAAAACAGTCTTCTTTGACCTGGCTGGTTGACTAGGCCCAACACTTGTTGGTTTCTTTTTTGGCCCATCCCCTGGCCCAACTACATGCTTAACAGGCCTAATTCCAGAATCTGTCTTACTTGGCCCAACTTCAACATTAGCATCAAATACAGGCAACTTGCCTTCACATATAACTCTCACTCTTACCTTGTCATTTTTCATTATTTTCAGTTCCCTTCTTGTCTCTATTGCATGAGCCCTCACCAAGTCTTTCACCTCTTTAGAATTGCCAAAAGTCTGAGACAAATGAAACCCAGTTTTGGTAATTACAGCATCCCCAGTTGAATTCTTCTTTACCATTTTCTTCAACAGTCTATTCCTAACTTTATTAACATCATCTTCTGGGTCAGATGCACTCTCAAACTCATCATTGTGTATAACATCTAGGTCATCCTCTTGTACATCATCTGCAGGCTGAGGCATAGGTACATGGCACCCCATGAATTCCACATCTTCATCCACATGCAGCCTAAACTGTCTCATATCCACTTCCACATCTTCTATTTCATTTTCCTCATCTACAATGAAGTCACTGTCCTCACTATCCTCACCATCACTACTATCACTTTCACCAGTACCACTATCACTTTCACTACCTTCTATGTCATCCTGTAAAACTGCTTTACCCTTGACATTCTCACTTTCATTTAAATTTGCATTTTCATCTACAACAGGATCTTCTAAAGCAGCTTTACCCTTCACATTATCACTTTCCTTTACATTTGCATTTCCTATCTGTTCTTGAGTATTAGGGGTTAAGACAGGCTCCTCATTCCAATCAAGCAACAACTTCCTATATGCTCCCTTATTTTTCACTAGTTTGGTCTTATGAGAGGTAGCATTATCATCATCAGGGATCTCATGAATAACAACATTATTCTTTCTAGGCAAAAAGTAGTCTACTAAATTTGTCATACCATGTTCTACGAAAACATCAAACAGATTGTTGTTTTCCACATATTTAGACAAGTTATGAACATCTTGGTCACTAACTAAGGGTTGCAGACCATCATCTAATGAACACCCAGGTTTTAGAAAATGATAATACATAACCTGTCCTCCAGTGTAACCCAAATCCTCCATTATGGAGTTTAACTCATGAACTGAAAATTGATCAATATTAATGCAGTCAGCGTATGTAACCTTACCTCTTTCATATGTCAACCCTGGCCATTCGGTGAAAAAACCACCATGGTGAACCCTCAATGAGAACAAACCAGCATAAGCATCTGTAACCAACCAAAAAAATAACAAAAATATTAACTATTTAATTAATTAAAAATCATAAAATACAAAACCCTAAAACATTATAATACTTACGATAGATAGAGTCTAAATTCCATAAGTGGTCTTCACCAGGTGGCCTGATAGTGTATAGAGGACAAGTCATTTAGGTTAGATTGATTGATTATATCATGGAATTCGAAGAAGAAGAAGATGAAAGGGTGATGTGTGAAAGGGTTTTTAATTTATGGGGATTGAAAAATGATCGGTTTTTTGGTAGGTATGATATATTTATATAAAGAAGGCAGAGAAGGGGGTCCATCGAATGGGAAATGTCAAGAGTACCCCTCACGTGGGTATCACGTGGGGGGCTTAACGGAGGGAGGTTAACGGTTGACCGGTCAAAGGACCATGGATGAACCTTATCCACCTATAAAGGACTGCCACTGAGGTTTTGATAAAGAAAGGACGAAACGTGATCTTTTAGACAAACCACAGGGACGATTTGTGTCGTTTAGTCTTCTTTTTATATTTGAATATGACAGTATTATAGGTCATGAATACCTTCATTTTTATATTTGAAATTTACTTTTGAGTTTGTACTTAAATGTTCGGGTCTTTGAATTCTATTATTGAAGACAACTTTATCTTGATTTTCATTTGCAACTTGAACTCTTTAACATGAACTTCAAATTGTTGCTGAGGAAACACATTTATCCTAAACTTTAAATTTGTTGAAAATTTAATCTATCATATCTGCATTTTAACCTTCAAAATATCCGTTTTGCCTCAAGCGAATAAACATTTTTTGGAGCCTTTTTACCCTGTAATTTAAACATCTCGTATACTGTCTATTTGTTCTCTCTCAACCAATCCTTCATTTTAAGGCTTAACCTTTGAATATGCTTACGCTCAATCTAGTTCTCTATTTCAACTTCAATTTTTAACTATTACCTTAAACAACTAGATTTTTTCCCCGCGTAATACGCGAGCTAAACATATTAAGTTTTCAAAATAATATAATTATTAGTTATAAATAATACATGTTGAAATTTGATGATATTAATATTTAAAAAATTTTATGTATCGAAGTTGTTTAGTAGGACATATTGAGTCATAGTGTTATTGATTAGGTTTATTGATAACAAACAGTGTAAAAAAATATTTAAATCTTTAGTTGTAAGCTGAGTTAGCTTATGTTCACTTAAGTTAGATCAACTTAGATGATTAAGTTGAACCATTATTCACATGTATTGATGTAATAACCTTAAGAAATGATTCTTCAAAATGCCTTAATATAGATTATAGCATTTGATTTAAGCTGATGATGAAGAACAAAGATAGAAGACAAAGTTGGGTGTAGAAGTCAGCGTGGACTTATGATAGTGTAAAAAAGGGTACCCGCGCTTTGCAGCGGCAACGGTTTATAACGTGTGTGATGTTGTAATGGTAATACAAGATGTTTAGGTTACTTTCATGAGATGCGACGATGAGACATTTAACCGTGGTTATCATTCGAAATATAGGTCGAGGATTAGGTGCAAAAGTTAACCATCATAGATAGATAATACTAAATAGTAGTCATTGGTGATCACAATAAACTTAAAAATATATAATATCAAAACCTAAATTTATTTAATACTAAATATAAAAACTGATGATCACAACACGGTTGAAACATAAGTGTAGTAAAAAATTTCTTATTGTCTAGTAAAATTCTTCTTATAAATTATGATGAATTTAGTAGGGTTGTTTAGGGGTAGTTTGAGAATATTGAAAAAAGTACTGAATTTTCTAAAATATCGAGGCTAGTTCGCTTTATAAAGGATTATAGATATAGAAAGGTCCTAAGCTGCTTTATTTATTTCTAGTTATCGGAATCAACATTGGGATTGGGATTGAGATTGGGATTGGAATCAATTGTCTTCTTATATAATTATTACTTTATTTAGTTATCACTTTAATTTATTGAACTACAGGTTTTATTTATGAATAATAATAATAAATATTTTTAATTCGTTGATACATCATTTTCAATATTTTGCACGGGTATCATGCTATCATTTTCTTACACAAGTATTTAGTTTAAAATTAACGTCGTCGTGGCACATTGCACGTTATTTATTGTCTTCGCCGCATCATACGGGTACCCATCTAATGTATATTTTAAGATTAAACCTTAACGACGTCATGACACATTGCACGTTATCTATTGTCTTCGCCACATCATGCGGGTACCCATCTAATCTATATTCTAAGATTAAACCTTATAGTCGTTTTATAGTTTTCATTTAGATGCATTATTATTTCAACAAAGTTTTATTTAAAATCATTGATTTTTTATTAAAATTTGTAATTAATATCATACGTACTCATTGTAACTTTTTGCAAATTAAATGAAATTGTATGAAATTTAATCAATAAGTGGATTATTTATGCTTTATGTATAGATAGATTTTAAAGGAAATAAATCCAAAATAAATATATAAATATACATATAAATATAAATATAAATATAAATATAATCTATATATGAGATCTCGTAATTTATAAAATAATAAAATAAATAATATAATATCACAATTTGTAAAAGAGGGAATGTAAGAGTTCGAACAATCTAATATCTAATTACGTAATGCAAGTATCATTATAAGTATATTAATTTTATAATAGTTTTTAAACATGATATGTTAAGTTAAAAGTGCTCGTATCATTATCTTAACTTTTATATAAAAGTTTAATCATTATTATTATTATTATTATTTATTATTTATGGTATATTCTAATAATTAAAAAGGGTATATTTTGACAAATCATATAAAGTAAAAGTATTAATATTGTCATTTAACAAAGTTGAAATAATTAAATTTGATCTAATGGTTATAAATCAAAGATGGAATTCATCCAAGGGTTCTTATTTGTTTAAGAATGAATTTAGGACCTTGTTATATATATATTGGTAGATAGATAATTTATTCTTTAATTATTATCGTCATCCATAAAGCTTTCTTTTTATAAAAAACCTACCTATAAAGTTTTCCAAGAGATTTGTTTTTTGTAATGTTTAATTTATATAGTGAAGGTTATAATTATATATATACTCGTTCATTTATATATGTTTGCAATAATTTGTGTTCATTTATAAACACAAATGAGCAGACATGAATACAATGGCATTTGACCTGAAGTTAAACAATTTTTTTTTTGTAAAGTTAGTTTCGATTCAGACGTGCTGGATGTAATTTTAACCAGCGATTTGCTGGACCTCCAACTCCCTTCTCATGGAAAATAACTTGAGACGTGAAACTCAAGACTCGAACCCGAGACCTTGGGAAAAACTCACTTCCGGGCTCCGGGACCCACATAGCGGATTTAGAAGATACCTCTGGTCAATCCACCTAAGTGGAGTTGGTTAGTTAAACAAACAATTATTAATTAAAACCTTTTCATATTAAGGCTCCTTGTATATTGTAAAAATACAAGAAGATAAAGTTAAATTCTAAAGATAGCCGTTTGAAAAAAATTAATGTCTTGCCCGACATTCGTACGCACCTACACTGAGCTTCTGTCAACTCGCACCAAACACGTTACTCCCTTCTTTTTGCCTTCTCCATGTATTTGCGTCAATTATATATATTTTCTTAATGTTACTTAGGCTTTTGGTTGGAACATAACACTAATAACCATTAATGATTTAAGTAAAAGTCATCTTAGTTACATGATACATACAACATATATATATTTGGTTTTTTGCTGGACTTTTCTATTTAAAATCAAACTTGTTTTATGTTGCATCTGTTGTTTTTCAAAATTTAAAACCCATCAAGATGGTATGCTCTAGAGCTATTTAACTTAGCGTTAATTTAAATATCAATGAAAATTGGTAATATAGGTCCAGTAACTTCAAGTTTGACTAGATTAGGAAATATCAGTGATTTAACTTAGCGTTAATTATCATGCAAGGAATAAGAAAATAAAGGAAATATACGTCATATGAGGGGTAAATCTATATAAATGGTTTAATTTTGATTTAACTTGCGAGCTTTTAAAACACACTCGAGCTCCGATACGTAGTCTACTCGAGCAACTTGAACTCGACTATACTAAATCTATGTTTATTCAAGTAATTTGTAATTAACTCTTGAGTATCCATTAATAAGCCGATTTAATCGATTACATCTCAACAATAAATCACTAATGATGAATTGATGTTACTAGTTACTAAGAATTGGTTAACTAATCTAAATCTGTACTATAGGAAAACATTTGACTTGTATTTTAAATTTTTGAAAATTTTAAGGATGGTCATAATTATATTTATCATTAAAAAATTTTATAAATATTTTTCGAATGAAATATTTATATAATCATTTTTATTTTTGAATATGCTATTAATAATAAAAAACACATTTTATATACATGTTTGTTAGACAATTCAGAACCAACTGTCGGTGAAACTGGCTTTTGGTCTTTATCAACACCTTTTGACACAAATATTAAGGGATAACTGTAGAAAATAGAAATGAACTTTACTCGATTTCATAAAATTAGCAATATCCTTTAAAAGTTTTACTTTTTAGAAAGCACCTTTAATTTATTAGGTGCAAAAGTAACATGTAGACCTGCTGACGTGTCAGTTTTTACTAAATTAACATTATCCTTTTTTGAGTAATTTACCGTTTTCGTCCATGTGGTTTGTATCCACATATATCAATCCAAAAATGTCAATGATCAAATAACAAAAATCAATTCCTGATATTATGTATTTCTCTTTTGATCTTTTTTCTACCAAACCAATCAAACCTTTCTTAATTTCCTAGATCTACGATGTTAATGTCCATTATTTTTTTCGGTGACTATATTTCCAGCAACTAGATTTCCGGTGAATATCTTTTCTTGGAAAACATCAATAAATCGACTTAGATTCATCGATAAATCAACCAGATCTCGTGATTCTAATCCACGACGACGGGCGACATCAATCCGGTTTCCCATCACCGGGAACGACATCAACGACTTTGGTTTCCTATCTCCAGTGGCGGCGGCACCGAGGAAAAATCAGATTCAAGCTATATATATAGATGGTGGTGGTGGTGATGTATATATATAAATAGATAGATGATAGATAGATATGTGTAAGCATTGATTTAAAGAGTTTTAGTTTGGAGAACCACATGGTAATGGAGACGTTAGATCTGATAATACATATGTTTTTGTTTTCTTTTTTGAGTTCCTCATTTGAAAGTAGTATGTGTTCATCTTGGAGTCATGAATATATACCACAAAGTCACAAACTCACAAAGATTTTAAGGTTTTAACCAAAAGGAATGTTTCGTTATATGATTTCATGCCATTAATAGAGGTGTATATTTAGTTTAGAAATATTGAGATTGAAAAAAGAAAAAAATATTGAGATTGAAAAGATAGAGCGCGTTTAGTTGTGGAAAATGTTTTCTAGTTTTCCATTTTTAATTTTCTAGAAAATGAAAAGAGTTTTTCATCTTTAAAAAACAAATGAAAATTTTAAAAACGCATTCAAAACTAGAAAATGAAAACAATATGAGATTTTCAAAATGTAGAAAATGGAAAATGAAAAGTGTAAAACAATAAAAAAACGTTTTCTAATTTCTCATAGAAAAGTGGAAAACATGGTTTTCTTTTTTCATGGAAAACATTTTTGAAAAACTATGATTTGAACGCGTTTTCTGTTTTCCATGTTTTCTTGAAAAACAAAAATGGAAAACAAGGGGTGTTTTCCCCAACTAAACGCACCCTAGAAAATTTGTTGTTGTGTAGATATGGGAAAGTAAGAAAGGTTTGATTGGTTTGGTAGAAAGAAGGTGAAGAAGATCAACGGGAAGTGATTTTTATTAGAGTTAATTGTAAGATTCGTCCCTGTGGTTTGACCATTTTTGTGGTTTACATCCTGCTCAAGAATTTTCGTAAAATAGGTCCAAACTACTTAAATTTGTTGCACTTTTCATCCCTGTGGTTGACTCCGTCCACTTTTTTCAGTTAAATGCCTCTCACATGAGGGCACTTTGGTAATTTTCGCTTACCCTTGCACTTGCAGAACCCACGTAGACGATTCCATATAACAACATCATATTTCCACCGAATTATCAGTAACCCGATAACTACAATCATGGAAAAAAATAAAAAAGCATTTAGTCATTATCCTATTTCCAATTTCATATAGGAACTCAATAACAACATAAAAAAAAATCATGGACGCATACTTGATTATTTAATCATCATCATAGAATTATTCATAGCCTTACATTATGCTTGTAATTTCATATAAAAACAATCCAAGAGTAGAAAAAAACATTAAGAAGTTGAATTATTCATAGCCTTACATTATGCTTGAAATCATGGGCTCATGTTTGATTTTGGAAAATATTATTTCCAATCAAATGGCATAAACCTTCACCGGAGCCTTATTCACTTCTGAGCAAATCCATTTCCATATAAGAATCAAAGAACAACAATCCAATTATGTATGAAAATATGAAGGAATGAAAATAGGATATGTGAATTATAAAGAAGTTGAAGAAAGATTTAGTGATAGATCTAGTGGTTGTTTTTTGTTTTTTTCTAAATGAAAAAGATGAGAGGTATGTATGTATGAATTTATATATCAGATGAAGAATATATTAGATGAAGTGATATGTATGAAACTATAAATCCATACATAGTCATAGACACATCTAGATATGCAAATAATTAAAAAAATTAATAAAAAGGTATACATATGAACAGAGAAAACAAAAAGACGAGAAAACAGAATGAGAGATGGAAGGGAAGCGAAATTACCAAAGTGCCCTCATGTGAGTGGCAGGTAATGACATTTAACGGAGACAAATTGACGGAGTTAGCCTAATGGATGTAATGTGCAACAAAAGGATGAACTTTAGACTAATTTCACTATAATTCTTGAGCAGGGATGTAAATCACGAATGTGAACAAACCACAGGGACGATTCTTGCAATTAACTCTTTTTATTATTTGATCATTGACATTTTTGGATTGATATATCTGTATACAAACCACAGGGACGAAAATTGTAAATTACTCAAAGAAAGGATATTGTTAATATCGTAAAAATTAACACGTCAGCGGGTTACCAGGTCACATGTTACTTTTTCTGCTAATAATTCAAATGTTTTTTCTAAAAAGTAAAGCTTTTAAATGATATTGCTAATTTCATAAAATCGAGTAAAGTTCATTTTTATTTTCTTTAGTTATCCCCGTATATTAAATAATAAAGTTTACAAACCTTATGCACGTTAGAGTTTAACTTTTTGATAAATCATCCACTACTACGTATAGCACAGCTGCATTACATTTAACGTTGCATATTTTGAATCACAAACTGCACAAATGAAGTTAGTGTAAATTAACAAGGCGCGTGGTATGGCGACCAGTGAATTGGTAATCCGACCAGACTATTTGCAACGACTGTCGCTGCAAATAGTCGTGTACGTTATCCGTACACTGTTGGCTATGACAGTCAACAATGTTTTTTTGTCGTTATTCGACTATTTGCAACGACTGTAGCTGCAAATAGTGGACCCAAACAAATTGAACTGTTGACTGTCATAGTCAACAGTGCATTTTGTCTTATCCACTATTTGCAGCGACAATCGCTGCAAATAGTCGAATAACGACAAACTGCACTGTTGACTTTTACGGTATATATGTATACGAATTCGCATTCATTTTCATTCGCTTTCATTTTCATTCACTTTCATCTGCATTCATTTTCATTCGTTATACTCTCGCTTTCATTCGTTCTATCTCAATTCATGTAACATCCCAAACGTTTTTATGTTTGACTATTTGACTTTCCGTTAGTTAACGTTAGGTCTATTATGTTTATGTGCCTTATAAAGGATTATGTGATTAAATGCTTATGTGTTTAATATGAAATGAAGTAAAGTGAATTAAATGAAAGTAATTTAAAGTAAAGTATGAAAGTTAAGTGCTTGTTAGATCGTTAAGTCTCCCGGTAAGTTAATTAAGCTACGAAAGTAAAGTTAGGAAGTCGAGGGGCCTATGGGCACTAAAGGAAACTTATGGTCAGGAGTTTAAGGTCTAGTGAGACCCCAATAGCTGCAAATTTTCGTGATTAAGCCCTAGGAACAGATCCCCTCCCTCTCAAGACAAGTTTTCTCCAAGAATCAATCGTTTCGTGTCGTTTCGATCAAGTTTGATTAAGATTTCGAATCCTCGAAGTCATCTACAGGTATTATGGCTGATCTTACTCTTAAATCTGATCATGTATGTCTTAGTAGTGATTTCGATCCAGGCCATAGGGTTTGGGTTGGGTTATTTGATCAAACGTTTATTGAATTCATGTTGTTCGGGTGTTTTAAAGATTGGTTTATAAGGATTAAGGGATTAATAGGATGGTTTTAAGTTGATGAAAGTGCAATTAAAAGGATTAATTTTAAGTCCCCAGGTTGGATTTGGGGTATGGGTTCGTATGGAATTCGTTTGATCATAGAACAAAGATTAGATTTCTGGTCGACACTCCAGGTGCGACGCACCAGGAGGGTGGTGCGACGCACCACAGGCCAATTTGGAAAATGGTTTTCAGCCAAAAGCCCGATATGCGACGCACCAAGGGTAGGTGCGGCGCACATTCATATGTTCAGAATTTCTGATCAATTTATGCGGCGCACCAAAGGGGTAGGTGCGGCGCACCTGCATATGTTTAGATTTCCCTGATGATTTTGTGCGACGCACCATGTGGGAGGTGCGACGCACCTCTTGTCCAGTTTCACAAAACATTTCGTTTAGCTTATATTTCGATCTTATATTCATTCTAGGTTGTCGGGAGCACTTAGCAAGCACTATAAGATACTTTTAACTTGTTGGTAAGCTGTATCGAGGTAAGATAACATCTTTTGTCACCTGTTGGTACAACAAAACACGTTTTCATAAGTTAAACCTTCCAATTGAATATGTATGCACGTTTTATGTTTATGGGAGACTATGGGAGGTTGCAAAGGGATATACTACTTACCATTTATGATGTATAACATGCTTATGCAGGTTGCAAAGGTATGAGGTAAGTAAGTACACATGAAATGATGAGATGTTTAAATTATGTGACCATGAAATGATGAAATGTTATGATATGTGTGATTGCATGTGTGGCTTGATCACCTAGTCACTAGTCCTTTGATTAGGATTGCCATGTTCACGTGCACGTTAAGGGCCCTAAAGTAAAATATGATATGTGATTAGCTTAGGTGAAAGAGTAGCCTAAACTAATTAAGCGATTAAAGTCTCGAGCATTATGTAAAGTCTTGTGTTAAGCTTAACCCGTGCTAGCTCTTCGGGGCTGGTGCGTACGTGGTCACTTGAGTTGCTTCTTGTGGCATAGTTACGTTTGAGTATTCCGGGTGGAGTAACTAATCACCAATGCGTAAAGGCATAAACGGATTTATTCAGTTGGATTGACTTTGTCATTCCTTAACGACGCCGATGGACCACCTTATGGTTTACCCATCATGTCGGGTGTGAGGACTCCATGTATGGTCTATGACCGCCTACACACAACCCCACATCCCTAGGTGAGTGGCATAAGTCACTTAGCCTACGTCTTGGCAAAGAAATAAAGAAAGAAAGATGAAGAAAGAAAGTATAGGCACACTTTAGGGCATGTTGAACCTAATGTGTATCTTATGATGTTATGTATGTGTGTGATATTAACTTAAATGCAGATTTTGTTAATATATGAAATTGGCAAACGTTTTCAAGTTATGTTATCTTACTTAGCTAATTTTATTAGCTAACACTTGTTCTTTGAAAATGTTGTGCCTTCAGGATAATCAAGTGAGCTAGGCGAGGATTAGCTTGGTGAGACTTGGGTAGACGAATAAAGGAGCTTAGCTAAGACATTAAACGCTTAGACTTCCTTTTAGCCTCATGTTTGGCTATTTCATTTATGATTAAAGACTTGTATTAATGTGGCATTTATGTGGTGCCAAAGCTTGGATTTACTTTTATTGTTTTGATGATGCTAGTAGTAACACCAAATTTTAAAGGTACCATCCGTTACGGATGGGGCAGATTTTGAAAGTGATCCTTTCCGCTTATTTTAAATGCCGTTTGGCAAAGTTTTGAAAAATCCAAGTTTTTAAACGACGGGTGTTACAACATCTATAAATATAATATATAGTATCCATAGGTATTATATATATATAATATAGATATGTTTATATATATTAGTATCCATACGTACTTATAATATAGATATGTTTATTAATATTATTGATATTTATATATATGTATATATGTTTCAGATGGATTCTTTTGAGAATATATGGGGAGATATGGGTGCGGAAGATTTTGAGTTTCACTTAGAAGAACCTGATGAAGATTTTGAGATCCCGGAGGTGGCCCCTCATTTTGACTACGACGCTAGCGATTTCTACACCGAGGAGGTATAATTAAATGATGACATTAACGTTTAAATGGAAAATAAAGTTTAATAATGAGTTTTCTTTATTTCGGGCTCACTCTACTATTTTAGGTGTTCGTTTCACACGAAGAAGTGTTCAACTGGGCCAAAGAATAGCAAATGAGCTTGGTTATGTCTTAATCAAACGACGAACAAATTCCAACTCAGCTGGTGTCAAAAATAAAGTGACCATAGTCTGTAATCTTGCTGGGCAAAAAAGATAAAAGGTCAATTGGGCTCGTTAAAAAGACACTAAAATGTGAGTGCCCCTTTAGATTGGACGGTCGTTTGACAACAGATGGTGGTTGGAGGGTCACCGTTATAGACGAGAGACATAATCACTATCCAGCTAATAATCTGCAGGGTTACGCGTACAAGAAGGTTGAGTGAAGCTGAGAGATCATTTGTGGAAGCTGAATATCATCGCGGTACAGAGCCCCGTAAGATTGTAAAGCGGTTGAAAGAAGAATTTCCAGGAAACTTGACCCGCAATGAAGACATTTACAATTTTCAAAAAGCGTTACGGAAGAAGGCGGCCGAAAAACATGGGGACACTCCAATGCAGGTTACATATATAAAATATACATATTCTTTTATTTATTTACTATGATAGAGTATCTGAAACGACCTACGTACGCCATTTTGTTCCCGGCGCAGGTTATGTTCAGTTTGCTAAAGGAGCATAAATACTTGTATTATTATACCACAAATAGTGTATCTGGTCGGTTGGAAAATCTGTTTTTTATACATCCGACATCATTTGAGTTGTGGCGTGCATTTCCTTGGGTTATCCAAATAGACGTCACGTACAAAACCAACTTGTACAACATGTCGTTGGTCGAGATTGTCGGTGTCACTTCAACAAACAGGACCTTCAGCATATCATACGCGTTTATCACAAGTAAACAGGAGCATAATTATAGATGGGTGTTGGAGTGTTGGAAGTCGACCCTAGGTGAAGGGTTTGTTGTACGCGTCGTACTCACGGACAGGGATCTGGCCCTCATGAAAGCATGCAAAACTGTTATGCCGGAAGCATCCCATTTACTTTGTAGAGTCCATATATGGAGGAACATCGACAAAAATTCCATGCCATCATTCAAAGCGGCAGGGATATGGGGGCCTTTTTACGGATGGTGGAAAAAACTTTATGAATCGCGCACACTAGAAGAGTACACCCAAAATGAAAAAGATTTAAAAGAGAAGATGGGAAAAGATTTAGACAGTATGTGAAGTGCACATGAATTTTTATTTTTTTTTATTTATTGGTAAATCACATATATCCACACGTCCTAACCCAATGTTAAATTTACAGAGGTTTACAAGTACCTGCAGAAGGAGTGGCTTTCCCCGTACAAGGAAAAGTTTGTGTCCTTTTGGGTCGATCAACATCTCAACTACCGTAACTACACTACCAACAGAGTTGAGGCTGAGCATTCACTCCTGAAGTCCGAGTTGCGGGGGAGATGTACATTTCACAGAATAATTGAATGTGTTAATTATATCCTCATCGGACAAGATACAGAAATCAAGGGACAACTGGAGGAGAGCAGGATTTATAGAGCTGGTAAACACAACTACCCATGTTTGAAAGACCTGCTCTGGATATTATGGTTGAAGAAATTGATCGATTCAAAAATAAGATGGGTAAAGACTGGAGAAAGTGCGGGTGTAAGGTTCGGATTAGTTGTGGGCTTCCATGTGCTTGCCAACTAGCTTCGTACATGCATTACAGTAAGTATATCTGAATATAATTAATTGATGTTTTTTTTTTAAATGCACAAAAATTATACTTACTTTTAAAAAATGTAGACAAACGTGTTGAGGTGGATAAGATTGATGTCTTTTGGAAAAACCTGTTGGTCTTGTTTGTCTCCGACTTTTTCACCCGGTCTTCCCTCTGGTAGTATGTAACATCCCGAACTCTATTATTCATTTTGTTGACTTTGACCGTTAGTTGATTGTGACGGCGTTAGTTGCTTAAATGCTTAAGTAACTAACTATAGAAGCTTGGATGGTAAATGTGATGCTTTAATTAGTTATTAATAGTCATAATAAGCTATTTTAGTTGTCGGTTAGTTATTAGAGTGCTCGTTCAGTCGTTTGAGTTCCCGGTTCGTTAGTTTGAGCCCTAACGCTCGTTAAATTTAAGTTAGGGGCACTTTAGTAATTTGGCATTAAGGGTGGACGGTTTTTAGGGGTTTAGGAAGCCCTAATCCCTCATTTTCTCCAGGGATTAGTGTGTGTTTTCAAGGTGTGCCTCCCTTCATCTCTTAGGCTTAAATTCCTTTGATTTCGAGTGAATTCGGAGTGATTAAACGCTATTATATCGAATCTTTGATCATCTTTAAGGTAAGGATTGTAATCCCTACTGATTTTTGATCATATTAATCTATTCAATTCGTTCATATTGGGTCTTAATCAATTAAATACGTTTTGTTGTTAGAATCAATGATTTCGGGTCCATTCGGAGCGATCTAGGGCTTGATTTCGATTCCATAATCATCCATTAAGGTATAAGGTCGAAGTATTTGTTCAATATAACTAATTTTCATCCTATTAATTCGTTCATACCTGGGTTTCTTGATTGGTGGTTGATTAAATACGTTTTATTGATATAGACGGTGATTTCGGCTCATTCGGTAATCTTTATTTCAATCGATTGAGGTGTGGTGATTCCCTACAGGTATGAACGTGATATTGATGATAAAATGTGTTTAATATGAGTGTCTCACCTGGTCTTGATCATAGATGGTTGTTTGTTATTGAATTCACTCGTTTTCATCGATTCGGTGACCTAATATGTTAACTGTTGTCTTGCAAATCAATCGGGGGATAATTGATGATTTCATTACATCAATAGACCCTTAATATACTGTATTTTGATGTTGAAAAGTCGTGGTTGAGGTGTTGATTACGACTGATGGTTGAATTGTTTGAAAACAAGGGTTTAGTAGAGCTCAAATTTCATCTGTTTTGAAAAAATCATAACTCATTCATTATAAACCTATAGATGTCGAACCTTACATTTTTGAAAAGGTCTATGTGTCTCCTAAATTCGTATAGAATAAAGTTTTCTCTGATTTTGCTTTGTAATTGTCCGAAAACACTGATTTCTAAAAGTGGTCAGATTCTAGACGAGTTCAACAAGTCAATCTTCAAAAATTCATAGAAAAATAACGAAGAATCGTATTGAGATGATTCCAATGGCTATTGTTAGATACAAGAGTTATATTTATTGTGTTATAACAGTTTGTTGATTGGTTGGGTAATGATTTGTGAAAAAGGTGGTTATTGATAGACCTGTAATGCTGAATTCGTCTAGACTTTGTTGAGAAGTTGTTTGTGTGAGCTCATGGTGTTTCGAAGCTATTCTAATCATAATCACTAAATAATAAGATCTGGTTGATGTCTATTACTTATATGTTGATCAAATGTTCGCTCTAGGTTGTTGGGAACACATACCAAGCACGGTAATACATTGTTTGTTGACTAAGAAGCTCCGAGAGGTAAGATAACTTACTTTTGACACACGAGGGACACAACAAAACATAGATTTGATAATTACTTCCCCTTTTTATGATGTTTTAACTATCTCATGCGTATGTTGGGTATGGGATGTATGTGGGACATTGCTTGTGGACATATTATGCATGATTATGTATTTATGCTTGCGATAAATGGTTTGTTGTGTGATAGTTGCTTGTTGTTGGCTTGTACACATAGTACACTAGACTTATTTAAGTTGCCATGTCACGAAGCACGTTAAGGGCCCTAATAATGTAACGAGGAATTATCGTGTGTTAACGTGGAATTTATAGTGTGTTTAAGTCTCGAGCACAACGTGGAAAAGTGTTAAGCTTAACCCACATTAGTCCAATGGACTCTTGTGTACGTGGATCACTCGGGGGCAATGTACATGCTTCCCGTGTGACTCAATCATCGTGGAAAGAGTATACCGGGTGGAGTGATTGACCACCATACGTGCGGAAACGGTTAGCTCCTGGATTTGGTTATGCCTATCCATAACGACGCCGATGGACCCCGAAAGGTTACCCATCATGTCGGGTGTGAGGTTCCTGTAAGGTCTTATGACTGCCTACACACAAATATAATATTGTTGACTATAATGGCATAACTATACGTGGATATCGTGGAACGTGGAAATTGTGTTGTAACGTGGAATAATAAGGATTGCTAGGCACTTTATAGGATTAAATATCCTTATGATGTTGTTTACGTGGAATTGTGTGATTGTGCCTTACATATGTGTGGGATATATTCTTTATTAAAATGTTTTAATTGACAATCCTTGTTTTGTACTAACCTGTTATCTTACTCGGCTTTTAAGCTGACACTTGTGTTTTGTGGAAAAAAAATGGTGTGCCCTCAGGTTAGAACTTGAAGCTGATTGGTAGATGGTGAGATGGGTAGCTACTTGTGGAGCTTGAGGATTGTGGCTTTAGTTACCCATAGTTGCATTTACTTACGTAGACATTTATTTAGTCGTTTGTCCATTATTATGTTGGTTGTCTTTTAAGTTGATTGTGGATTTCATTTGGGTTATTGTGATGATACTGTTGGTAACACCTTTTAAGACATTTATTATATTTTATTGATGCCGTTAGGGATCAAATGGGGTTTTAAAATGTTGCTTCCGCACTTTACTTAACGGGGTTATGTTTAATGTTAAAAAAATTTTGAAATCCGCATTTTTATAAAGCAGGGTGTTACAAGTTGGTATCAGAGCAGTAGTTTAAGTGAACCATTGGCCATAGGTGTTGGTCTTGGACTTAAACTAGTTGTAAGTTGTGAATTTAAGCTTAGGTAATTATATCTTGGCTTTAGAAAGATTGCTTTTAGGACGGGTTGTATTGAGTGCGAGAGTAGGGTTAAGGCTTTTATGTATTTGTTGTTTTAATGCATAACCGTGTTGTTCAACCCTATTTTTCTTACTTCTCGTTGTATCCATCGATAGATCTTTTGGTGCTTTTGGTAGACGATTCCTTATGGGAATTTGTACTAATTTTCCCTACATTGAATTTGATAAGTGTTGAATCGGGGATAATGAGGAATAAATAGTAAAAAAAAATTGTGTGTTGAAACTTGATGTTGCGTATATAAAAATTAGTAGTGGTAAATGAGGTTGATTGTTGTGACATGAGTTGTGGTCACTGTTGTCGAGTCCATTGGGTTAGTGACAATAACCCGCTAGAGATGAAGTGTAGGATTGTTGATACATGAGTAGATTTAAGAAATTCCCAGAGGCGGATGTACAATCGTTGATACACAAGTAGGGTAATGGACATACATGTGAAAGGATACAGTTACAATTATGGTCCGGAACGTAATTGCAAATGTATCATGATGCGAGTGTGTTTGTGCCCATGCTTGTGTTGACCGATATAAGATGCAATTAGGTTGGTTAAAAGTGCGTAGTTATTGCTATGCAAATTGAGGCAAACCTTAAGCGTAGTTGCAATGGTGTTTATTGTGAGTGTGTAGGATACATGACCGAGGGTTGGTTGATACTTATTTGAAGTGTGATAAAGTGTTGATGTAACACCCGTCGTTTAAAAATATGGGTTTTCAAAACTTTTCACCTAACGGTGTTAAATTGCGGAAGTAAAGACTGTAAAAGTCAAAAACCGATAAAAACATTTCGGTTTCTGCATTTATTTGGTGTTACATGCCATATCAAACAATAGTTCAAATGAAAACCCAACGGTTGCCCAACATAAAACAACCGTTCACAAGTCACAACATAAATTCGACATTAAGTACGAAATGTAAATAAATGTCTAAGCAAAGAATCGTCTATGGATAACTAAGGCTCCTTCAATGAATCTACCCAAGCTCTCACATCCTTCATCTAATTCCATCAAGCTAAACCTGAGGGAACAACCACATTAAAGAAGCAAGTGTTAGCTATAAGAATAGCTAAGTAAGATAACACTTAATTAAAAGCATTTGTCCAATTAAAACAATCTTCATTATTAGACAAGTTTTATTAGGCACAACACACATCACACGTTCACACATATACTACATTTCGACTTCATATTAATTAGGATAATCATCCTAAATGTGCCTATCCTGCATTAGTTCACACATTGTCACACGTATCTTTGTTTACTGCATATAAGTGTGCCCTGCATCACACCCGACTGGATGATCAGTCAAAAGACTACTCATCTTACGTCGTTAAGGAGTGGCAAGCCAATCCAAGAGTAATCCGTATGTGGAGGTTGGTCAAACCTCTCGTACTACTCGCCCTGCGTTATAAAGACCATGTTGCGAGGAGCCACCCAAGCAACAACTGCATCTACGCACTCATCCGGCTTAAGACAAGTACGGGTTAAGCTTAACACTTTCCCTGCATTAGTTTATGAGCTCAATTTCACACATATAGATTGGGTCCCTGCATTCCCAAACATTCACACACATATAGTCTAGGTAACACACATTCCTAGACATTCACACACTTTAACTTCATTACGTTTGGATCCTTAGACGTGCAAGTGACATAGAAACCTAGCAAGTCTAGTGAACTAGGCGTACAAGTCAAGCATGCATATCACACATCAACTTCATTTCTATATATCATGCATATCAAGATACTTCATTAAACTACATCAACTGCATAGCTACATACTACATTAAGCAATACTACATTACACTACAATAGGGACTGCATCTCAGGTCTCATGGTCAACTGCATAACCCATAATACCTCCCAAGTAACCCATATGCCCACATGCAATATAAAGATACCGAATGAGAGTGTTTACAATTTGAGACCAGCTTTTAGTTGATCCCCCAGCGTGTCAAAGTAGTGTATCTTACCTGGTAGTAGTATGTGCGCGCAAACAAAAGCTAACAGTGCTTAATAGTAATCCCCGACACCTATCGTACATTAACATATAAAATATAAGTCATTTGGGACCTTATCGAACTTAGTTTTGTTCTTAAACCTCACTTTAGCTTCAAAACGAATTTAACCAACGAATTTGGCTTCAAACGAAGATGAACTTCGTTTGCCAAACGAATTTAGACCTCATAAAACGAATTTAGGTTAACTGGAACGAATTTGGACTTTCCTTAACAAACGAATTTGAACTTCATATGAGCAAACGAATTTGAGTTTCATTTTGACAAACGAACATAAGCTCCTATCAAACGAAATTAGTTCCAAATGATTTTAGGCTGTCAACATCAAACGAATTTGGCCTCAAACGAAGTTAAACTTCGTTGGGGCAAACGAATTTGAACTTCATATGAGCAAACGAATTTGAGTTTCATTTTGACAAACGAACATAAGCTCCTATCAAACGAAATTAGTTCCAAATGATTTTAGGCTGTCAACATCAAACGAATTTGGCCTCAAACGAAGTTAAACTTCGTTGGGGCAAACGAATTTGAACTTCATATGAGCAAACGAATTTGAGTTTCATTTTGACAAACGAACATAAGCTCCTATCAAACGAAATTAGTTCCAAATGATTTTAGGCTGTCAACATCAAACGAATTTGGCCTCAAACGAAGTTAAACTTCGTTGAGGCAAACGAATTTGAGTTTCATTTTGACAAACGAACATAAGCTCCTATCAAACGAAATTAGTTCCAAATGATTTTAGGCTGTCAACATCAAACGAATTTGGCCTCAAACGAAGTTAAACTTCGTTGGGGCAAACGAATTTGAGTTTCATTTTGACAAACGAACATAAGCTCCTATCAAACGAAATTAGTTCCAAATGATTTTAGGCTGTCAACATCAAACGAATTTGGCCTCAAACGAAGTTAAACTTCGTTGGGGCAAACGAATTTAGATTCAAACGAAGATGAACTTCGTTTGCCAAATGAATTTAGACCTCATAAAACGAATTTAGCTTCAAAACGAATTTAACCAACGAATTTGGCTTCAAACGAAGATGAACTTCGTTTGCCAAACGAATTTAGACCTCATAAAACGAATTTAGATTAACTGGAACGAATTTGGACTTTCCTTAACAAACGAATTTGAACTTCATATGAGCAAACGAATTTGAGTTTCATTTTGACAAACGAACATAAGCTCCTATCAAACGAAATTAGTTCCAAATGATTTTAGGCTGTCAACATCAAACGAATTTGGCCTCAAACGAAGTTAAACTTCGTTGGGGCAAACGAATTTAGATTTGCAGGAACGAATTTGTCATCAGCAAACGGATTTAAGCTTATTTTCGACCAGAATTCATAAAACGACTTCGTTCTTCATTTTTCCAGAAATCAATCAACTTTGGCTTCACCCAAAACATGTTTTTGACATACATAGACCTCTTTTGATCATCAAGATCGATTACAAACTCGTTTGACATCGTTTAGAACATTAATTGGCTTAAACATAATATAAACCCTAACTTAATCAAAACTCCTTTTTAATCAGATCTGGTTCCTTATTAAACAACTTCTAAATCTGAAAATACCATCTATAATTCAGTGATTACCTGCTTGGCTAGATGATCGATCAATTCCAACACCAAAACACCCAATTGCTTGACCAAAAACTTGATTAATTGCTTTAGAATTCAAGAAAGGCTTTGATAGGCTTTGTGTGTTTTTAACAAGTAATGGCTGCTGGAAATTAGCCTAATGACACCTTCCAAAACCCTAAACCCGTTTTTGACTTTACCCATATGTCAAGACTAGTCCCTAGACTTCCAAATCCTTCATTATTGGTCACAAACTACATTATTGACCATATACAACATTATCCCTTCATTAAATGTCACTTCATAGACATAAACCTTCGTATTTCACACATTTATACTACATTAACATTTAGGTTTTCAAACCTCACACATAACACACATTAACTACGTATATGCATATATTCACACTAGACTTAACGACACACATGAGGTTGACTTAACAGCGTTAGTCAAATCTTAAAGAAAAGTTTGGGATGTTACAGTTGAGGTCTATCTATAATCTCGCCAGAGGTAGTGTTAGTTGTACATGTGGAATGCAAGTGTGATGAAATAACTGATGGTAACTTGCATCAATTCATGGTGAAGTGATAGGAATTCTAGCTAGGTTTTAGAGAGAGAGAGAGAGAGAGAGAGAGAGAGAGAGAGAGAGAGAGAGAGAGAGAGAGAGAGAGAGAGAGAGAGAGAGAGATAGAAAGAGAGAGAGAGAGAGAGAGAGAGAGAGAGAGAGAGAGAGAGAGAGAGAGAGAGAGAGTGTGTGTGTGTGTGTGTGTGTGTGTGCGAGAGAGAGAGAGAGAGAGAGAGAGAGAGAGAGAGAGAGAGAGAGAGAGAGAGAGAGAGAGAGAGAGAGAGAGAGAGAGAGAGAGAGAGAGAGAGAGAGAGAGAGAGAGAGAGAGAGAGAGAGAGAGAGAGAGAGAGAGAGAGAGAGAGAGAGAGAGAGAGAGAGAGAGAGAGAGAGAGAGAGAGAGAGAGAGAGAGAGAGAGAGAGAGAGAGAGAGAGAGAGAGAGAGAGAGAGAGAGAGAGAGAGAGAGAGAGAGAGAGAGAGAGAGAGAGAGAGAGAGAGAGAGAGAGAGAGAGAGAGAGAGAGAGAGAGAGAGAGAGAGAGAGAGAGAGAGAGAGAGAGAGAGAGAGAGAGAGAGAGAGAGAGAGAGAGAGAGAGAGAGAGAGAGAGAGAGAGAGAGAGAGAGAGAGAGAGAGAGAGAGAGAGAGAGAGAGAGAGAGAGAGAGAGAGAGAGAGAGAGAGAGAGAGAGAGAGAGAGAGAGAGAGAGAGAGAGAGAGAGAGAGAGAGAGAGAGAGAGAGAGAGAGAGAGAGAGAGAGAGAGAGAGAGAGAGAGAGAGAGAGAGAGAGAGAGAGAGAGAGAGAGAGAGAGAGAGAGAGAGAGAGAGAGAGAGAGAGAGAGAGAGAGAGAGAGAGAGAGAGAGAGAGAGAGAGAGAGAGAGAGAGAGAGAGAGAGAGAGAGAGAGAGAGAGAGAGAGAGAGAGAGAGAGAGAGAGAGAGAGAGAGAGAGAGAGAGAGAGAGAGAGAGAGAGAGAGAGAGAGAGAGAGAGAGAGAGAGAGAGAGAGAGAGAGAGAGAGAGAGAGAGAGAGAGAGAGAGAGAGAGAGAGAGAGAGAGAGAGAGAGAGAGAGAGAGAGAGAGAGAGAGAGAGAGAGAGAGAGAGAGAGAGAGAGAGAGAGAGAGAGAGAGAGAGAGAGAGAGAGAGAGAGAGAGAGAGAGAGAGAGAGAGAGAGAGAGAGAGAGAGAGAGAGAGAGAGAGAGAGAGAGAGAGAGAGAGAGAGAGAGAGAGAGAGAGAGAGAGAGAGAGAGAGAGAGAGAGAGAGAGAGAGAGAGAGAGAGAGAGAGAGAGAGAGAGAGAGAGAGAGAGAGAGAGAGAGAGAGAGAGAGAGAGAGAGAGAGAGAGAGAGAGAGAGAGAGAGAGAGAGAGAGAGAGAGAGAGAGAGAGAGAGAGAGAGAGAGAGAGAGAGAGAGAGAGAGAGAGAGAGAGAGAGAGAGAGAGAGAGAGAGAGAGAGAGAGAGAGAGAGAGAGAGAGAGAGAGAGAGAGAGAGAGAGAGAGAGAGAGAGAGAGAGAGAGAGAGAGAGAGAGAGAGAGAGAGAGAGAGAGAGAGAGAGAGAGAGAGAGAGAGAGAGAGAGAGAGAGAGAGAGAGAGAGAGAGAGAGAGAGAGAGAGAGAGAGAGAGAGAGAGAGAGAGAGAGAGAGAGAGAGAGAGAGAGAGAGAGAGAGAGAGAGAGAGAGAGAGAGAGAGAGAGAGAGAGAGAGAGAGAGAGAGAGAGAGAGAGAGAGAGAGAGAGAGAGAGAGAGAGAGAGAGAGAGAGAGAGAGAGAGAGAGAGAGAGAGAGAGAGAGAGAGAGAGAGAGAGAGAGAGAGAGAGAGAGAGAGAGAGAGAGAGAGAGAGAGAGAGAGAGAGAGAGAGAGAGAGAGAGAGAGAGAGAAGTGAGAGAGAGAGAGAGGAACAGAGAGAGAGAGAGAGAGAGAGAGAGAGAGAGAGAGAGAGAGAGAGAGAGAATATATGACGGATTCTGTAGGAGTGAATTCTGGCTTAATTTAGTCCATTTCCTTGGGCATGTCATTACCAGGAGTGGTTGAAGCTTGTTCACCTGAAATTGAGGCTGTAGTGAGTTGAGAGCTGCATAAGTCACCTACTGAGATTAAATATTTTTAGGGTGTAGTTGGTTATTATTTGAGGTTCATTCGGGACTTCTCGCGTAATGTTAAAACTATGATTGGGCTAGAAAAGAAAAGGGTGGAGTTCTTGTGGACTAATTCACATGAATATTCCTTTTAAACCTTGAAAAAGAAGTAGTGTGCAATTTTCTTGCATTGCCTGAAAACAGGGGTTAAGATTCTTAATAGTGATGCTTTTAGAACAAGTTTGGGTTGCGTTTCGATGATGAGGGGTAAAGTAGTTGCTTATGTTTCACGTCATGTATCATCATGAGAAGACTTTTACGATCGTGATTTAGAGCTTTTTGTTATGGTTTTTACTCTTAAGTGATGGGGAAATTATGTGTAAGGCACCATGTGCACTCGGTACACTGGTCCTAAGAGTTGTTTTAGCCAGAAAGGCATATATGTGAGATGGAGACGTCGGGTGAAATCGATGAGAGCTTGTGATTGTGAGACAAAATAGTATGTGGTTGTTGATGCTTTGAGTTGGAAAAGGACAAGATTTTATGTGCTGATTGCTTTCCGTGGTTAATGAGGTAAAATTGGGTTACTTGATTGTATCAAGTCAGCCCAAAGTGATGCGTGATTTGATATTGATGTTGCTTACGAGGGTTGGAAGTTCTAAGCAAGACTAAGTGGTGATGAATAGCCTTGAGTGTCAGACATTTAATGATGTCTCGTGAATGTCAGGCCACTTTACTGGTGACCTACCCTCTAGGATGTGGTTAGACTTGTTGAAAAGTTACGATCTATAATCAAGTTAGGATTGAGTGTCGAGTTCTTAATAGTAGCTGTTGTAATTGGAGATCGAGAGTGGAGACCGGAACATGTTATTATGGATTATGTAACAAAATTATCTAAATCGTTAATTTTAATGATATGATATGGGTTAGTAGGCAGATTGACCGATAGTATTTCTTCCTTGGCTACATGTAAGACAACACCATTGGATGAGTTGGCTAAGACTTATGCTGATAAGATTGTGTCGAGACATGGAGTTCCGTTATCGGTTGTGTCAGATTGGGACCGTTGGTTATGTCTTTGAATTCTTATAGAGTTTGGAGTGGGAGTTGGGTACTAAAATTCATTTAAGTACAACTATCATCCTCAAACCGGTGAAAAGAGTGAGAGAATCATTTACACGTTTGAAGATATGTTGAGGTTATGCGTAATTGAGTAGAGTGGCACGTGATACTTCCAATTACCTTTGATCGAGTTCGCTGATAAGCAAAAGAGGCATGTTACTATTGCTTGAAGTAATATTATTATGTGGAGAATGTCGCTTACACGACCATTGCTTGGAGGGGTAAGAGTGAAGAGTGAGTTTTCTTTTCGTTCAACCTTTTTAGATCTTTAAACGGGTCAATGGGAGGCATATAAATTGGATCTGGCCCCATAGTAGATGGTAGTAATAAAACTATTCATGTTATTTTAAAGGGTATTTAGCGGAAGATGTGATCTTAGTTTTGTGGAATACATAAGTATTAATCTGAAAAAGAGAACGGTGGATGGTTGGGATTCGTGGCCGGAAATAAAAGAAGTTTCATTAGCAAATTGAACTTGTGTTGGTCAAATGGGGGCACAATAAGGGAGAGAGCTTAAAGTAGGAAACAAAGTCGGTAATGAGGGATGATCTCACATTTATTTGTTGCTGATTAGATTCTGGGGACATAATCTTTTTAAGGAGTAGGTAATTGTAACATCCCGAACTCTATTATTCATTTTGTTGACTTTGACCGTTAGTTGACTGTGACGACGTTAGTTGCTTAAATGCTTAGGTAACTAACTATAGAAGCTTGGATGGTAAATGTGATGCCTTAATTAGTTATTAATAGTCATAAAAAGCTATTTTAGTTGTCGGTTAGTTATTAGAATGCTTGTTCAGTCGTTTGAGTTCCCGGTTCGTTAGTTTGAGCCCTAACGCTCGTTAAATTTAAGTTAGGGGCACTTTAGTAATTTGGCATTAAGGGTGGACGGTTTTTAGGGGTTTAGGAAGCCCTAATCCCTCATTTTCTCCAGGGATTAGTGTGTGTTTTCAAGGTGTGCCTCCCTTCATCTCTTAGGCTTAAATTCCTTTGATTTCGAGTGAATTCGGAGTGATTAAACGCTATTATATCGAATCTTTGATCATCTTTAAGGTAAGGATTGTAATCCATACTGATTTTTGATCATATTAATCTATTAAATTCGTTCATATTGTGTCTTAATCAATTGAATACGTTTTGTTGTTAGAATCAATGATTTCGGGTCCATTCGGAGCGATCTAGGGCTTGATTTCGATTCCATAATCATCCATTAAGGTATAAGGTCGAAGTATTTGTTCAATATAACTAATTTTCATCCTATTAATTCGTTCATACCTGGGTTTCTTGATTGGTGGTTGATTAAATACGTTTTATTGATATAGACGGTGATTTCGGCTCATTCGGTAATCTTTATTTCAATCGATTGAGGTGTGGTGATTCCCTACAGGTATGAACGTGATATTGATGGCATTTTGATGATAAAATGTGTTTAATATGAGTGTCTCACCTGGTCTTGATCATAGATGGTTGTTTGTTATTGAATTCACTCGTTTTCATCGATTCGGTGACCTAATATGTTAACTGTTGTCTTGCAAATCAATCGGGGGATAATTGATGATTTCATTACATCAATAGACCCTTAATATACTGTATTTTGATGTTGAAAAGTCGTGGTTGAGGTGTTGATTACGACTGATGGTTGAATTGTTTGAAAACAAGGGTTTAGTAGAGCTCAAATTTCATCTGTTTTGAAAAAATCATAACTCATTCATTATAAACCTATAGATGTCGAACCTTACATTTTTGAAAAGGTCTATGTGTCTCCTAAATTCGTATAGAATAAAGTTTTCTCTGATTTTGCTTTGTAATTGTCCGAAAACACTGATTTCTAAAAGTGGTCAGATTCTAGACGAGTTCAACAAGTCAATCTTCAAAAATTCATAGAAAAATAACAAAGAATCGTATTGAGATGATTCCAATGGCTATCGTTAGATACAAGAGTTATATTTATTGTGTTTTTTTTTTTTTTTTTTTTTTTTTTTTTTTTTTTTTTTTTTTTTTTTTTTTTTTTTTTTTTTTTTTGTTTTTTTTTTGGAGGTATTTGTTAGATACAAGAGTTATATTTATTGTGTTATAACAGTTTGTTGATTGGTTGGGTAATGATTTGTGAAAAAGGTGGTTATTGATAGACCTGTAATGCTGAATTCGTCTAGACTTTGTTGAGAAGTTGTTTGTGTGAGCTCATGGTGTTTCGAAGCTATTCTAATCATAATCACTAAATAATAAGATCTGGTTGATGTCTATTACTTATATGTTGATCAAATGTTCGCTCTAGGTTGTTGGGAACACATACCAAGCACGGTAATACATTGTTTGTTGACTAAGAAGCTCCGAGAGGTAAGATAACTTACTTTTGACACACGAGGGACACAACAAAACATAGATTTGATAATTACTTCCCCTTTTTATGATGTTTTAACTATCTCATGCGTATGTTGGGTATGGGATGTATGTGGGACATTGCTTGTGGACATATTATGCATGATTATGTATTTATGCTTGCGATAAATGGTTTGTTGTGTGATAGTTGCTTGTTGTTGGCTTGTACACATAGTACACTAGACTTATTTAAGTTGCCATGTCACGAAGCACGTTAAGGGCCCTAATAATGTAACGAGGATTTATCGTGTGTTAACGTGGAATTTATATTGTGTTTAAGTCTCGAGCACAACGTGGAAAAGTGTTAAGCTTAACCCACATTAGTCCAATGGACTCTTGTGTACGTGGATCACTTGGGGGCAATGTACATGCTTCCCGTGTGACTCAATCATCGTGGAAAGAGTATACCGGGTGGAGTGATTGACCACCATACGTGCGGAAACGGTTAGCTCCTGGATTTGGTTATGCCTATCCATAACGACGCCGATGGACCCCGAAAGGTTACCCATCATGTCGGGTGTGAGGTTCCTGTAAGGTCTTATGACTGCCTACACACAAATATTTATTGTTGACTATAATGGCATAACTATACGTGGATATCGTGGAACGTGGAAATTGTGTTGTAACGTGGAATAATAAGGATTGCTAGGCACTTTATAGGATTAAATATCCTTATGATGTTGTTTACGTGGAATTGTGTGATTGTGCCTTACATATGTGTGGGATATATTCTTTATTAAAATGTTTTAATTGGCAATCCTTGTTTTGTACTAACCTGTTATCTTACTCGGCTTTTAAGCTGACACTTGTGTTTTGTGGGAAAAAAAATGGTGTGCCCTCAGGTTAGAACTTGAAGCTGATTGGTAGATGGTGAGATGGGTAGCTACTTGTGGAGCTTGAGGATTGTGGCTTTAGTTACCCATAGTTGCATTTACTTACGTAGACATTTATTTAGCCGTTTGGCCATTATTATGTTGGTTGTCTTTTAAGTTGATTGTGGATTTCATTTGGGTTATTGTGATGATACTGTTGGTAACACCTTTTAAGACATTTATTATATTTTATTGATGCCGTTAGGGATCAAATGGGGTTTTAAAATGTTGCTTCCGCACTTTACTTAACGGGGTTATGTTTAATGTTAAAAAATTTTTGAAATCCGCATTTTTATAAAGCAGGGTGTTACATAGTATCTCAACAACCCCCTCCATTCCTCCTGCGACAAATCTTCTGGAGGAACAGCTTACTCCAACTGTGGAACACTTTTCAGGCCCCCCTTTGATGAAAAGTGGCTCTCTTGAACTGGCTCTTTCGGAGCCGATACTGAGAGGAGCAGTCCCTTTCGACACACAACTTGAATCCCTTCCTGATAGGGTCTTCGGGGTCAGGAATATCGATGAAGTGGTCCAATCTGAACCTAGTCTGTAATTTTAAAGTAGTAGTTAGCGAAATTAAAAATTTATACAAACATCAAACAATAAATTAAAAATTATGAAGATTGTACGTTTAAAGTCAGGATGATAAACGCCTTTCTTTCGTCAGCCACATGGTCCCATGAGTCGTAAGTCTGCGGGACGTGCCAGACCAGTGTGCCAATCAGACTCTTGTACATGCCGGTGTTATTGCCGATCGCCTGCCACGTGAGTAGATTGGTCGTGTCAAAGTCTATGCTGAGTCGACCTCTTTTCTTGAACTCTGCCTCTAAATTTAAGTTCTGACCGGGCCCCCTCCCCTTTCCCTTTCTTGGGCCTACAAAAAAAACAAAAAATTAGTAAAAAACCCTTAAATTAAAAAAGGAACTATAAACAACCATTTTTCTTACCGCCACTCCCTTTGCAACCCCAGGCTTTCCTCCACCATGGTTTATTCGGGTCTTCATTACCACCATCACCGCCATGATATGTAGCCATTTATACTGCAAAATACAAAACAAATTATACACATTTTAAAAATACATACAACAAAATGATCAAGGTTAAGAAAGATCCAAAATTATCACATATTTATTTTTTGTAACTTATTTTTATACTTATTACAACTTACTTTTAGATTACTTTTATATATACCTTTTTAATGTTATTTTTGTATATACTTTTTATGCAAACGTTTATTTAACTTTATAAAATTTTTTAAAACTTGTTTTAAAACTTGTTTTATATACTTATTTTCGAGTTTTATTAAAACTTGTTTTTTAGACTTTTATATTTTTTTAATGAATTTTTTCTACATAGTCTTTATTTCTTCAATTTTTTTATATTAACTTTCTTATTATAATTTTTTATACTTTTTTCTATATTTATATTTTTATGTTTTTTTTACTTAATTTTAGTACTTTTTTTTTTAATTCTTCATTTTTGTATATTAACTTTTTTACTAAATTTTTTATACGTCATATTTAATACTTTTTTAACTTACCTTTTATACTTATTTTTATCTATATTTTTTTACACTTGTTTTTTATACATTTTAAGTAGTTTCTTTTTATCAATTTTTTACATAATCTTTGATAATTACTTCTATACATATATTTTTATGGTTATAGTTTTATATACTTTTTAAAACTTGTATTATGCTTATATGAATTTTTTAAACCTTTTAAATGTCGTTTTTGTATATACTTTTTATAAAAACTTGTTTATTTAGTTTTATACATTATAATACAAATCACTAACTTATCAACAAAACTAAAACTAACAATACCAACAAACCTATAATACAAATCACTAACTTATCAACAAAACTAAAACTAACAATACCAACAAACCTATAATACAAATCACTAACTTATCAACAAAACTAAAACTAACAATACCAACAAACCTATAATACAAATCACTAACTTATCAACAAAACTAAAACTAACAATACCAACAAACCTATAATACAAATCACTAACTTATCAACAAAACTAAAACTAACAATACCAACAAACCTATAATACAAATCACTAACTTATCAACAAAACTAAAACTAACAATACCAACAAACCTATAATACAAATCACTAACTTATCAACAAAACTAAAACTAACAATACCAACAAACCTATAATACAAATCACTAACTTATCAACAAAACTAAAACTAACAATACCAACAAACCTATAATACAAATCACTAACTTATCAACAAAACTAAAACTAACAATACCAACAAACCTATAATACAAATCACTAACTTATCAACAAAACTAAAACTAACAATACCAACAAACCTATAATACAAATCACTAACTTATCAACAAAACTAAAACTAACAATACCAACAAACCTATAATACAAATCACTAACTTATCAACAAAACTAAAACTAACAATACCAACAAACCTATAATACAAATCACTAACTTATCAACAAAACTAAAACTAACAATACCAACAAACCTATAATACAAATCACTAACTTATCAACAAAACTAAAACTAACAATACCAACAAACCTATAATACAAATCACTAACTTATCAACAAAACTAAAACTAACAATACCAACAAACCTATAATACAAATCACTAACTTATCAACAAAACTAAAACTAACAATACCAACAAACCTATAATACAAATCACTAACTTATCAACAAAACTAAAACTAACAATACCAACAAACCTATAATACAAATCACTAACTTATCAACAAAACTAAAACTAACAATACCAACAAACCTATAATACAAATCACTAACTTATCAACAAAACTAAAACTAACAATACCAACAAACCTATAATACAAATCACTAACTTATCAACAAAACTAAAACTAACAATACCAACAAACCTATAATACAAATCACTAACTTATCAACAAAACTAAAACTAACAATACCAACAAACCTATAATACAAATCACTAACTTATCAACAAAACTAAAACTAACAATACCAACAAACCTATAATACAAATCACTAACTTATCAACAAAACTAAAACTAACAATACCAACAAACCTATAATACAAATCACTAACTTATCAACAAAACTAAAACTAACAATACCAACAAACCTATAATACAAATCACTAACTTATCAACAAAACTAAAACTAACAATACCAACAAACCTATAATACAAATCACTAACTTATCAACAAAACTAAAACTAACAATACCAACAAACCTATAATACAAATCACTAACTTATCAACAAAACTAAAACTAACAATACCAACAAACCTATAATACAAATCACTAACTTATCAACAAAACTAATACTAACAATACAAATATTTAACAAATCACTAAAACACCTAACACTAACCTTTCACTAACAAAATAAATTACATACAAATATAAACATTATAATACAAATCACTAACTTATCAACAAAACTAAAACTAACAATACCAACAAACCTATAATACAAATCACTAACTTATCAACAAAACTAATACTAACAATACAAACAAATTTATTAAAATCGAAAAATTAACTATCAATCCTAACAAAACAAATAAAACCAATAACAACACTAACATATCAATATTATCAATTAACTATCAAAAACACAAATAATAACAATCAAAAAGGGATAATATGGCCGGAAAATACATACCAAAATATGAGATGGCCGGAAAAGTCGGGGGAGGAGAGCCGGAAAAATCGAACCGCGGCAGCTATGTGATGGCCGAAATAGTGGGCTGTTGAAAGTCCAGATGTCGATGCTAATAGTTCGCCGAAAAACTGGCCGGATAATTCAAACACGCGGCAGTGGTGGCCGAAAAAAGATCCAGAAAGTCCAGATAGGTCGCTGCTAATACTTCGTAGGGAAAAGGATCGGAATATTGGTTGGCCGGATTGAAAATATGGGGGAAAATATATGATTTGGCCGGAGGTGTTAGGAGAAAAGGAGAGGAAAATAATTTACTCCATCCGTCCTATTAGAAGTGTCAACTTTTGAATATTCAAAGTCTTAATCTTTAAACTTTGACCTTAAATATATTTTTTTATGTTATATAAAACTTGATGAAAATTATATAATTGAAAACACTTATAAAACACAATCAATTCATATAACTTCCATCAAGTATTATCTAACATAAATAATTATTGAAAGTCAAAGTTGTAAAATTTAGACTTTGAAAATTCAAAATATGACACTTATAATGGGACGGAAGGAGTATTTTTTTTATGATAATGAAAGAATGGATGGACGGTTGCTTTTATTCGAATTTTGGGTCCCACGCAACTTTTTGCAGCGACTAGCGCTGTAAAATCTCCGGTCAAAGGTCAAAGCCATTATGGCGGTGGGTGGTGGATTGCTGACGTGGCAAGACTATTTGCAGCGACTGTCGCTGTAAATAGTTTTGGTCGGGATACCATTAATTCTCTGGTCGGGATACGGGATGCGATTAACAATTATATCGAGTAAAAGGTAAAAACATATTGGAAAAAGAGCTTGCCTATCTCCCCAACTCTTTTATGGTCCCAACAACCCTCATAAACCCCATTTCATCAACACACTTCCCACTCTATCTTTAGCTTCTATCTCTACCGTTTATCTCTAACTTCATCTTCTCTCAAGCTTTCTAGTCAACTAAACTAGTAATCAATGGCTACTTTACTCATTCCCATTCTCATCTTCTCCATGGCTACTCATTCAAGTAAGCATTATTACTCTTTTCTCTCATTTCCACACATATTTATATATGTATATGTACATCTAGGTAGCTAACATATATGTGTACTAAATATGTATTTGTTTATGTGAAGGTGCAACATGGTGTGTATGTAAGAAAGGTGGTGATGACAAAGTGTTACAACAAGCAATAGACTATGCTTGTGGAAATGGAGCAGATTGCACCCAAGTCCATCAAGGTGGCAAATGCTTTAACCCGGATACAGTTATGGACCATTGTAACTATGCGGTCAATAGCTATTTCCAAAACAAAGGTCAGACTGCTGAAGCTTGTAACTTCAAGGGTGCAGCCATGGTCACAACCACAGATCCCAGTAATTAGTCTCTCTATCTAACTCACTTATCCTCATACATATATAAACAAATGTTTTTTTTCTTTATTCATTTAATCCTAACAAAATGTATATTATATATAACTTTTTTTTTGCATATATATGAGTTGTTCAATCATGTAGCTTTGATAATAAGTAGTTGAAAGCAACTTTAGACATTGTACACATTTTTGCATACCCCAATGTTTTTATTTTGGTTTTTTTCTTGTGGTAGTGGTGACTATACATATTGATTACATTTGATTTTTTGTTAGTAACAAAATAAATGTGTAGATGTAGTCACGTAGAGGAAAGTAAATATCAAATAGACCATATAAGTTGCCAAAAGAAAATATTTATCTATTTAGAGCATAAAGTTTTTTTTTTTTTTTTTTTTTTTTGTCACTATGTACTTCATTAACTTCAAGCTATTGAAAAAGTTTTTACTCCAATGGAAAAGCTTTTTCTAAACTGTTTATAAGACTAGATTGAAAAAAAGTTTTTACTCAAAAGGTTGAGGTTTATCAACCTATTGATCAAATAAGTCTTTTTACCCAATGGTATCAACCCTTTTACAAAATAAGTCTTTCATCAACTACCATTGGGATGCCCTTACAGTAGTACAATACTTGAGATATACTTTTTAAAAAAAAACAGTAGTACAATACTTGAGATACCTTACAGTAGTACAATACTTGAGATATACTTTTCAAAAAAAAACAGTAGTACAATACTATGATCACTAGATTCTCTGATTATGGAAATTGCAATTGCAATATTATTTAAATAATCAAGTATATTATTGTTTATACTCTTTATATTTATATATGAAAAAGTGAATAAGGTTCCGGAACCTAAGCTTAGGTGTGATACTAATATTTTAGTATTTTTTATTTAATGAGTAAATGTTTGGACCCTTATGAATTTTATGGATTAAAAAACGTGAGTGTTTCACACTTAAGCTTAGGTACCCAACAACCTTATATTACCATCCCCTGTATTTATACTACTAATAATCACTTTTGTAAAGATTTATACTATTTGACCAGAGCAATGTTAGTATCTTTCAATTTTTATGTCTAATTCATCGTTCTAACAATTTTTTTTTTACCTTTCAAAGAAACTTACATTTGTTCTTTTGGTATTTTGTTAGTATCTTTCAATTTTTATGTCTAATTCATCGTTCTAACAATTTTTTTTTTACCTTTCAAAGAAACTTACATTTGTTCTTTTGGTATTTTTTATAGGTTCCAATGGGTGTACCTATCCTACATCAGCCAGGTATATGTTCTCCATTAATCTTACAATTCACTTTAGTTAATATATTAACAATAACAATTACAATGTGGCCTTAAATATACAATAATGACCGTATGTTAATCCGGTTAATTAAAAATGAGATCTATCAAGCAAGTAAAATTTAGAAAGTGTTACCCCATCCGAGGATAAAAAACAGCCTTCGGAGTTCGGACTGCTCTTAAAAATATAAAAAATGTAAATGTAACACACGTATTCCACGGGTTTTGGGTGGTGTATGAGGGAGGTTGAGATGTAGACAGCCTTACCTCTATCAAGGTAGAGAGACTGCAGGTTCTATCTAAATGATTAGAAAAGGACTTTTGGCCTTTGCATGGGTGAGAATTGAACTCATAACTTTTGTCTTTAAAAACAAAAGTGTAACCACTTAATCCAATCATAAAAATATGAAAACACAAACGAAAATCTGACCAAAACATTAGATATATTCCCTAAAACAGATCAAAAAATCAAAATAAATTAATGCTTATCTTGTATGAAAAGATGTAGTAGCCCCCACATGCATTTGATTTGTATAGTGTTATATCGTACGGTCAAATAATGGTGAAGACTGTGAGGCTAAACAAGGCTCTGCCCAATAAATTTGTCCATATCGAACCCACCATTGTACCAGACCCTGTGACATGTCTACTACAACCACCACCACACACACATATATAAAAGTAATAACTCAAAATCATAGCCGTTGGATTCAAGTCCAATCACCCATTTGAGATGTGTCCTAAATCCTAATCTTTTTAAATACACAAACATTTAAAAAAGAACCCAAATAGAACATTATATGGACATGTTTGTTACATTCTTTTGGGACTATCTTTTAACATGGTAACAATTTTAAAAATATTGATATATGCAGTGGCACGACCGGGTCAACTACCAACACACACACGCCGGGTTCCAACCCCACTACTTCATTTGGCAATAACCCAACAAATACTGGTGTGTTAGGCGGCGGAATGGGATCGTTGGGTCCGTCTGCATCTAGCATGGACACAGACGTTAGCCATGGTGGAATGACGCTACGTCAACAAGCCAATGTAGTATGTTCGTTGGCTATAATGGGTGCGGCAATCGTTATGCTTACATGGGGTTAATGTGAAACATTAATTTAAGCTAGCTTATGGTTCTACTTGTCCACTTAGTATTCTATTTTGGGACTACCCACAAAGCTATTATCTTCCCACCCACAAATTGGATTCCCTTTTTTGGTTCTCGTATAAAACTAAATTCGAACCTCAGAGGGGAACCTAAACTTACTATTGGATTCCCTTTTTTGGTTCTCGTATAAAACTAAATTTGAACCTAAGCTGGGAAGATAAACTTACTAATGGATTCCCTTAAGGGCAGTTAGCCCAGCAAACTACTCTTATTCTCTTGTTCACGTGTTCTTGTTACTAATAAAGAATAAGGAAGACAACTCAAACTATGTTTTCATAACCTGTTCGAGTCAATTCTTGCCATTAGAGAGAGAGATGGCTGACTGCACCTAGATGCCCTACCTTAGTTGGGATTGCTTCTTTGTATATATTTTTTAGAAAGACAAGTATCTCACACATATTCACAATGGCTATTCGATATGTCGGGGGTCGCTGGGTCTGGTTGGAATTTGATAATAGTGTTGTTAATTTTGGAAAAGATTAGTAATGTCCCTATCAAGAAAGTTGCCATTTCAAACAAAACAAGTCACAATATTGTTGCCAGCTTAGTGCCACTTGACTCTCAAACCCAACATCTAGCATTGTCATCAGTGGCATTCTTGAGTTCCTCCTGCACCTTCTTATCCCTCCCACCCTCCCTCGCCCAGCCGGGCCCTTGACTCTCAAACATCAGTGGCATTCTTGAGTTCCTCCTGCACCTTCTTAATGTCGATATACTTGTATTTCTCTTTTTTTCCCAAAAAGCAGAATTTACGGACTAGATCATCATCCAATTCCACGTTTTGTGCATCTAGTAGGGGACCTTCTCCATTTCGTATACCCATAATACTAGAAAAGTCTTCCTCTGTAACAATAAAATCTTTGGTCTCACCCCCCTTCCGTATCGTTAGCGTCATTTTCTCACTATCAAAATGTCTAACGATTGATTTGATTAAATCAGGTTGTTGGCTTAAACCTTCCTCCTTCAAGTCTAGAAGACTTGAAAAGGGGGTTTTTGCTATGACTTTTTCTTGAGTGTCCGTTAGGCCCTTCAAAACAGCACGGAAGTTGTGCAAACTACACCTTATCCTCGATTTAAGAGCCTTGCTGCTCTCTGGCTCACTGGGTATCTTTGCCTTTTCTTTTTTATATTCTTTATATAAATCACGGCACTCTTGTTTTGGTAATCCTCTGTGCTTCTCCCTAAATAACAAATAAACGCATTAGACTCACAAAACTCAGAAACATATACCTAACATATTTCAAGTTGCAAAGCAGAATAAACACATTAGTCTTGTTAACAGAAGGAATCCTGGTTAAGTAGCAGTAAGATTGATGCCAATAAGAATAAGCCACCAGTGAGATTCACGTTCAAGATCAAGCATATAGAAAAGCACATAACAGTGCCAAGGATTACTTTTCCCCCTTTCCCCTCGCCGCTCCTTCCGCTCCCCCTCTCTCTTCCATCCTCTCCCCCCTGCAGTATAAAATAAAAAACTTTGTTACATATTTCTGCTTCAAAATTAAAATTATAAAAGCAAATGTCATCCCAAAAACTTTCTAATTTTCTAAGAGAGAGATTGAAAAATACATTAACAAAAAACCTTTGAAAATAGTCATCCTCTGGTCAAATCATAAGTTTATAACACTCCTCTCTCTATATATAAATATATAACAGCAGGTTTAACTGGACAGAATATTGGTAATAGAATACGTCCTAATAGAGCTTGTTTACTCCATGGTGGCTGTTGGCTCTGGCTGCATAAAAAGATGGTTAACATTGTGCATATGTTGTTATATTAAGTATTTGATTTAAATGGAATCCTTCATTTTATACTTGCATTGTTTATTCTGCGTAATAGAGCTTTGGATGCCTGATGTTGGTAATGTTGCTACTGTTATGTGCTTTTCTATATGCTTGATCTTGAACGTGAATCTCACTGGTGGCTTATTCTTATTGGCATCAATCTTACTGCTACTTAACCAGGATTCCTTCTGTTAACAAGACTAATGTGTTTATTCTGCTTTGCAACTTGAAATATGTTAGGTATATGTTTCTGAGTTTTGTGAGTCTAATGCGTTTATTTGTTATTTAGGGAGAAGCACAGAGGATTACCAAAACAAGAGTGCCGTGATTTATATAAAGAATATAAAAAAGAAAAGGCAAAGATACCCAGTGAGCCAAGGCTCTTAAATCGAGGATAAGGTGTAGTTTGCACAACTTCCGTGCTGTTTTGAAGGGCCTAACGGACACTCAAGAAAAAGTCATAGCAAAAACCCCCTTTTCAAGTCTTCTAGACTTGAAGGAGGAAGGTTTAAGCCAACAACCTGATTTAATCAAATCAATCGTTAGACATTTTGATAGTGAGAAAATGACGCTAACGATACGGAAGGGGGGTGAGACCAAAGATTTTATTGTTACAGAGGAAGACTTTTCTAGTATTATGGGTATACGAAATGGAGAAGGTCCCCTACTAGATGCACAAAACGTGGAATTGGATGATGATCTAGTCCGTAAATTCTGCTTTTTGGGAAAAAAAGAGAAATACAAGTATATCGACATTAAGAAGGTGCAGGAGGAACTCAAGAATGCCACTGATGACAATGCTAGATGTTGGGTTTGAGAGTCAAGTGGCACTAAGCTGGCAACAATATTGTGACTTGTTTTGTTTGAAATGGCAACTTTCTTGATAGGGACATTACTAATCTTTTCCAAAATTAACAACACTATTATCAAATTCCAACCAGACCCAGCGACCCCCGACATATCGAATAGCCATTGTGAATATGTGTGAGATACTTGTCTTTCTAAAAAATATATACAAAGAAGCAATCCCAACTAAGGTAGGGCATCTAGGTGCAGTCAGCCATCTCTCTCTCTAATGGCAAGAATTGACTCGAACAGGTTATGAAAACATAGTTTGAGTTGTCTTCCTTATTCTTTATTAGTAACAAGAACACGTGAACAAGAGAATAAGAGTAGTTTGCTGGGCTAACTGCCCTTAAGGGAATCCATTAGTAAGTTTATCTTCCCAGCTTAGGTTCAAATTTAGTTTTATACGAGAACCAAAAAAGGGAATCCAATAGTAAGTTTAGGTTCCCCTCTGAGGTTCGAATTTAGTTTTATACGAGAACCAAAAAAGGGAATCCAATTTGTGGGTGGGAAGATAATAGCTTTGTGGGTAGGTTTCAATTATTAAGAATTTAACATGTATAATGGAAAAAGTTATACTCCGTCCGTCTTATTTTAAGTAAAAGTTATATTAAAATATAACTTGTATTAAAATTGTTTAAAAAATAAAAAACTTTGTTACATATTTCTGCTTCAAAATTAAAATTATAAAAGCAAATGTCATCCCAAAAACTTTCTAATTTTCTAAGAGAGAGATTGAAAAATACATTAACAAAAAACCTTTGAAAATAGTCATCCTCTGGTCAAATCATAAGTTTATAACACTCCTCTCTCTATATATAAATATATAACAGCAGGTTTAACTGGACAGAATATTGGTAATAGAATACGTCCTAATAGAGCTTGTTTACTCCATGGTGGCTGTTGGCTCTGGCTGCATAAAAAGATGGTTAACATTGTGCATATGTTGTTATATTAAGTATTTGATTTAAATGGAATCCTTCATTTTATACTTGCATTGTTTATTCTGCGTAATAGAGCTTTGGATGCCTGATGTTGGTAATGTTGCTACTGTTATGTGCTTTTCTATATGCTTGATCTTGAACGTGAATCTCACTGGTGGCTTATTCTTATTGGCATCAATCTTACTGCTACTTAACCAGGATTCCTTCTGTTAACAAGACTAATGTGTTTATTCTGCTTTGCAACTTGAATTTAGTTTTATACGAGAACCAAAAAAGGGAATCCAATTTGTGGGTGGGAAGATAATAGCTTTGTGGGTAGGTTTCAATTATTAAGAATTTAACATGTATAATGGAAAAAGTTATACTCCGTCCGTCTTATTTTAAGTAAAAGTTATATTAAAATATAACTTGTATTAAAATTGTTTAAAAAATAAAAAACTTTGTTACATATTTCTGCTTCAAAATTAAAATTATAAAAGCAAATGTCATCCCAAAAACTTTCTAATTTTCTAAGAGAGAGATTGAAAAATACATTAACAAAAAACCTTTGAAAATAGTCATCCTCTGGTCAAATCATAAGTTTATAACACTCCTCTCTCTATATATAAATATATAACAGCAGGTTTAACTGGACAGAATATTGGTAATAGAATACGTCCTAATAGAGCTTGTTTACTCCATGGTGGCTGTTGGCTCTGGCTGCATAAAAAGATGGTTAACATTGTGCATATGTTGTTATATTAAGTATTTGATTTAAATGGAATCCTTCATTTTATACTTGCATTGTTTATTCTGCGTAATAGAGCTTTGGATGCCTGATGTTGGTAATGTTGCTACTGTTATGTGCTTTTCTATATGCTTGATCTTGAACGTGAATCTCACTGGTGGCTTATTCTTATTGGCATCAATCTTACTGCTACTTAACCAGGATTCCTTCTGTTAACAAGACTAATGTGTTTATTCTGCTTTGCAACTTGAAATATGTTAGGTATATGTTTCTGAGTTTTGTGAGTCTAATGCGTTTATTTGTTATTTAGGGAGAAGCACAGAGGATTACCAAAACAAGAGTGCCGTGATTTATATAAAGAATATACAAAGAAGCAATCCCAACTAAGGTAGGGCATCTAGGTGCAGTCAGCCATCTCTCTCTCTAATGGCAAGAATTGACTCGAACAGGTTATGAAAACATAGTTTGAGTTGTCTTCCTTATTCTTTATTAGTAACAAGAACACGTGAACAAGAGAATAAGAGTAGTTTGCTGGGCTAACTGCCCTTAAGGGAATCCATTAGTAAGTTTATCTTCCCAGCTTAGGTTCAAATTTAGTTTTATACGAGAACCAAAAAAGGGAATCCAATAGTAAGTTTAGGTTCCCCTCTGAGGTTCGAATTTAGTTTTATACGAGAACCAAAAAAGGGAATCCAATTTGTGGGTGGGAAGATAATAGCTTTGTGGGTAGGTTTCAATTATTAAGAATTTAACATGTATAATGGAAAAAGTTATACTCCGTCCGTCTTATTTTAAGTAAAAGTTATATTAAAATATAACTTGTATTAAAATTGTTTAAAAAATAAAAAACTTTGTTACATATTTCTGCTTCAAAATTAAAATTATAAAAGCAAATGTCATCCCAAAAACTTTCTAATTTTCTAAGAGAGAGATTGAAAAATACATTAACAAAAAACCTTTGAAAATAGTCATCCTCTGGTCAAATCATAAGTTTATAACACTCCTCTCTCTATATATAAATATATAACAGCAGGTTTAACTGGACAGAATATTGGTAATAGAATACGTCCTAATAGAGCTTGTTTACTCCATGGTGGCTGTTGGCTCTGGCTGCATAAAAAGATGGTTAACATTGTGCATATGTTGTTATATTAAGTATTTGATTTAAATGGAATCCTTCATTTTATACTTGCATTGTTTATTCTGCGTAATAGAGCTTTGGATGCCTGATGTTGGTAATGTTGCTACTGTTATGTGCTTTTCTATATGCTTGATCTTGAACGTGAATCTCACTGGTGGCTTATTCTTATTGGCATCAATCTTACTGCTACTTAACCAGGATTCCTTCTGTTAACAAGACTAATGTGTTTATTCTGCTTTGCAACTTGAAATATGTTAGGTATATGTTTCTGAGTTTTGTGAGTCTAATGCGTTTATTTGTTATTTAGGGAGAAGCACAGAGGATTACCAAAACAAGAGTGCCGTGATTTATATAAAGAATATAAAAAAGAAAAGGCAAAGATACCCAGTGAGCCAGAGAGCAGCAAGGCTCTTAAATCGAGGATAAGGTGTAGTTTGCACAACTTCCGTGCTGTTTTGAAGGGCCTAACGGACACTCAAGAAAAAGTCATAGCAAAAACCCCCTTTTCAAGTCTTCTAGACTTGAAGGAGGAAGGTTTAAGCCAACAACCTGATTTAATCAAATCAATCGTTAGACATTTTGATAGTGAGAAAATGACGCTAACGATACGGAAGGGGGGTGAGACCAAAGATTTTATTGTTACAGAGGAAGACTTTTCTAGTATTATGGGTATACGAAATGGAGAAGGTCCCCTACTAGATGCACAAAACGTGGAATTGGATGATGATCTAGTCCGTAAATTCTGCTTTTTGGGAAAAAAAAAGAGAAATACAAGTATATCGACATTAAGAAGGTGCAGGAGGAACTCAAGAATGCCACTGATGACAATGCTAGATGTTGGGTTTGAGAGTCAAGTGGCACTAAGCTGGCAACAATATTGTGACTTGTTTTGTTTGAAATGGCTTTGCTGAATTTGATTAGTTGAATGTATTCCTGTACTGCTTGTGTTACTTCAGTAGTTTATGTTTGTTTATTGTACAATTGAGGATCAGATGATGCTCCATCAAATACCTTGGAAAATGCTGGCAAAGAGTCAGGTGATGATGCTCCAATTACTCCGAAGGTAAAGACTACCAAGCGGAGGTTAAATCAGGTTCAAGAATTACGCCGCCTTGGTAGGAATCCTGAAGAACAAATTGAGGATCTTAGCAAGAGAAAACTAAGGGAAAGACCGAAAAAACCCAAAGGTGAGGAGTCCCCAAGGAAAAGACACAAAAAAACCAAAGGTGATCCACCTCTAATGGTTCAAGACAATTTTTTTTTTTTTTTTTTTTTTTTTTTTTTTTTTTTTTTTTTTTTTTTTTTTTTTTTTTTTTTTTTTTTTTTTTTTTTTTTTTTTTTTTTTTTTTTTTTTTTTTTTTTTTTTTTTTTTTTTTTTTTTTTTTTTTTTTTTTTTTTTTTTTTTTTTTTTTTTTTTTTTTTTTTTTTTTTTTTTTTTTTTTTTTTTTTTTTTTTTTTTTTTTTTTTTTTTTTTTTTTTTTTTTTTTTTTTTTTTTTTTTTTTTTTTTTTTTTTTTTTTTTTTTTTTTTTTTTTTTTTTTTTTTTTTTTTTTTTTTTTTTTTTTTTTTTTTTTTTTTTTTTTTTTTTTTTTTTTTTTTTTTTTTTTTTTTTTTTTTTTTTTTTTTTTTTTTTTTTTTTTTTTTTTTTTTTTTTTTTTTTTTTTTTTTTTTTTTTTTTCTTTTTTTTTCTGTTTTTTTCTTTTTTTTTCTTTTTTTTTCTTTTTTTTTCTTTTTTTTTCTTTTTTTTTCTTTTTTTTTCTTTTTTTTTCTTTTTTTTTCTTTTTTTTTCTTTTTTTTTCTTTTTTTTTTTCTTTTTTTTTCTTTTTTTTTCTTTTTTTTTCTTTTTTTTTCTTTTTTTTTCTTTTTTTTTCTTTTTTTTTCTTTTTTTTTCTTTTTTTTTCTTTTTTTTTCTTTTTTTTTCTTTTTTTTTCTTTTTTTTTCTTTTTTTTTCTTTTTTTTTCTTTTTTTTTCTTTTTTTTTCTTTTTTTTTCTTTTTTTTTCTTTTTTTTTTTCTTTTTTTTTCTTTTTTTTTTTTTTTTTTTTTTTTTTTTTCTTTTTTTTTCTGTTTTTTTCTTTTTTTTTCTTTTTTTTTCTTTTTTTTTCTTTTTTTTTCTTTTTTTTTCTTTTTTTTTCTTTTTTTTTCTTTTTTTTTCTTTTTTTTTCTTTTTTTTTCTTTTTTTTTCTTTTTTTTTCTTTTTTTTTTTTTTTTTTTTTTTTTTTTTATGTTTTTTAATTTATTAATAGATATCCTGATGAAACATTATAAATGAGTTTAAAGTGTATGCATATATGTGACATTGATGACACCCTTAAAGTGTATGCTACTCTAAATATAACATTGGTGATAAGGGTATATACACTTTGGGCCCTAGAGGGACATTAACAACACACAAAATTTGAAATCATAAGTTGAAATAAGGAGTTGAAATCAGAAGTTGAAAGTGTAACAGATTCATCATTCACAGGTATTACTAGAAGTCAAAATCGAAGTTATAATCATATACCCGAAATCAGTAATCGAAATCAGGAGTCGGTGCAGCAGAGCTTAGTCGGAAGGGAGCGTCGTAGGCGGAGGTGTCAGGCAGTGACTTTGTGATGTCGTCGGAGGCTCGGAGGAGCAAGGCAGTGGTGAATGGTGATATCGTCGGTTGTGGGGTCGCTTGAATTTGTATTCTATTTTGGGAAATATATAAGAGACAACCTTAGATTTTGGCTTTTGTTTCAACTTCTCAAATTGGGGGATTTTGCCTTTTGGTGGTGTAGTGTTGTCTCCTCCCTAATTTATGTAGAGAGAATGTAACATTCATTTTAGCTTTTTTTTATAACTAGTTGTATGACTTCAAGAATTTTTATGGGCTATTTCTTTGAATAACTTTTCCACAGAGACAAAATATAATATAAGAGTAATGATAGTTTGGGACTAAAATATGGAATTACTTGATTTTTACTAGTGATCATCATTAGGCTCTATTATATCTCTTACGTTTTTAATAATGTATCTAAGGTAATGTTTGTTTACGACCTGATGAAACCTATTGGGATGGCCATAAGTTATTGAGATTGTATTGAACTAAAGTCGAAAATGAATCTATAGCAAAGATTTATCATGCCTTAAAACTTTGTATTGCATTTATTAAACTTTTAATTATTTCTATAGTACGTATCTCATGACTTTTTTGACATGTTTTCTCCTTACTTGACAAGCATACAAGTTGTCGTGTAATCTGTCACGTTATTAAATCCTGCACGTCACTTGTTTGCAAGTTATAAATGTCAAGTATATACAATACACATAATAACCGAAAGTTCGACCAGTCTTACTTTTAGTACATACATAACAAGGAGTATATATGTTGAGTACATCTAGAAACATTTGATATTTGATCTGTTAATTATCAAATACAACCCACTAATAACAACTGAACATTTGACATTTGATCTTTTAATTAGCCTAACTGGGTCGGGTAAACCAATTCAACATATTAGGTGTTGAACAAAACTAATACTAATAAAGGAGGAGGACCGGGCTTAGCTCAAACGAGACCCGTACAAGCAACAAACTATGTATTGAGACCGTGTGACTTTGATGTGCAGACTAATATGCTAAAATGTGTTTTTAACTCGAATCACACAGAATTCAGTATTCATATATGAAATTTGAACCACCTGCGTTTTTAAGTTTAATCTTTTTCATAGTTACATTCTCGGTTGCAGACAAGTCAAGCCTGAGGTCGAGCTTAGATCGTTTACTTTAGGCTAAGCTCAAGTTTGCCTTGATAGCTTGATATGCCTTCAAAAAGCTAGAAATTTCTATATAAAGTCAGTTTGGATTACCAAATTTAATTTAAATGTGTAGTAAAAAAGTATAAGATACAATAACTGTAATTATTTAAAAAAACAATAAAAGTTAAACAAAACTTTACCTTAAATCTGTACATGTCCTACTCTTATCATCAACATCTGCAGTGATAATAAATCTCTCAACATAAAATAAAAACTCTTTCGTTATTCCCAGGAACTAGAACTATTTATATTTTTCTAACGTAATCATCAATGTAACTCCACCGCAAGTTTCTATATACTCATTATCTCAGACAATGCATTAGTTCAGAAGAAGTCATAACAAAGAAGATCCTCATTTTTTGCCTAAAAACTTCCCCATTCGCGCTTCCCATCTTCCACATAAAGATTCGGTGCTCTGCCTTCTTAGTATATCCACGAATTCTCCTTTAATTACACTAACTTACCAACAAAATCAAAGTGAATTGGTGACACCCATTGATCCCTACATGAAGCTGAAGTAACTTAAAGTCCAATGATCAACTGCATTACATTACATATATTGATTTATTCATTTATTTTGAACCACAAATTGGGATCACTAACGGGGCTATAGCCTGTAGGTTCAGGCCCCAAAATATATACACTCACAATATGTAAATTTGTATAATGAACTTTCAAAGAGAAGAAGAAACTTTAACTGTTAAAAGTTCTCTCTACTACATACATTAAATAAAACATATAAGTCTATATATAGACTCTTACACACAACGTGGGTAACACAAAAGATTCTAAAAACTACTGCATTTCCTAAAGAATTGGTAAATGTGACCATGTCTTCCAAACGTAACCAACATATATTTCCATATGAGTATATGACTTGGTCAAACCAGCCAAATACCAATTCCAACTTCTTAAAAACTACTAAATAAACATACTTATTCCATGCAAAATGACTTGAAAAACCCACGGACATCTTTGTTTGAACCATTCTAAATCATGACCCGATTTGACCCGTGGTTGACCCGAAACCCTTTGATCCATAAACATCAAGATTAACCCAACAATCACCCCCTTAATCTTGATGTCGATCTTGCTACTTTCTCGCTTGCATTCGTTCTCGCTTCTCATACTAAACCCGAAATCGTTTGTCTTACTAAACTTGCCACTTTCTTTGGATCTCCTTATTTTTCATACAACCCTTTTGTGTGCTAATTCCAGTACTACAATACAAGGTGTTAATTTGTCTTCACTTTGTTTGACTTTCTAAGTATCAAGCAACACCTCTGCATCTTTTCAACGATTTGAGGAACACAAACTCAGGTCCTTTCTATCCATCACTCCAGCCATTCTATCTTGATCTCTGCTCACTCTCTTTTATATATCTTTTTCTTTTCAAACAGATTGTTTATTCATGCTCTTTCAAGGCTACTCTCACCATATTCATTGATCAAATATAATTTCCACTCCAAGTCTCCAACCCTCTCCTTTCCCACAGCTTCTCGTTTCTTAATGTTTTCTTAGTTCCTCGATCAACAAAGTGGGCTAATCAACAAGTCCAATGATTTGGCCAGAATCATGGCTCGTCTTTCAACCCGTTTGATCCCTTAGAACCGAAGCCTTCAAAGTTGGTAACTTGCGTCCATAGGGAACTTTGATCAACAGCCCTCATATGGTCGTCACTCAAACCAAACAACCACACCATCTTCACACATTCTTACTTCACCATTTTCAGTTTCTCGTGACCACAAACATTTCACTTTCACATATCAAGAAACTGGTTTCACTCCTTCTCCATTCATCACTCCAACAATCAAACGATTCCTCCACCAAATCTTACTTTCGGTCTTGCTAATCATACCGCTGCAGCCCGGTATCTTGCTTCTTGCTCTTGCTATGACGCGTCTCTTGCTACATGCTCTTGCTACTTGCTTCTTGCTTCTTTCTTGCGGGATCCCTTTCTTTATCTTCTTGCTAACCTGCTGATTTCTTGCTTCAAGGATTCAAAACAGAACCCGACTTACTTCTTGCTTCTGCTGTATCTTTCGCCCCACAGCCATGGGCTGCTCTTTCTCGTGCCACCGACTCTCAAACCGGCACTTTTCTCGCCCCTTGCTCTGATACCACGTGTAGGTTCAGGCCCCAAAATATATACACTCACAATATGTAAATTTGTATAATGAACTTTCAAAGAGAAGAAGAAACTTTAACTGTTAAAAGTTCTCTCTACTACATACATTAAATAAAACATATAAGTCTATATATAGACTCTTACACACAACGTGGGTAACACAAAAGATTCTAAAAACTACTGCATTTCCTAAAGAATTGGTAAATGTGACCATGTCTTCCAAACGTAACCAACATATATTTCCATATGAGTATATGACTTGGTCAAACCAGCCAAATACCAATTCCAACTTCTTAAAAACTACTAAATAAACATACTTATTCCATGCAAAATGACTTGAAAAACCCACGGACATCTTTGTTTGAACCATTCTAAATCATGACCCGATTTGACCCGTGGTTGACCCGAAACCCTTTGATCCATAAACATCAAGATTAACCCAACATAGCCCAGTAACTTACTTAACTTTAGCATCTAAAATACCCATCAATATCACCTGATGATTCCTTTTTCAATTATTCAAATAAGAACAATTGTCATCCATGCCTTTAATAAAGGCAGATAATATCTTTATCTTTTTGAACAATAATTGGAATACTTTTGACTAATATTAGAAATTATTTTTTCCAGGCCTTATTTTTTATCATCCACTATCCTTTGTCAATTTTGTTGCTCTTACCAGAACACTACTCACAAAAAATGGCTGAAATCATTCTATCTGCTTTGCTCCCTGTCGTTTTTGATAAGCTGGCTTCTTTGGTCTTGAACAAGTTTGCTGCTCGTTCCAAGAAAATTCGTTTCGAGCTCAAGAAATGGGATATTTCTTTACGCCATATCCGAACTCTTCTTGACGATGCCTACCAGAAAGAAATAACTGACGAAAGCGTTAAGGACTGGCTTATTCGTCTCCAACATTTGGCGTATGATATCGACGACATACTTGATGCTTTAGCAACAGATGCTATTCATCGTGAGCCAATGGAAATGGAACGCTTGGGTGAGAAATACTTCGATGAGCTGTTGTCAAAGTCGTTTTTCGAGTATATTGATGATGATAAATCGTTGCTTGTGATGCATGACCTCATGAATGATTTGGCAACATATGTTGCCGGAGAATTCTTTGTATTATTCTAGTCTTTTGTGGTGATTAGGCTTGAAAATGGTTAGATAGGGATTTTTGGGTTGTTGCATTATACGCGAGGATGATGTAAATGTCATTTCATCACTTAGATGGGATGCCAGAACTCAATTTTTTGGTGAATATATAGAATGAACCAGGGTAAAACCTTTTACCCAAAAAAAAATAATTCTTTGTAAGGTTAGACATTGAGACGAGTAATAAGTATGAAAGGGATAGTTTGAAAAGGTGCCGACATATGTCCTTTGTTCGTGAGAAATTTATGGCTTGCAAAAAGTTCAACGAATTCGAAAGTGTTAGTAGTTTGAGGACGTTTTTAGCGGTTCCAATAGTATTGAGAAATTGTTGGGAGTCATTCTACTTATCGAATAAGATTTTGGTCGATCTACTTACCCAATTACCATTATTAAGGGCTCTTTGTTTGAGTAAATTACAAATAGACGAGATACCTGAGTCCATTTACCAGACAATGTTTGTAATCTTTATCATTTACAGACGTTGATCGTGTTTGGCTGTGACAAGTTGAGGGAGTTGCCCCATAGCTTCTTTAAACTTAAAAAGTTGCGGCATTTTGACATTAGGGGTACCCGGCTTTTAAAAAACATGCCCTTGGGGATTGGTGAGTTGAAAGCCTACAAACTCTCTCCAAGATCGTAAACGAGTTTGGAATAAGCAGGCTTAAGAATTTGAAGAATTATCACCAAAGTCTTTCTATTCATGGGCTAGACAAATTGCAAAACAGTGATGAAGCACAAATGAGGCTTAGAGAGTTAGAGGTAGGATGGAGCAAGGTGTTTAATGGATCTGCAAAGCAAACACTTGCAAAAGAGGTACTGGATTTGCTTAAGCCTCATAGAGATAATTTGAAAAATCTTGAAATTATTTCATATGGGGGTACAAAGTTTCCAAAGTGGATCGTGGATCCGTCGTTTATTAGGTTGACTATTGTTTCGATTGTTAATTGTAGAAATTGTGTGTTTGTGCCACCACTTGGGCAGCTACCGTCATTGAAGAAGTTGTATATTAGAAGCATGGGTGATTTGAAAGAGGTGGGATCGGAGTTCTTGGGGACTGGTCCTGCTTTCCGTTCACTTGAAGTTCTATGGTTCTTTAATATGCCAAGGTGGGAGGTATTGAAACGCCCAACTTTTTTATTATTATTTTTTTTTTATATAAAAAAACATTGTTTAATAACATATACACATGTATTCTTATGAATACATATCTATACAACAGGTCCCGACTCTTATACAAACTAAAATGGGGCAACCGACCGTAGCAGCAGCTGTTCAACAGCTTATAAGTTGAATTTAATTCTGATGTAGACTTTAATATCATGACCATTAGAAAGTAGACTTCTTCCCCTTTCCGTGGACAGCTCATTTGTTAAAAATGGAGTTACCGTTTGAAAGTTATGACTATTTCAATTTCAGTTGATTTACAAGCAAACTGCTCCAACGGGCTGTTTTGTGACATATATTTGACACGCTTAAACACAACCGTATTGCACGAAACCTATACCATTTGAAAGTGCTACAACCATACTTTCAATACCTGTTTTTGGTTTCACCCAAAACAAAAGACACACAAAGTTATAGCCATTCAAAAACAGCCCAAACACATTTCTAGTTGCTGAAAAATTAACAGCAGTGCTGATCAGAAAGAAAACAGCCCTGACTAGCTGTTTTACGACCCATTTTGAACCACTTTTCTTTGGACAAACCTAGACATATCTTATACCGTTTCGAAGCCTTCGAAGTCTACTTTCCAACCCCGTAAGTCACTGCAACTAGAACTGAACCATTTCAAAAATATAGGCCTTCAAAGTTGACCCGAAAGTCATTTTTAGCATTTTTCCCAAAATGGACAACGACCCCAAATCGACCAAAACTCAACTTTAAAACACCATGACTATATGACACCTCGGGGTCATATAGTCTCAACTTAACTATCCGATGACTATATGACACCTCGGGGTCATATAGTCTCAACTTAACTATCCGATGACTATATGACACCTCGGGGTCATATAGTCTCAACTTAACTATCCGATGACTATATGACACCTCGGGGTCATATAGTCTCAACTTAACTATCCGATGACTATATGACACCTCGGGGTCATATAGTCTCAACTTAACTATCCGATGACTATATGACACCTCGGGGTCATATAGTCTCAACTTAACTATCCGATGACTATATGACACCTCGGGGTCATATAGTCTCAACTTAACTATCCGATGACTATATGACACCTCGGGGTCATATAGTCTCAACTTAACTATCCGATGACTATATGACACCTCGGGGTCATATAGTCTCAACTTAACTATCCGATGACTATATGACACCTCGGGGTCATATAGTCTCAACTTAACTATCCGATGACTATATGACACCTCGGGGTCATATAGTCTCAACTTAACTATCCGATGACTATATGACACCTCGGGGTCATATAGTCTCAACTTAACTATCCGATGACTATATGACACCTCGGGGTCATATAGTCTCAACTTAACTATCCGATGACTATATGACACCTCGGGGTCATATAGTCTCAACTTAACTATCCGATGACTATATGACACCTCGGGGTCATATAGTCTCAACTTAACTATCCGATGACTATATGACACCTCGGGGTCATATAGTCTCAACTTAACTATCCGATGACTATATGACACCTCGGGGTCATATAGTCTCAACTTAACTATCCGATGACTATATGACACCTCGGGGTCATATAGTCTCAACTTAACTATCCGATGACTATATGACACCTCGGGGTCATATAGTCTCAACTTAACTATCCGATGACTATATGACACCTCGGGGTCATATAGTCTCAACTTAACTATCCGATGACTATATGACACCTCGGGGTCATATAGTCTCAACTTAACTATCCGATGACTATATGACACCTCGGGGTCATATAGTCTCAACTTAACTATCCGATGACTATATGACACCTCGGGGTCATATAGTCTCAACTTAACTATCCGATGACTATATGACACCTCGGGGTCATATAGTCTCAACTTAACTATCCGATGACTATATGACACCTCGGGGTCATATAGTCTCAACTTAACTATCCGATGACTATATGACACCTCGGGGTCATATAGTCTCAACTTAACTATCCGATGACTATATGACACCTCGGGGTCATATAGTCTCAACTTAACTATCCGATGACTATATGACACCTCGGGGTCATATAGTCTCAACATAACTCTCATATGACTATATGACACCTCGGGGTCATATAGTCTCAACTTAACTATCCGATGACAATATGACACCTCGGGGTCATATAGTCATCCAACTTGTCTAATCCCCATATTACTCACCTTTTTACGACCAATAGCAATAATCACAAAAAATGCTTCCAACTCGTCACCTATACACATTAGCATATAAAATCATCAATAGAAACACATTAACAACTATTCTCAATCAATTTTACTCAACAAGACCGGTTTGACTTTTAAAGTCGAACAGTCACATATTGCTACTAGTTTATTTATCGTCCATTTAATTGATTCTTTAGCTACCTTGTACTTTATTCATGTTAATAACATCATAACCAACTTCCTAACACCACTTTATCCATGTTGGACTCATTTGATCAGTTTGACTGTTAAGGTCAAACTTCACTATTTAGCTACTAACAATAGCTATAATTCAACTTATGTAATTTCTACCAAAACAAATCTTCAATTTAGGATTAATACATCTAAATGAACTTGTTCAACCCATTACAACCATGGGTTAACAACCTTTTATTCATTTTCATCTTTTTCATAATCATAATCACTAACTAAAATCATCCTTTTTCAAAAATCTTCTTTAAAATCAAAAGTAATGGTTCCTTCATGTTTAGCAACATCATAATAGCAAAACCCCTGAATTAATTTGATTAATTCCAAAAATCACTAAAAACCCTAACTTTTAATTTAATAATTCAAGAACACATACTTACCTTTGATTATGGATTCAATTAACACTTGAAGTAGAATTAAAGAGGTTGATTGAGACTTGAAATCAGCCGTGTTCTTGCTATTCATTCTTCCTTTCCCTCCTGCTCGTTCTTTTCTAATGAAGTAAGTGTTTTGAGATAGGGGAAAAGTGGGACGGTTGTTATCAGCCCATACTGCCACGTTTCATTCATTTAAGTGGGTATAGTCCCTCCAATCTTATCTATTTTAAAACATCCGTTACTTAAACATAAATCCCGACACTTAAAATATCCGATTTTAAAGAATACGGTGTCTAGCATTTCTAAATTAATAACATAATCATTTAATAATTGTAACAATAATATTATAATCATTGTTAAAATTATGGTCAGTCAATGCGGTGGGTGTTTCAGCGTTTCCATGCCTTAAAGAGCTTGATATTAGAAACTGTCCTAATATGGCACGATGGGAGGTGTGGTCAGCCAATGCCAATGTTGGAGTGTTTCCATGCCTTGAAAAGCTTCGTATAGAAAAGTGTCCTGAATTGTTAAAAGTATCACTTGAAGCACTACCTTCATTAAGGGATTTAAGAATAAATAATTGTGGTGATGTTTTGTTGAAAAGTCTGGTTTGTGTAGCTTCATCAATGACCAAGTTGAGTATATGGGATATATAGTGATGAGGCGTGGGGAGGTGTTGTACAGTATCTTGGTGCACTTGAAGAAGTAAGCTTTTGGCGATGTAATGATATAAGAAATTTGTTGGAATCAGAAGAAGCAGAGGCATGTAAGGATGTTCTTGTGAATTTAAGAAAGTTGGAAATAAGTTATTGTGAGAAACTGGTGAGAATAGGAGGAGGAGAAAAAGTGGAAGAGGAGGAAGGGAGTAACCTCCCAACATCTCTTAGGATGTTAAAGATATATGATTGTGTGAATATGGCATTTGAGTTGTCCAAGCATTGAAATCCTGGATATTGGGGATTGTAAGAACGTGAAGCATTTGAGTTGTCCAGACATCATTAAAACCTTGAGCATAATCCGTTGTCGGAATCTGGAGCGTTTGAGTTGTCCAGCTAATAGCATTCAAAACTTGACAGTCAGTAATTGTAGTCAAATTACATCCGTCTCCTTCCCAACACAAGGAGGAGGAGGATGGCAGAAGCTCAAGTCACTTCATATATACAGTTGTAGCTCAGTATTAGAGGAGGAGTTGGAAAAGACAAACATGCCTATGCTTGAAGCTGTAGGATTAACCGGCGGTTGGAAAGATCCGAAATCAATAACCAAATTTACATGTTTCATTCACCAGCTCGTCAGATTGGAAATAGATTGTTGTGGGGGAATAGCGTCGTTTCCCCATTTGCAGGATCTCACCTCGTTAAAGCATCTAGGAATCATGAGATGTACAAGTATGGATGGTCCTCCTCCTTCTCTTGGTGCAAGTGTAGGGGTTTGGCCTCCCAAATTGGAAATTTTAAGTATCGGGAAGTTGAAGATGCCTATATCAGAATGGGGTCCCCTCCCGACCTCTTCCCTCACTGAACTACATCTATTGGGTGGATTTGGATCATCATCATTTCAAGAAGAAGACGACGACTCCAAGAGTTTCCCTACCTCCTCACTTCTAATTCCCCACTCATCATTATCATCACCTCTTACTACACTTGGATTATGGGGTTTTAAGAATATGGAAAGCATATCATCAGAGGGACTCCAACACCTCACCTCCCTCCAACATCTCACCATTTCCGATTGCCCAAAGATGAAAGATCTACCAGAAACGCTCTTGACTTCACTTTTGAGTCTGAAATGCCATTCTTGCAATGAACTGAAAGAAAAGATGATGGGTAGAAGCGGCTCCTATCGGCCCCTTCTCTCCCATATCCCCAAAGTTTCCATAGACCAATTGGGCTGAAGGTATGTCCCTCTCCCCCTCTGCCTTGATAATTTGAGATAACATTTGGGTGTGTTTGGTTTGCACAATGGTTTTAAAAATGATTTATAGGAATTGGAATTTGTATATAGAAATTTCATGGAATTCAAATGAATTGGTTGACACCAGTGGAATTCATTCAATAAAAATGATGATAATAGTTTTGAAAATCATAAAATAATACGAGTAGTACTCAATAAAGTTTGATAAATCAATAAAAAGTTTATATAAAATGATTATAAATTTTTATGATCTGTAAAGTAATAATAAGTATAATAAAATACTAGTAATAAACATTTCTAAATTAATAAATAAATAATTAGTTATTGCTAAATATTAAATAATAATCGTAACAACAATTTTTTTATTTTATTTGTTATGATGAGCATCTCATTCCAACACTATTTTATCAGTAATTGTTTTTGATATTATTTTATCTCAATATAAGATAAGATGATTAGTTCTACTGTAATTTTAAAAAAGATTAGTCACTAGGTTTGTTTTTATGTTGAGTTTCACCACTGCAAAACCCAACAATATGATTTAAGGTTATGTCTTGCTAAAACAGGTCAAATACCTTCTCATCATTTCCATTTGATAGAGAGATGATTTTGAATATGAGCTTTGTTATTCCACTTTTGACTTTCATTTAAAACAAGTTATGTTGTGTTTGTTTGTTTGCAGTTGGATAAATATCACATCATATCAGCAGCAGCAAGTTTATGGTTTATCTTGTCATTGCACTTCAAGAGACAGTCAGTTCCATATGATGGAGATATTAGCTTGCTGCAAGTGTTGACCTTTTTAAACTATATGTGTAGAGACAGATAAGTAGCTTTTTATTGAATTTTTCGTACAAATGTATGTTGTCGCTATAGTATAAAGGCTAAGACGCACAACAGATAATGATGCTCTTTTCGTAAGATGCTCTTGTTATCGGTTACTTTTGCTATTGTGCTGCATGTCCTCTATCAATAGTTTATCATCATAGAGATATATACGCTTAAATGTTATCAATATTCTTTATCTACCAAAGATTCACTTAATATAAATATGTCAAAGATCCATACATAATCATGCACCAATTAAACCTTCTTCCTAACTGTTTTGTCATTAATTAACAGCAACTATCCTATTCAAAACTAAAATAATAGTTCAGGAATAGTTAGTTGAAAAAACATAAAAGACCCTCCTCCCCTGCCTCCCAAATGTTGAAATGAAGATCATTGTGTTGTCAAAAGAGCTTATCGTTCAATCTTTTCCAAATCCTACAAACTTACCTACATAGATCAGCAAATGCCTCCTTATTATACCTCAACCATTCAATACTACTCATATGACAAATCTACTAACTTAACACAATGTCACAATCCAAAATGACCATCAAACTCTAAGCTTTGCTCTCCAAAACCTTGACCAAGTATAGATGTCTGGAGGAGAGAAATTGGGGTTAGAGAGCATATTTTGTGGGGGGCCATAGATATCCGAAAGACCAATGAAACGGTGGTGATGTTGATCGTGTGTGGTAGTGGCTGCAACACACAATCCTTGTCCATCGACAACCTATTAGATGTGGCGTTCATATATGTGGCGGCCATGATCACAACAGGTCCTGAGGCTAACAGTGGGCCTGCAATGACATCACCCAAAACCTAGCCCTGAGGGCCAACTAAATACATGGCTAAGCCAGCTACCCCTGGGGAGCCACCCGTGAAGGCTTACTATAGGCCCGGAACCTGGACTTCCTGGTGGCTGAAATGGCTGACGCCACATAACATTGTTTACAAACCCAGCAACACTTGGCACCCAGATCCCCTGTTGCTTCCACCTAGCAGAAGTGGTTAAGCTCTCATCAATGTCACACCCTGGGCTAACCCTCCATGGCATGAGTCCAAAGCGTATTGGCACCGTCTCTGGTGGTGATAATGATGGGTGGTTTAGGCTTGTTTTTGGACCCGGCTGGCCTACCTCATGGACTTCTAACTGCATGCTTACCTGTATGTACACGGATTGAAAAACTAGTGATATGAAATTGACCCACAATTAGAATCAAATGATATGAAATCAACCCACAGGTACAATCGTACCATTTAAACAACAGCTACACAAAAATTTGTAATGAACTTATATTACACAAACACCACATAAAATCAAAACAAACTCCAAAGTTCACCACCTAAAAGATGCGAATAATTAGGATAGCATTGGAAACTCACTTCTGTAACTTAGAAAATCAAAGAGAAATGATGTTCAAAAACTGAAAGCTTATATGGCATACACAAGAATATTTGATGGGTCCTAAACAAACTGCCCACAATGCCAATAAAAATAGGAAATAAAACTGCTAGTAATTTTGAAAATAACAACAAAGGAGAATAAAATAGATAAAAGAAAAAAACCAACAAGTTGTTAAATAATCTGGGCCAAACTGATCTGCTGCATAGCATTTTGGGCCGGAAACTTTTCTTCGTGTCTGAGAAGGGCCTGGGTCTGCCAACAACTAGTCCTCTTTATATTGGAAAAAAAATGCCCTGTATCTTACCGAGATAAAAAAAGCCCATCAATATCACCTGATGATTCCTTTTCCAATCATTCAAGTAAAAGCAGCTGTCATCCAAACCTTTAATTTAGAGGCAGCTAATATCTTTATCTTTTTGAAACAATAACTGAAATACTTTTCTTCATAACAATGACTTGCACTATAAACAAATGTTAGAATATATTTTTTTCTAGTTATTTCATCCACATTCTTTGTCCTTTTTTGGCTCTCATCACAAACAATGGCTGAAATCATTCTTTCTGCTTTGCTCCCTGTCGTTATTGAGAAGCTGGCTTCTTTGGTCTTGAACAAGTTGTTTCAAAAAAATTCAATTCGACCTAAAGAAATGTGAAATGTCCCTAACCCAGATCAAAACTCTTCTTAATGATGCTTCCCAGAAAGAAATAACTGACGAAAGCGTTAATCGTCTCCGACATCTGGTTTATGATATACGACATACTCGATGCTTTAGCAACTGATGCTATGCGTCGTGAGCTCACTGATCAGGAACCTTCAAGAGACATCGCCAGCAAGGTAAAAAAGCTCATCCCAACTTGCTGCACTTCTAGTAATTTCTTACCATCATCAAGTACTAAATTGCATTACCGCAAGTTAAATGATATTACCACCAAGTTACAACAACTGTATGATGAAAAAAATAAACTTGGGTTGAATGTGATACCTGATGGAAGGTCAAAAAATATGAATAGAAAATACCAGACCTCTTTATTACAACCTGATATTTTTGGACGTCAAGGTGAAAAGGAATCTCTGCTCAAGAAGCTATTAGATGATGATGAACCAAAAGTGAGTCAACACAACTTTAGTATTGTCCCGATTGTTGGTATGGGTGGGATCGGAAAAACCACTCTTGCCAGACTTTTGTATAACGAACCAAAAGTCAACCAACACTTTGAACTCAAGTCATGGGTTTGTGTCTCCGATGAATTTGATAGCTTCAATATCAGCAAAGTTATCTTTGAATCGGTAGCCGAGGAAGATAAGAAGGGGAAGGAGTTCAAAGATCTAAATCTGCTTCAACAAGCTCTTATAAATCAACTTTCCGGAAAACGAATTCTGCTAGTTTTGGATGACGTGTGGAGCGAAAACATTGAAGATTGGGAGACCTTAGTGCTTCCATTTCATGTGGTGGCCCCTGGAAGTAAGATTATAATCACGACTCGGAAGAAACAATTGCTTCAGCAGTTGGGAAATGATAATCCATATCATCTGCATAAGCTGTCACAAGACGATGCTTTGTCTATGTTTGCTCATCATGCATTGGGTGCAACTAACTTTGATTTACATCCAACACTTAGACCATATGGTGAAGGCATTGTGGAAAAATGTGATGGCTTACCTTTGGCTTTAAAGTCGCTTGGAACTTCATTGAGGACAAGAACTAACGAAGAAGATTGGGAGGAGCTGTTGAATAGTAAGATATGGAGTTTAGAAGATGAAGGCGGCATTCTTACAGCTCTTCGAGTAAGTTACCAAGAACTTTCTGCTTGTTTGAAGCAATTGTTTGCATATAGTTCCTTGTTCCCCAAAGATTACGTGTTTGAGAAGGAGGACTTGATTCTGTTGTGGATGGCGGAGGGCTTTTTGCACAAATCAACTACAAGCGAGACGCTTGGGTGAGATATATTTCAATGAGCTGCTGTCAAAGTCGTTTTTCGAATATGTTGACGACGATAAATCATTGTTTGTGATGCATGACCTTATGAATGATTTGGCAACATCTGTTGCCGGAGAGTTTTTTATAAGGTTAGACATTGAAATGAAGAATAAAACTGAAGACCATAGTTTGAAAAAGTACCGACACATGTCCTTTGTTCGTGAGAAATTTATGACTCTCAAAAAGTTCAACGAATTCGAAAGTGTTAGTAGTTTGAGGACGTTTTTAGCGGTTCCAATAGTATTGAGAAATTGTTGGGAGTCATTCTACTTATCGAATAAGATTTTGGTCGATCTACTTACCCAATTACCGTTATTGAGGTCCCTTTGCTTGAGTAACTTAAGAATAGACGAGATACCAGAGTCTGTTGGCGATTTGAAGCACCTACGGTATCTTAATCTATCTCAAACTCAAATCACACATTTACCAGACAAAGTTAGCAATCTTTATAATCTACAAACCTTGATCGTGTTTGGGTGTCGTAGGTTGAGTAAGTTGCCTGACAGCTTCTTGAAACTTAAAAATCTACGTCATTTTGACATTAGGGACACTCCGCTTTTGAAGAACATGCCGTTAGGTATTGATGAGATGAAAAGCCTACAAACTCTCTCCAAGATCGTAAACGAGTTTGGAATAAGCAGGCTTAAGAATTTGAAGAATTATCACCAAAGTCTTTCTATTCATGGGCTAGACAAATTGCAAAACAGTGATGAAGCACAAATGAGGCTTAGAGAGTTAGAGGTAGGATGGAGCAAGGTGTTTAATGGATCTGCAAAGCAAACACTTGCAAAAGAGGTCCTAGATGTACTTGAGCCTCATAGAGATAATTTGAAAAATCTTGGAATTAAGTCATATGAGGGTACAGGGTTTCCAAAATGGGTTGCGGATCCATCGTTTAAAAGGTTGACTGATGTTTCGATCAACAATTGTAGGAATTGTGGGTTTCTGCCACCACTTGGCCAGCTTCCGTCATTGAAGAAGTTGTATGTTGGAAGCATGGGTGATGTGAGAGAGGTGGGATCGGAGTTCTTGGGGACTTGAGATTCTAGCGTTTTTTGATATGCCAAGGTGGGAGGTATGGTCAATCAATGGGTGTGCTCTAGATGCAGTGAAGAGCTATATATAGAAAAGTGTCCTAAATTGGCACAAGTATCACTTGAAGCGCTACCTTCATTGAGGGTTTTAAGCCTAGTTAATTGTGGTGATGTTTTGTTGAAAAGTGTGGTTTGTGTAGCTTCATCAATGACCAAGTTGAGTATATGGATATCAGGACTTAGTGATGAGGCGTGGGGAGGTGTTGTACAGTATCTTGAGTGTAATGAAATAAGAAATTTACTATACTATATTAATTGTTTTTGATATTATTTTATCTCAATATAAGATAAGATGATTAGTTCTACTGTAATTTTAAAAAAGATTAGTCACTAGGTTTGTTTTTATGTTGAGTTTCACCACTGCAAAACCCAACAATATGATTTAAGGTTATGTCTTGCTAAATAGGTCAAATACCTTCTTATCATTTTCATTTGATAGAGATATGATTTTGAATATTGAGCTTTGTTATTCCACTTTTGACTTTCAATTAAAACAAGTTATGTTGTGTTTGTTTGTTTGCAGTTGGATAAATATCACATCATATCAGCAGCAGCAAGTTTATGTTTTTATTTTGTCATTGCTTCATGGACTTGGAGATATTAGCTCGTTGCAGGCGTTGACCTTTTTTAAACTCCATGTTTAGAGGCAAATAGGTAGCTGCTTTTTATTGAGGTTTCATATAAATGTATGTTCTCACTACGGTATAAAGGCTAAGATGCACAACAAATAAATGATTTCTTTTTTATGCTCTTGTTATCGGTTACTTTTGCTATTGTGCTGCATGTCCTCTATCAATAGTTTATCATCATAGAGATATATACGCTTAAAATGTTATCAATAGTTTCGTAGTTACTAAAAGACTCACTTCATGACACATATTTTAAATATATTTAAAAAGCAAAGATGGTATGTGAGTAGAAATCACTGTAGCTAATAGTATTAGCTTTAATGCATGAAGTACAATATCTAAAGCAAGTTACCTAATAGTCAAAAAAATCGGCTGACATGATTGAGCATCCACAAAACATTAATATAAGGCCCAAAACATAAGGCTCAAAAATATATTCTAGCCCAAAAAAACACATCACAAGAAAGTATATCAAAAACTTTTAAAAATCACACCTATATGAATGTGTATGACATAATATTTTGTTATTATAAATACATATAATCAATACATATAACCCAGATCTTTTTATAAAGAAATACAATTTTTATTTGATGCTTTAATTAAATTAGAAAGTATTTTCAAAAAAAATTTATATTTTCAATTCTAAGTGTTTTTCACTTTAACAAATAATACAAAATTGTAATCATAAAATACAAATTCTATAACAGCTTGAGTTTGTAAACGGTAAATAACGTGAGTTTGTAAACGGTAAATGACAATAAGTATAAGAACAAATAATTTGGACATTAAATTGGCCCCGCCACTCACTTCATAGGACAAGCCTCACATCTTTTATATTACATTTTCAGTTTTAGTTATTTATTCATTTTATAATAACCAACTGCAGTAAAAGACTCGATCATTTTGTTATATTTTAAAAAGTAACTTTTGCTATTTTGATTGTGAGTGAAAATTATTGTAGTTAATAGTATATGTTTACATGCATAGTGTACAAATTTTTTAAGCTACCATAAAAAATCAACCTTGCCTCAAAAAAAGTTCCAGATACTTTATGAGTGAAATTCATTGTGGCTAAAGGTATAAAAAAAAGTTTGCATCAAGTACAAGTTATATAAGCTACCTTCATCCATTTCATTTCATTTTTATGAAAATCCGAGTCCCACCACTTGCCAACCTTGGAATTTATTTGGAATAACAAATGATTATTTACCACATGACACCATCACTTATATTCTTTTTTCAGATTTTACACAAATAATTTTAAAAGTATATAAAAGTTTTAAAAAAATTGTTTATTATCTATATATAATAAATAGACACTTTATATCAACAAATATATATAGAATAATCTAAGCGTGAACAAAAACAATGTGTTTATAGTAACAAATATAATATATATTCTAAATGTTCAAAAAGACAAGAAAATGTAAGCTATTTATCAAATATCAAAAGTCTAATTTGTTTTTGACAACATATGAATAATAGTGACTTGATATATGGCATATATTGAAAAATTATTCATGTATTTGTATCCCTTTTAGTTTTAATGAGTATATGTATCAGATCATGTTTAACATAAGTTCGTTTTTCAAATGGTTATTTAAGGAAGTGATTTTTTTATCCCGCCGCGTAGCGCGGGTTATAAAATACTTGTGTAAGTAATTAAAGAACTTCCTAAGGTTCCTGCATATATGTGTGTCTCAAATATCCAAAAATATTGGATCACAAATTACTTTTTAGACTTCATGCACCAATCAAACCTTCTTCCTAATTGTTTTGTCATTAATTAATAGCAACCCATCTTATTCAAAAAATAGTTCAGGAATAGTTAGTTCATAGAACTTGAAAGACCCTCCCTCCCTCAAATGAAGATCATTGTGTTGTCAAAAGAGCTTACTGTATCATCTTCTCCAGCTCCATTTGAACTTAGAACCTAAAAAATTACCTACATAAAACAAATTTCTCCTTATTATACCTCATCCATTCATTACTCATCATATGATGAACAATATAACACAATCCAAAATGACCATCAAACTCAAAACCTCGCTCTCTAAGACCTTGACTCATTGCTACCCTTTAGCTGGAAGGTTGTCCAAAAACCAAAACACCAGTGTCCATTGACTGCAATGATATTTTGTGAGCCACTGGTTCGGAATGGCTGTTGAATCAAACCTTTTAGATGATGTGAAAAATCCGATATTTGAAGAATTGAATCAGGTTAACTTGTTTCATTGTAGTGGCATGGCTGTTGGTATATCAGTGTCTCATAGAACAATGGATGCATTGTAACACCCTGAGCTAGGCTCGAAATGCACCGAAAAGCATGACACAAGATGGAATTATCGTAGAACGAAACTATATGAATTTAAAAAGGATTCCGTGAACCCAACAATTAGATTACAATGTCACAAAAGCACAAGGAGCATACAACCATCAAAAGTTTACAAAATAACATCAAAAGATGGCTCATGATCCTAAGCAAGTCCCATCAACGGGTAATGAATCACGGATCCATGGTCATAGTCCAACTCCTAGCAATGCAATCAAGCTCTTGGGTTCTCTTGGTTACCTGAAAAGTGTACTAAACAATGTCAACACTAGGTTGGTGAGTTCGTAGGAAAGAAAAGACGAGAACACGTACCAATGCCATCCAACACATAAGCAAGTATAAAGAACGAGAATTTTGGTGTCAATTAAGTATCTAACATGTTCTATGATTTCACACTTGTACCCAATGTCCCTCAATTGTCCTCATGTCAACCATATTGTCATCAAGTACTTAAAGTACCCGTATAATGTCATCAAGCACTGTAAGTGCCCGTTTATATTGTCATTATGTCCCTCATGTCCATCATTGTTCTCAACGCATCATAACTTGTTCACCAATGACCATCAATGACCTCACATTACCAAACACCATGTGTATATACTTCATGCGATACTACTTTTGAGAAGCCATAGATGCTTATATATAGGGTCACCCACAGCCTTCTCACCACATCTACAACCTTTCAAAGGTATTACCGTCTTCCATATATACACAACTAACCTAGTAAACACTCAAAACATGCACATACAATAATCATATGACAACCACATAATTGCACGTCAACAATCCATCAAACAATCATTCAAATCACAAATGTCATCAAGCACAAATGTACACTTTTCAGCCCGACTCTTAAAAAAAGCAAGGGAAACTACGAAAACTCACCTTTGCCTTGATTTACTGAATCTAGAGTGAGCTAGAACGTCAATTATTTGCCAAACGATCACCACCTATCATGATATACATGTTCGTATCATTATATATAATTAATATGCCCTTATTTACTTTTATGAATCTTTGAATCAAACCCGAGACTGGAATACGTATTATGACTCGAGTAGGATGCTTTAGAAAACAAGAAAGGACCCATTTGAATGCTCAATTCGACCCAAGGAAGCTAGGATTCAAACAGAAAAATGCATCACAGAAGGGGGCGTAACTTACGGCCAAGAACACCGTAGGTTACGCTAGTTGGTTTCTATAATGGCGTAAGGTACGGTTAGGAAAAGCGTAAGGTATGCTGGGCCAATAGTTGTGGGCGTAAGGTACGGTGAACCCACCGTAAGCTACGGTGTCCCACAAATGGCGTCTCATGCACGTGTTTCCAGCGTAAACAGAAAGGTTTAGCGTAATGAAGATAGAGAGGGGCGTAGGGTACGTTATCCCATGGCGTAACTTACGCCTGTTGACATCCACCACCGCAGGTTACGCCCAACCCAGCTACCACTAGCGTAGCCTACGCCAAGAAGGGGCGTAGCTTACGCCACCCCTGGTTCAGCTCTAGCAGCAGCAGGTTCTTGATGTAAAAACGACCCAAAACTTATTCCATGGCACTAAGAATCGGATTTGCAGCTTATGTACTCAAATTTTGTTACGTATAATATTGTGTTTGTTAATAGTTGGGTGCATTGTGATAGAATAATAACTAGAGGGACTAGTTGTGTCAAATATTAGAAGTGTGGCAGTTATTTCTGTTCGGCTCTATATATAGCCATTGTGTGTATATTTGAAACTATGAAAATCATTTACAGTGTGTGAATAATCACATTTCCCTTCTCTCTCAAATCTCTCTTATCATTTGGTATCAAAGCTCGGCCGTTCTTTCTCTCCGGCGACTCGATTCCGTTCTTCTTCTCCGGCGATATCTTATCTCCGGCGAACTATCCGATCTAAAAAAAAAATAAAAAAAATACAAAAATACAAAAATATTCACAATTACTTCAATAAAACCCTAATTCTTCAAATTCAACAATAATCGTTGAATATTAAAGCTATAATTCATCAATTTCACTAATAATTCATCAATCCGAGCTGAATTTCATAAAATCCTAATTCTGAGCCCTAATTTTGGAATTAATGACATCGACGCGAAATCAGGATATGGAGAAGTTACAAAAGGATTATCAAGCTCAACAGAAAGAGATTAACGATCAAAAGAAGGAAATTAAGGATCAAAGTCAGATTATCCTCAATTTAAATGCAACAATGGAGGCTATGAAGCGTGATATGGAGAAATTACAAACAGATCAACAGTGGCGCGTGTGGACCACGATCATTCATTTTCAGGCAAATTAACTCGACTTGAGTTCCCTAAGTTTGATGGCGATGATGTGGAGGCTTGGATGTATAAGTGCAATCATTATTTTAGTATTGATGACACTCCTGAGGAAAATAAAGTCAGATATGCAGCCATTCACATGTCTGGCAGAGCACTTTCATGGCATCAAGGTTACATGAGCTCTGCTGGTAGAGAAATGGAGGAGATAACTTGGGAGGAGTACTCAAGATCTGCTACTGCTAGATTCAGTGCAGTTGCAGTTGAAGATGCTATGGGAGCTCTCAAAGCTCTCACTTAGACTGGAGAGCTTGACTCATACTGTGATGAGTTTGATATTCTGCTTAATAAGGTTAGCATTTGTGAAGAATATACCGTGAGCTTGTTTATAGAAGGATTGAAGCCTGAATTGAAATGTCATATTAGAATGTTTAGGCCTAAAACTATGAAAGAGACTATTTCCTTAGCAAAAATGCAGGATCAAGCTAATAAAGCCTTAGGAAGGAATCTCTAGTACTGGAACCTCATCCATTTATAGGCCTAGTACTTCTAGAACCTCTACATTCACTGGTAGCTCTAAGCAGCCTCTATTGCCCACTCCTGTGTCTACCATACCTTCAAATGCTATTGTTCCTAGGAAAATCACTAATAAGGTTTTGGAAGATAAGAGAGCCAGAGGAGAATGCTTTTATTGTGATGAGAAGTTTGTAGCAGGACATAATAGGACTTGTAAGGGGAAGAAACAATTGTTCTTGGTGGAAATAGAGGAGAGTTCTGAGGATATTAATCCTATGGAGGTCACAGAGGTTGAGCCAGGGTCAATGATACAAGGAGAACCTAGAATCTCATTAAATGCAATACTAGGTATTCCTTCTTATCCACTATGCAAGTGGTGGACTGTGGGACACCAAATCTGCATATTTTGGTAGACAGTGGATCTACACACAATTTCATGAGTGATTTGGTGTTAAATAAGGTTAGATGCATCACCAATTCCATACCTGATGTGAAGGTGGAAGTTGCCTCTGGCAATGACATGAATTGTGCCAGTTTATGTAAGAACTTTAGGTGGTTGATGCAAGGAAATTATTTTTCAGCTGATATGTTAGTGATTAAGCTCACAAATTATGATATTGTTTTGGGGGTGTAATGGTTGGAGACTTTGAATGATATTATTTGGAATTTTAAGGATTTAACTATGAAATTTACTGTGGGAGGTCAGAGTTTTGTGCTTAAAGGAACCAAAAGGAATGGAGTGACTTCTTGTTCTATGGAAAAACTCACTTCTATTTTACATAAGGAAAAGAATGTAGCACAGGCTCAACATTTTGCATTACAGCCTGTAGGAAGTGAGAACCCATTTTATGCACCAGTAGTGGGTGGTGTTGATCATAATAAGGAATTAGAGGAGTTATTGAATAGTTATGGAGATGTATTTGAGATCCCCAAAGGTCTACCTCCTGTCAGGGCCATTGATCACAGAATCATCCTCAAACCAGATGCTCCCAACCTCAATCTCAAACCCTATAGATATCCAAAACACCAAAAAGATGTCATAGAGGAGATGACAAGAGAATTACTGGACACTGGTGTCATTAGAGATAGTACCAGTGCTTTTGCAGCCCCTGTGGTACTGGTTAAGAAAAAGGATGGCACATGGAGAATGTGTGTAGACTATAGAAAGCTGAATGAGGCTACAATTAAGGATGTATTTCCAATTCCTTTGATTGAGGACCTTCTGGATGAGTTACAAGGAGCTGTCTTATTTTCTAAACTTGATTTGAGGTCTGGATATCATCAAGTGAGGATGTGTGAGCAGGACATCCATAAGTCAGCCTTTAAAACTCATATGGGGCATATGAGTTTTTGGTCCTTCCATTTGGCCTCACCAATGCCCCTGCCACATTCCAATCTCTCATGAATACTACTTTTAAGGAGGTGTTGAGGAAGAGTGCTTTAGTATTTTTTTGATGACATCTTAGTATACAGTGGAGACTGGCAGCAGCATTTAAATGATTTGGGAATGGTGTTGGAAATCATGAGACAAAATGAGTTGAAGGCAAAGAGATCCAAGTGCACTTTTGCTGGCAATAAGGTAGAGTACCTTGGTCATATCATTACTAAAGAAGGTGTTTCCACTGACCCTGCCAAGATTCAGGGCATTCAGGACTGGCCAATTCCTAAGACAGTGAAACAACTAAGAGGTTTCTTGGGCTTAGCAGGGTACTATAGAAGATTTATCAAGAATTATGGAAGTATTGCTAAACCTCTGACTGTTTTGTTAAAAAAAGATGGATTTCTTTGGAACCAAGATGCCCAAAGTGCTTTTGAGTTGTTAAAACAAGCACTTAGCTCACCTCCAGTTTTAGCATTGCCAGATTTCTCAAAAACATTCATCATTGAGACTGATGCATCTTCAAAAGGATTGGGGGCTGTTTTAATGCAAGATGGTCATCCATTAGCATTTGTTAGTAAAGCATTGTCAGTGAAACAGCAAGTCATGTCTGTTTATGAGAAGGAGCTTTTAGCAGTCATCTTAGCAGTCAAGCAATGGCAACACTACTTAGCAAACAATCACTTTGTGATCTAGACTGATCACCAGAGCCTCAAATATTTTTTGGAACAGAAAATTGTGACTCCATTGCAGCAGAAGTGGCTATCCAAGTTGCCTGGATTTGATTATGAGATTTTATATAAGAAAGGTTCTGATAACACTGCTGCAGATGCATTATCCAGAGTTTCTGGCTTGGAATTGTGTGAAATGGGCATTAGTTCCATAAATACTGACTTGTGGACTGCAATAAAAGAATCCTGGCAACAAGACACTACATCAAAGGCACTTATTAACCAGCTGGAGCAGGGTATAGTGATTCCCAACAAATCATGGGATGGCACTCTTCTTAAAAGGAAAAATAAGATCTTCATTCTCAAAAATGATGACCTCAGGAGGAAAATAATTGACATATTTCATTCTTCTGCAATTGGTGGACACTCTGGTATTACTCCCACCCTGCACAAAATTAAGGAATTCTTCTTTTGGAAGGGTTGCTTGAAAGATGTTCGGAATTTCATCAAGAATTGCTTGGTTTGTCAGAAGTCCAAGTAGGAAAGGGTTGCCTCTCCTGGGTTATTGCAACCCCTCCCTGTTCCAAAATCACTCTTCACTGATATCTCAATGGATTTCATCTCTGGACTTCCCAAAATTCATGGGAAAGATACCATTTTAGTGGTGGTGGACAGACTCTCTAAGTATGGACACTTCATCCTTCTCTCACACCCATATACTGCTGCTTCTGTGGCAAAGGTGTTTATAGATGAAGTTTTTAAAATCCATGGATGCCCTGAAACTATTGTTTCAGACAGGGACCCTATCTTTGTCAGTTCCTTTTGGAAGGAATTTATGAAATTACAAGGCATCCAATTGGCATTTTCTTCTGCATATCATCCACAGAGTGATGGGCAAACTGAGGTTCTCAATAGGTGTTTGGAGTCCTATTTACGTAGCATGTGCATGGATCAACCCTTATCTTGGGTTAAATGGATTCCCTTGGCCCAGTGGTGGTATAACACTACATGGCATTCAAGTATTCAAATGACCCCATATGAGGCTTTGTTTGGGGTGAAACCTGCTATTCATATCCCTTTTATTCCAAATAGCACTGATTTGGTGGCAGTGGAGGATATCCATAGAGACAGAGAAGCCATGATTCAAAAACTTAAGAATCATTTGGAGTGGGCTAGGAATCGTATGAAGCAACATGCTGATGCTCATAGGACTGATAGGTCCTTTAAAGTTGGTGATTGGGTTCTGGTAAAACTCCATCCATTTGCCCAAAATTCTTTGAAGGCACATCATAACAGGAAGCTTTCCCCAAAGTATTTTGGTCCTTTTCAAGTTCTGCAGACTGTTGGTCCAGTGGCTTATAAACTGGATTTTCCAAAAGAAGCCCAGATGCATCACACTTTTCATGTTTCTCTGCTTAAAAAAGCTAATGGTCCTGTTACTATTGTGACTCCTCTTCCTCAAGGGTCCAGATTCATTCTTCAACCCAGGGCAATATTGGATAGGAAGCTGGTCAAAAAGGGTAATGCTGCTTCAGTGAAACTACTTGTTCATTGGGAGGGTTTACCACTTGAGGAAGCTTCATGGGAGGATGTGGATGAATTTCAAACAAGATTTCCAGATTTTGCAGTTTAAACTGCTTGTTCAATTGCAGTTTCAGCTCATTGCTCAGTTGTGACCTTCTTCTGTGATTGTTTGGGGACAAACAATCTTTAAGGGGGGAGTATTGTTACGTATAATATTGTGTTTGTTAATAGTTGGGTGCATTGTGATAGAATAATAACTAGAGGGACTAGTTGTGTCAAATATTAGAAGTGTGGCAGTTATTTCTGTTCGGCTCTATATATAGCCATTGTGTGTATATTTGAAACTATGAAAATCATTTACAGTGTGTGAATAATCACATTTCCCCTTCTCTCTCAAATCTCTCTTATCAAATTTTGACACCCAAAACATGTTTCAAACTCGAATTAAACATAACCCGTCTCCAACTCGATTCATTAACATCAAATCCTTGTCATAATTGACCATATTCAAACCAAATAACCCAAAACCCTAATTTAGCTAGAAAACGGTTTTTGGTGAGCTTGAAACTTGTTTCTTGTACTTGAAATACCAAGGGTTAACCACAATAATCAAAACCCACTTAAATTTTCAAATCCTTTCATTCATTTTCTTGCCCAACCCGATTGTGACCCATGTAACCCTAATAAAACCCTAATTTGACTTATGACTAGAATTTCGACCCAACACAATTAGTTTAGACATAAGACACACTTACAAACATAAAGTGGTGCTTAAGAGATAAATTTTGCTTACCGAAAGTTCCTTCAAATGCCAAAACCCGAATTTGAGCTATGAATGAGGATTTCCTTGCACTTTGGAATTTAAACTTTTGATATGATATATAAATGATGTTATAAATGCTTGATCTACCACCAACTTGACTAAATCACCATAAATGTGGCATGAATTTAGAGAGAAAGAGATTGAATGTATTTTTGTTCTTGCATTTAAGATAGGGAGAGAGATGGAGATAAGAAAATGATTGGTGCAAAAAGAGTGGAAGGAGATTGGGTAGGATGAGGATAGGGTTGGGTCATCAAGGTGGGTCATGGGTTGAATATAACCCATGGATAGGATCCATTATTCATTTTACTAGTTAAAATTAAATGTCATCTCAATGAAAAACGACTTATAGACCCGAATGAACACATTGCACGTAATTGAACCACAAATTGAACTCGAATATATATTAGCTAACTAATAGTTAGTCAAATTGTACACATGGTCAAAAGGTCAAAGTTCACGATTGTTACATGCATATAGCCTTTCATCTTTTGTGAGCCACTGGTTCGGAATGGCAAAACAGTCAGATACTCCATTGGTAGGTCCCATTCTTGATTTGGCAGTTCTATTCCCTCCAGTGGAGTCACATGAATACAGACGAAACCCAAAGACTGTTCAAGTCCCTTCAAAGGATCTTGTAACAAAGAGGTTCGTGTTTACTTCCTTAGCCATAAACAATCTGGAACATGATATGGTTAAGACTGGTCACAACCTGGTGAACCCCACGAAGGTCGAAGCTGTGACTACTTTCATATGAAAGTGTACAACCGCCGGTTTAGGGGATTATAAGGCCTCGATGGCTTTTCATGTCATGAACTTTAGGAAAAGAATGGAACCTTCGTTGCAAGATCAACAATTTGAGAATTCTTTTACAAATGGCTTGTGCAGTAACGCATGATCAAACACCAGGAATGGCTAATCTTGTAAGGAATTTGAGGGATTCGTTTAAGAAGATTGATAACAAGTATTTGAAGAGTCTAAAGGGCAAAAACGAAACCGAGATAGGAATAGGTACTTTCAAACAGATAGGAAAGTTTATGATTCAGGAGGATGTGGTGTCTTCTAGTTTAGCAGTTGGTGTAGATTTGCTGTTAATGAGAGTAATTTTGGATGGGGAAAGCCACTTTGGCTAAGCATGGCAAATCTTGGTGATGAAAATTCAGTCATTTTTACAGATTTAAGATGGATTTGAAGCATGGATTGTGATGAATGACATTAATATGCAAAAGTTTGAGAAAAATGCAGAACTTCAAGCATTTGTTGGTTTGACCCGTTACCCAACCTGAGCGACCCACCCATCTTGCCACCTCTAGTTGAGACAGTTAGTGAATTAGGAGCTGAGATCGGCTGTAGAAGATAAGACCTATTTACCTACCCATCAATACTGGTTGTTTCCCATTCTATAATTATGCTATGTAAATAGTAACATTGCTTCTAAACTGTTGCGTGAGACTGCAATTTTGGAAAACCACTCCATGTAGTCATGTACAACTTTCAGAAATGCATTTTAAATAGTATCAAATACAAATCAATAGCCATAATGCAGACTGCATGCAAAGTTACAGGGTGCAAATTCGAGCTCTAAAAAATTGAAATAGCATAAATAAATATGTTATTATATATGACACATCAGTTATTTACAATAGAATAATTAAATTTGGGCAAAGGTGCTTTGGGTCAAACCGCAGTGACGCGTTACTCAAACCATTTAGTCCATGACACTAGATTCATACGAAAGATAAAAACAAAATAAATTAATCACTTATTTCTGTTGGATTCAGATATAATGCGGGCCTCAAAGTTTTCCGATACAAGTGTCGGAACTTGGTTTTTATCAACAGCGAAGTATCTGAGAATTAGCTGGTATCGGACGAGCTCAAGGTTAATCGTTCATTCTACTCTTGTTACCATTGTCTGTCATTTTAACACTGCAGAAAGTATTTTTAGATGAATAAACACTGTGCAAAGTTCTTTAAAATACATATTTTTATGAATCCTTCAAAGATATTGTGTAGAAGTATAGGACATCAGAAAATACCAGTTTCGAAATTCATATATTTCCACTAATACAGTTTAATATACCAGACATTAAACAATACAATTTGGTGTTGCACAATCCTAAGCAATCGAATTTGTGAACAACAGCTGCAACTCGAAAAGGAAATCATACATGTATCAACCATCACCAAGTCCTGGGTTTTTGCTCGATCTTCTAACACTCTATTTTATGTTGTCAATATTACATTTAATCTAATAGAAAGAAATAAAATCTGAACATATTATTTTCTAGATTTTGGTGCGATGTTGTGTTTAAACATGGTTAAGAAAATTCTCATGCCTTTGACAATGGTCGCCCTGTTGACCAAGTATAGATGTCCGGAGGAGAGAGGTTGGGGTTAGAGAGCACACTCTGCGGGGGGGCATAGATATCTGAAAGACCAATGAAACGATGGTGATGTTGATCGTGTGTGGCAGTCGCTGCGACCCCTTCATCCTTGTCCATCGGCAACCTATCAAAAGTGGCGTTCATAAATGTGGCCGCCATGATCACAACAGTTCCTGAGGCCATCAATGGGCCTGCAATGGCACCACCCACAACCTGGCCCTGTGGGCCAATTAGATATATGGCTAAGCCAGCTACCCCAGGCGGAGCCGGTGGTGGCAGTACTGAACCAACCAATGATAAAATCTCGAACCGTCCGTGAAGGGTTACCACAGGACCGGAACCAGGACTGCCCGGTGATTGGGATGGTTGGCGCAACATAACATTGCTTACAAACCCAGCTGCACTTAGCACCCAGATCCCCTGTTGCTTCCTCCTAGCAAAAGTGGTTAAGCTCTCGCCAATGTCACACCCTGCGCTAACCTCCATGGCATGAGCCCGAAGAGTATTTGCACTGTCTCTGGTGATAATGATGGGTGGTTTAGGCTTGTTTTTGGACCCGGCTGGCCTGCCTCGTGGCCTTCTAACTGCATGTTCACCTGTTTTTGAAGTAATAGCACTAAGGTCTGCACTGCCAGCCATATTTCTTATATCGAGTTAAACAAAGTCGATTTTATGTAGGAAATTCTCTTTTTGGAAAAGCTTATGTAGATGATCTTGTTGATATATTTATGCTGAAAAATCAAAAGAATGACTAAAGATTAGGAGAGTGTTAAGTAACACCAACCCTTGTAAACTTTTTTCTTTAGTTTATGCTTTTCAAATTCCTAATTCTCAACTACCACTGATTCAAATCTCCATCTAGAAAGGCAATTCCAGTGAGTAGTCGGTTTCACCCAGGTAGCAGTGGCATAGGCAGAATAGTAATTTCACAAAATCCAAGATTTTTATTATCAAGAAAACACTACTGGGCAGCAAAGAAGATCATATACTGGAAAACAGTTGGGTGGGTACGGCTGAAAGAGTAGAGCAGTAGTTTCACACTTTCACATAATCCATGATTTCATTATCAACAAAAAAATCACAAACTATCTGTTTACACAATAAAACACACCTAAAATAATGATGTTTGGAAGGACCTATGTTCTGACAGGAAATTCGTATTTTCTAATCAATTTGGAAATCTTTTGCAATGTTTTGGTTGCATCGACCTCATTGGGTGATCGAGTGGTCCACTCCAGGTAATGGTGGAGGCTACCAGCAAAATCTGTAAAAAGCCCGTCAACTCCCATTGTGTTTATCCAGTAATCAAATTCCATATAAGGGTCTTGACAGAAGTTGAAATGCAAGTAATCATTTTCATTGCGAAATGTATATGGGTGCACCTGCAAGTTGCATTAAAGAGGTCAAATTTGAAATTTTGTGGTCAAACCGAAAAAAGTTCATCCCTGTTTTATACAATGTCCAGCGACTTTTAATATAGTATTTGATGAGTGGAGTCAGTGTAATTTCTGACATAAAATAGACATGGAACTATTGGTGTTAAGAATTAGTGCCGAAAGCTACATTGATGTCAATTAAAAAACTGATGTTTTGACCTAAAATTCTAACCATGTCTATAAATGTCAACTCCATTTTTGATAAAATGTTAAAAATAAGAAGAAGAAAAAATTCCGGGGAGATTATAATCAAACTTTTAACTATTAAAGATGGGGAAACGACTGTTAGGAATTAGTAATCAGATTCAAACACATCTGAATCTTAAGAGAACCTGTAGATTGTGGGCGTGTGCTCTGGCCACAAGATCGGTAGGCGTTTGGAGGTAGTTATCTATTACAGGAACAATGGTATCCTTCCATGGACCAATCCCGACAACATAATCCTTGATATAGTCAAAATAATGATTTGAAGTGATTTCCGCATATGTCTGCAAAGAAAAAGAAATCAGATCAATAAAACCACACGGTTTTTTTACAATGTTTTAAACTATTAATGCAATGGTCGTATTCAATTTCATTAACCTGGTTTGTGTCCTGCGTTGTTACATCCACATCGTCAATTAGAAAAACTTTAGGTAAATCGGTCTTATTGTGGATGTGAACGAGTGAAGATGGAGCAAATGACTGAATAAAACATGGCTTTTTTAGCCATTCTTTCGATAAATATGAACCTTCATATCCGTATTTTTTTAGGGTTTCTACAAAAACGTCTTCAAATTTCCTCCCTTCTGACCATTTCACCTGTTGAAATGAAAGTTAGTTTCTTTAAACTAATGTAATGTTATGGTATATGAAGGTTAAGGTTGACATAAATCTCACGTGCTGGTTCATCAATATAGGATTTTTAATTTCGGGGTATATTCCAACGACTCTCGGTGCGTCAATTGCAATTTGAATATACTCTTCGAATGTAATGATAGGATACTTTCCTGTTCATGGGCATAGCAAAGATGATATGTTTAATAATCATACTCATATTATCATTTATTACAATGTGCTATATAGAAAGATTATACATGTTTCCTATTTGAAATTGTTATAAGCCAACAACAAATTAAACGGATGAAAATATTTGACTATATAACAAATAAGCAGGTTACATGACTAAATATGCCATTTTTGTTAAAAATAAGTAAAGAAAGACACCTTACGAAATGAGAGTAAAAGAAAGAAGGGGTAGATATGTCAGTTTTAAGCCTTAGATTACTGGTAATGTATGAAACTACTTATCCAAAGCTAACTATTTGAATACTTAGAAGCAGAGTTTGTTTATGCAAACCTAAAAAGAGGATAACTGCATTTGATAAGAGAACTAACCATTATATTGCTGATCACGGAATGAATACCTCTGCTTTGCCCTCAATGTTTTAAGTTCTTTTAATGTAAAGTCAACTGCAAAAGAAATCAAGTAATTAGCAAACCCTAATTACACAAGAAAAATAATCAATTGTCTTTTCAAGTCAAAAGTAGAAGAGCATACATATGAACAGTCCAGTTGTATTAGCTCCTTCAACTTCATATGTCTTTACTCGGTCAGCAAACTCTTTGTGTTCTGCAATATCAGTTGTATCATCAAGTGTAACATCATGGTGGCACATAAGAACACCGTCTTTGCTAGTCAATATGTCGGTTTCTATGAAGTCCGCTCCTTCCTCGATTGCTCTCTGTAGGACACAAAAACGGAAAAACATTGAAAATGATGTGTTTAGTTAGATAACCAAATCTTGATTTCTCTTAAAGGTGTTGATACTAGTTAGGATTGTATAAGATAACGCGTGGAAATGCTTCATGTAATGAATCTAATGATCATAATATTGTTTGAGGAATTTATACTTGCATATGACCAATCAGTAATCAAATTAAAGTACCAGGTAAGCAGGACCAGTTTCTTCTGGTAATTCTCCATTTGAACCCCGATGAGCAATGTTAAATGCACGAAACGCCTGTAAGGGCTGTTTGGCGTTTTCATTTTCACTTGGATGTGGATAGAGTCTCCTTGCAGAACACCCAACGATAAAGAGTAGCAAGAAAGTAATGATGCCGCAACCTGACAACATATTTTATCAAACAAACTTACAAAAGTATGACACAACTTCAGATAAACATGAAATGACTACAAACTATACTAAATGAGGTTTAAAGTTTTTATTTTTAAACTGCATATTTAGAAATAGCTTATATGGATACCGAAATAAGAATAAAAACTAAAGAAAAGTTTAAGCTTTATAAAACGTAACAATACTTGGTATGGAATTAGCAGATGGATCTATGAATATCTTGGTTCCTAAGTAAATTTGACCTAAAATGACAAAGCCGTTGATTATTATATGCGGGGGTGGCGATTGTCTCATGTTTGGGTTGACAGGTATCAGATTGGAATCACCCAACCCATATATTGATCATGTCAAAAAGACAAAAACGTTGACCCAAAACAGGGACATGCTTAAACCTAGTTGACTCATACACGGCCTGATTAGCCCATTTATCCAAACAGGCAGCACAGGTTGGCGTGTGAAACAAGTTCACGGGTCAAAAACATGTCTGCAAAGCTTGAAGCTTGAAGCCTCGAAAGTGACTGCAATGTGTTTCTCGTTTTTCAGTTATAGGGATTAGGTTCTAGCAGTAGAGGCTTGTGCGATAAAAATGAAAAGCATATATAAGATATAGAATTGAAGAGCCACAACCATTTCTAATTTACATTCTTTTAAAGCCTTATATACATAACTCGTTGATAAATGATAACTAACCCAACCCAAAACCCAGTTATGTCATACCGTGATCATATCGTCCAAGCTGACCCGTCTAGCATAAGTAAACAGCAGTAGTTATATCTCGAAATAGTAAACGACACAAATTTACTATGGCCAATTAACTATTAACTCTTTCTAATTAAATTCAAAATTACTGCAGGTTTTTCCTTATTAGGCAACAAATCAGATTACCCACTAATTACTTGAAATCATAAAGTCTTAACTTAGATTGGTAATTCATTTTAGTAAAGTCATCAAAATGTAACCTTTTAAACTTTTAATTACATTTTCTTTTTATCTAAAATCTATTTATTTGGATCATTGTACTCTTTTATTTAAGAACTTTTAATATAGCAACTGAATGTAAGTTCGTATATAAATATCAAAAATAACTCATGATTAAAAACGAACATTTTGAAAAAAATAAGTAGAGTTTCATTTCGATGACTTTAAATACTTTCTTCAGTAATATCTGAAATTAAATACATGAAAAATGAAAAAGAAAGAATAAAATGAAGCTGAAGAAAACAAGATGCTTACTTGATGAATTCATAATGATTGGATCACTCACAACAGAATGACAGGTCAGATCATTAATTTAAGCTGAATATATATACTATTTAAATATCATTATATTATTATATACATAGATATATACAGATATATATACATATAGAGAAATGAGTGAAGTGATGGACTTGTGAATGGAGAATATGCGTTTGGGATCAACTCCCCATGGCATTATCCACGCCGAGTTTACATTCAACATTTGAATTCTCTTTCGTTTTTTTTCTTTTCTTTTTACTTTTTTTATATCGAAAGAATATTCCATTTTTAAAAAAAAAATTACATAATCTCGTCAAAAATAAAGGTGTATCAGTAAGTTTTAAATGTTTTTAACCTTATCATAGGATAAAAAAAACCGACACTTGTGTGACGGAGCCAAGATTTTTAGTCTAGGCGCCAAACATTTTTTTTATGATACTAACAAATATAGATTTTAAAACTACAAAAGTAAATTACAAAAGTTTGCGTTGACAATTGACTTTAAATTAAATTTATATATAAAATAATACTCGAAATATAAAGTTTCGTAGACAATGCCGGGTTGTCATGGCCACATTTGACCACCATATAGCTCCGTGACTGATTTATGTATTACAATTAAGATATATCAAACCGTAGCTAAAAATCTGTGGAGCTTCAAATAGTTCTATTGTGGCATTTAAATATTGATACATATACTTGTAAATTTACAGCTTATAATTTGATATAGACACTTGACCTTTTATTCTTTTTAGCTTTAGAAAAGTAAAATAACAAGACTTGTAAAATTCTTTAAACCAATATGTCTTTTATTCTATTTAGCTTTCGAAAAGTAAAATAACAAGCCTTGTATAATTCTTTAAACCAACATCTGTTTTATCCTTCTCTTACTTTAAAAATGTATAACAAGAATTTTATAGTTTTCTAAACCAATATCTATATTTCAAAATGGTTAAGAAAGTTCATCTATTTTATTTCACTATTTTAAATTTATTTGCCATGTAAAGTTTTTAGATCGTCAAAAGATGTTTCAGTTATAGTGTGTAAAAAAAATAACCATCAAAAACTCGGTTAATTAGCTGCATTTGAATCAATATTGGTCTGTCATTCTGTGAAAGCTAAATAATGTTTCAGTTATAGTGTGTAAAAAAAATAACCATCAAAAACTCGGTTAATTAGCTGCATTTGAATCAATATTGGTCTGTCATTCTGTGAAAGCTAAATAAGTTGATATATTGAAAGTCTCTTATGTGAAATCTAACACATACGTCTATATCAAAGTGGTTACTTAGACACTTTCAATCATTATTATGTAGAATTTTAATATTCATTCGGTTATTTAAACTACTTTGTATTAAAAAAAAACCTATATACCATACGTGGTGGGCACAAAAACCTTTCATTCATCAGTCGTGTTCATGATTTCCTTTATCTCTCACCAGCTTTCGTTTTACACCCATTTCCGTACAATTTATTTTAAATGTAATAGTCCAAATATAGCTAACTCTTTTAATCTATACTATCTAATAAAACAAATCATCTTTTTTCCCCCTTAAACTTTCGATCTTTTGAAAAACCAAAAATACCTCTCTCCTTTATTCACTAATTTAAACATCTTCATCTAATATACCTATAATACCCTTAATGAAATAATTTACAATATAAATCCCTCAACACTTAAAATGACTACACTACCATCTTTAACATCAATTACTTTTACATTTACCACCATCACCGCCCCCACCATCGTCCCCACTGCCGCCCCCACCACTGTCACCACCACCACCTCCGCCATCACTACCCCACCGCCGCCGCATTGCGCGGCATAAGTCTAATATATATAGAGAAGAGTTAAGTTCCTTTAAAAACACCAAATTCATCCTTTTGTAGAAGCATTTTTTTCTTCTTTTTAATATCGATGATACTTAAAATATTATAATTTTTTTTTTTTGTATTAAGCAATTTTTTTTCTTCTTCTTAATAGTTATAGGAATAGGAATGTTACTAGATGACACTCAAAATATTACATTCATCTTTTTTTAAATACAATTTTTCACTCATACCAAAAGTTTAGAGGTAAATTTAATCATTATAAGATATAGATAAAGCTCTGAAATAGTTAAATTAGAGTTGGGGTGAGAAGGCAATCGATGTGTCATAGTATCTACAAATCTTAGTTTTTCTCGCTCATTTTAGTTCTTAAAGTAATGAATATGTTGTTTTTTTTCATTAATTGTTTTTATTTCAATACTACTTTATTTTAAGTTATTTGGAAGTTGAGTTTTAATATATTTTTTTTAGAACGATTTAATTTTATAATTAAAACGAAACAACTAACAAGGCACTAGAGGTCAAAGGTACAAGATTACAATCATAGAATCTAGAATATAACAAAGTAAGTTATAGATTTTCTTATCAACAATAAGATTGATAGTTACAAAAGTGGTTTTTTTCTACCTTCTTATAACAAGTGTTTTTCAACTTTCTCCACTTATATTCAATAGTATTATATTATATTAAGTAATTTGTATTTTTTTTTTATGTCGGTCGTTGAACCAATTAGTAGAATGGAACAAAAAGAAAAAAATGGATTAACAAAGTCAAAGTTCATGGAATTCTATTTTGTAGTATTAGTTGAAGTGACAAGGTTTCGAAAGTTCAAAATAATGCTTGGAAATGGATGACATGTGAAGTCAAACACGAGTGTTCAAACGTCAAAATGTTGACATGTGATTGTACTATATCCTCATTTTTTTGATTAAAGATTCAAAATAAAAACTCATTGATGTTTTTAAGATCGGAGAACTCGTGACTCGGACTCGACTCGGCGAGGGGAGGAGTCAGGAGTTTTTGGAGAATCGGACTCGACTCGGGGAGAACTCGGATTGGAATTTTATATACAAACATAAGTATTTTTGAAATTATATGTAATAAAACTTTAAAAATATATTCAAACTTCAAATTTAAACATAATTGTTTAAAAAAATTAACATAATAACTCAAACTTGACAATTAACCGTTAAATTAGTTGATAAATTCACGCTTCGTCATCATTTTTTCCGTATCAAAGTTGGAGAACTCGTGACTCGGACTCGACTCGGCGATGTGAGGAGTCAGGAGTTTATTTTGGATACTCGGCCGACTTGGGGGAGTTTTACAACCTTGGATGTTTTAGAGGATGTCAAAAAAGTGGCCTAAACAAACAAAACTCAAAGCATTGAACAATATCATATTTGGCTTTGGTAAGTTTGAAATCGTTTGTTTTTCTTATTAAGTGATTGTGCACCAAACCGCGTCGAGAGGCTTTGCAATGTGAGTGACGAACCCCTAAGGGTTTTAGGTTTTATTGGCGATTCCCCAAAGGTAGGAACGATGTTCCTTTACGCCAACTAGAGTTGTTTGATGTGAATGTCGAAGCTTGTCCGACTATGATTAGGGTTTTATTTTGATCTGTGATCGTATGTGTTGTATATATGATTGTGGAGAAATCCTCCTCCTTTTATAGGAGGGGATTTCTTGGAGAGAAGGCTAGGGTTTTCCCCTTTCCTTCTTTGAACCAAACTCTTATTGCCATGTTTATCCGATTTGGTTTCCTTAGGAGAATATCCTTTAAGGAGATCGAACTAGGCAGAGATATGTTTATCTTTGGAAAGGATTTGTGTTAATCCTTTAGCTATTCGATCGGTTTAAGCACCTCCGGGCTTGTGCCATTCGTGAGGGTGCTTCGTGCTGCATATCCTTCGTATGGTGACTCGAAGGGGTACATCGTCAAGCCCCCCAGTCTAATGTTATAGACTGCTAGGGATATGATTTTAGACTATACTTTATAATTCTCTCGGTAATCTTTATCCTCGTAGGACCAAATAATATCATCAGAAAACGAAATAATATCAGCACTATGGGAATCATTTGTCCCGCTGGCATCCTCAGGGTCATTCAAAGATTATGGCCTTTGAGGTTTTGTGTCGTGCCTACGGTGGTGAACCATCGTTGGACTTATTTAGGAGATTCGCATATGTTTGTGATGCGGGTGATTGGGTTACCATTGGTACTAGATCTAAGGAGAATTCCTGTTTTCTCAAGGGGCCGGGAGGGGTAGATATAAGAAATTGGAATAATAAGTTCATCTTTGTAAGCGTTGATTTGTTCCATCGAGATTTTGATGTCTTGATTAATAAAGAAAACTTGAGTGTGGTAAAAAAGAGTGTAGATCCGGTGCCTGATGTTGAGGATTCTGGGCCATTATTTGAGGAGATCATTAGGCACCCTATCTTAGTTGTGTCTTATCCTGATAGTATTCTGTTCAAATCCAAAGTGATCAGTGCATTGCCTGCTGGGGAAGAGGAATTTGATGGTGAGTTGTATATATATTTTTGTTTTTGACCATTGCATTTGTAGCTTGACTCTTCCTTATTTTGTGTATGTTCAGATATGTCTTTTCAGAACTTTGTTATGAAGGGTGGTCGATCTGGTGATGTCCCATCTGGTTCTTCTTCTCATGTTCCTTCTGATGTTGAGCGTACTCCGAAAACAGTTGGGAGTGTTCCTTTTAGCCTTGGTTCTTCATCGGGCACTTCTGCGTTGCCTAAGGAGGATACCATCGTTCCTCCTGGTCAGAACATAGAAGATGAAGTTATAATAACTGGCGAAGGCAAGAAGAAGCACAGTGCTACTCCAGTACAAGGCGTTGCATGTCGCCTTCGTAAGAGGGGTAAGGAGGCAGCTTCGGAGGCTACTGTTCCAAGAAAGAAGAAGAAGAAGGTTGATGAGGAGAAGACCGGTGCTACAAGTAATGGTCATTTTCTCTCACTTCTTTGTTTAATTATTATAATTTGTCGCTCTAATTCCTTTCTTTTGTAGTTGATGTCTGTCGCATGGAGACGAAGGCTTTTGCGCAATTTTATAAGGATCGCCTGGATGAGAGAAACGTGATGGATGCTGAGATACTTGTTCGTTTAAATCATCTTCTGGGTGTGCAGCTGGAGACTGAAAAGATGTTGGAAGAGAAGAAGGCGGAATGTATTTTGCTTCAAGAATCGATGAATGACACCGTTAAGGATTTGGAGGAAGTGAAGTTGCTGAAGAGCAGACTTATGGAGGCTGAGGCTAGGGTGAAGATTCAAGAGGATGAGTTTGTTGAACTGAGGTCGAAGCTCTCGAAAACCATGGCTGAGGCCAATATGGAGAAGGAGGTCTCACAAAACCTTTCAGCCTCTGTCAGGAAGCATGTTGCGCAGCGATCCGGCTTGGTAACGGAGGTGATCCCTTATGCCTGCAGGAGCTTAATTGACAGCGAGGAGTTTGGTAGGTTGCTTGCGGAGGTGATCTCTGCTAATAGGGACGATGAAAGAGCCTCTGTGCTTCGAAGCTTAAGTGAGGAAGGTTTAATTGATTTGTCAACGCGCCCGGAGTATAAAGAAAATACTACCGATGCTATTAATGTAGCGGTAGAAAATTATCAGAGCGCTAATTTTCCCTTCCTTGAGAAGCTTGTTGCAAATCCTATGGCTTCGTTCGAGTCGCTTCTTGAGATCCAGCCGGACAAGATAATTCCTACTCCTGCCGTTGTTGCTTCGTCTGCTACTGCAACTATCGACACTCCTCCTCCCGAAGGTACATCTGCCCCTTGAATGGTTTTATCGTGAAACATGTTTGGATTATTTGGCCTGCGTGCCTTTGAACAATGTTTTATTTATAAGTAACTTGTTTGGCAATGGTTTATGTTGGCCATATGCCTGTTTGTGAGTTTTCACGGAACTCCTTTATATATATTGATGATATAACCAGCTCCGTACCCGAAGCAGATACGAAGACACCTTCGTACAAGTAAAGTTACTTATCTATACCCAGAACGGAGCTCAACCTCTGTTCAGCACAATCATTCCGGAGCTCCCAAGGTAACAAATACCCAGCTCCGAGAGAAAACATATCAAAAAGATCGGATATAGATTCTTTCTATGATTATCCGATCTAAAATAATATATTTAAGGTCCGACGACCTCGGACACGGTTTATAAAGAGATCATCACAAATCTTCTTAAAAGATAGAAGATATCCAGAAAAGAGGAAGAGATTTACCCTAATTCTCTTACCCTCCTCTCCAAGTTTCCTACCCTCTATATAAAGAGGAGATATCATACGGCACACATCATCTTTAATCACCTTCAACCCTTCATTCATACACAACATCGGTCACTTAAGACCGGTGACAATACTCAAACCAGGCGTAAAGCGGCCATAGCCCTCTTACCGGTAGGGAATCGCCTACAAACCTCCACTTAAACTCACACACCCCCTCGGTTGTGCCATTGTGCGATTATTTGATCAATCAAATTGGCGCCATCCGTGGGACACCATCCTTAACAAAAAAAAACAACACAGCGATCCCACTCACGATCAGAATAATCAATTACCATGGCCGACAGAGACATCAATTACTCCCCACGAACAACCAACACACCCCCAGAAGGGTTAAATTTCCAGGAGCAATTTTTCTTCGACACGCCTGGGTCGAACTATCGTCCACCTATTATCACAACAGGTGGCCATAGCACGACTGTAGGCGAAACATCAAATGCGCGAGGAGTCTCGGATAGGCCCGAACCTCATGGTCATGATCAGGGCAGATCCATGGTAACACTGCAGGGTCAGGACAGATCCGTGGTAACATCCCAGGGCCAGGACAGATCCGTGGTAACACCGCAGGGTCAGGGCCAGGACAGATCCATGGTAACACCGCAGGGTCAGGGCCAGGGCAGATCCGTGGTAACACCCCAGGGTCAGGACAGATCTGTGATAACGCCACTTGGCCAGACCTCAGAAAGACTCGTCCCACAAAGCCAAGGCCCAGATCGACCTATAACGACATCTCAGGGTCAAGGCCTATTCAGATCCGTGATAACTCCTCAGGGTCAGGACGCAGGTAGGTCGATAGTAACACAACCAAAACAAGGTTCACATGGGCCCACATCAACGCCACCTCTAGGCCGGAGCGAATTCGTACTCACGCCTCTCCAGGGACAGAATAGGCTGGCCTTTGCCCCTCTAACCTAAGGGCACCACAGGCCCACGGGAATGCCAATAGGGCGTCAACATCGGCAGAGCACGAAATAAACGATGCATATGTGCAAGCCAATTACGACACCCTAAGTGCAATCATGAACCGTCTAAGAGAAGCAGGTCAAGTCCGCAACATCACCAGGAACCTGGAAAATGAGTACGATTCGGACTCTATCGATGAGTACATCGAGATGGAGACACCTCCGGGGAGAACAAACGGAAGGGCACCATCACAACAAAGGAGGCGAATTCAAGCAGTCACGACTCCCGCGACAAGACCAACTGGCATACGAATAAGAGAAGCAGGTCAAGTCTGCAACATCACCAGGAACCTGGAAAATGAGTACGATTCGGACTCTATCGATGAGTACATCGAGATGGAGACACCTCCGGGGAGAACAAACGGAAGGGCACCATCACAACAAAGGAGGCGAATTCAAGCAGTCACGACTCCCGCGACAAGAGCAACTGGCATACGAATAGAAGAAGGAAGAAACGTAGCGACTAGTAACGGAGAGACAGCCCTCCGGGGGCCACGGGGAGGGTATATACCTGGGTCCGATGGAGGTCCGGAGGACAACCGGGCACCTCAGCACAACCAGGATAGATCAAGAGGAAACCTACAGAGACCCCCACGCTCTAGAAGGAATGTAGTCCACCCGGATTACGATTCGTATGAATGGGAAGACCCTGAACCGGTTGACCTATCCCATTTGGTGAACACTGATAGCCCCTTTTCCGCAGCTATACAAAGTCACCCCATTACCAACAAAGATGAAATACCCACAAGACTTGGGGTATTATGATGGAAAAAGCGACCCAGACGACTCCTTAAAAAAGTCCGTCGGAGCGGCTTAAATCCAAAGATGGGATATGCCAACCACATGCCACGCATTCTCATACTCACTAACGGACGATGCTCGGGAATGGATCGACGGACTACCTAAGAACATCATTGATAGCTTCGAAGTGCTTAAAAATAAGTTTAGATCCCAGTTCAGTATGCAGAAGAAGCATAGGAAAACTCATATCTCTGTGCATAACATCAAGCAAAAAGAAGGTGAAAAAACGAGAGACTTTATCGTTAGATACACTAACGAAACCCAGCAAGTACGGGGATTGCCAGAAAGCCAAAGGATTTCAGGACTCATCCATGGGCTCCGCACAATAGACCTCATTGAGCATTTAAGCACTGACTTGCCTAAAACTTACGACGGCTTAACTGACAAAGCCCATATCTGGTTGGACGCAAGGGAAACGACGAACGTCGATTACTCCTCAGGAAAGAAAAGGAAGGAGTACGGAGGTAACGGAAGGTTTCCCCGGTATACCCGAGATGACAACCAGTGGGCAGGCAGAGACAGAGACAGTGGGATTGACATCCTGTTCAGTCTCATAAAAACCCCGAAACAGATTCTGGCTACGGAGCGAGTTGCGTCCACCTTCCCGATCCCAACCAAACTCGTGACCAAAAAGAAGAACATGGATAAATACTGTGAATACCACAGGGACCATGGGCATGACACAAATAACTGCAGAAATTTAAGAAGGACTATAGAAGAAGCTGTGGAATCGGGAAAGCTGGACCACCTTGTCAAAGGAATCCACCAGGCGACAAGAATAAAGAACGAAGCGGAAAAAACAGAAAAAACACCATCAGCGCAGATCCTCATGATACGCTCTGAGGTGCACAGAGCTCACCCACATGAGCAGAATTATCAATTCCCACCACTTAGGGATATAATACCCTCTAACGGACCGATTGTCATCAAAGCCGACATCGCGGGGATCAAAATGAGGAATGTTCAAATAGACGGAGGAAGCGAATGTAATATCTTCTATGAAAGATACTTTTCCAAGTTACCGAGAAGTGTCAGAGAAAAGCTGAGAAAAGTGGAAAAGCCACTAACAGGGTTCGCAGGGGAGCGAACATGGCCAATTGGAGAACTACGAGCAGAAGTAACGATAGGGAAATACCCAAAGTGGAAGACAAAAAGAATTACCTTCATGGCCATATCAGCAGACTATGACAACAACGCAATACTTGGGAGAGAGGCAATGCGGAAGTTCGGGATCATAGCATCAACAATCCACTCACAAATAAAATTCCAAAGTGAGTCGGGGATAGCAACATTGTTGTCCAATTCAATTACCGAACGCACGACACATGGGAGAAATCGAAGCTCAGCAAACGAGCAAAGGATCTCCATGCTTCCAGAAAATAAGATACGGGCCCCAGAAGCAACAAAGTTCAAAAGAAGGACACGCAAAAGGAATAGAGGGGTCCGGAAAAATAACACATTCAGAAACTCAGGGAAAAAGACGGAGGCCCAGAAAGACCTCCGTCAAAAAGTGAATTCCCTAAAACAACAAAGGGATAAGTCCGATTAGCTACCGGATAAGTCCCATGAAAGAAAGCTAGCAGCTAGGAACTTTACTATGTAATGTCCTCCTACCAATTATTTTTCAATAAAATAAAGCTTTCAAAATATTTTTAAGATCGATCAATATATTCTAAACGCGCGTAAAAATCAAACAAAAAAAAGACTTCATGTAAATGTTCAAGGGGACGCCCATTAAGACATTCATGGAGCAACAAAAAGAGCCTCCCCAATAAAAAAGGAACGGCCAAAAAACCACTCAAAGACGGACTCATTATAATGAAGAAGTCAAGGGTACGGTTAATATAATTGCAGGTACCAAAAAGAATATGGGGTCCGGAAAAATAACACATTCAGAAACTCAGGGAAAAAGACGGAGGCCCAGAAAGACCTCCGTCAAAAAGTGAATTCCCTAAAACAACAAAGGGATAAGTCCGATTAGCTACCGGATAAGTCCCATGAAAGAAAGCTAGCAGCTAGGAACTTTACTATGTAATGTCCTCCTACCAATTATTTTTCAATAAAATAAAGCTTTCAAAATATTTTTAAGATCGATCAATATATTCTAAACGCGCGTAAAAATCAAACAAAAAAAAGACTTCATGTAAATGTTCAAGGGGACGCCCATTAAGACATTCATGGAGCAACAAAAAGAGCCTCCCCAATAAAAAAGGAACGGCCAAAAAACCACTCAAAGACGGACTCATTATAATGAAGAAGTCAAGGGTACGGTTAATATAATTGCAGGTACCAAAAAGAATATACAAAGACCTCCCCCAACATAAAGGGAGGACCAGTCAAGTATTCATGAAATTGTTCAAAGGACCACATCAGTTCATAAGTAAAGTTTCAAATAAACAAGAGGCCAGAGGAGTCACGGAGCAATCTGCAGCAGGTCAGAGGGAGAGGCATCAGGATCAGACGATAGCTTGCAAAGATACACAGAGTCAAAGCTGGCCAGTTTGTCCAAAGCTGAATCAAGACGCTCAGCTGTGTCTTCAGGAATGATGCGGCCCTCTAGATCAACAATACATTCCTCAGCTAGAGCACGCATCAATCCTGCCTCTGCATCAACCCTGTTTTCATTACAGACCTTCGATAGCAAAACGCCAACTTCAGGACCATTCAGGAACGACTTGCAGATATGAGGAATAACTTCAACAATCAGCCTCCCATACTTCCCAGATCGCTCAGCAAGCGCGTCCTGAGTTCCTTTCAGCAGTTCATCATTCTCCCGAATTTGATCTGTAAGAGCCTCCACCTCCCTCTCCTTCTCAGCAATGACCCTCTGCACAGCTCCACGCACAGTATCCAGCTCCGATTGAAGAGTTCCACAGTCTACCTCCAACTCAGTCGTTTTCACCCCAAGAGCATGCTTTTCTGTCATCAGCTTCTCATACTGTTCCTTCGATGGCCCGGACTCCTCAGAAACCTCTCGTAACCTTGCATCCAGAGCACTCCCAATAATAGCACTACAGAAGATCAGGCGGTTAAAGAAGGAAGAAAGCTCCGGGATCCCCATGTTCATCAATCCATTGACCCATCCGGAAGGAGCGATGTTCTGGAGAGAGCGGTGACATGCAGAAGCGTCAAGAGCCTCCCCTAAAGGGTTGAAGGCTGCAAAGAAAACAAGAAGTTAATAACAATAAAGAAATAAACAAGGGAAAGCAAAAAGGAGCTTACAAGTAGACTGATCAGGCACTTCAACAGTCCTGGTTTTCAATTTTTTTGATCGAGAGCTACTAATACTCTTGGACGACTTATTCCTCTTCTTCAATCGGCTAGAAACGGTGTTCTCCTGGGCAGCATCCTCCACATCCTCACCAATACCATCAGACACATCCACCACGACCTGCTCTTCAGCAACCCTCTCCTGAGCTAAGGGAATGGGTGTCTCAGTCAATACCTCCGCAGAAGGACCCCCCCTGGATAACAGAGGATGGGGTCGAAGGTAGAGCAAGAGCCACCGGATTGAAGACAAGACTAGACAATGCAGGTTGCCTATCAATCAATTGTTTAAAAGATATCTCTGCAGAAAAAATATGTATATCAAAACAAAGACAGATTGAATCAACAATTGCAGTATTCAACAAAAAGAAACAAGACAAAGGAAAAAGTAGCCTACCCTGACCATCACATTCAATGATGAAATCCTTAACACCATGTTCCCAAAACGAAGCAACACGAGACTTAAATAAAACAGCCTCAGGATATATACAAAGCTTAATGCCATAAGAAGACAAACGATCGACATTAGACTACCTTACACCACGAATACTGGGGACACTTATAGACTTATATCGCAACCTACCAGCATCTAACAAACCGCTACGCTCGGGAGGAATCAACGAGCGATCAACAAAAACAAACAAATCCTTCCAATCCCTAACCTCTGTACCCCCAGCAACAAATAACTCGCGATCACAATTTTTCGACACAGTAACCCAGTCACCAGATTCTTTCAGCTTGTAAAAACAGTTAAATAAACCAACGGAAGGCTCTATATGATTGGCACTACAAAGAACCTGGAAAGCTATGATCTTCGCTATGCCAGTCGGATGAACAGTGGAGATATGACATCGGTAGTAATCCAAAACAGCCAAAAAGAAGGAAGAAAAGGGGATCCTAAGGTTACCAAGAGTAAATGCTTTCACATACAGGCCAACAAAACCAACAGGCAAATCACAGATAGATAGCCCTCTTTCAGGAAATCGAACTAAGTTAGGGTTTCAGGCGAAATAGGTGGATGCAAAGTTCTGATAAGCAGAACGATCCAGTACATTGGTAATGGTACTTAATCCTCTCTTCGTCATCACTCAAAATATATGGAACAAAGGAAGAAGATGAGGAATGGCGAGTTTACCTGGAAAGGAGCGACAAGAAGCAGCGGAAGAAGATCTCTTGAAGTAAAACAGAGGCAAAAAGCCCTTTTTTGGCAATAAGTTGGTATTTATATGGGTAATAATCACGGGTACCAACCAGTGAAAAGTTACCTTGGGTTTTGGGCCAACAAGTTGCCACTTGATGGGATAAGCCGTAATTAACCTGAAACAAGTGTAGTTAATGCCGGTTAAATAATTAACTGGCTGATTGAATGGGCAAGTTGCGGCACAGAGCAGCGAAGCAATGGAGCACATTTATGAAGTCTAACCGGACACCCTGAAGACAGCCTCTCCAGTTAGACTGGGGGGCTTGATGATATACCCTGTACGGAGCTTTAGCTCCGTACCCGAAGTAGATACGAAGACACCTTCGTACAGGTAAAATTACTTATCTATACCCAGAACGGAGCTCAACCTCCGTTCAACACAATCATTCCGGAGCTCCGAGGTAACAAATACCCAGCTCCGAGAGAAAACATATCAAAAAGATAGGATATAGATTCTTTCTATGATTATCCTATCTAAAATAATATATTTAAGGTCCGACGACCTCGGACACGGTTTGTAAAGAGATCATCACAAATCTTCTTAAAAGATAGAAGATATCCAGAAAAGAGGAAGAGATTTACCCTAATTCTCTTACCCTCCTCTCCAAGTTTCCTACCCTCTATATAAAGAGGAGATATCATACGGCACACATCATCTTCAATCACCTTCAACCCTTCATTCATACACAACATCGGTCATTTAAGACCAGTGACAATACTCAAACCAGGCGTAAAGCGGCCATAACCCTCTTACCGGTAGGGAATCGCCTACAAACCTCCACTTAAACTCACACACCCCCTCGGTTGTGCCATGCGATTATTTGATCAATCATATATCTTTTTAGATAATTTCTCTGATACTTGTTGGGAGCCTTCGTAAGGCTTTTTTGCTTAAGTCTTTTTTTATGCACGGTGTTGAGGGCGCCGCCACTCAATCATTCCGTGTCTTACGTTTATTTGTAATTTGCATGGTGTCGATGGTAACTCCCTTCTCTTGTTCCATGTCTTTTTATTAGTGCATGTTTCGTGATAGATAATTATCTTTTCACATCTGGCTGTATGTTGTGTAGGCGTCCCTTTGAACACACATTTTAGCCTTAAATAACATGTCTGTTGTAAGGATATGCATGCGGTAAATTTATGTATTACGATAGGGAGCGACCCTTCGTAAGTGTGAGTAACAAATTATGTAATTTCCTAAAAAGAAAAATCAAATTAACCATCACATCTGGCTGTATGTTGTGTAGGCGTCTCTTTGAACACACATTTTAGCCTTAAATAACATGTCTGTTGTAAGGATATGCATGCGGTAAAGTTATGTATTACGATAAGGAGCGACCCTTCGTAAATGTGAGTAACAAATTATGTAATTTCCTAAAAAGAAAAATCAAATTAACCACATTGTGATTACATAAATTCCTAAAAGGAGAGCTTTTTATTCATCTAGGGGAGTAACTTATGACATTCATCGCAATGCGAGTAGTTTTTAAGTTACTCCGAAGCAATCCTTGCTCATTGTGCTATAAAGTATTATCAATTTGGTTCTTGGGATTTGGATGGCCTTTTCTTCCTACCTCCAGACTCCTTTCCTTCTCTGATGACTATCCCTTTGGGTGAGGCTTCCTGCATCATATAGATTGTTGAGTCCAACGCTTTCTTTGGTTCTTCGGTTATCATGATTCCTTTTCCCTTGTTATTTGTTCGCGACTTAATCGCGTCCCCTTCGGTATTGCTTTTAGGGTCAGGCTCGGTGGTAGCTCCTTTGTCTATCAACCCTTCGAAGGGTGTCTTGGTTGTCCGTCTCATAACTGAGATCTGGTTGAGATTAGAGGAGAGTTAACGGGGATCTGAGCCATCCCTAACCTTGCCTCTCCCTTCGGGTGGTAAGTACCTGTGCATGTCTTTCTCGGAGATGAGGGCGCTTTGCTTCTTATCTCTCGGGTTATCTTTATATGGGTAGGTCCCGGTTCCTGCTCCGCCTGTTATCATGTCTTGGGCGTCCAACCAAGTGTACGCTTTGACCCTCACTTCCTCGTATGTTTTCGGGAGTCCCTTGACCAAGTACTTGATTATCGAAGGGCTTCGAAACCCGTGTACAAGACCCAAAATTCTGTGTGTTTCAGGTAACACGGGTATTCTTTGTGTCTCCTTGGTGTACCTTACTATGAAATTTCTGGCATCTTCAGCTTCCCTTTGCTTTATATTGTGGACAGTGATGCAAGATCTTACTTGGGTTTCTCTCTGGCTGAAGTACAACTTGAACTTCTCCTTTAGATCTGAAAAATTGGAGATTGAACCCTTCGGAAGACTGTTGAACCATTCCCTAGCGTCACCCTTTGAGTACCCATCCAAAGGCCTTACAGGCCAAAGGGTCATTCCATTGGTACATTGCAGCGACTCCCATGAATGATTGCAGGAAATCCTCTGGATCGCCTTTCCCTTCGTAAGGCTCCATGTTGGTCGGATACTTCATGTTATTGGGCACAGGGTACTTTTGTATCCATTCGGCCAGAGGTGAGGCGTCCGCTTTGCTCTCCAGGGGGAACGGTTGCACTTGCATCGAAGGGCTGATTTTGGGGCTGGTAATTGATGCTACACCCGTAGTCCATGCATTCTTCTCATGGTGAGGGAACCAGGGTAATGGGGGCATGTATGGTGCTAAATTACCTGACACATGCGCAGGGTATCTTTCGAGGGTACCATACGGAGGTCCAGGATACCATTGAGAGTACAGGGAAGGTGCAGGACCATATTCGAAGGACATTGGAGCCCCCATTGTGGGTGATAACTGCTAGGATGTGGTACGCCGTCCGTAAGCTGTGAATGAGTCTTGGCCGAAGCCTTGCTTCGTATTCCTGAGACATAATCTGGAGTTTGAGGGACGTACCATGCGTTTTCTGATAGGAGCTTCTTCGAAGAAACAATCGAGGTTTCCGGGGCTTCGTAAGCTTCGTCCTCGCCTCCTTCGTCAAAATCCAATACTCTGGCAGATCTCTGGATTGCCTTTCGTTTGTTGAGGTATCTGAGGGCTTCTTCTAGCAGCTCCGGGTCTTCTAAAAGTTGTTCTTCATCGATTTCCCTTGGTTGTCTGGATGAGGTCTTCTTCTGTTTCTTACCCCTTTCTGAGGGGGTATGGTTGTCTTTGGCGGCTTGTTTTAGGTCATAAACCGGCCTGCGGTCTGATCCAGACATGTGCGAGGGTCTGTTGAGAGGAGTAATGAACGTAGGGGACAATGTTTCTTGCAAAGAAACAGGTGGGTTAGTTCCGAAAGTGATTTTTTGGTGAACCTTAGGTTCAGGAACTTCGGTATTCGTTCGGGGATTTCCCATATCATCTTGATTTATATTCGACATGGTTTTGGTGAATCAATGTCGTGGTTCTGTGGTGGGCTTCTTTTGTGGTTGCGGTCCCATGGATGGCGCCAAATGATTGTGCACCAAACCGCGTCGAGAGGCTTTGCAATGTGAGTGACGAACCCATAAGGGTTTTAGGTTTTATTGGCGATTCCCCGAAGGTAGGAACGGTGTTCCTTTACGCCAACTAGAGTTGTTTGATGTGAATGTCGAAGCTTGTTCGACTATGATTAGGGTTTTATTTTGATCTGTGATCGTATGTGTTATATATATGATTGTGGAGAAATCCTCCTCCTTTTATAGGAGGGGATTTCTTGGAGGAGAAGGCTAGGGTTTTCCCCTTTTCTTCTTTGAACCAAACTCTTATTGCCATGTTTATCCGATTTGGTTTTCTTAGAAGAATATCCTTTAAGGAGATCGAACTAGGCAGAGATATGTTTATCTTTGGAAAGGATTTGTGTTAATCCTTTAGCTATTCGATCGGTTTAAGCACCTCCGGGCTTGTGCCCTTCGTGAGGGTGCTTCGTGCTGCATATCCTTCGTATGGTGACTCGAAGGGGTACATCGTCATTAAGGACCGAAATTAACTAGTGTTGTGTCTTTAAAATTGATATATTGATGTATTTGCTGAAGATACATAATTATTCACCCAGGATAAAGAAATAAAACTGCAATTTGTGACCTTAACGTTATTTGGTGCACCTGGAATTGAAGGAATGATATGGTTTTAAGTTGGAAACCCCTAAATTCTCATTATACGCTATCGAAATCAACATGTATTGGGTTTTAATGGATGGTTAGCCGAACAAAAATGAAGTCCTTGACTTTAGATCAATGCAAACTCTCATTTGCAACACATGTTTTTTAGTGTTATGTTGTATTTTTTTTTCTTTTCTTGACTGTCATATGTTTTTAACATAAATGATGTGTAAATCTACAAAGCGCATCGCCGGATCTAGTTGTATGGTACTCACATTAAAGTTTCATGGTTTATGTTATCCACATTAGAGTTTTTTGGTAGTTTATAATTTTATACTTTATCATAGACGTTATTAAAAATGAATCCTTGCAAATTACCTATATACTAAAAAGTAACATAAAAGTTATAAATGAATATGCACGGAGTACAATCAAGCTTAAGAGCATGCCCAGTGGGTTTATCCCCCACTCGTTTCGCAGGGACGGATGAGTCTACACCATTGGGTGGGACTCGTCCTCCGTTCGTTCTCATGATTCGTCCCTCACACTCGTTCCTCCAGGGACGAGAGGCTATGCGTGATTTTTTTTTTTTATTATTTGAATGTGCAACGGCTAGTATGAAGGAAGAAGAGAAAAAAAAAGTTTCAGATTTTGGCAAAACAAGCCCCTATAACGGTTGTTTTGACCAGATCCAATTCAAAAAAGTGACACTTTTAGTCCCTAACGGCTAGTTTTTGTAAAATCCTACATATACACCTCCATTGAAGCACCAGATCACACCACTCTTTCATTATTCCGCTATATTAACACATAAAATCCATTTTAACAACAAATCATGTCAAACTTCAACAACCAAAGATCCGATGATTTCTTTAACGCTTTGAACGATTTGAATCAATCGTTCCCGAACCAACCACCACTCCAACCTATGATTCCACATCCAAATGACCCCCGTTTTCAACAATTCATGGCAGCTTATTACGCCAACTTTCGCAACAACCCCCTAATTTCTACCATGGGGGGTCATCGGCGGCAGGAGCTTATCAACAACCCGATTTTGCACAACAAACACCCCAATCCTTTCCCACACCACCACCATATGTTTCCACACCCCAATCCATTCCCGAAACACAACCAAAACGTACCAAGGTCAAAACCATGGCCAAACTGACGAAGAAAGACAAACAACCAAAACAACCTGCTGCAAACGCGTCACATTGAATCGAGTTGGAAATGAAAGTTGTTGATCAAATAATCGCACTATGGCACAACCGAAGGGGTGTGTGGATTTTGAAAGTGATTTGTAGGCGATTCCCTACTGGTAATAGGGATGCGGCCGCTTTACGCCTAAATATTATTGTGGTTCTTCACCGAGCTTGTGAATCGGTGTCTTGGGTCGTATCCTGTGCCGTGTGGCATCTCCTCTTTATATAGAGGGTAGAAAACTTGGAGATGAGGGTAAGAGAATTAGGGTAAATCTCTTCCTCTTTTAAGGATATCTTCTATTATTTTAAGAAGATTTATGATAATCCGTGTCCGAGGCATCCGGTCTTACGTATTTGGATAATCATATAAAGGATCTATGTATATCTGATCTTTTAATATGTTCCTTCGGAGCTGGGTGTTACTAGCCAGGAGCTCCGGAATGATTATATTAAACGGAAGTTGTGCTTCGTTCTGGGTATATAGATAAGTAATTTTTACCTTTACGAAGGTGTCTTCGTATCTGCTCCAGGTACGGAGATAGGGCTCCGTATGGGATATATCATCAAGTCTGACTGGAGAGACTGTCTGCAGGGCGTCCGGTTAGACTTCAAAAATGTGCTCCGTCGCTTTCTCGATGCAACTTGCCCGTCTTATCAACCTATTAATTTCAAGTGGCATTAATTCCACTTGACTCAGAGAGTTAATTACGGCTTATCCCTTTAAGGTAACAACTTGTTGGCGCTAATCCCAAGGTATCTTTTCATCGGTGGATATCTGTGATTATTACCGCGATATAAATACCAACTCGTTGCCAAAAAAGGGCTTTTGCCTCCCTCTATTTTTATTTCGAAAAAATCTTCTTTCGCTGCTCCATCGTCGATCTTCATCAGGTACACTCGTCGTCTTCCTTCTCCTTTAATTCCATATTATTTAGAAATGTCGAAAGGAGGAATCAGGAGTATCTTCAGTGCGTTAAACCGTTCTGATTATCAGAACTTTGTAGCTACCTATTTTGCGCGAAACCCTAATTTAATCCATTTTTCGGAAAGAGGGCAATCAATCCTTGATCCTCCTACTGGGTTTGTTGGTTTGTATGTAAAGGCTTTTACCCTTGGAAATCTTAGGGTTCCTCTATCTTCTTTCTTCCTAGCTGTCCTAGATTATTACCAATGCCATATCTCTACTGTTCACCCTACCGGTATAGCAAAGATTACTGCTTTCCAGGTTATTTGTAGTGCTAACCGTGTAGAGACTTCTGTAGCCTTGTTTAATTCCTTCTATAAGCTGAAAGAGTTTGGTAATTGGGTCACTGTTTCGAAGAATGGTGATTATGAGTTGTTTATTGCTGGTGGTACAGAGGTTAGAGATTGGAAACATTTGTTTGTTTTTGTTAGTCATTCTTTGATTCCCCCAAGGCATAGGTGTTTGTTGGATGTAGATAGGTTGAAGTATCAGTCCATAGGTGAACCCAGCATCAATGGTGTAAGGCAGTCTGATGTTGATCTTCTTTTCACTTATGCCATTAAACTTTGTGTATATCCGGAGGCTGTTTTGTTTAAGTCTGGTGTTGCTTCACTTTGAGAACATGGTACTAGAGATTTCACCATTGAGTGTGGTGGTCAGGGTAGGTTACTTTGTCTCCTATTTTGTTTCTTCCTTCTTTGCTTTTGTTGTAGTTTTTGATGCTATTCGTCTTTCTCTGCAAAAATGGCATTCAAGCAAATGATTGATAGACAACCCGTGTTGTCCAGTCTTGTGTTCAGGCCTGTAACATCCCAAACTTTTCTTTAAGATTTGACTAACGCTGTTAAGTCAACCTCATGTGTGTCGTTAAGTCTAGTGTGAATATATGCATATACGTAGTTAATGTGTGTTATGTGTGAGGTTTGAAAACCTAAATGTTAATGTAGTATAAATGTGTGAAATACGAAGGTTTATGTCTATGAAGTGACATTTAATGAAGGGATAATGTTGTATATGGTCAATAATGTAGTTTGTGACCAATAATGAAGGATTTGGAAGTCTAGGGACTAGTCTTGACATATGGGTAAAGTCAAAAACGGGTTTAGGGTTTTGGAAGGTGTCATTAGGCTAATTTCCAGCAGCCATTACTTGTTGAAAACACACAAAGCCTATCAAAGCCTTTCTTGAATTCTAAAGCAATTAATCAAGTTTTTGGTCAAGCAATTGGGTGTTTTGGTGTTGGAATTGATCGATCATCTAGCCAAGCAGGTAATCACTGAATTATAGATTGTATTTTCAGATTTAGAAGTTGTTTAATAAGGAACCAGATCTGATTAAAAAGGAGTTTTGCAAAGAATTAGGGTTTATGTGGTGTTTTGGTCAATTAACGTTCAAAACGGTGTTAAACGAGTCCATAATCGATCTTGATAATCAAAAGATGTTTATGTGTGTCAAAAACATGTATGGGAAGAAGCCTTGATCGATCGAATTTTGGAAAAATTGAAGAAGTTAGTCGTTTTGGAATTCTGGACGAAATTAAGATTAAATTCGTAACTGGGTCTAAATTCGTTGGAACGAAGATAATCTTCGTAAGAACGAAGATAATCTTCGTAAGAACGAAGATAACCTTTATCTTCGTAAGAACAAACTATCTTCGAACGAAGATAACCTTTATCTTCGTAAGAACGAAGATAACCTTTATCTTCGTAAGAACGAAGATAATCTTCGTTAGAACTGTAGCTAAGTTCGTAAGAAGGATTTTCCAGACTAAGTTCGTGAGGTTTGTTAAGTTCGTTTGAGTCCCAAATGACTTATATTTCATTTGTTAATGTACGATAGGTGTCGGGGATTACTGATAAGCATTATTAGCTATTTGTTTGTGCGCGTACACTACTACCAGGTAAGATACACTACTTTGACACGCTGGGGGATCAACTAAAAGCTGGTTTCAAATCGTAAACACTTCCATTCGGTATCTTTATATTGCATGTGGGCATATGGGTTACTTGGGAGGTATTATGGGTTATGCAGTTGACCATGAGACCTGAGATGCAGTCCCTATTGTAGTGTAATGTAGTATGTAGCTATGCAGTTGATGTAGTTTAATGAAGTATCTTGATATGCATGATATATAGAAATGAAGTTGATGTGTGATATGCATGCTTGACTTGTACGCCTAGTTCACTAGACTTGCTAGGTTACTATGTCACTTGCACGTCTAAGGATCCAAACGTAATGAAGTTAAAGTGTGTGAATGTTTAGGAATGTGTGTTACCTAGACTATATGTGTGTGAATGTTTGGGAATGCAGGGACCCAATCTATATGTGTGAAATTGAGCTCATAAAACTAATGCAGGGAAAGTGTTAAGCTTAACCCGTACTTGTCTTAGCCGGATGAGTGCGTTGATGCAGTTGTTGCTTGGGTGGCTCCTCGCAACATGGTCTTTATAACGCAGGGCGAGTAATACGAGAGGTTTGACCAACCTCCACATACGGATTACTCTTGGATTGGCTTGCCACTCCTTAACGACGTAAGATGAGTAGTCTTTTGACTGATCATCCAGTCGGGTGTGATGCAGGGCACACTTATATGCAGTTAACAAAGATACGTGTGACAATGTGTGAACTAATGCAGGATAGGCACATTTAGGATGATTATCCTAATTAATATGAAGTCGAAATGTAGTATATGTGTGAACGTGTGATGTGTGTTGTGCCTAATAAAACTTGTCTAATAATGAAGATTGTTTTAATTGGACAAATGCTTTTAATTAAGTGTTATCTTACTTAGCTATTCTTATAGCTAACACTTGCTTCTTTAATGTGGTTGTTCCCTCAGGTTTAGCTTGATGGAATTAGACGAAGGATGTGTGAGCTTGGGTAGATTCATTGAAGGAGCCTTAGTTATCCATAGACGAATCTTTGCTTAGACATTTATTTACATTTCGTATTTAATGTCGAATTTATGTTGTGACTTGTGAACGGTTGTTTTATGTTGGGCAACCGTTGGGTTTCATTTGAACTATTGTTTGATATGGCATGTAACACCAAATGAATGCAGAAACCGAAATGTTTTTATCGGTTTTGACTTTTACAGTCTTTACTTCCGCAATTTAACACCGTTAGGTGAAAAAGTTTTGAAAACCCATATTTTTAAACGACGGGTGTTACAAGTTGGTATCAGAGAAGTGGTTTAAGTGAACCAAGGCCTATTAACCATAGGATTTGGACTTAAACTTAAGATATGCATGCTAGGTATTTGTAGGATGCCTTAGTTTTAATGAAAGATGATATAGGATGGGTTGGGACGAGTGCGAGTGTGATAGGGCTTATGAGATGTTTACGTTACGATGATATGTTTTAGCCTTATCTTAACAAGCATTTTGCTTTAATTTGCGCTTATTGACTCTACCTTTTTATTAAAGGAAAATGGTTAACACTCGCAACCGCAACTTCCGACGTGATGGAGCTACTGCTAGCATTACCCCACCTGTCCATCCAGGTGCAGGCACTGCAAATGCTGCTGCTGCTGTTGCAGCCAATGCAAATAGAAATCGAGGAAATCCCCGCCAGGTCAATCAGCAAGGCTCATTGGGTCCTATGCCTCCACCTCCCGGCAATCCACCTAGGGTTAACGAGGAAGTGGTGGAACAAATCCCTAACACGGCTGAGTTGTACAATCTCGTACAGACTCTCCAGACCCAATTGGCCCAGACACAGGAACAATTGAACAACGCGCTTGCTGAAAATGCTGAAGGAACTGATGGCAACTATTCAGTGCCTTCTCACCACTCTGAGCCACTGGTCGATGCTGTTGCTGTTCACCCTGCAAATGCTGTTATGGTTCCTCCTAATGTCGTTCAAGCCCCTCGTTTAAGTTTGAAAGTTTCCAGAAGTGTGGAGGTCAGAAGTTTGATGGAACCCTTAATGCAGTGGGTTGCATGGAATGGCTCGATGATACGGAGATGGTCTTTGAAGCCTGTGACTGTCCCGAGGATAAGAAGGTGTTGTGCGCTAGTCGAATGTTGAAAGAAGGTGCTCGGGATTGGTAGAAGAGCATTACTATTTCGATGACTCCAGCTATGGTATCTGCTATCTCGTGGGCTAACTTTAAGCAGAAATTCATTGAGGAATATATTGGGGTTCATGAGCAGCGTAAGATGGAAAAGGAAGGAGTTTCGTGCCTTGACGGCTGAAGTCGGGAAGGTTAACGAGTATGCTCGTTCCTTCATGGAGAAGATGAAGTTCGTGGGTCATTTATTCCGTACTGATGCGGATCAGGTTGCTTGCTATGTTGATGGTTTGCCTCCGAGTTATTGAGGTATCTGCAGGCAGCACAAGACTCTGACTGAAGCTATCAAGGAGTCTAAGAAGCTTGACGATGATTTCGCTTCGGACAAGAAGGTTGAGAAGAGTGATGATAAGAAGTCGGGGTTTAAAAGAAGGTCAAATTGGTCTTCCAATAACAATAATAATAAGAAGTTCCGTGGAAGTGGTAGTTCGAGTGGTGACAAGGATAAAAAGAAGAATGGTTCATGGTGTACATTTTGCAAGACAATTCATGAAGGGCATTGTACCGACAAGACAAGAAGGTGCCATAAGTATGGGAAGTCGGGACATCTTGCCACTGAATGTAGGGACAAGACTCGTTGCTACAAGTGCCAAGAAACGGGTCATCTCATTGCCGATTGTCCACAGATGAAGAATGTTGGAAAGAAGACCGCCACGACAGCAACAAAAGTGAGAGCTCTTCAAATGACGGTTGATGACGCAAGGAACAACGATGAAGTGGTATGTGGTACTTTCCTTGTTAACTCAAAGCCTGCCTCCGTTTTATTTGATTCAGGTGCAAATAGGTCGTTTGTGTCCACATTATTTGCTCCTAAGCTAGAAAGAGTCACTACTCCCTTAGATTGTTCATTAGAGGTAGAAATCGCTAATGGTACGGTTAATAATATACGTGTGGGTTATGACGATTGTGACATTGAGATTGAAGGTCGTTCTTTTCCAGTCCAACTATTGCCTACTACCTTAGGTGGTTTTGATGTAGTGATTGGTATGGATTGGTTGGCTAGAAATGAAGCTAGTATTTTATGTTTCCAAAAGATAATTCGATTGCCTATCCGAGGGTAAAGTGATAACGGTGTATGGAGACAAGAAGAGAGGAGGAATAAAGATTATTAGTATGATGAAAGCTATTAAATGTATAAGGAAAAACAAGAGCCATTTCTTGGCTTATGTCATTGATGCAAGAAAAGAGAAGTCTTCAATCGCTAGTGTTGATGTAGTATCCAATTTCCGCGATGTGTTTCCCGATGATCTACCCGGTATTCCTCCCGATCGTGAAGTTACTTTTCAGATAGATCTTATTCCCGGTGCTACACCCGTTGCTAAAGCACCTTACCGATTAGCTCCTACAGAAATGAAGGAATTAATGACGCAACTTCAGGAGTTACTTGATAAGGGGTTCATACAACCTAGTTCCTCGCCTTGGGGAGCTCCGGTTCTCTTTGTTAAGAAGAAGGATGGATCGATGCGCATGTGTATTGACTATCGTGAGTTGAACAAACGAACGGTCAAGAACAAGTATCCTCTCCCGAGAATTGATGATCTTTTTGAATCAACTACATGGTGCTTCGTATTTTTCAAAGATTGATTTGCGGTCCGGTTATCATCAGTTGAAGGTAAAGAAGGAAGATGTAGCAAAGACAGCTTTCCGGACTAGATATGGTCATTATGAGTTGTTGGTCATGCCATTTGGGTTGACCAATGCTCCAGCCGCGTTTATGGACTTACAAAACGAGCGCCGGAGAGCCAGGTAACTAGGCAGGAAAGGAGGAACACGCCACCCCCGCAAGACGCAGCACGAACGGGACGCTAAGCGGCACCAGCGAAACCGACAAGGACGGTGGCACACACGGAAACTAAAGCGACAAGCCGAGGCGGACAAAACAGAGAAAAGCGGTAAAGACTTATGAGTAGGAAGGACGATACTCGTAGGAGGATTAAGAGGAGAACGAAGAAAGAGAAAAAGAGGGAAGGGTAAGGGTAAGCACGAGGGAAAGGCACGTCATGGGTCAGAGAAAAAGAGGTCGCGCAATTAGAGTGCAGGACAGATAGATAGCGTAAGCCCAAGAAATTCCGGGCGAAGCACGAAATACTGTTGGAAGGGGAAGACCGCACGGGGTAGTACGTAAGAGCTTCGCAATGGACGCGAGGCGAGGAATTCAGACGCCCCTCTCTTAGTAACGAATTAATTTGCTTGGGGACGTGTGTTAAGGGATGTTCAATGAGAACACGAAGAATATAGTTGGAGTTACCTAGTGTGATGTCTACAGGGAGCGTAACTCTCTGTAGAGTCAGACCGGAGGGCAATAAAGAAAAGAAGAAATATGGGTGGTAGGAAAAAGACCGAACCGGCTGGAACCCACAAGGAGGAAGTGCAGGAGCGTGCAGATAGGTAAGGGATGCAACAAAACACGTGTATGACATAATGGAAGCGAGAAAAAGAAACACAGGGATGGGATGAGAGTTGTGGGAAAACCACGGATACTGGTGTTGAGAGGGGGGGGAGCACGAGGAGAACTAGAAAGAAGGTTATGTAGCGCCAAAGTTTTCTAAAAGAGAGAAGGGAGAAATGTTGGAGTGAAGAATGGAGATCCGAGAGTAGAAGGACTAAGCGCAAAAAAAGAACGTAAGTTTATGAGAAACAAGGAAGGTGCTGTAAACGATCAAATGAGACGTCTAAGTTAGGGAAAATGAAAAATCTAAGGGGAAAAGGGAGAGGGATATATGTTATGAAGGTATTAAAAGATCCTTCAAAGATTGAAGCTGTTTCAAAGTGGGAGCAGCCAAAGACTCACCTACCGAGATTAAGAGTTTTCTTGGTTTGGCTGGGTATTATAGAAGGTTTATTCAGGATTTTTCTTGAATAGCCAAGCCTATGACGGAATTAACAAAGAAGGGTGTGAAGTACGAGTGGACTGAAAAGCAGGAAAATGCATTCCAAACGTTGAAAAAGAAGTTGTGTGAAGCTCCTATCCTTGCCTTGCCTGAAGGTACGGATGATTTAATGGTATATAGCGACGCTTCTATTACGGGTTTGGGATGTGTCCTAATGCAGAGAGACAAAGTGATTGCTTATGCGTCACGTCAGTTGAAGCCTCATGAGAAGAATTACCCTACCCATGATCTTGAGCTAGTGGCGGTTGTGTTTGCATTGAAATTATGGAGACATTACTTATATGGTACTAAATGCACACTTTTCACCGACCATAAAGAGTTTACAATATATGTTTACTCAAAAGGAGATGAATGTGAGACAAAGAAGGTGGATGGAATTACTTAAAGACTATGATTGTGAAATCAAATACCATCCGGGTAAAGCCAATGTAGTGGCGGATGCACTAAGTAGGAAAGTGCAAAGCTCTTCTTGTAAGTTGATGAGCATGCAAGTTCAGGCCAAGTCGGGTCTACTTGATCGAATTAAAGAAGCACAAGAGATGGCATTAATGAAGGATAATATTGATAAAGAGAGTATTGGGAAGAAGAAACGACTTGTGATGGAGACTAATAGCCGTGGGTTTAAAACATACAAGGGTCGTATTTGGGGGCCACTGCTTGGTGGTAACCGGGAGTTGATCCTTGAAGAGGTCCATAGAAGTAGGTATTCGATGCATCCCGGTGTCACCAAAATGTATGCAGATTTGAAGCCGATTATTGGTGGCCGGATATTAAAGGTGAAGTAGCTCATTTTGTAGCAAAGTGTTTGACATGTGCACGTGTGAAAACGGACCATAAAAAGCAGTATGGTTTGTTGCATCAATTAGACGTTCCCGAGTGGAAATGGGATCATATCACGATGGACTTTGTAACGAAGCTACCGAAAACACCGAAAGGGAATGATATGATTTGGGTGATTGTAGATAGATTGACGAAGAGTGCTCATTTTCTAGCTACCCGACAAGATGTGCCTTTAAAGAAGATGGCAAAGATGTATATAGATGAAGTTGTCTCGAAACATGGAGTTCCATTGTCTATTGTCTCGGATAGGGACACTAGATTTGTGTCTAAATTTTGGAAGGGTCTTCAACGAGAATTGGGTACTAGAGTGAACTTGAGTACCGCCTATCATCCTCAAACCGATGGGCAAAGTGAGAGAACCATCCAAACCTTAGAGGATATGTTGAGAACGTGTGTACTAGACTATGGTGGAGCATGGGATGAACACTTGAAGTTGATTGAATTTGCTTATAATAATAGTCACCATGCAAGTATTGGAATGCCACCATTTGAAATGTTATATGGAAGGAGATGTAGGACTCCAAGTTGTTGGATGGAGCCCGGTGAAAAGCAGTTAACCGGTCCCGAAATTATTGAAATCTCCGCTGAGAAAGTTAATGTAGCTAAAGAAGCTTTACGTGTGGCCAGAGAAAGGCAGAAAACTTATGCAGATAAGAAAAGGAGACCAATGGAGTTTAATGTAGGTGACTTAGTGATGCTGAAAGTGTCACCATGGAAAGGAGTAATCCGATTTGGAAAGAAGGGCAAGTTGAGTCCAAGATTTATTGGACATTTTAAAATCTTGAAACGCATTAAGGATGTAGCATATCAGTTGGAATTACCTCCAGAATTGGATGGAATTCACAACACCTTTCATGTATTCTACCTAAGGAAGTGTTTAGCCGAGGAGTCAAGTGTGATTCCAATTCAAGATGTGAGCATTGACCCAATGAAGAAAATGGTTGAAGAACCAGTGGCAATACTTGGAAGGAAGCAAAAGAAGTTACGCAGGAAAGTGATAGATCTTGTCTTGATAAAGTGGAAACATAATCATGGAGAAAGCTTGACTTGGGAAACTGAAGCAGTAATGAAGGAGAATTATCCCGAGTTGTTCCTTAATGATGAGATTCCGGGCACGGAATCCTCTTAAGGGGGAGGTAATTGTAACATCCCAAACTTTTCTTTAAGATTTGACTAACGTTGTTAAGTCAACCTCATGTGTGTCGTTAAGTCTAGTGTGAATATATGCATATACGTAGTTAATGTGTGTTATGTGTGAGGTTTGAAAACCTAAATGTTAATGTAGTATAAATGTGTGAAATACGAAGGTTTATGTCTATGAAGTGACATTTAATGAAGGGATAATGTTGTATATGGTCAATAATGTAGTTTGTGACCAATAATGAAGAATTTGGAAGTCTAGGGACTAGTCTTGACATATGGGTAAAGTCAAAAACGGGTTTAGGGTTTTGGAAGGTGTCATTAGGCTAATTTCCAGCAGCCATTACTTGTTGAAAACACACAAAGCCTATCAAAGCCTTTCTTGAATTCTAAAGCAATTAATCAAGTTTTTGGTCAAGCAATTGGGTGTTTTGGTGTTGGAATTGATCGATCATCTAGCCAAGCAGGTAATCACTGAATTATAGATTGTATTTTCAGATTTAGAAGTTGTTTAATAAGGAACCAGATCTGATTAAAAAGGAGTTTTGCAAAGAATTAGGGTTTATGTGGTGTTTTGGTCAATTAACGTTCAAAACGGTGTTAAACGAGTCCATAATCGATCTTGATAATCAAAAGATGTTTATGTGTGTCAAAAAACATGTATCTTCGAAGAACGAAGATAACCTTTATCTTCATAAGAACGAAGATAACCTTTATCTTCGTAAGAACGAAGATAACCTTTATCTTCGTAAGAACGAAGATAACCTTTATCTTCGTAAGAACGAAGATAACCTTTATCTTCGTAAGAACGAAGATAACCTTTATCTTCGTAAGAACGAAGATAACCTTTATCTTCGTAAGAACGAAGATAACCTTTATCTTCGTAAGAACGAAGATAACCTTTATCTTCGTAAGAACGAAGATAACCTTTATCTTCGTAAGAACGAAGATAACCTTTATCTTCGTAAGAACGAAGATAACCTTTATCTTCGTAAGAACGAAGATAACCTTTATCTTCGTAAGAACGAAGATAACCTTTATCTTCGTAAGAACGAAGATAACCTTTATCTTCGTAAGAACGAAGATAACCTTTATCTTCGTAAGAACGAAGATAACCTTTATCTTCATAAGAACGAAGATAACCTTTATCTTCGTAAGAACGAAGATAACCTTTATCTTCGTAAGAACGAAGATAACCTTTATCTTCGTAAGAACGAAGATAACCTTTATCTTCGTAAGAACGAAGATAACCTTTATCTTCGTAAGAACGAAGATAACCTTTATCTTCGTAAGAACGAAGATAACCTTTATCTTCGTAAGAACGAAGATAACCTTTATCTTCGTAAGAACGAAGATAACCTTTATCTTCGTAAGAACGAAGATAACCTTTATCTTCGTAAGAACGAAGATAACCTTTATCTTCGTAAGAACGAAGATAACCTTTATCTTCGTAAGAACGAAGATAACCTTTATCTTCGTAAGAACGAAGATAACCTTTATCTTCGTAAGAACGAAGATAACCTTTATCTTCGTAAGAACGAAGATAACCTTTATCTTCGTAAGAACGAAGATAACCTTTATCTTCGTAAGAACGAAGATAACCTTTATCTTCGTAAGAACGAAGATAACCTTTATCTTCGTAAGAACGAAGATAACCTTTATCTTCGTAAGAACGAAGATAACCTTTATCTTCGTAAGAACGAAGATAACCTTTATCTTCGTAAGAACGAAGATAACCTTTATCTTCGTAAGAACGAAGATAACCTTTATCTTCGTAAGAACGAAGATAACCTTTATCTTCGTAAGAACGAAGATAACCTTTATTTTCGTAAGAACGAAGATAACCTTTATCTTCGTAAGAACGAAGATAACCTTTATCTTCGTAAGAACGAAGATAACCTTTATCTTCGTAAGAACGAAGATAACCTTTATTTTCGTAAGAACGAAGATAACCTTTATCTTCGTAAGAACGAAGATAACCTTTATCTTCATAAGAACGAAGATAACCTTTATCTTCGTAAGAACGAAGATAACCTTTATCTTCGTAAGAACGAAGATAACCTTTATCTTCGTAAGAACGAAGATAACCTTTATCTTCGTAAGAACGAAGATAACCTTTATCTTCGTAAGAACGAAGATAACCTTTATCTTCGTAAGAACGAAGATAACCTTTATCTTCGTAAGAACGAAGATAACCTTTATCTTCGTAAGAACGAAGATAACCTTTATCTTCGTAAGAACGAAGATAACCTTTATCTTCGTAAGAACGAAGATAACCTTTATCTTCGTAAGAACGAAGATAATCTTCGTTAGAACTGTAGCTAAGTTCGTAAGAAGGATTTTCCAGACTAAGTTCGTGAGGTTTGTTAAGTTAGTTTGAGTCCCAAATGACTTATATTTCATATGTTAATGTACGATAGGTGTCGGGGATTACTGATAAGCATTATTAGCTATTTGTTTGCGCGCGTACACTACTACCAGGTAAGATACACTACTTGACACGCTGGGGGATCAACTAAAAGCTGGTTTCAAATCGTAAACACTTCCATTCGGTATCTTTATATTGCATGTGGGCATATGGGTTACTTGGGAGGTATTATGGGTTATGCAGTTGACCATGAGGCCTGAGATGCAGTCCCTATTGTAGTGTAATGTAGTATGTAGCTATGCAGTTGATGTAGTTTAATGAAGTATCTTGATATGCATGATATATAGAAATGAAGTTGATGTGTGATATGCATGCTTGACTTGTACGCCTAGTTCACTAGACTTGCTAGGTTACTATGTCACTTGCACGTCTAAGGATCCAAACGTAATGAAGTTAAAGTGTGTGAATGTTTAGGAATGTGTGTGAATGTTTGGGAATGCAGGGACCCAATCTATATGTGTGAAATTGAGCTCATAAAACTAATGCAGGGAAAGTGTTAAGCTTAACCCGTACTTGTCTTAGCCGGATGAGTGCGTTGATGCAGTTGTTGCTTGGGTGGCTCCTCGCAACATGGTCTTTATAACGCAGGGCGAGTAATACGAGAGGTTTGACCAACCTCCACATACGGATTACTCTTGGATTGGCTTGCCACTCCTTAACGACGTAAGATGAGTAGTCTTTTGACTGATAATCCAGTCGGGTGTGATGCAGGGCACACTTATATGCAGTAACAAAGATACGTGTGACAATGTGTGAACTAATGCAGGATAGGCACATTTAGGATAATTATCCTAATTAATATGAAGTCGAAATGTAGTATATGTGTGAACGTGTGATGTGTGTTGTGCCTAATAAAACTTGTCTAATAATGAAGATTGTTTTAATTGGACAAATGCTTTTAATTAAGGGTTATCTTACTTAGCTATTCTTATAGCTAACACTTGCTTCTTTAATGTGGTTGTTCCCTCAGGTTTAGCTTGATGGAATTAGACGAAGGATGTGTGAGCTTGGGGAGATTCATTGAAGGAGCCTTAGTTATCCATAGACGATTCTTTGCTTAGACATTTATTTACATTTCGTATTAATGTCGAATTTATGTTGTGACTTGTGAACGGTTGTTTTATGTTGGGCAACCGTTGGGTTTTCATTTGAACTATTGTTTGATATGGCATGTAACACCAAATGAATGCAGAAACCGAAATGTTTTTATCGGTTTTGACTTTTACAGTCTTTACTTCCGCAATTTAACACCGTTAGGTGAAAAAGTTTTGAAAACCCATATTTTTAAACGACGGGTGTTACAAGGCTGGTGGCTCTTGCTCCACCTTCTACCCCATCTTTTGTTATTCAGGAGGGTTCTTCTTCTGGGGTGTTGGCTGAGACACCTATTCCCTTGGTTCAGGAACAAGTTATTGAAGAACATGTTGTAGTTGATGTGTCTGATGGTGTTGGTGAAGATGTGGAGGATGTTGCTCAGGAAAATACCGTTGACAGTCGTCTGAAGAAGAGGAAGAAGTCATCAAAGGGTGTTAGCAGTTCTTGAGCAAAGAAATCGAAGGCCAAGCGTGTTGAAGTATATGAGGAGTCCACTTGTAAGTGCTCCCTAGTCTTTCTCTTCTTGTTGTCTTTGCTTGTCATTAATTATTTATTTTCCTTCCTTTGCAGCCTTCGACCCTTTTGGGGAGGCTCCCGATGCTGCATCTTGTCATCGTTCGTTACAGAGCATTGCTCCTTCTAGATGGGTCACTGATTTGATGAATATGGAGGTTCCAGAGCTTTCCTATTTCTTTAATCGTTCCATCTTTTGCAGTACCATTGTTGGCAGTGCTCTGGATTCGAGGTTGCAGGAATTTTCTGATGAGTCTGGGCCATCGAAGGAGCAGTATGAGAAGCTGATGTCAGAGAAGCATTCTCTTGAGATGAAGGTGGCTGATCTGGAAGTGGACTGTGGAGGCCTTCAGTCTGAGCTGGATACTGCGCGGGCGGTCATTGTAGAGAAGGAGAGGGAACTGGATGTACTCAGGGGCCAAATCGGAGAGAAGGACACATCACTGAAGGAGGCACGAGATGCTCTTGCAGAACAATCTGGGAAGTATAGGAGATTGATTGTTAAGGTTATCCCCCATGTATGCAAGTCATTCCTCCACGGTCCAGAAGTTGGTGCATTGTTGTCGAAGGTGTGCAATGAGAACAGAGTTGATGCAGAAGCAGGGTTAATGCGTGCTTTGGCTGGTAAAGGTTTCGTAAATTTGGAAGGTCGTGGTATTCCCGAGGACACAGCCGGGCGTCTGGACTCTGCATTGGATGAATTGGCGAATATTGATTCTGCATACCTTCGCAAGTTAGCATCTGACATGAGGCCTCTCCATCTGATCTTCTGCAGGTTGCCCCTTGATCCCGTTGACATTTGATAATTTCTGAACTTCTGATGACTTCTTGTAATTTTTTGGTTGCCTGTGTGCCTTTGAACAATTTGACAATATGCTTGGTTGATTTTCCTTTATGTTGGGGAAGATCTTTCAGTTATTACTTTTAATATCTAAAAGTATTACTTTTAACCATACCCTTGACTTTTTCGTTATGACGAGTCCGTCTTTGAGTGGTTTTGTATTTAGCCGTTCCCTTTTATTTTGGGGAGGCTCTTTTTGTTGCTTCATGAATGTTTTAATGGGCGTCCCCTTGAACATTTACATGAAGTCTTTTTTTTTTCTTTTTACGCACGTTTAAAGTTTATTGATCGATCTTAGGAATATTCTGAAAGCTTTATTTATCTAAAATAATTGGCAGGAGGACATTACATAGTAAAGTTCCTAGCTGCTAGCTTTCTTTATGGGACTTATCCGGTAGCTAATCGGACTTATCCCGTTGCCTTTTCAGGTGGTTCACTTTTTGACGCAGGTCTTTCTGATCCTCCGTCTTTTTCCCGAAGCTCCTTGGTACATTGTTTTTCCTGGCCCCTCGGTTCCTTTTCCGTGTTCTTCTCTTGAACTTTGCTGTTGCTGGGGCCTTTGTTTTTCTTTCTGGTGGCGTGGAATCCTTCCTCCTTCGCTCATTTGATGAGCTTCGGTTTCTCTCATCATGCTTTCTTAGTTCGGTGGCTGAGTTAGATAATATTGTTGCTATCCCCGACTCACTTTGGAATTTTATTTGTGAGTGGATTGTGGATGCTATTATCCCGAACTTCCTCATTGCTTCTCTTCCAAGAATTGCATTGGTGTCAGAGTTTGCCGGTATGACCATGAAGGTTATTCTTTCTGTTTTACATTTTGGATGCTTCCCGATTGTTACTTCTGTCCTTAGCTCTCCGATTGGCCATGTTCGTTCTCCTGTAAATCCTGTTAGTGGTTTATCCGCTCTTCTTAGCTTTTCTCTGACACTTCTTGGTAACCGAGAGAAACAATTCTCATAGAGAATGTCACATTCACTTCCTCCATCTATCTGGACTTCTTTCATCTTAGCGCCTGCAATGGTAGCTTCGATGACGATTGGTCCGTTGGATGGCACTATCTGCCTCAGTGGTGCGAACTGGTAGTGTTGTTCCTGTGGGTGCTCTTTGTGCACTTCGGAGCGTATCATAAGGATCTGTGCTGGTGCTGTTTTTTCTGTCTTCTCAGCTTCATTATTTTATCCTTGTTGCTTGGCGGATACCTTTAACCAGGTGATCTAACTTTCCCGATTCCACAACTTCTTCTATGGCTTTCCTTAGATTTCTGCAACTGTTTGTGTCATGTCCATGGTCTATGTGATATTCACAGTATTTATCCATGTTCTTCTTCTTTGTTATGAGTTTATTTGGGATCGGGAAAGTCGAAGCAACTCGCTCCGTAGCCATAATTTGCTTTGGTGTTTTTGTGAGGCTGGACAGGATATCGATCCCATTTTCTCTGTCTCTTCCGGCCCATTGGTTGTCATCTCTTGCGTACCGGGGGAATCTCCCATTCCCTCCATACTCCTTTCTTTTCCTTCCTGAGGTATAGTCGACATTTGTCGTTTCTCTTGCATCCAACCAAATATGGGCCTAATCAGTTAGGCCATCATATGTTTCAGGAAAATCGGTGCTTAGGTGCTCAATGAGGTCTATTGTGCGAAGTCCAAGGATGAGCCCTGAGATTCTTTGGCTTTCTGGTAGTCCCCGCACTTGCTGGGTTTCGTTAGTGTACCTAACGATGAAGTCCCTTGTCCTTTCTCCTTCTTTTTGTTTGATATTGTGCACGGAGATGAGTCTTTCTGTGCTTTTTCTGCATTATGTTGAATTGGGACCTGAATTTATTTTTGAGCACCTCAAAGTTATCAATGCTATTCTTGGGTAGGAGAATGCGTGGCATGTGGTTGGCATATCCCATCTTTGAATCAGAGCTGCTCCGACAAACTTCTTTAAAAAGTCATCCGGGTCACTTTTTCCATCGTAATACCCCAAATGCTGAGGGTATTTCATTTTCACAGGTAATGGGTGGCTTTGTATGGTCATGGAAAATGGACTGTCCATGTTTACCAGGTGGGACAGGTCAACTGGTTCAGGATCCTCCCACTCGTATGAGTCGTAATCTGGGCGAACTGCGTTCCTTCGGGGGCGTGTGGCCCCTTGTTGGTGTCTTCTTGGTGCACCCTAGTTCTGCTGAGTTAGTAGGTTATTCTCCGGACCTCCATCAAAGCCGGTAGACGCCCTTCTCGTGCTCTTCGGAGGGCTGTTCCTTCAGTGTTAATTGGTGCATTCCTTTCCCCTCCTATCCGTATCTCGGTCGTTCTTGTCGCGGGGGTTGTGACTGCCTGAGTACGCCTTCCTTGCGTGACTGGATTCTTTCATTTGACCTCCCAGAGGGGTCTCCATCTCGATGTATTCATCAACTGAATCCGAGTCATAGTCGTTTTCCAGATTTCTGGTGACATTGTAGATCTGACCCGTTTCCCTTAAATGGTGCATGATTGTATTTAACACGTCATAATTAGCTTGTACATATGCGTCATTTATTTCGTGTTCTGCTGATGTCGACGCCCTATTAGTGTCTCCAGGGGCATGTGATGTTCCTTGGTTGAGGGGAGTGGTGCCTGACATGTTCTGTCCCTAGCCCCGACCTTGGAGTGGTGTGAGTACGAAGCTGTTTCGGCCCTTGGGTGGCGTGAGTACGGGTCTGTTTTGACCTTGACCTGGCGAGATTATTGTGGGTCTATCTACATTCTGACTCTGCGGGGTCGTCGTGGGCCTGTCTAGACCTTGACCTTGGGGTGTCATCGTGGATCTGTCCGGACCTTGGCCCTGTGGTGCGGATCTATCCAGACCTTGACCCTGCGATGTGATCGCGGATCTGTCTAGACCTTGACCCTGCTGTGCAGATCTATCTAATCCTTGACCCTGTGGTGCGGATCTATCTAATCTTTGACCCTGCGATGTGATCACGGATCTGTCTGGACCTCTTTGCATATTTGATGCTTCACCTGCAGCCTCACTGTAATCGCCTGTTGTAATAATGGGTGGGTTGAAATTTGACACAGGCGTGTCAAAAGAAAATTGTTCCTGAAAGTTCGGTCCTCCGGGGGGTGTCCGAGATCCCCCCCGTATTGGGTGTTCTTGGTGAGTAATTAATATCTCTATCGGCCATGATAGCTGATTATTCTGATCGTGGGTGGGTTTGAAGAGATTGTATGTTGTTATTATATATATATATTTTTTTTTTGAGAAATTTGTCCCACGGATGGCGCCAATTTGTTTGATTAAATAATCGCACTATGGCACAACCGAAGGGGTGTGTGGGTTTCGAAGGTGATTTGTAGGCGATTCCCTACTGGTAATAGGGCTGCGGCCGCTTTACGCCTAAATATTATTGTGGTTCTTCACCGAGCGTGTGAATCGGTGTCTTGGGTCGTGCCGTGTGACATCTCCTCTTTATATAGAGGGTATAAAACTTGGAGAGGAGGGTAAGAGAATTAGGGTAAATCTCTTCCTCTTTTAAGGATATCTTCTATTATTTTAAGAAGATTTATGATAATCCGTGTCCGAGGCATCCGGTCTTACGTATTTGGATAATCATATAAAGGATCTATGTATATCTGATCTTTTAATATGTTCCTTCGGAGCTGGGTGTTACTATCCAGGAGCTCCAGAATGATTATATTAAACGGAGGTTGTGCTCCGTTCTGGGTATATAGATAAGTAATTTTTACCTTTACGAAGGTGTCTTCGTATCTGCTCCGGGTACGGAGATAGGGCTCCGTATGGGATATATCATCAAAAGTTCTCACAGAGTGTTGGGTCGACGCTTCAGAGGATCCAATACATGGCAAAGACCAAACCGACGATTCTTATTGGGGGAAAATCATAGAAAACTACAATGCAGATTCCCCAACAACCAAAGAAGAACCAATCAGATTACTAGCAAATGGAGAAAGAACAGAGCAAATGTTGCAAAGTTCAATGCAATTTAGGAAGGTTATGATTCGGAACGGTGAAGTGGGGAGAACGATGCCCAAGTCATGGAAGAAGCGCGTTCAGAGTACTTTTCTCAAACCAACACTCAGTTTAACATGTACGAGTGTTGGTTGCTTGTTGATGTGTAAATATCGAGTTTAAAGATTTATAAACTAGAAATACCTAATTATCGACTACTACACACTTATGGGCAGTGGACCCAACCGTATATAGTATAGAATAAAGGTAAGACCAGGTCGATCCACGGAGACTATATTATAAGAATAAAGCGAGTTTAATGCAGTTTAAAGGTTTTAGGTTTAAGGACCCTCGTCACTTTCTTTTCAGATTAACTAACACCTAAATTAACAGTAAAAACAATCCGGTAATACCGGGGCAAGAATCGTCCTAAATTGATAGTGAAAAGAGTTTTGTAAACAAGAATATTAAAAAGCACACCCACTTGGATAGCTCGCATGTAAAATTATCACAATGTCACTTTTTATGTTGAACTACTTAATTTGTAATTAAGATGAACTCTCGTTACACTCAAATCTTTAATTGTAAAAAGTATAGTTATCGCTCCCGCGAATAATTTCTCTCGAACTACCTCTTAGTCGTCTACTTAGATCTCTCTATCATAAACGACTAACACATTCATCCAAATTCGATTGTTTTAATCTCTATCACTAGTTTCTCTCGAACTCCAATGACTTTGAATTAATTATAGACCGATTAATTCTTTCATAAACTAATTAGCAATCCTATAGATTTCTCTCGAACTTCTATAATTAATTACCAACTAATTTATATAAGAAATCAAAACAATATATAAACTTAGACAAACATGGATCTTCGACTAAACGTAAAAACCGCGTTCAACAATTATAAGTAACAAAGTAACAACTTTATGACATGTTCACATCATCCAAGTGGGTGTTGACGATGTACCCCTCCGAATAGCTATACGAAGGACATGTAGCACGAAGCACTCTTACGAAGGACATGAGCCCGGAGATACTTAACCCGGTCGAATAGTTAAAGGATTAACACAAATCCTTTCCAAAGATATTTGTTAAAGATATATACTCTTGCCTAGTCCGATCCACAATCAAGGTTTACCTCCTAAGGAAACTAAATCGGATAAACATGGCAACACGAGTTTGACTCAAAGAAGGAAAGGGAAAACCCTAACCTTCTCCTCCAAGAAACCTCCTCCTATAAAAGGAGGAGGATTTCTCCACAAACGGGATACATACATACGATCACGGATCGATCAAAACCCTAACTAAAGTCGAACAAGCTTCGACAATCACATCAACAACCTTAGATTGGCGTAAAGGAGCACCGCTCCTACCTTCGGGGAATCGCCAACAATACCTAGAACCCTTTTAGGTTCACCCATAATTACCCCCTAGCTAAAGAGCCTTTCCACGCGGTTTGGTGCACAATCATTTGGCGCCATCTGTGGGATACATAAAAGAAACCCACCATTAAACCACCACACCGGTTCACTGAAATCATGTCGAACGCAGGCCCAGAAACCCCACTCAACGCAGCCGCCTCCCAAGCGGCCGGAGTCTCGTCTCCATCATTCAGCACACCAGCGAATGGGACTCAAAGCCAACCCGAGTTTGCGGCAGCCTCCCAATCGCCATTCAGTTTGAACCACACTTATCGCCCAGATCCTTCCATACTTTATCAAAGGCGAAATAATAGGACATAATCCTCAAGACAAGCAGAACAAATCACCGAAGAGCACCTCCTGGGGAACAGAGATCTGCTTGAGGAGGCCCTAAGGTTTATCAACAGACAACGAGCGGCGGGAAGAGCACTAAACTTTGAAGATGAAATCGATGAAGAATGGGAGGTGGAGAACCAAGAGGGAAGACCAACGGGGAACAATGTTCGCAATGTCCAAATCCCAGAAGCCACTCCCCGACCACGACGAAGGGTCCTGGAACTCGCAGATGATGCAGGTTTCAACTTCCCTGATCTAACAAGAACCCCCAGGTCTCGGACGGGAACTAACAACGTTCCCAGAGCCCCCATCGTTACGGATTCTACAATAACCACCCCTCAAGGAATTCCCCACCCATACGATTATTATTCGTACTGGGAATGCCACCTCTGATGCCTCCAAGGTACGGTCCAAGACCTCCGAGATACCCAAGGCAAAGAAAAAAAAAAAAAAAAAAAAAAAAAAAAAAAAAAAAAAAAAAAAAAAAAAAAAAAAAAAAAAAAAAAAAAAAAAAAAAAAAAAAAAAAAAAAAAAAAAAAAAAAAAAAAAAAAAAAAAAAAAAAAAAAAAAAAAAAAAAAAAAAAAAAAAAAAAAAAAAAAAAAAAAAAAAAAAAAAAAAAAAAAAAAAAAAAAAAAAAAAAAAAAAAAAAAAAAAAAAAAAAAAAAAAAAAAAAAAAAAAAAAAAAAAAAAAAAAAAAAAAAAAAAAAAAAAAAAAAAAAAAAAAAAAAAAAAAAAAAAAAAAAAAAAAAAAAAAAAAAAAAAAAAAAAAAAAAAAAAAAAAAAAAAAAAAAAAAAAAAAAAAAAAAAAAAAAAAAAAAAAAAAAAAAAAAAAAAAAAAAAAAAAAAAAAAAAAAAAAAAAAAAAAAAAAAAAAAAAAAAAAAAAAAAAAAAAAAAAAAAAAAAAAAAAAAAAAAAAAAAAAAAAAAAAAAAAAAAAAAAAAAAAAAAAAAAAAAAAAAAAAAAAAAAAAAAAAAAAAAAAAAAAAAAAAAAAAAAAAAAAAAAAAAAAAAAAAAAAAAAAAAAAAAAAAAAAAAAAAAAAAAAAAAAAAAAAAAAAAAAAAAAAAAAAAAAAAAAAAAAAAAAAAAAAAAAAAAAAAAAAAAAAAAAAAAAAAAAAAAAAAAAAAAAAAAAAAAAAAAAAAAAAAAAAAAAAAAAAAAAAAAAAAAAAAAAAAAAAAAAAAAAAAAAAAAAAAAAAAAAAAAAAAAAAAAAAAAAAAAAAAAAAAAAAAAAAAAAAAAAAAAAAAAAAAAAAAAAAAAAAAAAAAAAAAAAAAAAAAAAAAAAAAAAAAAAAAAAAAAAAAAAAAAAAAAAAAAAAAAAAAAAAAAAAAAAAAAAAAAAAAAAAAAAAAAAAAAAAAAAAAAAAAAAAAAAAAAAAAAAAAAAAAAAAAAAAAAAAAAAAAAAAAAAAAAAAAAAAAAAAAAAAAAAAAAAAAAAAAAAAAAAAAAAAAAAAAAAAAAAAAAAAAAAAAAAAAAAAAAAAAAAAAAAAAAAAAAAAAAAAAAAAAAAAAAAAAAAAAAAAAAAAAAAAAAAAAAAAAAAAAAAAAAAAAAAAAAAAAAAAAAAAAAAAAAAAAAAAAAAAAAAAAAAAAAAAAAAAAAAAAAAAAAAAAAAAAAAAAAAAAAAAAAAAAAAAAAAAAAAAAAAAAAAAAAAAAAAAAAAAAAAAAAAAAAAAAAAAAAAAAAAAAAAAAAAAAAAAAAAAAAAAAAAAAAAAAAAAAAAAAAAAAAAAAAAAAAAAAAAAAAAAAAAAAAAAAAAAAAAAAAAAAAAAAAAAAAAAAAAAAAAAAAAAAAAAAAAAAAAAAAAAAAAAAAAAAAAAAAAAAAAAAAAAAAAAAAAAAAAAAAAAAAAAAAAAAAAAAAAAAAAAAAAAAAAAAAAAAAAAAAAAAAAAAAAAAAAAAAAAAAAAAAAAAAAAAAAAAAAAAAAAAAAAAAAAAAAAAAAAAAAAAAAAAAAAAAAAAAAAAAAAAAAAAAAAAAAAAAAAAAAAAAAAAAAAAAAAAAAAAAAAAAAAAAAAAAAAAAAAAAAAAAAAAAAAAAAAAAAAAAAAAAAAAAAAAAAAAAAAAAAAAAAAAAAAAAAAAAAAAAAAAAAAAAAAAAAAAAAAAAAAAAAAAAAAAAAAAAAAAAAAAAAAAAAAAAAAAAAAAAAAAAAAAAAAAAAAAAAAAAAAAAAAAAAAAAAAAAAAAAAAAAAAAAAAAAAAAAAAAAAAAAAAAAAAAAAAAAAAAAAAAAAAAAAAAAAAAAAAAAAAAAAAAAAAAAAAAAAAAAAAAAAAAAAAAAAAAAAAAAAAAAAAAAAAAAAAAAAAAAAAAAAAAAAAAAAAAAAAAAAAAAAAAAAAAAAAAAAAAAAAAAAAAAAAAAAAAAAAAAAAAAAAAAAAAAAAAAAAAAAAAAAAAAAAAAAAAAAAAAAAAAAAAAAAAAAAAAAAAAAAAAAAAAAAAAAAAAAAAAAAAAAAAAAAAAAAAAAAAAAAAAAAAAAAAAAAAAAAAAAAAAAAAAAAAAAAAAAAAAAAAAAAAAAAAAAAAAAAAAAAAAAAAAAAAAAAAAAAAAAAAAAAAAAAAAAAAAAAAAAAAAAAAAAAAAAAAAAAAAAAAAAAAAAAAAAAAAAAAAAAAAAAAAAAAAAAAAAAAAAAAAAAAAAAAAAAAAAAAAAAAAAAAAAAAAAAAAAAAAAAAAAAAAAAAAAAAAAAAAAAAAAAAAAAAAAAAAAAAAAAAAAAAAAAAAAAAAAAAAAAAAAAAAAAAAAAAAAAAAAAAAAAAAAAAAAAAAAAAAAAAAAAAAAAAAAAAAAAAAAAAAAAAAAAAAAAAAAAAAAAAAAAAAAAAAAAAAAAAAAAAAAAAAAAAAAAAAAAAAAAAAAAAAAAAAAAAAAAAAAAAAAAAAAAAAAAAAAAAAAAAAAAAAAAAAAAAAAAAAAAAAAAAAAAAAAAAAAAAAAAAAAAAAAAAAAAAAAAAAAAAAAAAAAAAAAAAAAAAAAAAAAAAAAAAAAAAAAAAAAAAAAAAAAAAAAAAAAAAAAAAAAAAAAAAAAAAAAAAAAAAAAAAAAAAAAAAAAAAAAAAAAAAAAAAAAAAAAAAAAAAAAAAAAAAAAAAAAAAAAAAAAAAAAAAAAAAAAAAAAAAAAAAAAAAAAAAAAAAAAAAAAAGTTAGTTAGTAAGGGAAAAAAAAAAAAAAAAAAAAAAAAAAAAAAAAAAAAAAAAAAAAAAAAAAAAAAAAAAAAAAAAAAAAAAATTATCGTGAAGAATAAAAAAAAAAAAAAAAAAAAAAAAAAAAAAAAAAAAAAAAAAAAAAAAAAAAAAAAAAGCTAAACAAAAAAAAAGAAAAAGAAAAGACCTTCGTAAAGGTCACACATTCCAATGTAACAAAATACAAAATGGCCAATGTTTGATCAAATAATCGCACTATGGCTCAACCGGAGGTGTGAGTAAAGGGACTAGGGTGTTGATGGTGGTTTGAAGGCGATTCCCTACTGGTAATAGGGCTGCGGCCGCTTTACGCCTTATTTGTATTATATGTCGTCACCGGACCTTGGAGGCCTACATGGTATTGTGTATAGGTGATGTATTTAAAGAGGATTGAGGATGCCCCCATGCCGTATGGTATTTCCTCTTTATATAGAGGGTAGAAACTTGGAGAGGAGGGTAAGAGAATTAGGGTAAATCTCTTCCTCTTTTGGTGATCTCTTCTATCCTTTTAGAGAGATTCATATTGATCTCTTTGACGAGCCGCGTCCGAAGTATTTGGACTTAAGTGTATTATTTTAATTGGATAAGCATGGAAAGGATCTATATCCGATCTTATATATTTCCTCGGAGCTGGGTTTTGTTACCTCGGGAGCTCCGGAATGATTATGTCTAAACGGAGGTTGAGCTCCGTTCTGGGTATATAGATAGATAATTCTTACCTTTACGAAGATGTCTTCGTATCTGCTTCGGGTACGAAGGTAAAGCTCCGTATAGGGTATATCATCAAGCCCCCCAGTCGAACTGGAGAGGCTGTCTTCAGGGTGTCCGGTTAGACTTCAAAAAAAATGTGATACGTCGCTCCGCTGCTCTGTGTCGCAACTTGCCCATCTTATCATCTAAACGGCATTAAAGTCGTTTAAAACAGAGTCATATTTAGTGGCAACTTGTTGGTGCGGAACCCGGGGTAACTTTTCACTTGGTAGGTACCCGTGATTATTACCCCATATAAATACCAACTTATTGTCGAAAAAGGGCTTTTTGCCACTCTTTTCTTTTCTTTGAAAAAATTTCTCCCGCAGCGTCTTCGTCGATCTTCACCAGGTAAACTCGTCGATCTTCTTCTTCTTTTATTCCATATATTGTAATGATGACGAAGAGGGGAATAAAGAGCATTACCAGTGTATTAGGTCGTTCTGCTTATCAGGACTTTGTGTCTGCCTATTTTGCCCGAAACCCTAACTTAGTTCGATTTCCGGAAAGAGGGCAATCTATTTGTGATTCGCCCGCTGGTTTTGTTGGTCTGTATGTGAAAGCGTTCTCTCTTGGCAACCTTAGGGTTCCCTTTTCTTCCTTCTTTTTGGCTGTTTTGGATTACTATCAATGTCATATCTCCAATGTTCATCCTACTGGCATAGCAAAGATCATAGCTGATGTGCTAAATCGAGTTTATAATTTAAAACTAGAAATACCTTGAAACTCACTACTACGCACTATCGGGCAGTGGACCCGATCGTATGCAGTATAGTTAAAAAGTAAGTCCAGGTTCGTTCACGGGGAATGGTTTGAATCAATTGTTTAACAAAGTAGTTTGGAAAAAGGGTGGAACGCTTTGAATCTCTCTTCGACAATTAAATTAAAACTAGAAATACCTTGAAACTCACTACTACGCACTATCGGGCAGTGGACCCGATCGTATGCAGTATAGTTAAAAAGTAAGTCCAGGTTCGTTCACGGGGAATGGTTTGAATCAATTGTTTAACAAAGTAGTTTGGAAAAAGGGTGGAACGCTTTGAATCTCTCTTCGACAATTAAATTAAAATAACTTAAAAGACAAACGCGTAAAGGTAAAGGTAAAACTGCAAACAATAATTGTAAAGATCATCCACCTTGACTTCGCTAGACTTCAAACGTGATTGCATTCAATTAAGACCAAATTCATTTAGAGTTGACAAGATAATCGTGAAAGGATAAAATGCTCGCGTGGTACCACCAACCGTTTCTCAACACGTTGACAATATTATTCCTTTTATTAAAATGACATTCACTATCATACCATGAACTAGTGATAATTGCTCATAGACAAGCAACCGTTTGAAAATCACATATGTATTCGACTAGTACCACTAACGAAGAACACACATGCCACCAATATCATAATAATAAATTTAAAGGAATTAAATCATCAAGATCTCGACACAACGATAATTGAAATCAACTCTTTGAATTAAAACATCTAGCAATCACATCATTCGTCTAGTTACATCAAGGTGGATGATTGAAGATATACACTGGTCAAAAATGCTCATTTGACAAGGCTTACTGCGGCGCAGTGGGCGTGTAATGCCCCCACTGCGTCGCAGTGCATATACACTGGTCCAAAATGCTCATTTGACAAGGCTGACTGCGGCGCAGTGGGCGTGTAATGCCCCCACTGCGTCGCAGTGCATATACACTGGTCCAAAATGCTCATTTGACAAGGCTGACTGCGGCGCAGTGGTCCAGTTCACCCCACTGCGTCGCAGTCAAATCTTTCTGGTCTCGATGCCCAATTGCCATATAGATGACTGCGGCGCAGTGGGCCTTGATCACCCCCACTGCGTCGCAGTGCATATACACTGGTCCAAAGATGCTCATTTGACAAGGCTGACTGCGGCGCAGTGGGCGTGTAATGCCCCCACTGCGTCGCAGTGCATATACACTGGTCAAAAATGCTCATTTGACAAGGCTGACTGCGGCGCAGTGGGCATGTAATGCCCCCACTGCGTCGCAGTGCAAATGTACTGGCCGAACACTCCCCTTTTCCACTAGCCGACTGCGGCGCAGTGGTCCAGTTCACCACCACTGCGTCGCAGTCAAATCTTTCTGGTCTCGATGCCCAATTGCCATATAGATGACTGCGGCGCAGTGGGCCTTGATCACCCCCACTGCGTCGCAGTACAATAATTCTGGTCCAAAAACCACACATCAGCGTATGAAGACTTGCATATTTTCAATCTCTTTTCACGTATCGAATTCTCCAATCAACATCATGGCCTCAAAATTACTCGAAATTGCACCACATGGAAACGTCACCTGTTTAGAACCTGAAACCACTAACAAACCCATAAACGCGCCAAATGCCCGCAAAATCGACTAAAAACATTTAATAAAAAGGCCAATAACGATGTGGGCGATGGGTATAAATTGGTCACATCAAATCCCCCCACACTTGAGCATTGCTTGTCCTCAAGCAAATCCAACATTTAAAGAAAAAGTAATCCTTGGCAAAGAAGCTAAATAAACAATTACGAGTATCAAAAAGAAGCAACACCAAGTTTTCTTTTTTTTTTTTTTTTTTTTTTTTTTTTTTTTTTTTTTTTTTTTTTTTTTTTTTTTTTTTTTTTTTTTTTTTTTTTTTTTTTTTTTTTTTTTTTTTTTTTTTTTTTTTTTTTTTTTTTTTTTTTTTTTTTTTTTTTTTTTTTTTTTTTTTTTTTTTTTTTTTTTTTTTTTTTTTTTTTTTTTTTTTTTTTTTTTTTTTTTTTTTTTTTTTTTTTTTTTTTTTTTTTTTTTTTTTTTTTTTTTTTTTTTTTTTTTTTTTTTTTTTTTTTTTTTTTTTTTTTTTTTTTTTTTTTTTTTTTTTTTTTTTTTTTTTTTTTTTTTTTTTTTTTTTTTTTTTTTTTTTTTTTTTTTTTTTTTTTTTTTTTTTTTTTTTTTTTTTTTTTTTTTTTTTTTTTTTTTTTTTTTTTTTTTTTTTTTTTTTTTTTTTTTTTTTTTTTTTTTTTTTTTTTTTTTTTTTTTTTTTTTTTTTTTTTTTTTTTTTTTTTTTTTTTTTTTTTTTTTTTTTTTTTTTTTTTTTTTTTTTTTTTTTTTTTTTTTTTTTTTTTTTTTTTTTTTTTTTTTTTTTTTTTTTTTTTTTTTTTTTTTTTTTTTTTTTTTTTTTTTTTTTTTTTTTTTTTTTTTTTTTTTTTTTTTTTTTTTTTTTTTTTTTTTTTTTTTTTTTTTTTTTTTTTTTTTTTTTTTTTTTTTTTTTTTTTTTTTTTTTTTTTTTTTTTTTTTTTTTTTTTTTTTTTTTTTTTTTTTTTTTTTTTTTTTTTTTTTTTTTTTTTTTTTTTTTTTTTTTTTTTTTTTTTTTTTTTTTTTTTTTTTTTTTTTTTTTTTTTTTTTTTTTTTTTTTTTTTTTTTTTTTTTTTTTTTTTTTTTTTTTTTTTTTTTTTTTTTTTTTTTTTTTTTTTTTTTTTTTTTTTTTTTTTTTTTTTTTTTTTTTTTTTTTTTTTTTTTTTTTTTTTTTTTTTTTTTTTTTTTTTTTTTTTTTTTTTTTTTTTTTTTTTTTTTTTTTTTTTTTTTTTTTTTTTTTTTTTTTTTTTTTTTTTTTTTTTTTTTTTTTTTTTTTTTTTTTTTTTTTTTTTTTTTTTTTTTTTTTTTTTTTTTTTTTTTTTTTTTTTTTTTTTTTTTTTTTTTTTTTTTTTTTTTAATTGAAATCACTCTTTCACTTTTCTCTTTTTTCTATTATTGAACCACTTTTACTCTACTAGTAGGCACCCTCTTACAATGATGATCATGTCTAAACACTTACTTCCTTTTTAACAATCCAACACATTCCCATAGACCAACGATATTCCACCGACACCCCATTGAAGCTTTCCCACACCGTCCAAACAAACCAATGACAATCAATGGCCCCCCAGATTAGACTATCGGTATAGTAAGGTAAAATTAGGTAAAGTTTACATCAATGAGTGGATATATACAATGGTAAAGGCTAAGTTAAAATGGTGTATAAGAAAGGTTTACAAAGAAAGGAAGGATGTATATGTAAGTGAGTATAAGTATAGTAAGGGTATGAATATACAAAAGCAATTTACCACAAGGACAAGCTCAACAGAAGTTTCAAATCATATCATCTTCTATCATCCTACCAAATCGAAACAACCAATTCTCAAACATGCACATCATAGTTCAGAGTTCAAGATAGAACCCTTATTCTTGGATAAAACCCAAAAACCTACGAGAGGGACACATCCACAAGAACGGTTAAAATCTCAATGGCAAAACAACAAAAGAGATAAACCCGGTAGCTTAAACCTATTTGCCACCCCCCCACACTTGAGCATTGCTTGTCCTCAAGCAAATCCAACATTTAAAGAAAAAGTAATCCTTGGCAAAGAAGCTAAATAAACAATTACGAGTATCAAAAAGAAGCAACACCAAGTATGTCAATGACAAAGAAGTTGGGTGAAGCAGTTTTAATCTTAAATGAAAACCCGAAATGTTTGACAATATCTGAACAATCCACAAGCCTCAATAACACGACTATGCACAAGTGAAACAAACGAACCTATCAATATCATTGAACTCCAACGAACTTACTTTTGGGGTTGAATATATCAAGAATCACTCATAGCGCAGTCGTGATGCATATCTTACCATAGGCTTGAACAAGGATCATAGCTCCACCGACATGGCGTAAGCACCAAGTACATCATCAAAATATGGCACATAAGTTGGTTGTCTAGTTAGGCTAAGGTATATGTAATGGAAATTTACAATGAGAAAGGGAGTGTAGGTTAGAAATGAAAGGAAACAATCAAAAGTAAAAGGTTGTGTATGAAATATGAACAAAATAGTCTAATCAAAACCCGTACCATTGATTGCCAACACACCATGAACCCATAAATTGCTCATCCGTCAAGACACCTCAAAATTTCCAAGCAAACTCGACACCATTGTGGTGTATCAACTTCAAACAACTTAAAATCAACCAAGCCCTTCATTCTTAATGATTAATCACAACTCTAGACATATAAAAATGAGAAGTACCCACTAGTAGCCCAAGTTCTTTTTTTTTTCTTTTTTTTTTTTTTTTTTTTTTTTTTTTTTTTTTTTTTTTTTTTTTTTTTTTTTTTTTTTTTTTTTTTTTTTTTTTTTTTTTTTTTTTTTTTTTTTTTTTTTTTTTTAATTGAAATCACTCTTTCACTTTTCTCTTTTTTCTATTATTGAACCACTTTTACTCTACTAGTAGGCACCCTCTTACAATGATGATCATGTCTAAACACTTACTTCCTTTTTAACAATCCAACACATTCCCATAGACCAACGATATTCCACCGACACCCCATTGAAGCTTTCCCACACCGTCCAAACAAACCAATGACAATCAATGGCCCCCCAGATTAGACTATCGGTATAGTAAGGTAAAATTAGGTAAAGTTTACATCAATGAGTGGATATATACAATGGTAAAGGCTAAGTTAAAATGGTGTATAAGAAAGGTTTACAAAGAAAGGAAGGATGTATATGTAAGTGAGTATAAGTATAGTAAGGGTATGAATATACAAAAGGAAAAGTGAAAATAAAGAAAGAAAGAAAAGTATGGGTCAAACCTATATGCCAATTCGTCATCCGATGTACTTTTATCACAAAAGTGATCTCACTGCGGTCTCGTCACGATCACAAGGCCAAGTTCTAGCTCAACACATCACCGGCACACTCAAATCAAAGAGAAGAACCCGGTAATGGAATAAATTAACCTCAAATTCGCACATCTTAGTGCAGAGTTCGAAATGGAACCCTTACTCCCGAATAAATCCAAGAGCCTAAGAGAGGGACAAATTACAAGGCAATCAAACCAAAACCGCAAACACCAAGCACATCTATATATGAACAATGAATCTCACAACTTTAGGTGTTTGGGAAATTTAGAGTATGCAAGTAATGTTATCAATCCACAAGGATTAGCCCAATAACCGTTCAGAACACATTTCGCCGATTAAACTTTTACCAAGGAAAAATTTGTAGTAAAATTGCTCATTAAATTATTATGAATTAAGTGACAAAAGCAATTTACCACAAGGACAAGCTCAACAGAAGTTTCAAATCATATCATCTTCTATCATCCTACCAAATCGAAACAACCAATTCTCAAACATGCACATCATAGTTCAGAGTTCAAGATAGAACCCTTATTCTTGGATAAAACCCAAAAACCTACGAGAGGGACACATCCACAAGAACGGTTAAAATCTCAATGGCAAAACAACAAAAGAGATAAACCCGGTAGCTAAACCCTTATTCTTGGATAAAACCCAAAAACCTACGAGAGGGACACATCCACAAGAACGGTTAAAATCTCAATGGCAAAACAACAAAAGAGATAAACCCGGTAGCTTAAACCTATTTGCCACCCCCCCACACTTAAGATGGACAATGCCCTCAATGTCCATATTCGGTCAAACAAAGGTAAATAGGGGTAAGCAACATAGAAAAATCAGAGCACATACCGGAATAAGGACTGTGTGTGAACAATGTCAATAAAGATGCCAATCAAAAATATAGCGCTGAACTTACTGCCAGCATATGCACATGACATCACGGTGAGCTACTAACACGATCACACAATCAAACAAATCCAACTGGTCCTCCCCCCACACTTGGGTTCCACTAGGTATTCCATCAAACGGATAGACCTGTCCAACCTCAAATAGCAAGCACAACCAAATATCCATACAAAAATTAAACTAATCTACAGTCTCATGCAGAAAATTAAAGAAACAAAAGAAAAGAAAAGAGTACAAATGTTTCATCACCCCGTAGGGTGGATACCAAACAAAAATAAATAACAGTCATCCAAATCATAACCAAGCACATACGATGCCATCCCATGGTCACTGAAACTGGCCATGATAGCCATAGGGGAGACCGGATGTATCAAAAAGATCGGTTACCCAAGTTCGCTCCCCCTCTTGACCGGAACTAGAGGCGCCAACATCTCCTCCAGAAGGTCCACCACCAAAGCCTGACCCAGATCCTGCAACAAAACCAGGTTGAAAAGAAGATGACCCACCAACGAATCCCCCAGAACCACCAGCATCTCCACCAGACGGTCCACTGGTCCATGGTCTCCAATCTGCACTAGTACCTGCATCAATAGAAGACCGACCTCCAAAAGAACCAAACTGCACAGGACCACGAGGAGATCCACCTAGATCATGTGGGAAGAAAGAGCCTCCTCCCTGACGATATGTCGGGACATGAATAGGTGGTGGTGAAAAATCAGGAATAGGCGTATCAGGAACGAACGGCTGGCCATGGTACTGAGCATCCCACATCGGCTGATAATAATCAAGGGTATAGTTGGTGCGGGCCTGCTGCGATCCCATCCAGGTCATATCCTGATCCATACGCCGCTGATAATCATCAAAAGCCTGGCGGCTAGCCTGCTGCCCATCCATAATCTGTTGCAGCTGGGACCCTAAATCAGTCAAGTCAATACTTGGACGGCCCCGCCTCCGCTGAGGCTCCTGCGGTGCGTCCTCCATCTCATCATCATCAGAATCCTCCACCTCAGGAGGCGGTGCAGCGATAACTCCCGTATCATCCAACAACCTTGCTTGCTCATTCTTCTTCGGCTTCTTCACTATCTTGGCTATTATCAACTCTTTCTCAGTTAAATGCTCTTGTCTAACCTGCAAAGACAATCCCTCATGACATATATCAGTATCAAAAACTCCCATCCTCTTGTAAATACGGGTGATAAAATGCCCAAGCACCAACTTCGAATCCGAGTGATTCACCATCCTATCCAGAACAACCATTGGGGCCAAAGCAAACCTCCTCGGTGCCCCCTCAGTAAACAACTTAATCAGCCATAAATCTAGCTGGTACGCCTTGTCCCAATGGGTGGACCTTTGTACCAGAAACGTGACAATCATCCTATGCAACATCCTCAGCTTGACACTTCTAATCTTAGATACACTACCCGAGCCACCAGAGGGCCAATCATGTCCCGAAATACGAGTCCAATACTGAGTTATCGACTCTCCATCCCCCAAATCCTGTTTCACATACAACCCTCTCCTCAACAAAGCCCTAAAATCTTGGCTATCCAACTGTTCCCTTGTATACATACCACAATAAAAACCAAACTCAGGAATCGATAACTTCCTAGGTTGTCCCCCGCAGACAAAAGTTACTACCCGCTCTTCAAAAATATCGTTGACCTTATTAAGCTCCTTGGTCAACTTCAAAGTAGAATAAAACTCCAGACAAAGTTCACGAAAACATGGTTCCCGATTATGGAAAATGTTATGCCACATATCACTACTAACCACCTGGTCACCGATTGGAACCTCAATGCGAAACCACCGACGGATATCCTCCTGAATGCCATAATTTCTAGCAAAAATCGGATCAAGATATTTAGGAGGGCAAACTACCTGACGATGTAGAGCGAAGAGATTATTCAAAAAGTTGTTCTTATGGGGTTGCCTAACCCCATCGAACGCCAACCATGCGTGAGACTCGTCCATTTGGTTCTCTCCAAACTTTAAATCGGTACTTCTGGCCACCCTAAAAATCAAAAATCAAAAATCAAAAATCAAAAATCAAAAATCAAAAATCAAAAATCAAAAATCAAAAATCAAAAATCAAAAATCAAAAATCAAAAATCAAAAATCAAAAATCAAAAATCAAAAATCAAAAATCAAAAATCAAAAAAAAAAAAAAACAGAAAAACCTAAAAATCAAAAACAAAAATCAAAAATCAAAAATAAAAATCAAAAACAAAAATCAAAAATCAAAAATAAAAATCAAAAACAAAAATCAAAAATCAAAAATAAAAATCAAAAACAAAAATCAAAAATCAAAAATAAAAATCAAAAACAAAAATCAAAAATCAAAAATAAAAATCAAAAACAAAAATCAAAAATCAAAAATAAAAATCAAAAACAAAAATCAAAAATCAAAAATAAAAATCAAAAACAAAAATCAAAAATCAAAAATAAAAATCAAAAATCAAAAATCAAAAATCAAAAATAAAAAAAAAATCAGAAAAACCTAAAAATCAAAAACAAAAATCAAAAATCAAAAATAAAAATCAAAAATCAAAAATCAAAAATCAAAAATTACCAAAAAGAAAATGAGAAAATCAAAAATCAAAAATCAAAAATCAAAAATCAAAAATCAAAAATCAAAAATCAAAAATCAAAAATCAAAAATCAAAAATCAAAAATCAAAAATCAAAAATCAAAAATCAAAAATCAAAAATCAAAGAACAAAAAAAAATTCAAAAAAAATTCAAAAATAACCAGATCGCGAAAAATCCAAAAATAAAAAAAAAATCAAAAAAAAAATTAAAAACCCTAAAAATCAAAAATCAAAAATTAAAGAAAATAAAAAGAAAAGTCAAGAAATCTTACCTCTTTTCCCATGATACTGAAAGAAGATGACCCACCAACGAATCCCCCAGAACCACCAGCATCTCCACCAGACGGTCCACTGGTCCATGGTCTCCAATCTGCACTAGTACCTGCATCAATAGAAGACCGACCTCCAAAAGAACCAAACTGCACAGGACCACGAGGAGATCCACCTAGATCATGTGGGAAGAAAGAGCCTCCTCCCTGACGATATGTCGGGACATGAATAGGTGGTGGTGAAAAATCAGGAATAGGCGTATCAGGAACGAACGGCTGGCCATGGTACTGAGCATCCCACATCGGCTGATAATAATCAAGGGTATAGTTGGTGCGGGCCTGCTGCGATCCCATCCAGGTCATATCCTGATCCATACGCCGCTGATAATCATCAAAAGCCTGGCGGCTAGCCTGCTGCCCATCCATAATCTGTTGCAGCTGGGACCCTAAATCAGTCAAGTCAATACTTGGACGGCCCCGCCTCCGCTGAGGCTCCTGCGGTGCGTCCTCCATCTCATCATCATCAGAATCCTCCACCTCAGGAGGCGGTGCAGCGATAACTCCCGTATCATCCAACAACCTTGCTTGCTCATTCTTCTTCGGCTTCTTCACTATCTTGGCTATTATCAACTCTTTCTCAGTTAAATGCTCTTGTCTAACCTGCAAAGACAATCCCTCATGACATATATCAGTATCAAAAACTCCCATCCTCTTGTAAATACGGGTGATAAAATGCCCAAGCACCAACTTCGAATCCGAGTGATTCACCATCCTATCCAGAACAACCATTGGGGCCAAAGCAAACCTCCTCGGTGCCCCCTCAGTAAACAACTTAATCAGCCATAAATCTAGCTGGTACGCCTTGTCCCAATGGGTGGACCTTTGTACCAGAAACGTGACAATCATCCTATGCAACATCCTCAGCTTGACACTTCTAATCTTAGATACACTACCCGAGCCACCAGAGGGCCAATCATGTCCCGAAATACGAGTCCAATACTGAGTTATCGACTCTCCATCCCCCAAATCCTGTTTCACATACAACCCTCTCCTCAACAAAGCCCTAAAATCTTGGCTATCCAACTGTTCCCTTGTATACATACCACAATAAAAACCAAACTCAGGAATCGATAACTTCCTAGGTTGTCCCCCGCAGACAAAAGTTACTACCCGCTCTTCAAAAATATCGTTGACCTTATTAAGCTCCTTGGTCAACTTCAAAGTAGAATAAAACTCCAGACAAAGTTCACGAAAACATGGTTCCCGATTATGGAAAATGTTATGCCACATATCACTACTAACCACCTGGTCACCGATTGGAACCTCAATGCGAAACCACCGACGGATATCCTCCTGAATGCCATAATTTCTAGCAAAAATCGGATCAAGATATTTAGGAGGGCAAACTACCTGACGATGTAGAGCGAAGAGATTATTCAAAAAGTTGTTCTTATGGGGTTGCCTAACCCCATCGAACGCCAACCATGCGTGAGACTCGTCCATTTGGTTCTCTCCAAACTTTAAATCGGGCACCTCTGGTTCTTGCCTAGCCCGCTTGCCACCAGTCCCGCTTCCTTGACCAACTTCCATCTGCCTTCTCTGAGTTGCGGACTGTAAACACAACCAATAAAATAAACAAACATGAGACAAACGGAATGCAAAACTGACATAACACAAATCTTTCATCACAAATTATGGACAGAAACTTCCCACTGCGGCGCAGTGGACTTGATCACTTCCACTGCGTCGCAGTGCAAAGTCACTGGCGACAACCCCCCCATTTTTCCTTTGAAAAATTTCGAAAATATACTTACCTCCAACCACTTGTCCTCAAAATCGCACCTGCACATTTCTTGACAAAACAAAATCAAACTAACAAAGAAAATGAAAATAAAATGCAACAAAAATAACACGGGTTGCCTCCCGAGAAGCGCTTAATTTATTTACGAGTCGTTAGCTAGACTCGACTACCTTTCAAGCCTCATATTCAAAAACGGGGATCTCCTCGATTATCCCGTCCACCTGTTCTTCTTCAAAATACAATTTAAGCCTATGACCATTTACTATGAATGAACCTTCACCATCTCTCTTGAACAACTCCACATAACCCGACGGATAAACATGCTTGATAACAAAAGGTCCAATCCACCTAGAAGTTAGCTTAGGTTGCTTGATCTTAAACTTAGACAAAAACAACAAAACCTTAGCTCCAACCTTAAATTCCTTTCTACGGATCCTTTTGTCATGGTAAACTTTGGTCTTTTCCTTGTAAAGCCTTGAATTTTCATAAGCTCCTAACCTAAGTTCATCGAGCTCATGAAGTTGCAACAACCTAAGGTCACCGGCTTCCATCATATCCAAGTTTAAATTTCTCAAAGCCCAATATGCCTTATGCTCAATCTCAATGGGAAGATGACAAGTCTTACCATAGAGCAACCGGTATGGCGTGGTGCCAATCGGTGTCTTATAAGCTGTCCTAAATGCCCACAAGGCGTCATCCAACTTCTTTGACCAAACCTTAGGGTTATCTCCCACAGTTTTCTCCAAAATTCTCTTCAAAAATATCGTTGACCTTATTAAGCTCCTTGGTCAACTTCAAAGTAGAATAAAACTCCAGACAAAGTTCACGAAAACATGGTTCCCGATTATGGAAAATGTTATGCCACATATCACTACTAACCACCTGGTCACCGATTGGAACCTCAATGCGAAACCACCGACGGATATCCTCCTGAATGCCATAATTTCTAGCAAAAATCGGATCAAGATATTTAGGAGGGCAAACTACCTGACGATGTAGAGCGAAGAGATTATTCAAAAAGTTGTTCTTATGGGGTTGCCTAACCCCATCGAACGCCAACCATGCGTGAGACTCGTCCATTTGGTTCTCTCCAAACTTTAAATCGGGCACCTCTGGTTCTTGCCTAGCCCGCTTGCCACCAGTCCCGCTTCCTTGACCAACTTCCATCTGCCTTCTCTGAGTTGCGGACTGTAAACACAACCAATAAAATAAACAAACATGAGACAAACGGAATGCAAAACTGACATAACACAAATCTTTCATCACAAATTATGGACAGAAACTTCCCACTGCGGCGCAGTGGACTTGATCACTTCCACTGCGTCGCAGTGCAAAGTCACTGGCGACAACCCCCCCATTTTTCCTTTGAAAAATTTCGAAAATATACTTACCTCCAACCACTTGTCCTCAAAATCGCACCTGCACATTTCTTGACAAAACAAAATCAAACTAACAAAGAAAATGAAAATAAAATGCAACAAAAATAACACGGGTTGCCTCCCGAGAAGCGCTTAATTTATTTACGAGTCGTTAGCTAGACTCGACTACCTTTCAAGCCTCATATTCAAAAACGGGGATCTCCTCGATTATCCCGTCCACCTGTTCTTCTTCAAAATACAATTTAAGCCTATGACCATTTACTATGAATGAACCTTCACCATCTCTCTTGAACAACTCCACATAACCCGACGGATAAACATGCTTGATAACAAAAGGTCCAATCCACCTAGAAGTTAGCTTAGGTTGCTTGATCTTAAACTTAGACAAAAACAACAAAACCTTAGCTCCAACCTTAAATTCCTTTCTACGGATCCTTTTGTCATGGTAAACTTTGGTCTTTTCCTTGTAAAGCCTTGAATTTTCATAAGCTCCTAACCTAAGTTCATCGAGCTCATGAAGTTGCAACAACCTAAGGTCACCGGCTTCCATCATATCCAAGTTTAAATTTCTCAAAGCCCAATATGCCTTATGCTCAATCTCAATGGGAAGATGACAAGTCTTACCATAGAGCAACCGGTATGGCGTGGTGCCAATCGGTGTCTTATAAGCTGTCCTAAATGCCCACAAGGCGTCATCCAACTTCTTTGACCAAACCTTAGGGTTATCTCCCACAGTTTTCTCCAAAATTCTCTTCAAAGCCCTATTGGTGTTTTCTACTTGACCACTAGTTTGTGGATGATAGGAAGTAGAAAAGTAATGCACAACACCATATCTTTTCATGACCTTTGCTAATTGATGATTTGCAAAGTGGGTTCCTCGGTCACTAATTAAGGCTCTAGGGCAACCAAATCTACTAAACAATTGTTTAAGGAAATCAATTACTACCCTAGCATCATTCGTGGGCAAAGCCTTGGCTTCGGCCCATTTAGACACGTAATCAACGGCGACAAGAATATATAGGCACTTATTAGACGATGGGAATGGTCCCATGAAGTCTATACCCCAAATATCGAAAACCTCACATACCTGAATGCTCTGTTGAGGCATTTCGTCCCGCTTAGTGATGCTTCCTTGTCTCTGACAGATGTCACAAGTTTCCACCAAAGTTTGAGCTTCCTTGAAAATTGTCGGCCAATAAAAACCTGCATCAAACACTTTCTTACCGGTGACTGAAGGACCGTAATGACCTCCAGTAGGACCATAGTGACAAGCATCCAGAATCTCCCTAGTCTCAGCTCCAGCTACACATCTCCTCACCATGCCATCTGCACAAACTCGAAACAAGTATGGGCTATCCCAAAAATAGTATTTGGCATCCGAGATGAGCTTCTTCTTCTGTTGATGCGTGAAGTCAGTTGGTATCTCACCTGCAACTAAATAATTGGCAATATCTGCATACCAAGGTGCATCATCAGAAGTAGAAATAAACATTAAACATTCATCGGGAAAGTGATCATTGATCTCCCCATCACGAAGTTCCTCCCGGTGAGGATCTTCCAGGCGACTCAAATGGTCGGCAGCCAAATTTTCAGCCCCTTTCTTATCCTTGATCTCAATATCAAACTCTTGTAACAGCAAGATCCAACGGATAAGCCTGGGTTTAGCATCTTGTTTCGAGAACAAGTACTTAAGGGCTGAATGGTCCGTAAAAACTATGGTCTTACTTAAAACAAGATATGATCTAAATTTATCAAAAGCAAAAACCACGGCAAGCAACTCCTTCTCCGTTGTGGTGTAATTTTGCTGGGCGGGGTTCAAAGTTTTGCTAGCAAAGTAAATGGGCTTGAAATGTTTCTCAACCCTTTGCCCAAGCACGGCTCCCACAGCAAAATCACTCGCATCACACATCAATTCAAAGGGCAATTCCCAATCCGGCCCGACCATGATAGGTGAATTGGTCAACTTCTCCTTAAGAACCTGAAAAGCACTTACACAAGAATCATTAAACTCAAAAGGGACGTCCTTCTCCAACAAGTGGGTCATAGGACGAGTAATCTTAGAAAAATCTTTAATGAAACGGCGGTAAAAGCCGGCATGTCCAAGAAAACTCCTTACCCCTTTCACATTGGAAGGCGGGGGTAATTTGGCTATAACATCAATCTTAGCCCTATCAACCTCTATCCCGGCCTTAGACACCTTATGACCTAGCACAATACCCTCGGTCACCATGAAGTGACACTTTTCCCAATTTAACACAAGGTGTGCCCTCTCACACCGTTCCAACATCTTATCCAAGTTATGCAAGCAAGTACGAAATGAGTCCCCAAAAACCGAGAAATCATCCATGAAAACCTCCATGGAGGTTTCAAGCATGTCCTGGAATATGGCTATCATGCACCTTTGAAAGGTGCCCGGGGCATTACATAGACCAAACGGCATTCGCCGATAAGCAAAAGTGCCAAAGGGGCACGTGAAAGTGGTCTTTTCTTGATCCTTTGGATCAATGGGTATTTGAAAGTACCCGGAAAACCCATCAAGAAAACAGAAATACTCATTACCTGCGAGTCTCTCTAGCATCTGATCAATAAAAGGCAATGGAAAGTGATCATTGATCTCCCCATCACGAAGTTCCTCCCGGTGAGGATCTTCCAGGCGACTCAAATGGTCGGCAGCCAAATTTTCAGCCCCTTTCTTATCCTTGATCTCAATATCAAACTCTTGTAACAGCAAGATCCAACGGATAAGCCTGGGTTTAGCATCTTGTTTCGAGAACAAGTACTTAAGGGCTGAATGGTCCGTAAAAACTATGGTCTTACTTAAAACAAGATATGATCTAAATTTATCAAAAGCAAAAACCACGGCAAGCAACTCCTTCTCCGTTGTGGTGTAATTTTGCTGGGCGGGGTTCAAAGTTTTGCTAGCAAAGTAAATGGGCTTGAAATGTTTCTCAACCCTTTGCCCAAGCACGGCTCCCACAGCAAAATCACTCGCATCACACATCAATTCAAAGGGCAATTCCCAATCCGGCCCGACCATGATAGGTGAATTGGTCAACTTCTCCTTAAGAACCTGAAAAGCACTTACACAAGAATCATTAAACTCAAAAGGGACGTCCTTCTCCAACAAGTGGGTCATAGGACGAGTAATCTTAGAAAAATCTTTAATGAAACGGCGGTAAAAGCCGGCATGTCCAAGAAAACTCCTTACCCCTTTCACATTGGAAGGCGGGGGTAATTTGGCTATAACATCAATCTTAGCCCTATCAACCTCTATCCCGGCCTTAGACACCTTATGACCTAGCACAATACCCTCGGTCACCATGAAGTGACACTTTTCCCAATTTAACACAAGGTGTGCCCTCTCACACCGTTCCAACATCTTATCCAAGTTATGCAAGCAAGTACGAAATGAGTCCCCAAAAACCGAGAAATCATCCATGAAAACCTCCATGGAGGTTTCAAGCATGTCCTGGAATATGGCTATCATGCACCTTTGAAAGGTGCCCGGGGCATTACATAGACCAAACGGCATTCGCCGATAAGCAAAAGTGCCAAAGGGGCACGTGAAAGTGGTCTTTTCTTGATCCTTTGGATCAATGGGTATTTGAAAGTACCCGGAAAACCCATCAAGAAAACAGAAATACTCATTACCTGCGAGTCTCTCTAGCATCTGATCAATAAAAGGCAATGGAAAGTGATCCTTTCGGGTGGCGTCATTAAGCTTTCGGTAGTCAATACAAACCCGCCATCCCGTGACAGTTCTAGTAGCCAAGAGTTCCTTATTTTCATTTTCAACCACTGTCATGCCCCCCTTTTTGGGCACACAGTGGACAGGACTTACCCAAGAACTATCAGCAATAGGGAAAATGATCCCTGCATCTAACAACTTAATAACTTCTTTCTTAACAACCTCTTTCATATTAGGATTTAGCCTCCTTTGTCTCTGGACAACGGGCTTAACATCATCAATAAAATCAATCTTATGCTGACAAAAATTTGGACTAATACCTGGAATGTCAGTAGTTTTCCAAGCAAAAGCTCGCTTATGAGCTCGGAGCACAGCCAAAAGGAGTCCTTTCTCGTCACCCGAGAGTGAGGACGAGATAACTACTGGTAAAGATGATTTACCTGCCAAGTAAGCATACTCCAAATGTGCAGGCAATGGCTTAAGCTCCAAATCTGTAGGTGGTACATCAACTGAATTAGGCACCCTTGAGCTTCCATCAGCAACAACTCTCTCAAAGCTCTCATCCACTGGAGGTGTCTCATCCAAGTTAAGTGCCATAACTTCTGCGAATAAATCATCATCAGAAATTTCCCCCGATCCTAGATTTGCAATCTCCTCATCTCCCATATCGGTCTCCATCAACTCCTGGAACTCTCGGTCCAAAGCATCATCAATCACATCAATCCTGAAACATGACTCATCATTAGAATATGAATGCTTAATAGACCTCTCAACATTAAAAACAATCCTATCTGCACCCACACCCAAAGATATTTCCTTATCTTTCACACGGATGATAGCATCCGCGGTATTAAGAAATGGTCTACCAAGTATTAGGGGTACCTGTGCATCCTCCTCCATCTCGAGGATAACAAAGTCAACTAGGAAAACAATATGGCTATCATGCACCTTTGAAAGGTGCCCGGGGCATTACATAGACCAAACGGCATTCGCCGATAAGCAAAAGTGCCAAAGGGGCACGTGAAAGTGGTCTTTTCTTGATCCTTTGGATCAATGGGTATTTGAAAGTACCCGGAAAACCCATCAAGAAAACAGAAATACTCATTACCTGCGAGTCTCTCTAGCATCTGATCAATAAAAGGCAATGGAAAGTGATCCTTTCGGGTGGCGTCATTAAGCTTTCGGTAGTCAATACAAACCCGCCATCCCGTGACAGTTCTAGTAGCCAAGAGTTCCTTATTTTCATTTTCAACCACTGTCATGCCCCCCTTTTTGGGCACACAGTGGACAGGACTTACCCAAGAACTATCAGCAATAGGGAAAATGATCCCTGCATCTAACAACTTAATAACTTCTTTCTTAACAACCTCTTTCATATTAGGATTTAGCCTCCTTTGTCTCTGGACAACGGGCTTAACATCATCAATAAAATCAATCTTATGCTGACAAAAATTTGGACTAATACCTGGAATGTCAGTAGTTTTCCAAGCAAAAGCTCGCTTATGAGCTCGGAGCACAGCCAAAAGGAGTCCTTTCTCGTCACCCGAGAGTGAGGACGAGATAACTACTGGTAAAGATGATTTACCTGCCAAGTAAGCATACTCCAAATGTGCAGGCAATGGCTTAAGCTCCAAATCTGTAGGTGGTACATCAACTGAATTAGGCACCCTTGAGCTTCCATCAGCAACAACTCTCTCAAAGCTCTCATCCACTGGAGGTGTCTCATCCAAGTTAAGTGCCATAACTTCTGCGAATAAATCATCATCAGAAATTTCCCCCGATCCTAGATTTGCAATCTCCTCATCAATCTCATCATCATTACCTGAATCCTGTACATCTGAAACACAAACATTAGGCATAGTAGGAGGGTCATAAGATCTACCTGTACGGGTTGTAATGGCCTTGGCTTCCTCATTACGAGCTTGAGGTGGAGTGTACTTCTGCCCCGCATTTTGTCCCTGATTCGGCCCCATGCTAAACTGAGGCCTAGGATTCTGTTGAGTATTACTAGGCAGAGTACCATGAGGCCTAGAAAGTGCAGCCATCCTACTCTCAAGATCCTTAAAATTGACACATTGATTCTTCATATTTATCTCAACCTTCCCATCTATCCTATCCAACCTCTCATTCAACGCCTTAGTATCATCCCGAATCATCTGAATGCTAGAGTTCGTTTCAGCCTGATTACTAACCAATTGTTTCATCATCTCCCTCAACTCGGCATTTGGATCGGTATTAGAGGAAGAAGAAGCTGATCCTTGTCCTTGTTGAGGTTGTTGATGTGGTTGACTCTGAAAGTTATCCCTTTGCCACCTATTTCCTGAAAAACGAGAATTATTAGTAGGAAAAGAAGGGTTATAAGTAGGATTACCTGAAGAACGGCTTTGGAAACCGGTATTGCGCGGGTAGCTCCCTTGTTGTTGATTCTGGATGTAACTCACATCTTCGGGTGCCCGATTGGGGCACTCATCTGAATAATGCATATCACCACAATGATCACATCCATCGGCTACTACCTTTACATCCCGCTCAATTGCTCCAAACCGCTTCTCTTGCATAGCAAATCCCTTTTCCATGCGCTCAGATAGCGCTCTAATCTCTCCAATCATCCCAGAATCATGACTAGTTTCAACCTTTGCAACCCTACCTTGGCTAGTACCTTTCTTTAACCTTCTCTCATTCTTCAAAAATCTATCATCATCCATATTTGCATTGTCCTTTGCCATGGACTCCAAAATTTCAAAACCTTCATTGGGTGTAATTTTGTTGAAACCACCACCAAAAGCATATCCTAACTCACGTTTTGACTTCTTATCTAGGCCATCAAAGAAAAGCTCAACATATTGCTCCTTAGTCATGTTATGGCCCGGACAATTCCTCAACATTTCTTTAAACCGAATCCATGCATCCACCACATCTTCATCTTCATCTTGAGCAAAGGACCTAATCAAGTTCTCCAACTTCCGTTGAGTTCTAAGTGAGTAAAACTCACCAATGAAAGCTTGCTTGAGTTGGTCCCAAGTTGTTATAGAATTCTCCGGGAGATCATTAAACCAATCTAAAGCATCCCCGGTAATAGACATAGGAAAAGTTTCTAGTTTAACTGCATTCATCTGGTTGTTCCCATATTGGTATAACCGTGCCAACTTCTCAAACCTCTCTAAGTGCTGGTATGGATCCCATTTCCTTTTACCATCAAACTGTTGCTCCTCAATGCTCTTAAGATGATTACCTTTCAAATTGAAATCATGACCAATGGCTGGGGGTCTTATAGGACTACCACGGTTGGCAGGAATAGTGCGGACTCTCTCACCATACCGAATGTCATTCGGATCCCTTTCTTCGTCGCCCATTTCCTCTTCTAATTTAACTTCGAGATCGAAAAACTCGTCTAAATAGAACCCGTCCTCGTCCGAATCAGGAGTGGGTCTAGCAATAGGTGAGAATGGTGTAGGTGTTGCGAAGTTAAATCTACGTCTTGTTGGTGTTCTCAAAGGACTATTTAGAGGTAAACCAGAAGACCTCAAGTTCATCAACCAAATAGTAGACCTGTAAAACACAACTACAATCGTGAAGGATAAAATGCTCGCGTGGTACCACCAACCGCTCACAAACCACCCAGACACCTAAATTGCTAATTCAATTACCCAAGCCGGTACCACCAATGCCTAGACAACCTTATCAACAATTAGTTTACTGGATTAACACATTACCAATCGTGCCTATGTGAATTAAAACGTGGTACCACCAACCGCTCACAAACCACCCAGACACCTAAATTGCTAATTCAATTACCCAAGCCGGTACCACCAATGCCTAGACAACCTTATCAACAATTAGTTTACTGGATTAACACATTACCAATCGTGCCTATGTGAATTAAAACGTGGTACCACCAACCGCTCACAAACCACCCAGACACCTAAATTGCTAATTCAATTACCCAAGCCGGTACCACCAATGCCTAGACAACCTTATCAACAATTAGTTTACTGGATTAACACATTACCAATCGTGCCTATGTGAATTAAAACGTGGTACCACCAACCGCTCACAAACCACCCAGACACCTAAATTGCTAATTCAATTACCCAAGCCGGTACCACCAATGCCTAGACAACCTTATCAACAATTAGTTTACTGGATTAACACATTACCAATCGTGCCTATGTGAATTAAAACGTGGTACCACCAACCGCTCACAAACCACCCAGACACCTAAATTGCTAATTCAATTACCCAAGCCGGTACCACCAATGCCTAGACAACCTTATCAACAATTAGTTTACTGGATTAACACATTACCAATCGTGCCTATGTGAATTAAAACGTGGTACCACCAACCGCTCACAAACCACCCAGACACCTAAATTGCTAATTCAATTACCCAAGCCGGTACCACCAATGCCTAGACAACCTTATCAACAATTAGTTTACTGGATTAACACATTACCAATCGTGCCTATGTGAATTAAAACGTGGTACCACCAACCGCTCACAAACCACCCAGACACCTAAATTGCTAATTCAATTACCCAAGCCGGTACCACCAATGCCTAGACAACCTTATCAACAATTAGTTTACTGGATTAACACATTACCAATCGTGCCTATGTGAATTAAAACGTGGTACCACCAACCGCTCACAAACCACCCAGACACCTAAATTGCTAATTCAATTACCCAAGCCGGTACCACCAATGCCTAGACAACCTTATCAACAATTAGTTTACTGGATTAACACATTACCAATCGTGCCTATGTGAATTAAAACGTGGTACCACCAACCGCTCACAAACCACCCAGACACCTAAATTGCTAATTCAATTACCCAAGCCGGTACCACCAATGCCTAGACAACCTTATCAACAATTAGTTTACTGGATTAACACATTACCAATCGTGCCTATGTGAATTAAAACGTGGTACCACCAACCGCTCACAAACCACCCAGACACCTAAATTGCTAATTCAATTACCCAAGCCGGTACCACCAATGCCTAGACAACCTTATCAACAATTAGTTTACTGGATTAACACATTACCAATCGTGCCTATGTGAATTAAAACGTGGTACCACCAACCGCTCACAAACCACCCAGACACCTAAATTGCTAATTCAATTACCCAAGCCGGTACCACCAATGCCTAGACAACCTTATCAACAATTAGTTTACTGGATTAACACATTACCAATCGTGCCTATGTGAATTAAAACGTGGTACCACCAACCGCTCACAAACCACCCAGACACCTAAATTGCTAATTCAATTACCCAAGCCGGTACCACCAATGCCTAGACAACCTTATCAACAATTAGTTTACTGGATTAACACATTACCAATCGTGCCTATGTGAATTAAAACGTGGTACCACCAACCGCTCACAAACCACCCAGACACCTAAATTGCTAATTCAATTACCCAAGCCGGTACCACCAATGCCTAGACAACCTTATCAACAATTAGTTTACTGGATTAACACATTACCAATCGTGCCTATGTGAATTAAAACGTGGTACCACCAACCGCTCACAAACCACCCAGACACCTAAATTGCTAATTCAATTACCCAAGCCGGTACCACCAATGCCTAGACAACCTTATCAACAATTAGTTTACTGGATTAACACATTACCAATCGTGCCTATGTGAATTAAAACGTGGTACCACCAACCGCTCACAAACCACCCAGACACCTAAATTGCTAATTCAATTACCCAAGCCGGTACCACCAATGCCTAGACAACCTTATCAACAATTAGTTTACTGGATTAACACATTACCAATCGTGCCTATGTGAATTAAAACGTGGTACCACCAACCGCTCACAAACCACCCAGACACCTAAATTGCTAATTCAATTACCCAAGCCGGTACCACCAATGCCTAGACAACCTTATCAACAATTAGTTTACTGGATTAACACATTACCAATCGTGCCTATGTGAATTAAAACGTGGTACCACCAACCGTTTCTCAACACGTTGACAATATTATTCCTTTTATTAAAATGACATTCACTATCATACCATGAACTAGTGATAATTGCTCATAGACAAGCAACCGTTTGAAAATCACATATGTATTCGACTAGTACCACTAACGAAGAACACACATGCCACCAATATCATAATAATAAATTTAAAGGAATTAAATCATCAAGATCTCGACACAACGATAATTGAAATCAACTCTTTGAATTAAAACATCTAGCAATCACATCATTCGTCTAGTTACATCAAGGTGGATGATTGAAGTATTAGCCACTCATAATCAAATTGAAATAACTATCAAAGTAAAGGAAGAACATGATGTACCAATTGTTTCCACTAGCCTACTGCGGCGCAGTGGTCCAGTTCACCACCACTGCGTCGCAGTCAAATCTTTCTGGTCTCGATGCCCAATTGCCATATAGATGACTGCGGCGCAGTGGGCGTGTAATGCCCCCACTTCGTCGCAGTGCATATACACTGGTCCAAATGCTCATTTGACAAGGCTGACTGCGGCGCAGTGGTCCAGTTCACCACCACTGCGTCGCAGTCAAATCTTTCTGGTCTCGATGCCCAATTGCCATATAGATGACTGCGGCGCAGTGGTCCAGTTAACCACCACTGCGTCGCAGTTCATATACACTGGTCCAAATGCTCATTTGACAAGGCTGACTGCGGCGCAGTGGCAGTTGCACCACCACTGCGTCGCAGTGCATATACACTGGTCCAAATGCTCATTTGACAAGGCTGACTGCGGCGCAGTGGTCCAGTTCACCACCACTGCGTCGCAGTCAAATCTTTCTGGTCTCGATGCCCAATTGCCATATAGATGACTGCGGCGCAGTGGTCCAGTTAACCACCACTGCGTCGCAGTCAAATCTTTCTGGTCTCGATGCCCAATTGCCATATAGATGACTGCGGCGCAGTGGTCCAGTTAACCACCACTGCGTCGCAGTCAAATCTTTCTGGTCTCGATGCCCAATTGCCATATAGATGACTGCGGCGCAGTGGTCCAGTTAACCACCACTGCGTCGCAGTCAAATCTTTCTGGTCTCGATGCCCAATTGCCATATAGATGACTGCGGCGCAGTGGTCCAGTTAACCACCACTGCGTCGCAGTTCATATACACTGGTCCAAATGCTCATTTGACAAGGCTGACTGCGGCGCAGTGGCACAGTTGCACCACCACTGCGTCGCAGTGCATATACACTGGTCCAAATGCTCATTTGACAAGGCTGACTGCGGCGCAGTGGTCCAGTTCACCACCACTGCGTCGCAGTCAAATCTTTCTGGTCTCGATGCCCAATTGCCATATAGATGACTGCGGCGCAGTGGTCCAGTTAACCACCACTGCGTCGCAGTTCATATACACTGGTCCAAATGCTCATTTGACAAGGCTGACTGCGGCGCAGTGGTCCAGTTCACCACCACTGCGTCGCAGTCAAATCTTTCTGGTCTCGATGCCCAATTGCCATATAGATGACTGCGGCGCAGTGGTCCAGTTAACCACCACTGCGTCGCAGTCAAATCTTTCTGGTCTCGATGCCCAATTGCCATATAGATGACTGCGGCGCAGTGGTCCAGTTAACCACCACTGCGTCGCAGTCAAATCTTTCTGGTCTCGATGCCCAATTGCCATATAGATGACTGCGGCGCAGTGGTCCAGTTAACCACCACTGCGTCGCAGTCAAATCTTTCTGGTCTCGATGCCCAATTGCCATATAGATGACTGCGGCGCAGTGGTCCAGTTCACCACCACTGCGTCGCAGTCAAATCTTTCTGGTCTCGATGCCCAATTGCCATATAGATGACTGCGGCGCAGTGGGCGTGTAATGCCCCCACTTCGTCGCAGTCCATATACACTGGTCCAAATGCTCATTTGACAAGGCTGACTGCGGCGCAGTGGTCCAGTTCACCACCACTGCGTCGCAGTCAAATCTTTCTGGTCTCGATGCCCAATTGCCATATAGATGACTGCGGCGCAGTGGTCCAGTTAACCACCACTGCGTCGCAGTCAAATCTTTCTGGTCTCGATGCCCAATTGCCATATAGATGACTGCGGCGCAGTGGTCCAGTTAACCACCACTGCGTCGCAGTCAAATCTTTCTGGTCTCGATGCCCAATTGCCATATAGATGACTGCGGCGCAGTGGTCCATTACCCCACTGCGTCGCAGTGCATATACACTGGTCAAAAATGCTCATTTGACAAGGCTGACTGCGGCGCAGTGGGGGTATGCACATCCCACTGCGTCGCAGTGCATATACACTGGTCCAAATGCTCATTTGACAAGGCTGACTGCGGCGCAGTGGTCCAGTTCACCACCACTGCGTCGCAGTCAAATCTTTCTGGTCTCGATGCCCAATTGCCATATAGATGACTGCGGCGCAGTGGGCCTTGATCACCCCCACTGCGTCGCAGTGCATATACACTGGTCCAAAATGCTCATTTGACAAGGCTGACTGCGGCGCAGTGGTCCAGTTCACCACCACTGCGTCGCAGTCAAATCTTTCTGGTCTCGATGCCCAATTGCCATATAGATGACTGCGGCGCAGTGGGCCTTGATCACCCCCACTGCGTCGCAGTACAATAATTCTGGTCCAAAAACCACACATCAGCGTATGAAGACTTGCATATTTTCAATCTCTTTTCACGTATCGAATTCTCCAATCAACATCATGGCCTCAAAATTACTCGAAATTGCACCACATGGAAACGTCACCTGTTTAGAACCTGAAACCACTAACAAACCCATAAACGCGCCAAATGCCCGCAAAATCGACTAAAAACATTTAATAAAAAGGCCAATAACGATGTGGGCGATGGGTATAAATTGGTCACATCAATAGCTTTCCAGGTTCTTTGTAGTGCCAATCATATAGAGCCTTCCGTTGCCTTATTTAACTGTTTTTACAAGGTGAACGAATCTGGTGACTGGGTTACTGTGTCGAAAAATTGTGATCATGAACTGTTTGTTGCTGGGGGTACAGAGGTTAGGGATTGGAAGGATTTGTTTATTTTTGTTGATCGCTCATTAATTCCTCCTGAGCGTAGTAGTTTGTTAGATAGGGGTAGGTTGGAATATAGGTCTATAGGTGTTCCTACTATCCGTGGTGCGAGGCAGTCTGATGTCGAGCGTCTTTCTTCCTATGCCATTAAGCTTTGTAAATACCCTGAGGCTATTTTGTTTAAGTCTCGTGTTGCTTCGTTTTGGGAATACGGTGTCAAGGATTTCATCATTGAATGTGGTGATCAGGGTAGGTTGCTTCTTTCCTTGTCTTGTTACCTTCGTATTTGTTGAATAGTCCCTGAGTTGTTGCATTTTTATGCAGAGATGTCTTTTAAGCAAATGATTGATAGGCAGCCTACATTGTCCAGCCTTGTCTTTAAACTTGTGGCTCTTGCACCTCCTTCGACCCCATCCTCTGCTAATCAGGGGGGTTCTTCTGTAGGGAGGCTGGCTGAGACACCCGTTCCTCTGGCTCGGGCCACGGTTGAAGAGCAGGTTGTTGTGGACGTATCTGATGGCATTGGTGAAGATGTGGAGGATGTTGCCCAGGAGAACACTGTTGCTAGCCGATTAAAGAAAAGGAAGAAATCATCTGAGAATGTTGGTAGTGCGCGACCTAAGAAATGGAAGACCAGAAGTGTGAAAGTGCCTGCACAGTCTACTTGTAAGCTCATCTTGGCCTTCCCTTGTTTTATTCCTTCACTATTATGAATTTATCCCTTTTTTTGCAGCCTTCAACCCTCTTGGGGAGGCTCTCGATGCTGCTTCGTGTCATCACTCTCTGCATTGTATTGCTCCTTCCGGGTGGATCAATGTGCTGATGAGTATGGAGGTCCCGGAATTGTCTGCTTTTTTCAACCGTTCAATCTTCTGCAGTGCTGTTGTTGGTAGTGTGCTGGATGCGAGAGATTGTGGGAGAGTTCTGAAGAATCTGGGCCGTCGAAGGAACAATATGAGAGGCTGATGTCCGAGAAGCATTCTCTAGAAGTGAAAGCAACTGAACTGGAGGTAGACTGTGGAGCTCTCCAATTTGAGCTGGATACCGTTCAGAGGGATGTGCAGAGGGTTCTTGCAGAGAAGGAGAAGGAGGTGGAGGCTTTGACAGATCAGATTCGGGAGAAGGATGCGTTGGTGAAAGAGGCGCAGGATGCACTTACAGAGAAGTCAGGGAAATATGGGAGGTTGATTGTTGAGGTTATTCCCCATATCTGTAAGGCTTTCCTGAATGGTCCTAAAGTTGGCGCCTTGTTATCGAATATCTTTAATGAAAATAGGGTCGATGCGGAAGCGGGATTGATGCGTGCTCTAGCTGATGAGGGTATCGTAAATCTAGAGGGCCGCATTATCCCTGAAGACACGGCTGGTCATCTTGATTCTGCTTTGGATGAATTGACCAATCTTGACTCTGAGTACCTTCGCAAGCTTTCCTCCAACCCTGAAGCTTCTCCTGCTGATTTGTTACAGGTTGCTCCGTAACTCCCTTGGTGTCTTGAATTTGAAACTTGTTGGTGTAGTTCTTTAAACAATCTTTCCTGTTGGTGGCCTGAGTGCCTTTGAACAATTTCTTAGATACTTGACCGGCCTCTCTTTATGTTGGGGGAGGTCTTTGTATATAATCTTTTGAAACCTGCAATTATTATGTTTAACCTTACCCTTGACTTCTTCATTATAATGAGTCCGTCTTTGAGTGGTTTTTTGGCCGTTCCCTTTTTGTTGGGGAGGCTCTTTTTGTTGCTCCATGAATGTCTTAATGGGCGTCCCCTTGAACATTTACATGAAGTCTTTTTGTTTAATTTTTACGCGCGTTTAGGTTATGTTGATCGATCTTAAAAATATGTCGAAAGCTTTATTTTATTGCAAAATAATTGGCAGGAGGACATGACATAGTAAGGTTCCTAGCTGCTAGCTTTCTTTTATGGGACTTATCCGGTAGCTAATCGGACTTATCCCTTTGTCTTTTTAGGGAATTCACTTTTTGACGGAGGTCTTTCTGGGCCTCCGTCTTTTTCCCTAAGCTTCTGAATGCGTTGTTTTTCCTGACCCCTCGATTCCTTTTGCGTGTCCTTCTTTTGAACTTTGCTGTTTTTGGGGCCTGTATTGTCTTTTCTGGGTACATGATGGGCTCTTTGTCTTTCTCATTTACTGAGCTCCGGCTTCTTACATGTGCCCTTCGTTCGGTAGTTGTGTTGGACATCAATGTTGCTATCCCCGACTCACTTTGGAATTTTATTTGTGAGTGGATTGTTGATGCCACAATCCCGAACTTTCTCATTGCTTCTCTTCCAAGTATTGCGTGGTTGTCAGAGTCTGTTGTTATGACCAAGAATGTGATTTTTTCTGTCTTCTATTTTGGGTACTTCCCTATCGTTACTTCCGTTCGTAATTCTCCAATTGGCCATGTTCGTTCTCCTGCGAACCCTCTGAGTGGCCTTTCTACTTTTCTCAGCTTTTCTCTGACGCTTCTTGGTAACTTGGAAAAGTATTTTTCGTAAAGGATATCGCATTCGCTTCCACCATCTATCTGGACATTCCTCATGTTGATTCCCGCGATGCCGGCTTCGATAACGATCGGTCTGTTGGAGGGTATTATGTCCCTTAGTGGCGGGAACTGATAACTCTGTTCCCGTGGGTGATCTCTATGCACCTCAGAGCGTATCATGAGGATCTGCGCTGGTGGTGTTTTTTCTGTTTTATCTGCTTCGCTCTTTATCCTTGTTGCTTGACGGATTCCTTTGACAAGGTGATCCAACTTCCCCGATTCTACGGCTTCTTCTATAGCTCTTCTTAAATTTCTACAGTTGTTTGTGTCATGGCCATGATCCCTGTGATATTCACAGTATTTGTCCATGTTTTTCTTCTTTGTCACAAGTTTGGTTGGGATCAGGAAAGTTGAAGCGACCCGCTCCGTAGCCAGAATCTGCTTCGGGGTTTTGGTGAGACTGGACAGGATATCAATCCCACTGTCTCTGTCTCTGCCTCCCCATTGGTTGTCATCTCGGGCGTACCGGGGAAACCTTCCGTTGCCTCCGTATTCCTTCCTTTTTCTTCCTGAGGAGTAGTCAACGTTCGTTGTTTCCCTTGCATCCAACCAGATATGGGCTTTGTCAGTCAAGCCATCGTAAGTTTCAGGTAAATCGGTGCTCAAATGCTCGATGAGGTCTATTGTACGGAGCCCGTGAATGAGTCCTGAGATCCTCTGGCTTTCTGGTAATCCCCGCACTTGTTGGGTTTCATTGGTGTATCTGACAATGAAGTCCCTTGTCTTCTCGCCTTCTTTTTGTTTAATATTATGCACGAAGATATGAGTTTTCATGTGCTTCTTCTGTATACTGAACTGGGATCTAAATTTGTTCCTCAATGTTTCGAAGCTATCGATGCGGTTTTTGGGTAGACCATCGATCCATTCACGAGCATCGTCCGTTAGTGAATAAGAGAATGCATGGCATGTGGTTGGCATGTCCCATCTTTGAATCAGAGCTGCTCCGACGAACTTCTTCAGGAAGTCATTTGGATCACTTTTTCCATCTTAATACCCCAAGTGCTGGGGGTATTTCATTTTCACTGGCAGGGGGTGACTCTGTATAGTCGCAGAAAATGGGCTATCAGTGTTCACCAAATGGGACAGATCAACCGGCTCTGGGTCTTCCCATTCGTATGAATCATAATCTGGACGGACTACGTTCCTTCTGGTTTGTAAGAATCCTTGTTGGTTTCCTCTCGGCCCATCCCGGTTCTGCTGAGGTGCTGGGATGTTTTCCGGACCTCTGCTGATCCTGGGTGGGCGCCTTTGCAGGGGTTCTCGAGGGACCGTTTCCTCTCTGTGAGTTGCTAAGTTTCTTCTTTCCCCTATTTGTATCCCAGTCATTCCCGCCGGGGTCGTGGTTGCTTGGGTTTGCCTTCCCTGTTGCGAGGGTGCTCCCCCACTTATTCTTCCCTGGGGAGGTTCCATCTCGGTATATTCGTCTACCGAGTCAGAATCGTATTTGTTTTCTAAATTTCTGGTAACATTGCGGATTTGACCTGCTTCTCTCAAGCGGTTCATGATTGTTCTTAGGACGTCGTAATTAGCTTGCACATATGCATCATTTATTTTGTGCTCTGCCGATGTTGACGCCCTATTAGTGCCTCCAGTGGGCAGCTGTGTCCTCTGATTCAAGGGAGTAAAGCTTGGTCTGAATTGTCCCGGGCTTTGACCCTGAAGTGGTGTCGGCACGAACTCGCTTCGGTTCTGAGGTGGCGTTGCTATAGGCCTGTTTAGGCCTTGGTCGGGTGGACTCATCATTGGCCCGCTCGCGTTCTGGCCCCGAGGAGCCATTACTGGTCTGAGTGGGCTTTGACCTTGTGTTGTCAGCCTCTCCAGAACCTGACCCTATGGTGTTATCACGGGCCTGTTTGGATCTAGGTCTTGCGGTGCATATCTATCCGGGGTCCGCTCCTGTGGTGCAGATCTTCCTGGATGTTGACCCTGCGATATTATCGCGATTCTGTCTGGACCTTGGCTCTGAGGTTCGGGCCTATCCGGAGCTCCCTGCGTGTTTGATGTTTCGCCTACGGTCGCGCTATAGCTACCTTCCGTAATGATAGGTAGGCGATAGCTCGACCCGGGTGTGTTAAAGGAAAATTGTTCCTGAAAACTTAACCCTCCTGGGGGTATTCGAGATCCCCCCGTGTTGGGTGTTCTTGGCGAATAATTGATGTCTCCGTCGGCCATGGTAATTGATTATTCTCGTCGTGGGTGGGGTTGCTGTGTTTTTTATTAAGGACGGTGTCCCACGGATGACGCCAATTTGTTTGATCAAATAATCGCATTATGGCTCAACCGGAGGTGTGAGTAAAGGGACTAGGGTGTTGATGGTGGTTTGAAGGCGATTCCCTACTGGTAATAGGGTTGCGGCCGCTTTACGCCTTATTTGTATTATATGTCGTCACCGGACCTTGGAGGCCGGCATGTTATTGTGTATAGGTGATGTGTTTAAAGACGATTGAGGATGCCCCCATGCCGTATGGTATCTCCTCTTTATATATAGGGTAGAAAGTTGGAGAGGTGGGTGAGAGAATTAGGGTAAATCTCTTCCTCTTTTAGTGATCTCTTCTATCCTTTTAGGGAGATTCGTATTGATCTCTTTGACAAGCCGCGTTCGAAGTATTTGGACTTAAGTGTATTATTTTAATTGGATAATTATGGAAAGGGTCTATATCCGATCTTTTATATTTCCTCGGAGCTGGGTTTTGTTACCTCGGGAGCTCCGGAATGATTATGTCTAAACGGAGGTTGAGCTCCGTTCTGGGTATATAGATAGATAATTCTTACCTGTACGAAGATGTCTTCGTATCTGCTTCGGGTATGGAGGTAAAGCTCCGTATAGGGTATATCATCAGCCAACACGAACCATTGTTTCCTACACATTAACCTGCATATCATGCAAGATCAAAAACCAAGAAGTCTCCAACATCAAAATAACACAAAAATAAAATTGTCCCAAGGCCACAAGCCAAACACAACCGTTTTATATAGGAAATCAAGAGGAGGTAACCACGTTAGCAGCTGAAGTTTCCTGGCGGGACGGTGAATCAGGGGCCATTACAGGAGGGAGACATGGATCTACGTTGGCAGACACAGGTGATGGGACAGGGTCAATCTTGTCAGGGACGATGTGCATCAAAGTATTGAACGAAGCAGCGGGATCGGAGGTCAGCTTATCAATAAAGGGGAAATCAGCATTCTTGTAGTTAGCTACAGCCTGGTCAATATCCTCGGCTGAATTAGCTTTGAAATCAGAACAAGAAGCCAAATCCACCTTCCCATCATCGCTCAACTTCTTCAAGATAAGAGACCTCTCATCATCCCTGTTTGCTGTAATCACCGCCGCAACAAGTCTCCCGAATTCATCACTGTCCACCAAAGCCCTGCAAGCATAAGGGATTACATTGGTTATTAGCCCAGCACGCTCCGAAACATGCTCCTGCACCAGTTTGGACAGACCAGGAGACACCTCCCGCTCCAGTTTCAAGTTCAAGATAGAGTTGGTCAATTTTTGCTTCAGATCAGCAATCTCATCCTCTCAAATCTTGAAACCCACTTCAGCCTCCTGTAGCTTTCTTTTTAAACCTGAAACTTCACTTGATTGATTCTTGACATCATCAATGGACTTCTTCAATTTCTCACACTCTTGATTCTTCACACTCAACTGCTCCAACAGATCTTCAACACGAGAACAAGTAGCCCTCAAACGCTCCTCTACAACCAAATTCATCTTGCTTTGACAATCGGCATGCTTGTTATACGATCGAAGGAAATCTAAATCCTTCATGTTACGAAGGACATCAAGAGGGACATTGTCTTCGTCAACGTAAGCCTTCGATGGTGAATCATCTGCACGGTCAAATACAGCATATGTTGCACAGAGTCAAAAGTAAAAAACAAAAAGAGAAAGAAGGAAGAAGTAGAGCAGAAGAAAAAATAAGAACAAAATAGCGTCACGAACCTTTCAAATTTGCTTTTCTTTTCTTCAACGGAGAACCGGAAGAGGGCCCAGTTCCTCTCTTATTACGGAGACGAGAGGCAATACCGACCTCCGGAGCCTTCCAATCACTTGCCTTCGAATCAGTAATCTCTACCTCATCATCTTCTTCGACAACAGGAGCCGCCTCCTCCTTGAAGAACCTACATCCCTAGGGGGAGATGACCCAATACCCCCTACGGGGACACCGCTTGTCGTTCCTCCTTGGGCAGCAACAGGAATAGATTGAGGACTAGGAGCAGCCTCAGAAGATGACTGCGTAACATCCTGACCACCCTTCCTCACAAAATCCATAAAACTCATATCTACAAAAAGAAGAAGAATAAACGAAGTCAACAAAAGGATAACGAAGAAGAAGCATAAGTAGTGAGGCAAACATGTGCTTACCATCCATCTCCTCTTCCCCAGCTGGCAAAATGTCTATAATCCCCGCTTTGAAAAGAACATTATCAGGGTACGCTAACACAACTAAACGATTTTCGCTGATTTTCCTAAACAGAGGGCTCGAATCTTCCTCAGATGGGATGGGGTCAACGCACTTCTTCACATTCTCTAATACCCCCCTATCTACTAAGATACCAAATACATGGGGGATCAATGTGTCACTCATAAAAACAAAACGATCCTTCCAGTCCCTGATGGTTACTCCTCCCTTCTCAAAACAACCAGCATTGTTCGGTCTGTTATGGATAGTAACCCAATCACCAGTATCACAGATATTCGCAAACTTCCTGAACAAATCAACAGTAAGTTCATCGCCATACGCGCGACACATAACCTCAAAAGCCATAATCTTCCCATGACCTTGAGGATGCCATCGCGACAAATGGTTCCCATAGTGACTAAGCACGCTAAGGAAGAACAGAGAAAAAGGATACCTAACATTGCCAAGTACGAAGGAATCTAAATATATACCGACAAAACCATCAGGGGGAGTTATTATGCTTTGCTTTTTCCCAGGCAAACGAAAAGACCTAATTTTACCAGGGAAAAACCTATCGACGAAATCCCTAAGCTGATCAATCGTAATAGAAGAACACGTCGATCTAATCCCTATCTTCGCCATTACAACAATAAACAAAGCGAAGGAATATGAAAAATACCTGGTATAATGGCTGGATTAGTCAGAAGAAAAAGCAGAGAGAACGACGAACAGTGGAGGGAAAAAAGAAAAGTAAAGGGAAGAGAAGAGAAGAAGTATTTATGGGGCTTATGAAGTACGTTTTCCAAAGCAAGTAATTAGCCGCCTACTTGTTGCAATTAACACATGCAACTACCTACCCATTTAAATTTTCATTCCCACCCCCTGCAAAATGAGTCACCGACCTTCGCCCCCTAAAAACTAAGGAAAAGTAATTTTTTCAGGGATAAAAGACGGTTGACACTACGATAAAGATTACATGATCAAATGATCTACTTCATCCTGCCAAAGAAAACAATTTGGCTTTCAAAGAAATTATGGCAAAGGGAGCAGAAATCCTGAGTATAGTCTAAAATCATAGCCCAAGCAGTCTATAATATTAGACTGGGGGCTTGACGATGTACCCCTCCGAATAGCTATACGAAGGACATGTTGCACGAAGCACTCTTACGAAGGACATGAGCCCGGAGATACTTAACTCGGTCGAATAGTTAAAGGATTAACACAAATCCTTTCCAAAGATATTTGTTAAAGATATATACTCTTGCCTAGTCCGATCCACAATCAAGGTTTACCTCCTAAGGAAACTAAATCGGATAAACATGGCAACACGAGTTTGACTCAAAGAAGGAAAGGGAAAACCCTAACCTTCTCCTCCAAGAAACCTCCTCCTATAAACGGAGGAGGATTTCTCCACAAACGGGATACATACATACGATCACGGATCGATCAAAACCCTAACTAAAGTCGAACAAGCTTCGACAATCACATCAACAACCTTAGATTGGCGTAAAGGAGCACCGCTCCTACCTTCGGGGAATCGCCAACAAAACCTAAAACCCTTTTAGGTTCACCCATAAATTACCCCCTAGCTAAAGAGCCTTTCGACGTGGTTTGTGCACAATCAGGTGTAAAGAAAATTAGCTACTCATGACAAGAAATATAAAACTAATGACGATGTACCCCTCCGAGTTGCCATACGAAGGACATGTAGCACGAAGCACTCTTACGAAGGACATGAGCCCGGAGATACTCAACCCGGTCGAATAGTTAAAGGATTAACACAAATCCTTTCCAAAAGATAAATATATACTTTTGCCTAGTCCGGAATATTCTAGGTTATTCTCCTAAGGAAACTAAATCGGATAAACATGGCAATGAGAGTTTGATTCAAAGAAGGAAAGGGAAAACCTAACCTTCTCCTCCAAGAAACCTCCTCCTATAAAAGGAGGAGGATTTCTCCACAAACAACACATTCATACGATCACAGATAGAGTAAAACCCTAACTAAAGTCGAACAAGCTTCGACATTCATATCAACAATCCTAGATTGGCGTAAAGGAGCACCGTTCCTACCTTCGGAGTATCGCCAACAAAACCTATTTCACCCACAATCCCATTCGATAAAGCTTGTGTGGTTCGGTGCACAATCATTTGGCGCCATCCGTGGGACCGTTAAACAAAAGACAACCCACCAAATTACCACGACTTTGATTCCCGAAATGTAGCATACCTATCCATGGCGATGAACGAATCTCACCACAGACCTGGGCATCTGAATGAAGAAGCGTCCAACAAGGGAAAAGATCTTGCCCAGTGGACACCTCTGGCCTTTCACTTTCCGATACTAAAGATACCCCCGTCGGAAAACCCGATCGTGATACAAATATTAATATTCAATACGAAGGTTTTTAGGGTTTACATAGACGGAGGAAGCGAATGTGACATCATCTATGAGCACTGCTTTGTACAGCTCCCAAAGGGGATAAAAGCTCGCCTAAGTCCCCCGCGAACCCCGCTTATAGGATTCGCAGGAGAAAGGGTCAGTCCGTTAGGAGAAATCGACCTGGACGTAACGATTGGCGAACTCCCCTATGTAAGGACGGAGACATTAGACTTCATAGTGGTCAGATCTAATTCCCCATATAACATATTGCTAGGAAGACCAGCGATGCGTCGATTGGAGATGATTGCTTCCACCATTCATTCCATGGTTAAGCACTTGACACCCGCAGGAGTAAGGACCATCCACTCCAAAGCTGGTCAGACAAAGGTACACAAGGTTAAGAAGGCCAAGGAAACTGCCGAAGCCCAAGTAGATGCTGCAAAGGTACCAGATCATCAGGACAAGGTCATCGTTAACCCAGGATACCCAGATCAACCCATATCAATAGGGAAACAACTCCCCGAAGGTCTGAAAAAGAAGTTGTTCAAGCTGCTGCAACGGAACTTGGACGTATTTGCCTGGGAATATTCAGACATGACAGGAGTACCCGAATAATCGAGATCGAAGGGGAAAAATTCGTAACGGAGCATAAACTCAACGAAAGAAAAGACGCGACCCCCTTCCATCAAAAGAAACGAAGCCTGGCTGCCGAGAGAGACGAAGCTTTCAAGCAAATGAAAAAATACATAGCACAACTCCCTACTCTCACTTCTCCCGTTCCAGGAGAGACTCTCTTCATGTACCTGGCAGCGTCCTCCGAATGCGTAAGTGCAGTCCTCCTGGCAGAAAGAGAGCGGAAACAAGTCCCTATTTATTTTGTTAGTCGAATCCTATAAGGGTCCGAGGCTAATTATCCAGAACTAGAAAAGCTGACCATGGCCCTAGTACATGCAGCTAGAAGACTACGAAGGTACTTCCAAGCACACCCGATCGCAGTACTAACTGGCAAACCCATAAGGCAAATCTTGCTCAAACCAGAGAAGTCATGAAGGGTAGCTAAGTGGGCGATAGAGCTAGGAGAGCATGATATCGAATTCCGAAAAAGGAACGCAATTAAGAGACAAGTGCTAGCCGACTTCATAGCAGAAACACAAGGAATCGACGAGCCAGAAAAATACACCTCTTTAAACGTCATGGAAAACGAAGGATGGGACGTCTGGAGGTTATATACAGACGGGGCGTCGAGCTCCGATGGATCAGGAGCAGGAATCATCCTTGTCAGTCCAGAGGAAAAGGAATATACCTATGCCCTAAGGTTTGAATTCGACACAACGAATAATGAAGCATAATACGAAGCTCTTTTGGCAGGGCTTCGTTTGGCAAAAGAAATGAAAATCAAGCGGATTCACACCTTCGTGGATTCCCAATTGGTAGCATGCCAGATTACCGGAGAATTCGAAGCTAAACAAGAGACCATCAAGAAGTACTTGGCAAAAACTAAAGAATTGATTGACTGCTTTAGCAGCTTCAAGATAGAGCATGTCCATCGTAATCAGAACAAGAAAGCCGACGCACTAAGCAAGTTAGCAAGTCTCACCTTCAAACACTTCGGCAAAAAGGTGCTCATTGAGGTATTGAAAGAAAAGTCAATCAATGAAAAAATACATAGCACAACTCCCTACTCTCACTTCTCCCGTTCCAGGAGAGACTCTCTTCATGTACCTGGCAGCGTCCTCCGAATGCGTAAGTGCAGTCCTCCTGGCAGAAAGAGAGCGGAAACAAGTCCCTATTTATTTTGTTAGTCGAATCCTATAAGGGTCCGAGGCTAATTATCCAGAACTAGAAAAGCTGACCATGGCCCTAGTACATGCAGCTAGAAGACTACGAAGGTACTTCCAAGCACACCCGATCGCAGTACTAACTGGCAAACCCATAAGGCAAATCTTGCTCAAACCAGAGAAGTCATGAAGGGTAGCTAAGTGGGCGATAGAGCTAGGAGAGCATGATATCGAATTCCGAAAAAGGAACGCAATTAAGAGACAAGTGCTAGCCGACTTCATAGCAGAAACACAAGGAATCGACGAGCCAGAAAAATACACCTCTTTAAACGTCATGGAAAACGAAGGATGGGACGTCTGGAGGTTATATACAGACGGGGCGTCGAGCTCCGATGGATCAGGAGCAGGAATCATCCTTGTCAGTCCAGAGGAAAAGGAATATACCTATGCCCTAAGGTTTGAATTCGACACAACGAATAATGAAGCATAATACGAAGCTCTTTTGGCAGGGCTTCGTTTGGCAAAAGAAATGAAAATCAAGCGGATTCACACCTTCGTGGATTCCCAATTGGTAGCATGCCAGATTACCGGAGAATTCGAAGCTAAACAAGAGACCATCAAGAAGTACTTGGCAAAAACTAAAGAATTGATTGACTGCTTTAGCAGCTTCAAGATAGAGCATGTCCATCGTAATCAGAACAAGAAAGCCGACGCACTAAGCAAGTTAGCAAGTCTCACCTTCAAACACTTCGGCAAAAAGGTGCTCATTGAGGTATTGAAAGAAAAGTCAATCAATGAAAAATATGTTGCTGATCTCATAAGGGAAGATGGGAAAAACTGGATGACACCGATATGTGAATACTTGATCAGTGGAATACTACCAGAAGATCCCAACGAAGCTCGGAAAATTAGAATCAAAGCACCTCAATATAAGATCACGAAGGGCCAATTATACAGAAAGTCCTTCTTGACACCCTGGCTAAGGTGTGTAGGTCCAAATCAAGCCTCGGTCATCCTCGAAGAGATACACGAAGGAATATGCGGAACTCACTCAGGAGCACGATCCGTGACAACTAAAGCTATGCGCCTAGGATACTTCTGGCCGACAATGCATCAGGATGCCACGGCATACATCCAAAAGTGTGAATCCTGTCAGATCCATTCGAACGTACCTAAGGCTCCAAAACATGATATGATCTCAGTCACCTCAGCCTGGCCCTTCGTACAGTGGGCAATAGACATAGTGGGACCACTTCCAGGGGCCCCAGGAAAAGTTAAATTTCTCGTGGTAGCAGTTGATTACTTCACCAAATGGGTAGAAGCTAAACCTCTCGCCTCAATAAAAGGGAAAACAATGGAAAAATTCGTTTGGGAACACATAGTGTGTAGGTTCGGAATGCCACAAACCATCCTGTCCGATAACGGAAAACAATTTGTGAAAGGAACGTTCCCAAAGTTTTGTGAAAGGCTAAAAATTCACCTCCGTATATCACCCTCAGGCAAACGGGCAGGTCGAATCAATAAACAGAGAGGTAGTGAAGGGAATGGAAAAAAGGCTAGGGAAAAAACACACTGGATGGGTAGATGAACTACCATTCGTCCTATGGGCACGAACCACACCCAAAACTAGCAATGGCAAAACACCCTTAAGCCTGGCCTTCGGAACAGAAGCGGTTCTACCAGCAGAGAATAAGGTGTCAACTTGCCAAACATCCAAGGTAGACGAAAAACTGAGGATAAACCTAGATTTGCTAGAAGAACGAAGAGACAGCAGCAATACGAAAAGCGACATACAAAAAGAGGCTTGAGAAATACTACAACAAGCGCACCAGTCCAACCTCATTCAAGGTTGGCGATTATGTCTTTCGTCTGAACAGTGCAAGTCAGGTCAAGTACACAGGGAAAATGGGACCAACATGGTAAGGTCCGTACCAGGTTCAAGTAGCCTTCGGCAATGGAGCATACAAGCTAACAACATTAGATGGCGAACCAGTGGACCGCACATGGAACAGCTCCAATCTCCGAAAGTTTTATCAGTAAAACTGATTATTTTTTCCTTTTTGTACCTAAGTGCCACAGGCACATAATAAATAGATAGAATTCACAATGTGATAACTATCCCCTTTTTTAGGATGAATAAAGCAATTGCAAAAAGCAATGCATTTTTTTACGAAGGGTCGCTCCCTAACGTATTTTCTCTTACCACGATCGTTATCCAATAATTTATGAAGACGTATTTTTCTGAACAAAACGCATGTTCAAGGGGACGCCCACATAGCGTACAATCAGAGACCTAAGGACACAGTCCTAGGATAATAATACGCACCAAATACAAAGACGTGGAATAACAAAGGGGGGCCCTTGGTAACCACGCATTTAGAATAATAAGACATGGAACACCGTAAGGGGGACCCTTCGGAACCATGCATATTTCCAAAAACCCAGAAAAAGAGAAAAATAAAATATAAACGCAATACATTCATGGTAATGAAATACAAATTACAAATACAATTTATTTTTCAGGAAATATATCGGACACATTCTCCGAAGAAGCCGCCGTCTCTACTAGGCGCTTCGCAGATTCAGGATCGGTAAGCGCGGTTTGATAAATGTGAGGAATAACCTCTTCCCTCCACTTCTTCAGTTGCCCTCCAGAAATTGGATCTTCGAATGGGCAGTTTGCAATTCTTCACATTTTCTACCCCACACTTCCCTTACTCCATCAACATAAATGTTATTCTCCAATGATTGCTTCTCGGAATCATCAAGTCTTTAGTTCAAATCATCAAAGACCTTCTCAGCCTCCTTTAACTTCTCTTGATATCGTTTATTGGAGCAACGCAAAGCAACGAACGGAATGGATTTCTCCACATCATGAGACAAGCGGCGGATCTCATCACCGGCATATTGGACGTGGCTCTTTAGGCGAGCCTCCCTACTCTTCACTTCAACAATTTCCCGGCGGAGACGGGCCCATTCTATTCTCAACTCGCGATAAGACGCCTTATCGACTTCTGAACCAGAATCGGAATCAGTAAAAACAACTGGATGTCTGCTCTTTCTAGCAGACCTTTTCCGGCGACCCTGAAAATATGTCGGAACCGGAGTTCCGCCAGCAGATACGCCGGCGTGGGAAGATGAAGGTTGATTGCCACCGACGGTTCTTCTTGCTTTAGCACGAGCCATTTAAGATTTATAGAAAAGAAATGAGAATGAAGAAATTTGGTAATATCGATAAAAACGAGGAAGATGATAAACTTGGAAATGAAAAGACAAGGCTTTATAGGCCTCACCTACCACTCCGGTTTTTGTGAAAGGAAAACGAAAGGATCCCACTATCTTTCAGAGATTGTCATAAATGGCCCCTCTACAAAAAGTCACCTTCCTTTAACCCTTGGTAACGGACGAAGTATCAACCTTCGGTCCTTCGTATATGACTCCCGAAAAATGACAGATTATCTACAGCGTATGAATGAAGAAATAGTCTAAAATCATAGCCCTAGCAGTCTATAACATTAGACTGGGGGCTTGACGATGTACCCCTCCGAGTTGCCATACGAAGGACATGTAGCACGAAGCACTCTTACGAAGGGCACAAGCCCGGAGGTGCTCAACCCGATCGACTAGTTAAAAGATTAATACAAAGCTTTCCAAAAGATAAATATATACTCTTGCCTAGTCCAGAATATTCTAGGTTATTCTCCTAAGGAAACTAAATCGGATAAACATGGCAATAAGAGTTTGATTCAAAGAAGGAAAGGGAAAACCCTAACCTTCTCCTCCAAGAAACCTCCTCCTATAAAAGGAGGAGGATTTCTCCACAAACGACACATTCATACGATCACAGATAGAGTAAAACCCTAACTAAAGTCGAACAAGCTTCGACATTCATATCAACAATCCTAGATTGGCGTAAAGGAGCACCGCTCCTACCTTCGGTGAATCGCCAACAAAACCTATTTCACCCACAATCCCATTCGATAAAGCTTGCGCGGTTCGGTGCACAATCAACTAAAAAAAGGGGTAATTGGATGGAAACCCCCTGATCCCATGTACCATTTGGTACCCACTAATCCCCCAGTCAGGCTAGTGTCCAGGTAAATCTCAACCACTTAATAATCTCCTGATTATCTCAAGTTTGCCTTTGGCAAGACTCGAACCCAGGACCTCTCCTGGAAAGTGGCGGCTGGTGGCCACTGGGCTATTACCCAGTGGTTTCGGTGCACAATCAACTAACAATTATCAAATAAATATAATCCATAATAATAATTGTATTGTAATATAGTCTTGCAATTGAGCAACTAAAGATAATAATAAAAGAGTTAAAAGAAAATCGAACGAGTAACTTGTTGGCTGTTGAGATGATGAAGTCGAACAAAACAAAGCCTAAAGGCTTTTGCGGCTGCTCCACTTTCTCGTCCAATACCCCACCGAGCTCCTCTCTCAATTCTTGTACGAATAACTCCACTGCCAACTTCCTTACAAGCCGACCAAAACCCAATATTAATTGTATCCTCTTTTTTTGCTTTGGCGGTGCTTCACGCCCCAAAAACCCCTTCCAAAACTCTCGTACAAATTATTATTATATAATAATATGTGATATATATAGTTGTAGGGATTTATTTATGACTTCATGATCACGTTTTGTCTCAGCCGACTTACAAAAATAATAACAATTAACAAGACTTGAGCTTCTTTCCTTTTTTTTTATTTTTGTTGTTGTTCTCGGCTCATCAAAGATTGGGCTGCGCCCCTTCCAAAACAATAGCATATAGTCTTGTCTTTCCTTTAGTCCAGCCCAACCAATATAATAAAATTACTACAGGAGACTAGCTCGTTGGTTTTGGACTTTAAATAACAAGTTTACTTCAAAAATCATTACTTTAGCTCTTATTTCACTATTGTCATTCCAATGAACCTACAATTAAATAAAACACAAATTAAGTACCAAAGTTCATCAAATGATCATAATTTAAACATAAAAATAATGATATCGTATAAAATAAATATGTCTAAAGTAGGCGATATCACTTGTGAAAGATAGGCCAAAGTTATTCGCTCCATCCGCTCATGATGTTACGGGTTGAAGCTTGCATAAAAGGAAAAACATTGTTAATGTTGTTGATAGTGATGAGGAGGAGGAGCCCCAATTCGAGCATGTAGACTTTGGAGACAATGACCTTTTCGGTCCGGATACGTATACGTGAGGAAGTTTTAGAAGAACAACAACAATCTTTGGCGGAAATTCGTGAGGAAGAAAGGAAGCGCACCATGTACACGGCTCTTTCGTTTATGGGCCAAACCGAGTGTGATGAGGAAGAAAAGAGGTTCATCAAAGAAGCGAAGAAGAAATTGATGGCCGAGTATAAAGGCTTCCTTTTCGGTCCCGACGACAATTAGTTTAGCTTAGTTTAGTTTTTCTAAAATAAGAATGTCATTTTTTTTTCCAATTTTTAGGTTGTGTGTTTTTTTTTTATTGTACTTTGTTTTTTTTTGTGTTCTAATGTATTTTTTTTTAATTTTTAATGAAGTTATGTGTTTTATTTAGATTTTGTGTTAATGAAGTAAAATGTATTTTATTCATATTATTATGGGGTGTTAAAAGTGTAAAATTTAGATAAAATGGTAGAATTAAATAATTGGTGGGTCCAAGACTAGTCTTTGTATTGGGTATGTTTTGGGGGGATTAGTCCTTAGAGTGTTTTTTGCTGATGTGACGCTAACTGAGACTAGTCCTTCCGGGATGAATCCTTTGTTTTAGGAAGCCTCTAATTAAATCTTTCTATCTTTCCTTTTTTGTTTACTATTCTATTTAAAATTCTTGTTTATTTACAGTATAGACATTAAATTATATTCAGCAACATATGAAAGAAATATATATATATATACTAGACTTATGCCCGCGCAATGCAGCGGCGGTAGGGGTAGTGATGGCGGAGGTGGTGGTGACGTAGTGGGGGGGCAGTGTGGACGACAGTGGGGACGGCGTGGGGGCGGCGATGGTGTTGAATGTAAAAATAATTGATGTTAAAGGTGGTAGTATATTTATTTCAAGTCTTGAGGGATCTACATTGTAAATTATTTCATTAAGGGTATTATAGGTATATTAGATGGAGATGTTTAAATAGTGAATAAAGGAGAAGGTTATTTTTGGTTTTTCAAAGGTAGAAAGTTTAAGGGAAAAAAAAGGATGGTTTGTTTTATTAGATAGTATAGATATAAATATAGTCTTTTCCATTTTTCTCCATATGTTGGAATTATTTTTTATAATATAATTGAAATTTTATCATTCTGAAAGTTACTACATGTATTTATTTAATGTAATAATGTATTATATCTTTTAGATTTCGTCACACAAAGTTTCAGTCACTTTTTTTTGTCAAAGTCATTGTTTCATAATTGGTTTAGATATACTAAAAGTGATATTTAAATCATCATAATAAACTTTCTCTTATCATTTTGCATTATGATTTGATATTAAAGATAATTATAATAAACTGCAAGATAATAATCATCTTACAAAATACAGAAACCAAAAAAGGTTAAAATAATTTTCTTAAGAGTATTCTACATGTGAATATATTTCTCTTTAGAGCATTTGTAAGGGCAATACTACCACACCAAGATGGTAGGGATACGTCATCACCACATACATTATCACACCACTTTCATAACAATAACCTCTAAAGTTATATCTTACAATTAGGGATGAGCAGTTTTTCCCAAGTCCCGATCCCGTCCCGATCCCGATCCCGAAAAGTGGTACCGAATGGGACTTGGGACCGGGACCGGTACCCATTTTTCTTAGTTCGCGGGACTTGGGACCATGGTACCGGGATTTGGTACCGGGAAATGGTACCGAATGGGAAATGGGACCAGTATCAGTACCAAGTTTTTAAAAAATTCAAGACTCAGTACCATCGGTATCGGAACGGGACTGGTCTCATGCCCATCCCTACTTACAATATCCCAATAACCAATTAAATAAGGGGTTAGATTAGATATTGTCGGCAGCATTTAACTTCCCTCCTGCACCCTCACATCCAAGTGGAAAGGGGTGATTTTTTATTTTTATCACGTGCAAGTTGAAGAAGATGATGTTATGTGTGTGTGCAGTAGTCTCCTGCCCACAACATTTAAGATTTTCCCATTAAAAAGTTAGAAAACAATTTACAAAAATCATACATCAAACCACATTATATTTTCCTCCAAGGTGGATACAACCACCTTGTCCACCCCACCACCACACCATCCACCTAATTTTTAACGTTATCACGTGGCCTTCCATCTTGTCCAGACAACCACCAACCACCAGTACAAACACTCTTAGTGCTTTCTACTTTCAATGACAAATTACTATTGCTTTCAACTTTGACAAATTATTTATAGTTTTGATTTTTTTAATGTCCATGACATTTACCATCTATATATAATGTTTTGAAGAACACATTATAACTTTTACTTATCATCAAACATAAATCGTATTTACATTAATTTGGTATGTGGTATGTAACAAGAGAACGATCCAACATTAAAGTAAACATCGACTAATAAATTATCTCTTTTGCTCACGCGCACATCATTGTTCTAATATACCTTATATATACTTCAATTCGGTTAATGCAAACGCAACGCGCGGGTAATATTTCTAGTTTATACTATTGGATAGTTACATATTTTTCCAAATCATTAGCCCGTTCAAACATGTCGTTATACTAATACTAATATGTGAAACTGGGGTTTGTTTGGTGACAAATGTTGCTAATATAAAGGATTAATGATCCAGATATAAAGATATCCATGAAGCAGCATGGTTGGATCAGTGATAAACACCATTGGAGACAGATGTCACGGGTTCAATCCTCATCCCATGTAAAAGTTGGAGGGCCTTTTTTAGTATTCTACATGTGAATATATTTCTCTTTAGAGCATTTGTAAGGGCAATACTACCACACCAAGATGGTAGTGATACGTCATCACCACATACATTATCACACCACTTTCATAACAATAACCTCTAAAGTTATATCTTACAATTAGGGATGAGCAGTTTTTCCCAAGTCCCGATCCCGTCCCGATCCCGATCCCGAAAAGTGGTACCGAATGGGAAATGGGACCAGTATCAGTACCAAGTTTTTAAAAAATTCAAGACTCAGTACCATCGGTATCGGGACGGGACTGGTCTCATGCCCATCCCTACTTACAATATCCCAATAACCAATTAAATAAGGGGTTAGATTAGATATTGTCGGCAGCATTTAACTTCCCTCCTGCACCCTCACATCCAAGTGGAAAGGGGTGATTTTTTATTTTTATCACGTGGCCTTCCATCTTGTCCAGACAACCACCAACCACCAGTACAAACACTCTTAGTGCTTTCTACTTTCAATGACAAATTACTATTGCTTTCAACTTTGACAAATTATTTATAGTTTTGATTTTTTTAATGTCCATGACATTTACCATCTATATATAATGTTTTGAAGAACACATTATAACTTTTACTTATCATCAAACATAAATCGTATTTACATTAATTTGGTATGTGGTATGTAACAAGAGAACGATCCAACATTAAAGTAAACATCGACTAATAAATTATCTCTTTTGCTCACGCGCACATCATTGTTCTAATATACCTTATATATACTTCAATTCGGTTAATGCAAACGCAACGCGCGGGTAATATTTCTAGTTTATACTATTGGATAGTTACATATTTTTCCAAATCATTAGCCCGTTCAAACATGTCGTTATACTAATACTAATATGTGAAACTGGGGTTTGTTTGGTGACAAATGTTGCTAATATAAAGGATTAATGATCCAGATATAAAGATATCCATGAAGCAGCATGGTTGGATCAGTGATAAACACCATTGGAGACAGATGTCACGGGTTCAATCCTCATCCCATGTAAAAGTTGGAGGGCCTTTTTTAGCATTTAGGTAGAAAATGAAAGCAGCCTCTCTACTTAAGTAGAGATAAAATCTACCAACATCTTAACCTCCTCTATATACCGTCAATATATTGATATTCAAAACCCACGTAAAGTGGGCACTGAATAGTTTTTTTCTTACTTTTTATATAAAGATATCCATGGATAGAGAACACCACCAAATTTCCCAAACAACCAGTAAAAGAATGACACGTGGACAACCCCAATAACAACCACCATCAATCCAAGAGCCTTGTAGTTTCTTTCTGTATCACTCAAAGTACACCAAAAGGTGTCTTAAGAAGATTTATAAATATCATCAATAATTAAAAAAAGGGACCGAAAGATGGCACTTTTGGTTCCATCAATGGCTACACAGAAGCCTCTTGCATTTGCTACTAAAACTTTTGGTTATAAGCAGGTTAGTTTTGTTTGTATATATATTTCATCAATGCATATCAAGTACTTTAGATGTTGATTTATGTATTGGCTGTCTTTGATTTAAAACACTGTATATAGATTCAACTTTTGTTAATTTGTAACAAGAAAGAAAGAAAAACACTTGAACCTAAAAAAAAGTTAAATGCCCAGGCATCCCGTAGAGGACAGAAACTTTGGCGGGTTGAATATGTTTTTGCAGGGATTCGAAGCTGGGTGGTATTCCCACCAAATCGCTTTTTAGGGGGCAGGTGGCCACTGGGCCATATGGTTAAAAACACTTGAACCTAATGGAATGCAAGTTCCTAAAAACTTGTTGGATATTATTGGCGATTCGATATAAAGATTCTTGAAAGTTAAGATGAGAAATGATACAATGCTAGAGTTGCCAAAGCAGACACATATAAAAGTAACAATCAAATTGGCTATGCAGTGATAACCAGTCAAAATGGGTCAGGCTGTGTTTGACACTTTCGTCCATTTTTATATCAAAACAGGGTTTGTATTAAACTTTTATAAACATAGTATAGATCAAAGTGTATTCCGGTTTGTTCTTGTGCCAAACAATCTGAATATACATAAGAAACGATGTTTTAATCTAAATACGCGTCAAAAAAGGTATCAAGATGCACTCACTCTAACTAGCTTCTTTTTTCATATGACCCATTGTAAATAGGCTGCAACAATGAAGAGTACAAGCAGCAAAAGATCGACAACCAAATCAAGTATTAAGCTGCTAACAAATGTTGAAAAGCTAAAACTGCTAACAAAAGCAGAGAAGGCGGGTTTGCTTTCAGCAGCAGAAAAAGCTGGATTTTCACTATCATCAATAGAAAAACTGGGGCTGCTTTCCAAGGCCGAAGAACTCGGGGTTCTTTCAGCTGCTACTGACCCATCGACACCATCAGCCTTATTGACCTTAAGCTTAGCTCTACTAGCTTTGGGTCCTTTTTTTGTATTCTTGGTACCCGAGGATTATCCATGGGAAATAGGTTTGCAGGTGGCGGTTGCTCTTGTAAGCGTTGTTGGTGGCTCTGCTGCTTTTGCAGCTTCAAATTTTGTGTCTAATTTGCAAAAGTCAAGTTAGAGAATGTGTTTTCATTCAGTTATGCTGTATGCAGTTTGGATTTTTAAATTTGCAGATTTATTAGGCTAAGAACTTGCATAAGTTTCCTACTTTTAGGTAACTTTTGCATCCATGACTCCATGTAATATAACATTGGTCCATAATATATCATATTTCTGTTCTGTAGATAAAAAGAAATGACTAATGGAAGAGTTCATTGGCAAAATTTTGATCGATAGTCTAAGTAAAAGTGTGCTTTCGATTGTTAATTGTGTTGTACACAGTTTGGTTTCTTGAAATTTGGAGATGTTAGGCTAGAAACTTGCATAAGATGTCTACTTTTTTCCAAAAAATGGTATTATCAAGATCCAAATCAAACACCAATGGGCAAAGGCCGAAAAAAGAAGACATTTTTGCCACTTCAATATACAGAAACAATGAACGTAAGCTAAAAAAACAGAATTCTGAATCATGGTCAAAACTTTGATTACTCGTCATTATTGTGCCCGTTCAGTCTCTTTATTTGGTTTATGGTTGTGTCTGCCACCACCATTCTGGTCAACTCGCTGATAGACCTCTGAATTTCAGCCAGTGGAACCCTTTGAACGGTTGGAAAACTCGCCTTGATATCTTCCCTCGTTCCTACTAAAGCTTCGACCACCAAAGTAACCACCACGGCCCCTGAAACCACTACCCCTTCCAGAAGAATACCGTCCTCTTCCACCACCACCGCCTCCACCAACTAGAAAACCAATTTGATATGGACTTGTTATGCCAGTGGTTAACTAGATATGATTAAATCTTTTTGAAACATAATAAAAAACAAAGTATTATTACCTCGTGTTGTAGTTCTCTTTTCTTCAACCACTACTTGACGATTGCCAATTGTTATAGGTGCCTGGAATCAATTTCATAGAAAAGTCAATATAGTATATATGTTGTATTGCTGCAAGTACCAGAGGTTGCAACTTTGACCCATCCACTTAGGAATTTGTCAATTTGGGTTACAGTCTATCTCTAACAAATCAAGCAGGTAATGTAAATATAGCTAGAAAGAAGATGGAGCACACAGATGGTTAGCCACGCTACTATACTACATTACCCGACTATACACTCTTCCTAACTGATACTTTGAACAATTTAAAACTCCACTTCAACTAACTAATCTAACAACCAATGAATGATCTAGGCACAGATTAGAAAGAATAAAATAAGCAGGGTATCAAGTTCATACCTTTATAGCACTATGCATGGAATCCAGCGACTCGAATTCCACAAATCCAAAACAAAATCCCGGTTGCTGGAAATAAGAAAAAGAGAAGATATAAATGTAAATGAAAACCATATAAATTTCTAAGTGCTGATACACGACACGATTAGAAGCAAACCTTATTACTTCTGACTTGGACACCATTTCTTTTAATAGGCCCGAACTTCTTAAATTCCTCCTCAAGTTGTGTGACCGTCGCATTCATGGGCAAATTCCGTACGTATATCGAGTGACCTTTAGCTAATGCCCAACAGATTAGCATCAGTAAATGTACTTAAAACCTCTCCAGCTTAAATAACAACTCAATATGAGCTTATAAGAGAATGAACCTTAACTATCTCACCAACTGATGCTACTGTTAGATTAACAAAAGGTGAACGAGTAGAAAAACTAAGTTTGTTACCATCATTATGAATTTTGCTGCTTTCGGAATCACTAACCACCACAGGGACCGATGTTTCTGGTTCTGGGGAAGGCTTTGCAGGCCTAGGTTTGTGTTGATCAGTATTAGTAGGTGCCCACCTTAAATTGCTCGTTTGAACATGACCAGAAGCAGATGATCCGGTAGCCTTGAATACCCGTAACTGTAAAACAGATTGAATCAATAAACTGAGAAAAACCTGAGAACGTACAAAAAGAGATGCAATGGAAAATTAATTGCCACACACACACAATTGATGCATATGATTTCTTATCCTCTTGGGTTGCAAAGGATTCTGGTTTCTTAACAGGAACCGTTTCGTTTGAATGTTTTTTAACGAGAGCGGGTTCATCCAGAACTTCTTCCTCAAGACCCGATTCTGACCCTTCAAGATTATCAGGGTTACAAACTTCTGGTCCATTATTCAGATCATTAGCTGACGTATTAGTTGCAGAATCATACGTGGGATTCTCTGAAACACGAGTCAACTCTGAAAGCATAGAGAAATATGTAAGCATGTGTAAACATTACTTTTTTGTCGTAAAGATGATAATAATTTACCTTTTCTGGAAAATTCCCGTGTTTGAATTACTAATTTGTATTCATTATCGACATTACAAATAACTTTAAATTACATGATTCCTTCATTTTATTTACATTAGAGGATATTCTAGATAGAGAGTCAAATGTTTCATTTAAACAATTTGCCCAAATGCTGCAATTTTAATAGGACAGGGGAGTCACGGGTATTAGTAGAGTTCGCAATTTCAAATCATTTCCTTATAAATGGGTCAATCAGGACATTTTCAGATTCCTAGACAAAAAGTGATTCAGGTCAAGCTGACACGAGTGCTACAAAAGGTACCAGCTTTGACCAGCCCAACTTGCTACATCTAGAAATATGACTCTGAAGTACTTGAAACAAACCTGTATTCGGGACTGCCTGATCTGCTGGAGCACCGTCTACAATATTTTCAACAGTTCCAGAAGTAGTCTCCAGTTGTACACTTTCGTCAACATACCTAAAGACATCATTTTGAACAAAGTAGCCCTTTTCTTGTGGAGCAAGGAAGAACGTTTGTGCAAATTTCCTTTCAACATTGTCTTTCCCGATTAAGCTTCCAGTTACAAGAACAATAACCCCTCCCAGGTGCGAAACTTGTGCATCTGCGGTTTTAATCTCTGCCTTATAGTTTTTGTAATCAAGGGACTGAATCTTCACATCAATTGCCTGGTATCAATTAGACAAGAATTTCAAAGCTATGGTTTAAATTAAGGATCTCGACGTACCGTCCTAACTTAGAAAGATAAATTTATATGATACTCCAATAATTAGTGGTAACGAGTGTCTTGAATACAACAAATACTTAAGTTCAGTAATGCAACTTCTGAAGTGGAAGGTCAGTGTGTAATATTGAAAATGTTATGAGGATTCTAACTAGTCAAGACTCAGGAGGTTATCTCTTCTTAATATAACAAAACTCTAACTTCCATAGTAGAAAGAGAAAGAGTGATTTTTAAAGAGAAAAGGTTGAGATTGTAGTGCATTTTTAAATCCAAACTCAGATCATATTCCTCCCAGTATCTAGCTGCCCAAGGTATATAAATCAAATAAGATATATAGCTCGTTGTGATCCACAATTCTTATATTGAGATGTATTTATGCAGCATAACCATGAACAAGAAATAAAAATACCATATAATAAAGTCCAACAACCAAGCCATAACACGTGCCATTGTATTAAACTCAATGTAAAGACTTAAGTGGCAATGTATCTTAAAAGCTGAAATATGCATTAATATAATCTATTGTCTATGTTACACCCAAAGAATTCCCACTTGTCGCATATAAGGTGATATCTGATAAATGAGAACTATTAAACTCTGTTGCACTTGCAGTCACCATTTTCAATCGATTTTTCTAAGTTAGTTACGATAAATGCAAGAATAAAATTACCTATGAGACTAACTTCTAAATAAACATGTTTGACGTTGTTCTTTATTTGCTCGTTGTCACCCAAAATAAGCAGACTGGTCAGGCATAAAAGATCAAATGCAAGCATTGGAGAGACCGTATCTTATTTTGTGCCGAAGCTACCTATATTATATATATATATATATATATATATAGGGGTGGGATAAATTGAGTCCAGCTTAATTTGAGTCCAAAAAGGGTCCATGTAACTTACACATGTGTAAGTCGTGGTGGCGGTGGTCGCCGTCGCCGGAAAATCATGGTGTGGTCGGAGATGATGGTGGTGGTGGTAGGAGGTGGTTGGAATTTGAGGAGATGGAAGAAAATCAATGGACTCAAATTGGACTCAAAATAAGCTGGACTCATTTTATCTTTTCCCTATATATATATATATATTAATCGAGTCAAAACAAATTATTCCAGTAAATAACAGAATCCAATAAAGATTGGTGTGATTGGTTTTCTGATATACTAGCACATGGTAGTTAAAAAGCACACCCCTTATTCTTTGTCTTATGATTGGGTTCCATACAAAAGCACATACAACAACTTGGTTGTTGAAGTTCATAACAAGCATATGCTTCATGAATACATCACAAAACAAGTTGCAATCAGCCCCTGTTTATATTCAAACTTATATCATTAATATTGAACTACATGTCATGAGTTAAAAGAACAGAAAAACAAAACAAGAACAGGAATACCCTTATACTAATCGAGTTATATTAAACACCAGATAAGAGAAGATATACATAAAAACAAAAAGTCACGAATAAAGACATGTCGTAACGAAACAATCAATTATATAAACATGTGTACAAAGGCATAAACATAACTTGACAGTCAAATACTTATTAATTAAACAATGAATACAGAGCGAAAAAAAGGAAACTCACTTGCATTGTTGTTACGGAAGTCATTTGGCCATTAGTATCCGGCCGGCTTAAAATACTCGAATCCTGATAAAACTTATGAACTAATTCAGGGGACTGATGAAGAATATGGTAATACTGTTCCACGAATGCATTACCGACCACTTGCGCGCTCGGCAGAACAACAGCAGGACTTGCTGCCTGCATAGTTGCCATCTATAAAAAAACACACAAGGATTGGCAGCATTTAAAACACATGAGCTAAAAACTAAAATATATATATATATATATATACAACCATAAAAACAGAGGACACTATAATTAATATATAATGCATTATTAGCATAACTACCTTAACAAATTAAAATCAATCCCCAAATATTTATTAATTACTAATAACAACCCATAATAATATATCTTCACAAAATAAGAATACCTAGCCAACATTGATACTAAGTATTCAAAAAATATAAATAACATACCATTTTTTTTTGTTTCAAAAAATAAAAATAATATCCTGGCCATCCTAAGAGGAAATCAAATCATTTTGGATAAAAACCCGGAAAAAAAGGTTTTATTAAAAAAAGGCAGATCTAACACAGTGACAATGACAAAATGGGTAATAAGTAGGATACAAATAACATATATGAAATTAGACTTAATACGGAGAAATTAGAGTGAGCACCTGATTTTGGGTGTTAATTAAAAACAAAAAAGTGACAGAAGAGCAAAGATTTGTGTGAATATTATGTTTGTTTGGTTGTTTGAAAGCGAAATATTCTAGTTTTAGATTAGATTAAGGAGCGGAGAGGAGAGATCAAATCTAACTGAAAAGGAGGTTTTTGTTGTTGGAACTTGGAACAACTATTTTATTTTATTTTCACTTTAACCCCCATAGTATGGAGTTTTTGTTTTTTTTTTACCTATTATCCATACACTAATAAGATGCAAAAAAAATCCGAATTTCAATTTCCTTTTCGTTAGCAATTATGCTTATGTATACTGATGGAATTTGTAATGTTTCTTTTGTCAACACAAGTTTGTCTATGCATTTACTACGGAGATTGGCACAAAAACAAACAATTGTAGTAACAATTGTGTTATCAAATACGAGTAATGTGCAGCCGCAATTTTCAAAAAAAAATCCCTTTCGATCTATATTTTATCCCAGAATCAATTGTTAATTGGTGTTGAGATTAACAATGATCCTTGCCGCTCTGATACCAAATGTAATAGCAAAACTAATATAAATGTATAGATCTAAGCAAATAAACATGAAATATGTTGATCGATGGAAGAACAAGTGGCTGCCAAAATGTTTATTAGGTTTAGGGAAAATGGGAAGAGGGTAAAATGGCTTAGTCAAATTACAAATGAGGATGGGCTTATATACCCATACATTGGAAATACGATTAGCACCCCTAGACTATTGTTACATCACAATATCTATTCTTAACATTTTCTGCTAATATGTCTTTTCATTTTGCTTGATATGAAGGGGTTATGGATTTAGCTATTTGGATAATTTGGTATCCGAATCCGAAACTACGGATTTCCGAAAATCGCAAATACGAATTTTGGAATTCTGATTTGGGATGGCCAAATCCACTATCCAAATTTTTAGATTTCCGGTTTTGAACACCCTTACTCTTTATATACACAACCAAGTACATAGTTATTTCTTTACAATTCATAGGTCTCCTCCATATATGACCAACACAACTTGTTTCTCTTCTTGTCAAGAATATAGCATTTACTAGTCCGTAACACTACCATCATCAAATGACTGTCGCATAATAAAGAAAACAAACATGTAGATCTAATATAACACAAATTTAGTATTTATAATGATCAGTGAGTGTGTAGATCTAAAACCCTAGGTGAAGTATCTTGTATTTCCTTATTTCTTGTTTTAGTAAAGATTGTAAGAATGAAGTATGATTACAAAACCTTAGTTGAAGTAAATTGCTAATCAACTTAAGTCCTTTGTATTTGTAATATTTTGTATTTATACTTTCAAAGCTTTTTTTTCCTATCAATCAATTGAAAACATTAAATGAGTATGAGGAATCATTATTATGGTGACGAGAGTAAGTACCCGCGCGTTCCGGCGGTGAGATGGTGGGGGTGATAAGTCATAAAGTGTGATAGGTCATAGAGTGTGATAGCCAAATGCCTTAACCGTACGGGTTCCGCCATCGGATTTAAAAATTCGTCGAAAGTATATCGAATGACATCTCTAATGAAAGAGCATGAAATTTTAAGAACACCCATATAATTTTTATAATTTATCGATGTACAGTTTGTGAGATAAAAGATTTTGAATGAATTGGAGGAATAAATGATTTATGAAGAGAGAAAAAAGATGATTGGTTGAGATTTGAGGAGAGAGAAAGAGTGTTTGGTAAATATAGAATTGATAGAAGGGGCATTTTGGAAGTAAATGTTGAAACTTAAAATGTTAGACAGGGGGAATCTGCTTTATATATAATATATTATGGTGATATAGTCCCATAGCTTTACTCTTTATATCCGGCAACCTTCATATACTCAACAATTGAGTTATTTCTCTACAATTCATATGCTTCTATATTTTCATATGACCAACACAACTTTGTTTTCTTTTTGTGAATCACATCACATTTATAGGTCAAACCAACACAACTTATTTTCTCAAACATTTTTTCATATACGCTTTTAGTGTTTTTTTTTTTTTACATTTCATTAACACGTCCAGTTCAATTTTTAAAACACTTTTCACTCTTTAAAAAAACTCTCAAACTTTAAGTTTTTACTCATAGATTGAATTAATTACAACTCAGCTAATAACTCTTATTTATATAAACAATATAATCGGTATTTTTGTAACAAATGTGATACAATCATACATAAGCTTTTATCCATCCATAACAATTGATGCATTATATAGTTTTACTGCAACAATTTATGTGAATGGCTAAACACTCATGTGAGTTTATCCTATCTTTTGTTAGTAAGATGATCGGACCAACGGACCACGCCCCGAGCCCCATATATACCTTATGTTCAGTAAACCATAAATTAACCTGATAACCAACGGACTCCTGTATATACATTGGTTCAAGAAATGTTGATTTTAGACTTTTAATCTACAACTTAACGACCATTTCATGTAATCATGCATGAAGAAAGCAACATTAAACACCATTATATATTATGTGCATTGAAGAATTTTATTCAAGCTTATATATATGATGGAAATGGAGATGCTTTGTATAATGACCCATAACAATGTGACGTCAATACCACGACTAAAAAAGTGTTACACGACATAAAATCTTTCAAAAAATCAATTATTGTTAGATTTGAGTTGATATCAAATACTAAAGTATTATTTGTGCAAATTTCGAGAAAAGTCATACTCGTAACAAATTAAAAACATAAAATCTCAAAAGTATACATGAAATTAAAGTTCATGGACAAAGGAAATCTTCCATTGCTGGCTAAAGCATCGACACGGTATACCTCTTTCAGGTTCCACACCTAATTATATATTCACTTTTTCCATATACATGAGCTAGGAGCCTCAAAAACATCTAAAATAGATTTTCGTACGTTGGGTAAATGAAGTGCTAACATAGTTTGACCATACACCAAAGTTGAGCATATATAAACTTAATTTGCTGATCGAAATTAATCTTATAAACTTAGAGTTAACTCGATATGATCAATTAATGTATACGTTTAAAGTTAATATATGTAACTTAATTTGCTTTGGACTTGAAAGAAACAAACTAAATTTGGATACATATAGATGTACGTATCCACATAATTAGTAAAGTAGAAATTGCATATTCAATTCGTTTTTAGATACAAGAGAGACAAAGATCAACTGATCATTAAATCTAAGAACCCTTAATTTATAATCGATCCCGTTTATGTGAGATAGATATATATTCATGAATCATGATCAGCATCATAATTTAACTTTTCATTCTCAAAATAATATCGATCAATGTCGTAACCAAAAACACTACTTTATAAATATGTATAGATCAATAAACCTTTTGTCACCGATTTTTGATACTAAAAATTCAAAACCATCTTAATATTACTTGACATATTAAATCTACTATTTCATAAAAACAAATGGTATACAGATATTGATAGATTATCTTTTGCATTATTAGTCTATATAAAATTTACCCAAGATTAAACAATTAAACCTTGTTACAAGAAAAATTATAAGTCGATATATATATATATATATATAATTACCAAGCTTTGTGCCTCTTCTCTTTCTCTTCCTCCAACGTACGTACTGTCTTTGATCATTCATTCACTTTCGCGATTGATTTTAAGAAATCATCCAATGTCATTGCTATCCGCATCAACCTTAGGATTCATATGTACTCCAAATGGTAGTTTTGCTTGAGTGTCGATAAGGTTGAGTGGTACAATCGAATTTGGTAGTATATATGGTGAATTCGAGCTCAACAATGGGAAATGATTGGGTATGAAGTATGGAGAGTAAAGTGAAGGCGGCGTTGTCATGCCAGGAAAGCATGAGAAGAACCTTGGCTCGGGTGAGGGAGCCAATGAAGAAGGATTGTAAGTATCAGCTAGTTGGTGATCGGATCTTGATGATAAAGATAGATACGGAGATATATGAAAGTTATGATAGTAGTGATCATAAGTGTTTGGCTTGGTTGTTTCTACAATAGGTTCCTTCCCTTTTGTTCTTTGATAATCATAATAATTTGGAAATATTGTGGAATTAAAGTCTTGATGATGAGGGACAAAGTTGGATGGAAGATGAAACCGATTGAAGTCTTGTATTGCCATTTGGAGGGGTGGAAGCTCATCAATATCATCTTTAGTGACATCAATCAACCAATCGATCACCTTACTCGGTTGGCTTAACCCCAACTGATCTTGAAGCTCATATAACTGGATTGCCGTAGGCACAGAAAGCCTAATTCTTCGGTCTCTCAAGCCTTTTACGGTTAACACTTTACTATGCCTGTCTTTCCCTCCGAAAGCTTGTGATACCCTTACAATTCTTGGATTCTTGAAGCCTGATGAATTCTGTCTCGAGACTAGATGATGATTAGGGTTTGATAGCTTACCACCTTCTTGATCATTAGTATTATTGTTGATCATCTTACTTTTTGCACCATTGGCAGCTCGAAATTCTGATCTTTATAACATCATTTCAACGCTTGGTTAATCAATAGCTTCAAGTTAGATTAATCAAGATAAAAACCCTAAATTTGAAAACAAATTTGACGAAATTAATGCAAATGCTACACAATCCTTTATGAAAATGAACAAGATAGAATTACTATATACTTCTCCATTGGAAACTACAAATTAACTTATCTTAAGAAAATGAACTTACATTCAAGATGCAGCTGTCAAGAATATATTTGGATATTGGCAGGATATAGAGAGGACCTAAAAACTCCTATGCAACCAATATATGGATGAAAACTACAAGTCTAGTTTTCGATGTTGGTTCTATCTTGATCAATTGTAGTTACACGTGAAAGGAAGAAAATGATGCGGAGATTTGCGACCATTGGCGTCAATGTCAAGTGATGATATATGTAGATAAGTGTACACCACATACTGAACAATCTGTGATTGATGAAGTTAGTTATATAGGTCATTCGATCCGTCATTATTCGCATTGTTAATTACAAACGTTTCACACATAGTTCACACTAATTAATATGAAAGGATATAGCTTATTCCACTATACAGGGACCACTATCCCATTGTTGCAAAAAGGCTAGCCAGATATATATACTCTTTTTGTAAAAAACGGGTATAAAGGGAGAAGGTTTACTTCGTTCGCGTTAACCGTGGCTGATTAGTCTTTTGGACTGATCAGATGCATGTATGCATCCTAATCGGGGTATCCATGTGGTTATTTCTTCCATTTTCATTCTCTGGTCTCCCCAAGATGTTTATCTATAAAGGTTTCGAGCCTCAGACCTCTTTTGAGGAAATAGAACGCGTAAGTACCACTATTTCAATTCACCTTGGTGGTGATTACTCTAATGATTTTTGAAATTTGTATGCTACACAGATATGGTCTGAGATTATAGACCTTTGTCAATCTGTTAAGTTTAATTTGCAGCTTTCTACATACATTAATATATAATTTTGTTAAACGGCCACATATTTATATACTTAATTGATACATACATCGTACCGCGTTTATGTCCTCAGTTTACATATGCTCAACCCTCTAAAACAAATCATACTTGGCATCCAGCTCTTATTACAACTCTAGACCCTAGTAGCAAGTCTTAATTAAGTAATTTTGGATACTAATACTAAGTAGTCCCAGGTAACAAATTAACTCTAATATGTTATGCAAGGGTCAAGATCCTAAAAAAGCTAGATAGGGGCAAAAGCAGTAGCAATATTTATTTAGGCTATACATATTAGTAGCAATATTGGATATATCTATCTATATTATACACTAAAATAACCAATTGATCATAGATCAATTGGTACGGCTACCATGTGACTATATGGATCCATAGATGAAGGCTGCAAGTCACAGGTTCAAATCTTGCCAAAGGCAAGTGGAGAAACTATATCTTGTGATCCATGTGTGAGAATGGTAAGTCACCGGGCATGAGTTCTATGCGGTGTGCGCTCTGAGTACCAAGATGGTACATGGGACTAGAGGGTTCGAAAAAAAAAAAAAAAAAAAAAAAAAAAAAAAAAAAAAAAAAAAAAAAAAAAAAAAAAAAAAAAAAAAAAAAAAAAAAAAAAAAAAAAAAAAAAAAAAAAAAAAAAAAAAAAAAAAAAAAAAAAAAAAAAAAAAAAAAAAAAAAAAAAAAAAAAAAAAAAAAAAAAAAAAAAAAAAAAAAAAAAAAAAAAAAAAAAAAAAAAAAAAAAAAAAAAAAAAAAAAAAAAAAAAAAAAAAAAAAAAAAAAAAAAAAAAAAAAAAAAAAAAAAAAAAAAAAAAAAAAAAAAAAAAAAAAAAAAAAAAAAAAAAAAAAAAAAAAAAAAAAAAAAAAAAAAAAAAAAAAAAAAAAAAAAAAAAAAAAAAAAAAAAAAAAAAAAAAAAAAAAAAAAAAAAAAAAAAAAAAAAAAAAAAAAAAAAAAAAAAAAAAAAAAAAAAAAAAAAAAAAAAAAAAAAAAAAAAAAAAAAAAAAAAAAAAAAAAAAAAAAAAAAAAAAAAAAAAAAAAAAAAAAAAAAAAAAAAAAAAAAAAAAAAAAAAAAAAAAAAAAAAAAAAAAAAAAAAAAAAAAAAAAAAAAAAAAAAAAAAAAAAAAAAAAAAAAAAAAAAAAAAAAAAAAAAAAAAAAAAAAAAAAAAAAAAAAAAAAAAAAAAAAAAAAAAAAAAAAAAAAAAAAAAAAAAAAAAAAAAAAAAAAAAAAAAAAAAAAAAAAAAAAAAAAAAAAAAAAAAAAAAAAAAAAAAAAAAAAAAAAAAAAAAAAAAAAAAAAAAAAAAAAAAAAAAAAAAAAAAAAAAAAAAAAAAAAAAAAAAAAAAAAAAAAAAAAAAAAAAAAAAAAAAAAAAAAAAAAAAAAAAAAAAAAAAAAAAAAAAAAAAAAAAAAAAAAAAAAAAAAAAAAAAAAAAAAAAAAAAAAAAAAAAAAAAAAAAAAAAAAAAAAAAAAAAAAAAAAAAAAAAAAAAAAAAAAAAAAAAAAAAAAAAAAAAAAAAAAAAAAAAAAAAAAAAAAAAAAAAAAAAAAAAAAAAAAAAAAAAAAAAAAAAAAAAAAAAAAAAAAAAAAAAAAAAAAAAAAAAAAAAAAAAAAAAAAAAAAAAAAAAAAAAAAAAAAAAAAAAAAAAAAAAAAAAAAAAAAAAAAAAAAAAAAAAAAAAAAAAAAAAAAAAAAAAAAAAAAAAAAAAAAAAAAAAAAAAAAAAAAAAAAAAAAAAAAAAAAAAAAAAAAAAAAAAAAAAAAAAAAAAAAAAAAAAAAAAAAAAAAAAAAAAAAAAAAAAAAAAAAAAAAAAAAAAAAAAAAAAAAAAAAAAAAAAAAAAAAAAAAAAAAAAAAAAAAAAAAAAAAAAAAAAAAAAAAAAAAAAAAAAAAAAAAAAAAAAAAAAAAAAAAAAAAAAAAAAAAAAAAAAAAAAAAAAAAAAAAAAAAAAAAAAAAAAAAAAAAAAAAAAAAAAAAAAAAAAAAAAAAAAAAAAAAAAAAAAAAAAAAAAAAAAAAAAAAAAAAAAAAAAAAAAAAAAAAAAAAAAAAAAAAAATTTATTCATTGTTGAATGTTTGGGACAAGCTAGGTGAACAAACCATGAAAAGATAAAGAAACCTGATCGAAACGTCTGTTTACTTATATACGGACATACGGTATTGTTAGTAATGCAATTTATAAGCAATGACATGTTTGCAAAAGATGCACGATATTGAGTGTTAAACGGATCAACACGATGCAGAAAAGGAATCAATCAGGAACTGAATTAATTTGCTATCTAGGGATAAACTTTCGATCATTCTGAACATGTATTATTCAAAGACTTTTATGATTCTATGTCTGCAATTTAATATAGTAGCTTTATTATTGACCCATAACACTATTTATAATGGACTACTGCCTGCTATTAGAACTAGTGTTAAATATTTTTGCAGAAAATAAGATGATGATGAAGAGATCGATATCGTAAGAATCAATTTCACAATGAGATTAAATCTTTATCATATCCATAGAAAAGTAATACTAGCCCGCATTACAAAAGTCGTTGGGTACATATTAGGCGTAACGACTAGTTTGCCAGGCTATATATATAATATGATCTCTCTCATTGAGAAAGCGCTATCAAAGCTGCTGTCCCAATAGCTTCATTCAGGAGCGAACAACCACTAAATTGCTTGTTAAATGCTATGTATATGATTCAGTCCCAAACTAATTATTAAGAACCACACGCGTACAAATTTGTAGTTTAATTTGTAAACTCGTCAAGTGATTATTACTATAAGTATATTAGGCGGAGATGGAAAAATAAAATAATAAAACAGTGGTAGATTGGTCATATCTAGGGGATTACTTTAAGAGGATTAATCTACACAGACTAGTCCATAAGTAATGGGTTAAATTTTTTTTATTTCAACTGAGCTATTTTATAATTACATTAATTTATGTTGGCTAAAACACAGAGGCCTGCCACAAATCTTGCAGCATGCACGCAAATGCAACCAAAAGGGACAAAAACCCCATATACATGAAAATGACAGCACTATGTACTACTCTTTACTTTTTGTATTATTGATGATCTTAATTTGCACACAACTAGTTTTGGGGGATCAGGTAGCTAGCTAGCAGATCTTCTTCAACTGGTCAATAATTTTTCTCATCATTTTGCCAATTTGCCCTCCTCGATCTTTAGACGACGTTGATAGTTACTTCTTCAGATCTTCTTCTCTATCGATCATATATGTACTACGTACGTACATGTTATCCACTCATAATTCTGACACCTACATATATATTTTATATAATAGAAATAGATAGAGTAGTAGAGGTATACATTGGAAAAACTATACTAGATATTTACTTGGGACCATTTTTTTTTTAACTTAGCTAGTAAAAACATTAATATTTTGTCGTATACTCCCTATTTCAACTTGCAGTCTCTGTTTGCATCTATATATCCGATATCATGTCGACAAGGTTTGTGATTTAGTTATATATATATATATACAAACGAGAGAAAGGTACCTGCGCGTTGCGGCGGTGATTGGGTGGTGGTTGGCGGCGCGGTGAGTGGTGAAAGTTATTGATGTAATGTGGCTATGATGTATGGTATATCATGCATTAAAATGTGTATATTTTTGAAACTTAAATCAATATTGAAATTTTAAATAAATGTTGGAAATTAAAAGTAGATTTACTTTATAATATAGTATCGATATCGATTATTATAGGTAATGAAAACTTAATATTCTTAACTACCGTGTATTACACAGCTATTAGTCCAAAACCAAATAAGAATATTACCCCTCGATCTTTTATATATATGCCAGATAATAAATATCTTTGAATTATTTTTTTTCTTTCTTTTATCCAAAGAACTACGTACAAATGATGAAACCCTATTTGTTTGGTCAGCCACATCGTAAACTCATCAAGGGATTAGACATGGGGGACATCTCCTCCATCCCGGCCGAGATTATGTATAATATACTTGTCCGGCTTCCGATAAAACTCTCGATGAGGCTCAAATGCGTATGCAAGCATTGGAATCGGGTTATTTCAGATCCGCACTATCTCACCAAGTCATGGACAGGTGATCGAAAGATCCTCTTGCCCTTTGAACCCGTTGATGTTTTGGAAGAACACGACACGACTCGTTCCATGGTCACTATATCTTCATCGTCATTTGCGAACCCTGGATTAGAAGGTAAAGCTGTCACGTTTGTTGGATCATGCAATGGGATAGTCCTATTAGTCATTCAAGATTTTCATAATCACACTGATTATATGGCTTTATATAATCCGCTTACTAGAGCGACTTCTAAGCCGATTCCTGACTTGCATTCTCCATGCAATAAGAGTAATGAGAACCATGTATATGGATTTGGTTACGGTTCATCCAGCCCGGATGACGTAAAGATTGTTAGATTCAGAGGTTGTGAGTATTCTTCTTTTAGTAACAACGATAACTGGCAGACTTGTGATGTTTTCAGTCCTAAAACGAATTCATGGATCGTGTTAGAAAACTTTGTTCAAAATGTAAACTATTTGAATATATATATATATATATATATATATATATATATATATATATATATATATATATATATATATATATATATATATATATATATATATATATATATATATATATATATATATATATATATATATATATATATATATATATATATATATATATATATATATATATATATATATATATATATATATATATATATATATATATATATATATATATATATATATATATATATATATATATATATATATATATATATATATATATATATATATATATATATATATATATATATATATATATATATATATATATATATATATATATATATATATATATATATATATATATATATATATATATATATATATATATATATATATATATATATATATATATATATATATATATATATATATATATATATATATATATATATATATATATATATATATATATATATATATATATATATATATATATATATATATATATATATATATATATATATATATATATATATATATATATATATATATATATATATATATATATATATATATATATATATATATATATATATATATATATATATATATATATATATATATATATATATATATATATATATATATATATATATATATATATATATATATATATATATATATATATATATATATATATATATATATATATATATATATATATATATATATATATAAAGTTATTGATGTAATGTGGCTATGATGTATGTATATCATGTATTAAAATGTGTATATAATTTTGAAACTTAAGATCAATATTGAAATTTTAAATAAATGTTGGAAATTAAAAGTAGATTTACTTTATAATATAGTATCGATATCGATTATTATAGGTAATGAAAACTTAATATTCTTAACTACCGTGTATTACACAGCTATTAGTCCAAAACCAAATAAGAATATTACCCCTCGATCTTTTATATATATGCCAGATAATAAATATCTTTGAATTATTTTTTTTCTTTCTTTTATCCAAAGAACTACGTACAAATGATGAAACCCTATTTGTTTGGTCAGCCACATCGTAAACTCATCAAGGGATTAGACATGGGGGACATCTCCTCCATCCCGGCCGAGATTATGTATAATATACTTGTCCGGCTTCCGATAAAACTCTCGATGAGGCTCAAATGCGTATGCAAGCATTGGAATCGGGTTATTTCAGATCCGCACTATCTCACCAAGTCATGGACAGGTGATCGAAAGATCCTCTTGCCCTTTGAACCCGTTGATGTTTTGGAAGAACACGACACGACTCGTTCCATGGTCACTATATCTTCATCGTCATTTGCGAACCCTGGATTAGAAGGTAAAGCTGTCACGTTTGTTGGATCATGCAATGGGATAGTCCTATTAGTCATTCAAGATTTTCATAATCACACTGATTATATGGCTTTATATAATCCGCTTACTAGAGCGACTTCTAAGCCGATTCCTGACTTGCATTCTCCATGCAATAAGAGTAATGAGAACCATGTATATGGATTTGGTTACGGTTCATCCAGCCCGGATGACGTAAAGATTGTTAGATTCAGAGGTTGTGAGTATTCTTCTTTTAGTAACAACGATAACTGGCAGACTTGTGATGTTTTCAGTCCTAAAACGAATTCATGGATCGTGTTAGAAAACTTTGTTCAAAATGCTAACTATTTGAATAATGGGGAAAGTGAAGGTGAGGTTGTCTCACACCTAACTTGGTGAAAAAACCCTTCAAGTCTTTGTTTTATATTCCATAAAAATCATGGGGCCCAATAATTTATTCATTATACAAAAATATATTAAAAAAACCCAAATTGGGTATGAGACAACACCACATTCACTTAATGGTTTGTGTTTGCATGACTCATTATTTAAAATACAATATAAATTATAAGTTAATGAAAACAGAAACAGGGATGAATGGAAGTATGTTACAATGATATGAACAAAACATAAAAAAGAAATGCGAATCGAAATGAGTTGGTTGAGGCCTGTATCATCCATTTTCTCAAATGTTTTCTCATTATTTTCTTGAAGACATGGATGGCATGCCATTTTCTCAAATGTTTTCTCATTATTTTCTTGAAGACATGGATGGCATGCCATTTTCTCAAATGTTTTCTCATTATTTTCTTGAAGACATGGATGGCATGCCATTTTCTCAAATGTTTTCTCATTATTTTCTTGAAGACATGGATGGCATGCCATTTTCTCAAATGTTTTCTCATTATTTTCTTGAAGACATGGATGGCATGCCATTTTCTCAAATGTTTTCTCATTATTTTCTTGAAGACATGGATGGCATGCCATTTTCTCAAATGTTTTCTCATTATTTTCTTGAAGACATGGATGGCATGCCATTTTCTCAAATGTTTTCTCATTATTTTCTTGAAGACATGGATGGCATGCCATTTTCTCAAATGTTTTCTCATTATTTTCTTGAAGACATGGATGGCATGCCATTTTCTCAAATGTTTTCTCATTATTTTCTTGAAGACATGGATGGCATGCCATTTTCTCAAATGTTTTCTCATTATTTTCTTGAAGACATGGATGGCATGCCATTTTCTCAAATGTTTTCTCATTATTTTCTTGAAGACATGGATGGCATGCCATTTTCTCAAATGTTTTCTCATTATTTTCTTGAAGACATGGATGGCATGCCATTTTCTCAAATGTTTTCTCATTATTTTCTTGAAGACATGGATGGCATGCCATTTTCTCAAATGTTTTCTCATTATTTTCTTGAAGACATGGATGGCATGCCATTTTCTCAAATGTTTTCTCATTATTTTCTTGAAGACATGGATGGCATGCCATTTTCTCAAATGTTTTCTCATTATTTTCTTGAAGACATGGATGGCATGCCATTTTCTCAAATGTTTTCTCATTATTTTCTTGAAGACATGGATGGCATGCCATTTTCTCAAATGTTTTCTCATTATTTTCTTGAAGACATGGATGGCATGCCATTTTCTCAAATGTTTTCTCATTATTTTCTTGAAGACATGGATGGCATGCCATTTTCTCAAATGTTTTCTCATTATTTTCTTGAAGACATGGATGGCATGCCATTTTCTCAAATGTTTTCTCATTATTTTCTTGAAGACATGGATGGCATGCCATTTTCTCAAATGTTTTCTCATTATTTTCTTGAAGACATGGATGGCATGCCATTTTCTCAAATGTTTTCTCATTATTTTCTTGAAGACATGGATGGCATGCCATTTTCTCAAATGTTTTCTCATTATTTTCTTGAAGACATGGATGGCATGCCATTTTCTCAAATGTTTTCTCATTATTTTCTTGAAGACATGGATGGCATGCCATTTTCTCAAATGTTTTCTCATTATTTTCTTGAAGACATGGATGGCATGCCATTTTCTCAAATGTTTTCTCATTATTTTCTTGAAGACATGGATGGCATGCCATTTTCTCAAATGTTTTCTCATTATTTTCTTGAAGACATGGATGGCATGCCATTTTCTCAAATGTTTTCTCATTATTTTCTTGAAGACATGGATGGCATGCCATTTTCTCAAATGTTTTCTCATTATTTTCTTGAAGACATGGATGGCATGCCATTTTCTCAAATGTTTTCTCATTATTTTCTTGAAGACATGGATGGCATGCCATTTTCTCAAATGTTTTCTCATTATTTTCTTGAAGACATGGATGGCATGCCATTTTCTCAAATGTTTTCTCATTATTTTCTTGAAGACATGGATGGCATGCCATTTTCTCAAATGTTTTCTCATTATTTTCTTGAAGACATGGATGGCATGCCATTTTCTCAAATGTTTTCTCATTATTTTCTTGAAGACATGGATGGCATGCCATTTTCTCAAATGTTTTCTCATTATTTTCTTGAAGACATGGATGGCATGCCATTTTCTCAAATGTTTTCTCATTATTTTCTTGAAGACATGGATGGCATGCCATTTATCTCATGTGTGTTCTCAAGAAAATGATATGCTTCGTCCTTGTGAGAAAGGATGAGAAAGAGGAAGTGGCGGGGCTAAAGTTTTTTTCAACCAATGATTAAGTAAAAAATATTAATTTTTTGTATTAGAATATAAGAAAATATTGAGGAATAATTGAAGAAAAAGATGAGAAAAAAGTATGGTTGCTAGTGGTATTTTCTGAAATATGAAATGAGAATAAGATGACGTGGCGTTGATGTTTAACCCACGAGTGTAAAATAACAAGTCAAGTATGAACTAGATTGGACTAGTATTACTTTAAATACAAATGCAAGAATATAAATAAAGTAATAAAGACTTAAAGCAATATTTAAGCAAGTAAATAAATGGTGGAACACAAATGTAATTTTCAAGTGTATTTTATTTATTGATGTTAAACAAAATACAAGATTGTTGCGCAACCTAGATATTACAATTATGTAACTATCTAAACAATCTTTGAATTACAAGTGATCTATACTTGCTAAATAATCTCCTTGGATCGATATACTTAAAGTTGTGAAGTATAACTATTTTGATCGAGAGTATTTTAACAAGTTCACCAAATTGCAAAAAGTAATTTGTACGAGGTATGTGACTTGGTATTTATAGGCAAATAAATTCAACAGTGAATTTATTATGCCGTACAAATATGGTTGCATGCATTTAAGACAACTACTTTAATTCTTTAAATGCATTGGTTAAAGTACAAGGATAAAGTCATATTGATGTGACTTGTTATCCTTTTAACCAACCACCTTTACACATGTATTGTACTTTTATCAATAGACAAATGGGTTGTCCGTGTAAAAGTGTGTAAAGGCAAAAAGTCAATTCCTCGTAATCAGTGTTCAGACTTGTAAGGTCTAGAACACTGACAAAGCTCTAGTCAGGAGATCTGGTAAGACTGTCAGTGGGCTCCACTGCTTGTCAGTCTTCTTTCTTCAAACTTCAATCTTTGACTTCAGTGAGAATGTCTTCAGTAGAAACGATCTTGACTGGAGTGAAGTCCAGTGAGCTAATCTGGTGGAATCCAGATTCCTGTACAAGTAAACAGCTCACTGGTCTTCTATTATTTCTGGACAAATCTTCAGTGTCGCTCCAGTCTTCAAGTCTGGAGTGGGTCCAGTAAATCTGGACCTAACAAATTCCCCCTATTTGTTCAGAAATAATGCAAGGTTTTTCAAGCTTCTATCTATACAATTGTATGCTTGAAAAACACTTGAATTTGACTAAGTCTAAAAATTTAAGTTGCTGGAAAACACTTTATAGATCATCAGTGTACCAGTATTTAATCTTTTAGTTCTAATTTAGACTTAATCTGATCACTTACTTGTTAATCAAAATATGTAACTATATTTACAGCCATCAACAGAAAATAAGTTACAATTTTGGGAAATAAATACAATACAAGTAAGTAGATAAAAAGTCAGGCCCTTCTCTTTGAAGTTTGTCCTTGTGCATCTTTAGTGGCCTTTCTTTTTGGTGAAGGTGAAGCTTCTGGAGAGCGCATACCCAAAACAGTTTCCATTTGTTGCTTCCTCTTCCAGACCTTCTCAATCCTTTTCAAAAATGCTTTGACATCTGGGGATATATCAGATTTCCCCCTGAATGTCAAGCCAATCTCCTTCAGTTCAGTCCATCCAAAAGCTTGGACTGAAGTGTTCTTCCTTTCATCCACGAAGTTACCTTCTCTGGTCAACTTCACTTGAAACTTAGACATGCCCTCATGATTTTCAGCAAGCCTGATCTCAGCATCAATGATCTTTCTGACATCAGCCCTGAAGTTCATCATTTCTTCATACTTGGCTTTTTGCCTTGCAATCTGGATCATGTATTCAGTTTCCCTTGACACCTTTTCTTGTTCCATGGCTTTTTGAACTTGAGCCCTATCAATTTTTCTGGTTGTGTCAAGTGGAATGAAAGTACTAATATCTGCATCCCTGGCTGCCTTGATCTGTCTGGCAGTGAGTTTGGGTAAACCTTTTATTTTCTTTCGATATTCAATCTCCAGGGCTGCAGCATTTCTTCTGACCTTTTTCTGGAGATCTACCAGAGCATCCCTTCTCTTGGCAATCAAATCTAGAACACTTTCCCCATAGGTTTCAGAATCAAACTTCTGTTCTTCCACAGAGTATCTGGCACGAACATGTACATCGTCCATAGCTTCAAGGCATTGATGGACTCTGGGATCATCCTTCATTCTTTTGTAAACATCAACATGGTGTAACACCCCACCGTTGGTGGAAACATGAGGTGTCATGAAAAGTACAGCACGACATGGAATTACATAGATACTACTAAATGAAATAGAATATAATGATATATTCTCAAAACATAAGTCTTAATACAAGAGTTCCAAGTCACACAATGCTAGGAGAGCTTATTACTAGTACGTCCATAACAGAAAATAAACCAAGGCATGCAGCCTTAAAGTTCGATATAAGTAAAGGAGCACTAATCTCCGAAGTCCAGCCTAGAAATTAAGTCTTTATCCCTGATTTGTCTGAGTACCTGAAAAGTATACTAAAACGTGTCAACACAAAGGTTGGTGAGTTCGTAGGTTTATATCAAAAGTCTAGTTAAAGTAATAAGTCTTTTGTCGGTTCTTTTAAGTCTAAACAAGTGATAGTTCAATATATAACGAGCAGAGTTATGCCATAATAAGTCAAAAGTCTCAAGTCTCAAGTCTCAAAGTCTCAATGTCTCAAAGTCCGGCCTTACGGTACCTGCCTTAGTCCAAAGTCTCAAAGTCTCAAGTCTCACGGTACCTGCCTTAGCCCAAAGTCTCAAAGTCTCAAGTCTCCAATACTCACAAAAATACGTCAACTAAGCACGTCATAAAACACAACAACAAACACATAATCACATACATACAACAAGAAATGAGCATATCATATGGCACAAATAACTCTATACACATAGGCTCAATATTGAACATATCAGAAATCGACAAAAGTGTTTAAAAGAAACAAGTATACTTTTCACCCCAAAACTGATTAAAAGAGGGGCTACGAAACTCACCTTAAAGTAGAGCAATTCCAAGTACTAGTACGAGTACACGCACTAATAAGTTCACACGAGATTCAACGTTCAAGCTTATTCCAACCTAAGATCATCAAATATATTTCAAAAATCTATGCTCTAATTGAGAGGGTTTTTAGTCTAGATGCAAAGTGTCTCAAGACATAAATATTTTACAACATCTAGTACTATATCTTAAGAGTATTCATGAGTTTTTACGGAATTTTTCAATATATCTAACTCGTTCAAATGGCCACCTTAATTCAGTTTATCGGTTTTTGTCCAGATTCTGACCCTCTCAGGAAAACATCATTTTAGGAAACGAAGACGACTAGATACAACAAAACTTTGTTCTGGTCGAATTTAGTACACTCATAGTACTTTCCAAAAAGTTAAGATTCATTTGATTTTGACTTAACACGAATGAGATATGACATTTACAATATGACTGAAACAATATTCATAAAAATCAGTTTTGACCACTTTTCTTAAAAAGTTCACAATTTGAGTTTTACTCATTGTTTTTACTTGATTCCAGTGGGAGGATAAAATAGACACATAAAGCTAAAGATTTTGTTTAGAACTCAATAACTAGATCATTTTCCATCTATGTGTTTTCTCCCTTCCAAGTCAAATTACAGATTCTGTTCAGAATCAGTTTTTAACAAAACTAGTTCATACGTGATCTTTTGTATTCAATAAATTTAAGAACCATAAAAGAGGCTTACCAAGATGAGATTATAGAGAATAAAAGTTGTTGATATTGGTCTTCTTGAAGCTTTAAAACTCTTTTCCAATTGATTGAAGAACAAGGGATTAAACTTGCTAGCAAAATGACTTGATTTCCTTTCAAAACTTGAAGATTATTATTATGAAACTAGTATTGTTGTTCTTGGAAGTTCAAGTCCGGTTTTGGTGATGAGAAATGAAATATTTTGCATGTTTTATCCTTTTATTAACACTAATTTAATGGTAAGAAAGTTGGGTGAGAAAATTAGTTGATAAAAAGACAATTTGTGAGTTGTTTAGTTAGGTTAGTGTGTTAGGTACTTGTCTCCCACTAAATTTCGTGGCCTAGCTGATCATTATTAGTAGGATTGATGTTTAAATTCATATTTATGGTTGTAGATATTTCTCTCCTCTTTCCGTAGACAGCTTACTTGTCAAAAACGGATATCGGACGAAGAAGTTATAGTCAAAATATTACAGCAACGTTAATTTATCATTTTTAGCACATTTAAAGTTATATTTAGTTTTGAACATATTGAGTGATATAATATAATAGGTATATATATATATATATATATATATTATATAATATATATATATATATATTATATAAAAAATATATAAAAAGAGAAATACGCGTGATATCTCTTGTTGTTTATTGATCATGAACCTAATCCCTTAGCTGGATAACTACCTCTCTCTCTCTCTCTCTCTCTCTCTCTCTCTCTCTCTCTCTCTCTCTCTCTCTCTCTCTCTCTCTCTCTCTCTCTCTCTCTCTATATATATATATATATATATATATATATATATATATATAGAGAGAGAGAGAGAGAGAGAGAGAGAGAGGTAGTTATCCAGCTAAGGGATTAGGTTCATGATCAATAAACAACAAGAGATATCACGCGTATTTCTCTTTTACATAAAGTTATGTCGGCTTTTGTCCCATTAATACCATTATTAGCTGGCTGCTGACACTCGGGTATAATATAAATATTTAATATCGTATATTATACTAAGGCATAGAAATACGTTTTCCCAAATAATTTTTACATTCGTATTTAGTTTATTTAACATATCCTAATAATACAAGTTTCATATCAGATATGGACAACAATAATGGCCTCACAACATGGGCCTAATCACATCGAATCATTTACAATATCTGAATCCATCTAAATATTGTAATTAGTCCAATTCATATATATATGCACAAAAATAGTCGAAGTTTTCATATATTCATAAAAGTTTGCCATCATCATATATAACAAGTAACGGACCAAAATGGCAAATGTTACATTATTACCCCGTTAAAAGAATTTCGTCCCGAAATTCAACTGGTACTAGTCCCATTAAACAACTGGGGGTATTTAGTCTTGAAATGATCTTCTCGTTCCCAAGTATATTCAGGTCCTCGCTTTGAATTCCAACGAACCTTAACAAGGGTATACTTGGTTTTCTTTAATTTCCGCACCTTGCGATCCACAATCTCCAAAGGCTCTTCAACGAAGTTCAACTTATCGTCAATCCGGATTTCGTCCATAGGCACATGACGTTCCTCCTCAGCTAGACATTTTCGGAGGTGCGACACATGAAATACGTCGTGAATTCCTTTAAGTTCTTCTGAAAGTCTCAATCGATAGCCTACCTTACCAACCCTTTCCAGTACCTCAAATGGTCCGATATATCTTGGTCCGAGCTTTCCGCTCTTGACAAATCTAACCACTCCTTTCCAAGGGGAAACCTTGAGAAGTACACGATCTCCGACACTGAATTCCAAAGGCCTACGCCTGACGTCAGCATACTTCTTTTGTCGTTCCCGGGCTAATCTAAGTCGCTCTTTAATTTGAATTATTTTCTCGGCAGTCTCTTCAATAAGCTCAGGCCCAACCAACTGACTATCCCCAAAGTCAGCCCACGCGACAGGTGATCTGCACTTCCGTCCATACAATGCCTTGAAAGGTGCCATATTAATACTCGCGTGATAACTATTGTTGTAAGAGAATTCTATCAAATGCAGATGGTCATCCTAGTTACCACCAAAGTCCAAGACACACGCTCTCAACATGTCTTCTAAAGTCTGAATCGTACGCTCACTCTGACCATCGGTCTGAGGATGGTACGCCGTACTCATGTCTATCCTAGTTCCAAAAGCCCTTTGAAACCCTCGCCAAAAAGATGAATTGAAACGAGTATCTCTGTCCGAAATAATCGAAACTGGTACACCATGCTTCGACACGACTTCCTTTACATACTTCCTCACCAATTTCTCTGTGGGGTCTTTCTCGCGAATGGCCAAGAAATGTGCAGACTTTGTTAGTCTATCAACGATTACCCATATCATATCATGACCCTCCTTAGTCCTGGGTAATTTTGTAATAAAATCCATAGTTACACACTCCCACTTCCATTCAGGAATTTCTGGTTGTTGGAGCAATCCAGCAGGCTTTTGATGCTCCGCCTTCACTTGTAAACACGTCAAGCATCGACTTACAAACTCAGCAACATCCTTCTTCATGCCAGGCCACCAATACAACTCGCGTATGTCGAAGTACATCTTGTCAGTGCCCGGATGTACCGAGTACATTGAATTATGAGCTTCGTTCATAATTAATGTCCGTAAATCACCAGTGAAAGGGACCCATAGTCTATCCACGAAATACAATCCACCATCGTCCCTTTTATCTAAATGTTGTTCCATACCTCGCAATTCCTTCTTGAGAAGTTCTTCATCGCCAACAACCACCATCTGTGCTTCTATGATCTGATCTCTAACACTTCTATGCACTGTAATACTCATAACACGTACTCGTCTAGGCTTAACTCTTTCTTTACGACTTAAAGCATCTGCTACAATGTTTGCTTTGCCCGGATGATAACGAATTTCACAATCGTAATCACTGAGCAACTCTACCCATCTACGTCGTCTCATATTTAAATCTTGTTGATTGAAAATATGTTGTAGACTTTTGTGATCAGTGTAGACTATACACTTGGTTCCATACAAATAATGCCTCCAGCACTTTAATGCAAAGACCACTGCTCCTAACTCCAAGTCATGAGTCGTGTAATTCTTCTCATGGACCTTCAGTTGTCGCGAGGCGTATGCAATCACTTTGCCTCTTTGCATGAGCACGCAACCTAACCCTTGACCTGATGCATCGCAGTATACTACAAAGTCATCAGATCCTTCAGGTAGACTCAAAATCGGCGCATTACACAACCTATCCTTCAGAATCTGAAACGCTTCTTCTTGTTTCTCTCCCCAGACATACGGTCTATCTTTCTGCGTTAATTGCGTAAGCGGCAATGCAATCTTAGAGAAATTCTCGATGAACCTTCTATAGTAGCCAGCCAGACCAAGGAATTGTCTGACATCAGTCGGCGTCTCTGGTGTTCTCCAATTCTTGACTGAGTCAATCTTGCTAGGGTCCACGTGAATTCCATCTTTGCTCACAACATGTCCCAAAAAGTGTACTTCATCCAGCCAAAACTCACATTTAGAAAACTTCCCGTACAGTTTTTCCTTCCTCAACAATTCCAGTACCTTTCTCAAGTGTTCAGTATGTTCCTCTTTTGTCTTTGAGTAATTCAGAATGTCGTCGATGAACACGATAACCAACTTATCCAAATACGGTCAGCACACTCTATTCATCAAGTCCATGCACACTACCGGAGCATTAGTTAATCCAAAGGGCATCACTGTGAATTCAAAATGTCCATATCTCGTTCTAAAAGCGGTTTTTTTTTTTTTTGGTATGTCGTCCTCATGTACACGTAATTGATGATACCTTGAATGTAAGTCAATCTTTGAGAAACACTTTGCACCTTGGAGCTCGTCGAATAGATCATCAATCTTAGGAAGGGGATAACGGTACTTCACTGTTAACCTATTCAGCTCACGATAATCGATACACATACGAAAGAAACCATTCTTCTTTTTGACGAATAATACACGTGCTCTCCACGGTGACTAACTAGGTCTAATAAATCCATTGTCTTGAAGTTCTTTTAATTGTGTAGCCAATTCTTGTAATTCCGTTGTTGCTAGTCTATAAGGGGATTTTGCTACAGGAGCTGCGTTAGGAACAAGGCTAATACGAAAATCAAGTTGTCGAGACGGAGGTAAGCCAGGTAAATTATCAGGAAAACATCCTGGCAGTCACGAACGACGGGGACATGAATCAAGCTAACCCCTTTCACAGACGTAATCATGACACGACCCTCAAAAGACTCAGACTATCGCCCTGTGCCTCTAGTATTTCACCACTAAGTAAACGAATTCTAACGACTTTTGCACTACATAGAATCGTCGCATTGACCAAAGACATCTAGTTCATACCAACAATAACGTCAAAACTCCCATTTCAAAAAGTACTAAGTCAATAAAGAAAGCATAGTCATTAAGAACTAATGTGCACGAATGAATGACCCGGTCTAGTCTGACTAGCTCTCAGTTAACCATTTGTACGTCATAATATATACGTAAGACTCAGTCTAGTATTCAATAAGGAAACAAAATTAGTCGTGACAAAACTATAATCAGCTCTCGAGTCAAAGAATAGTAGCCTAAAGATCATTCAGCAGAAAGTCCCTGTAGAACAATTGAATCGTTATGAGTCTCTGTTGCATTTAGTACATAAGCACGACCTCTAGCAGCTTGAACTTGGTCGCCTCTATTCTAACGGGTCCAACAATTTGTAACTAGTTAGGATGGACCGCAACTTGAACCTGTTGTCCACCCTTTGAGAACATGTGTTCCGATAGTGATCAGTGATCCCACATTCATAACATGCCCCACGAACTCCGGGTAGTCTCCTTTTATTCCATGGTACGACATTCAATGGTGCCCTATTCAATGATGTTACCTGAGTCCTTGATTCTCTACAGTAGTTTGCCAAATGTCCAGTCTTATTGCAGTTAGAACATATCATGCAATTTGTTTCGCCGCATGATGAAGATTGCACCTTGTACACTTAGGGTGAGAACACACATAATCCTTCTTGCCAACATCAGTCTCTATAAAAGCCTTATGCTTTTTACCAACGGATCGCCAAACCTTCTTACTACTACTTGTCCCACTAATTTCCTTCCATTTTATCTTAATAACAATACGAGTCCCACATTGAACCAACTCACAAGTCATAGCCTCAGATCTCAATATAGCCTTTTCCAGAGTAAGCGGATGAACAGTAGCCATAGTCGACCTAACTTGAGGGATCAACATAAGAAGCTAATTCTCGATGCCCTTGCTCTCGAGATTACTCAAATGTGGAACCAGCCTTGACAACTCTTTGAAATGAGTAGCATAATCAGCATGATCGAAACCAAACATTTTATGCTCTAAAAGTTTTCGATATAACCTTATCAGTTCAGTTTCCGTACAGAACTTTCTCGTCAACAACTCCTTAACAGTATACCAAGACATCGCCTCGGTCACTACTCTGCCCCTGACTCGGCACTGACCGTTCTACCAAGACAATGCATCTAAGGTAAAGGAATTTGCCACATAAACGAACCTTTAATCTTGAGTATACCTACTAATGCCAATCACAGCTTCCATCTATCTAACCATTGAATAAACTTGACTGCTCCACCTCTGCCGTCATAATCTTGTACACTACAATCCTTGAAGTTTTTGTAATCAAAACATCTGACACCACTTCTAGGCTCTCTTACTACATTTCCAATACGAATTCTAGTATTCACTGGTCTCCTCATTCACTGCTTCGTCATACTGCGCATCCTCTGCTTCATTACCAGTCGGCCATTCCTTCGTCGCATTTCATGCATTTCGTGCCAGGACAACATTGATGACTTGAATAATCGAGGTGATCATCTCCGTTCGCAGTAGCTCTCATCTCACCGTTATTCCACACACGTTAGTATAACTAAAACTTAGTCGTGAAGAAAGGCTCGAAAACGTCAATGTCTATGTCACATGTTACACTCAGCAAGCTCTCTCGTCTTATGGTCTAAGGGATACTATCAAGAACTTAAACTAGTCATGCACTCCACGTCAATGCAATACATATATATATATACACAGTTATACAATGCACAAATATACAGTCAAAGACCGCAGCAGGTTCGATTACCAAAAAATAAACATTTTACACAAGGAGCTGCTTTGACATCACATCATATACAAAAAACTATTATAAAATTTGGGGATTATGCTTTGGAAAAGTATAATGATCTAAAAACAAAGTTTAGAGCCCCTATGGGTACTAAATTGACAGAAAAACAACAGTGTTTGTTAGACAATTTATGGCATATTCAACCAAAATTTACACATTATATTATTTTTAGAGGACTAAAAATTGGAATATTTAATAAATGGGAAACTGTTGCTAAATATATCCAATGTCCCAATCCAATTTTCAAAGGCTATACATGCTTTGCTGAAGCTTTACAAAGACATAAAGATAATGGACAAAAATAATGGAAGACTTTTGTTTCCACTAACTTTTTCTTTTTTGTTATCTTGTATATAGTGGAAGATAATGATGTATCCACTAACTTGTCTTTTTATTTCTTTGTAACTTTTATTTTTGGCCGTTCATTTAGATTAGATATTTTATTTAGTTACTTTAGTTTGCCTATAAAACGGCATCTTAGTTTCATTTGTAAGAGCATAACCCGAGAATTCATAATAATAAGAAGTTTTCTCTCAATCTTTATGGCTAACTAAATTACTCTCCTATTCTCCTTAGATAAACTCTTAATCCTTTAATATTTTCCTTGTTCTTCATATTATATCCGCTCCAAAAAACAAAAAATATTCATAATAATAATAAGTTTTCTCTCAATTTTTATGGCTACTAAATTACTCTCCTATTCTCCTTAGATAAACTCTTAATCCTTTAATATTTTCCTTGTTCTTCATAATATATCCGCTCCAAAATAAAAAAAAAAAATATATATATATATAATAATAATAATATCCGCTGTGTATACTCTCCAATTCTGCTGTGCATACTCCTCTGATTGTAAGATTTCTATATTCTTATTTCCTATGTATATTTGTATTAAGCAATATATATGGTTTAGAATATATGTTTATATTAAAATATATATTAATATAAATTTACAAATATATTTAAAATTAGGATATGTAAAAAATTTTTAAAAAATTGTTTTGTTTTTGTTATGTACGTTTTTATGTATTTATTTGTTTTTGTTATGTACCCCCTTTTTATGTATTTATTTGTTTTTGTTATGTACCCCCCTCTATAATGAAGAAAATTCAAAAATATCATATAGAATGGATTCGGATCCCGGATCACCACAATCCATAGACAGCACTCATCGAGACTTCTAGAAACTTATACCAATATATGATACAGACGATGATACAATAAATATAGAATTTCTAAAATTTGAAGAAGATAACATGGATTATACATTATTAGAAGATGAAGAAGATGAAGACACAGTATTTCAAATCGAAGGAACTAATAAAACACTAGAACAAATAATAGATAGAAAATTTACAGAATTAAATATACAAGAAGAAGTAGATGATATGATAATTGAATGCATGACAGAATTAGGTATGACCTATGAAGAAAGCTATAATAAATTACAAGAATATTACAATTTACCATTAATAGAAAGTATTATACAAAGAAAAACTATGTTATCAGACTTTTATAAACAAGAAATCTTACAATAAGAGGAGTATGCACAGCAGAAATGGAGAGTATACACAGCGGATATTATTATTATATGTTATTAATATATATTTTTTGTTTTTTGGAGCGGATATATTATGAAGAACAAGGAAAATATTAAAGGATTAAGAGTTTATCTAAGGAGAATAGGAGAGTAATTTAGTTAGCCATAAAGATTGAGAGAAAACTTATTATTAGAAATTGGAGATGGAAAAATAGAATTACAAAAACATATTTCAACAAAAATTTTAGATTTTCCAGAAAAATGTAAAATTTTTGTTGAAATATGTTTTTGTAATTCTATTTTTCCATCTCCAATTTCTTTACAGTTACAACACATACGTAATGAAGAAAATTCAAAAATACCATATAGAATGGATTCGGATCCCGGATCACCACAATCCATTGAAGGAGCGTTCTTTAATCCAAAGCTAAGAACATTCCATTCAAATTGTCCTTCTGAACATGTAAAGGCTGTCCATTGTTTAAATCTTTCTTCTAATTTTAATTGTTAGTGGGGAACAAAAGTCGTCCATTATTTTTGTCCATCATCTTTATGTCTTTGTCTTGAATTATTTTCCATCATCTTTTGTCTTTGTCGTCCATGTCTTTTTCTTGAATTATTTGTGTAATATGTCATGGATGACATAAAACAAAAACATTTGAGTATCGTGAAACTAATTTTTAATCTCCTAATTTTAAAAATATATTTGTAAATTTATTATTAATATTATATTTAATATAACACATATATTTAAACCATAGATATTGCTAATACAAATATACATAGGAAATAAGAATATAGAAATCTTACAATCAGAGGAGTATGCACAGCAGAATTGGAGAGTATACACAGCGGATATTATTATTATTATATATATATATTTTTTTTTATTTTTTTTTTTTTGGAGCGGATATATTATGAAGAACAAGGAAAATATTAAAGGATTAAGAGTTTATCTAAGGAGAATAGGAGAGTAATTTAGTTAGCCTTCGATTTGAAATACTGTGTCTTCATCTTCTTCATCTTCTAATAATGTATAATCCATGTTATCTTCTTCAAATTTTAGAAATTCTATATTTATTGTATCATCGTCTGTATCATATATTGGTATAGTGTCATCTTCGTTTTCATTTATTTCTATGTTCATGAATATATGTTCAGTATTATCTTCTTCTTGTTCAGTATTATCTTCTTCTTTAAAATCTGTAAATCTTAGACTCTTTTTAACTGTTCTTGTAAAGCTACTTCTTTACATTTTTCTTCTAATATACTAAATGTATAAGTTATTCTTGGGCCAATTCCAAGATTTATTTTTTCTCCATAATTTTGTTTCCATGCTTCATGTATACTTTTACCTAAATCTCCAGGTAGTTTAATAAAATATTTATCACATAAATTATCATCCATAGCTTTTCCTGTTTGTGATAGTAATCTTGTAAAATCTAATGTAAATTCATTAATGTATTTCATGTTAGCAATACTTAATTGTTCCAAATTTCTAATAGCTGTATCTTGTATTAAACTATTATTTTTTGCTGGGTCTACTCCTAAAATAAGAGTTCTAATTTGTGATGTAAAATTATATGGGTTATCTCCTAATGCCTTTAAATTATTTATTTCTGTAGCATCTTGTATTTTTTTACTTTGCCAAATACCTAGGGCTATTGGTCCTAGTGTAGTTTCCAAATATGAAAACATGTCCATATTATCTCTTTTAGTTGTTTCCCACATTCGAACTACATTTTGTTCCCATGTTAAGATTTCATCACCCCATAATTGTGGTTTTTGTTGTTCTAATAGTAACATATTTCCACTGTATACTTGTCCTATAGGTAATCTACCTCCTCGTCCTCGTAAGGTTGATTCTTGTTGATATTCTATAGATGGTTGTGCCCATGGTTCTCTTCCTAGAGTTTCATGTGTTGTACCACTACTACCAGTACTACTAAATTCTATTCGTTGTCTAACATTTCTTCGTGTCATGTCTTGATCCATAAAAACTTGTTCTTGTTTATAAAAGTCTGATAACATAGTTTTTCTTTGTATAATACTTTCTATCAATGGTAAATTATAATATTCTTGTAATTTATTATAGCTTTCTTCATAGGTCATACCTAATTCTGTCATGCATTCAATTATCATATCATCTACTTCTTCTTGTATATTTAATTCTGTAAATTTTCTATCTATTATTTGTTCTAGTGTTTTATTAGTTCCTTCGATTTGAAATACTGTGTCTTCATCTTCTTCATCTTCTAATAATGTATAATCCATGTTATGAATTCTCGGGTGTGTCTTACAAATGAAAATAAGATGCCGTTTTATAGGCAAACTAAAGTAACTAACTAAAATATCTAATCTAAATGAACGGCCAAAAATAAAAGTTACAAAGAAATAAAAGACGAGTTAGTGGGTACATCATTATCTTCCACTATATACAAGATAACAAAAAAGAAAAAGTTAGTGGGGAACAAAAGTCGTCCATTATTTTTGTCCATCATCTTTATGTCTTTGTCTTGAATATACCATTATAGAGGGGGGTACATAACAAAAACAATTATAGTATACAACAACTAATTTTTTACATATCCTAATTTTAAATACTTTGTAAATTTATATTAATATGTATTTTAATATAAACATATATTTTAAACCATATATATTGCTTAATACAAATATACATAGATATAAGAGTATAGAAATCTTACAATAAGAGGAGTATGCACAGCAGAAATGGAGAGTATACACAGCGGATATTATTATTATATGTTATATATTTTTTTTATTTTGGAGCGGATATATTATGAAGAACAAGGAAAATATTAAAGGATTAAGAGTTTATCTAAGGAGAATAGGAGAGTAATTTAGTGAGCCATAAAATTGAGAGAAAACTTATTATTATTATGAATTCTCGGGTGTGTTTTACAAATGAAAATAAGATGCCGTTTTATAGGCAAACTAAAGTAACTAAATAAAATATCTAATCTAAATGAACGGCCAAAAATAAAAGTTACAAAGAAATAAAAGACGAGTTAGTGGGTACATCATTATCTTCCACTATATACAAGATAACAAAAAAGAAAAAGTTAGTGGGGAACAAAAGTCGTCCATTATTTTTGTCCATCATCTTTATGTCTTTGTCTTGAATTATTTTCCATCATCTTTTGTCTTTGTCGTCCATGTCTTTTTCTTGAATTATTTGTGTAATATGTCATGGATGACATATGTCTTCTAGAAACTTTATCTCTTAGAAGTCTCGATGAGTGCTGTCTATGGATTGTGGTGATCCGGGATCCGAATCCATTCTATATGGTATTTTTGAATTTTCTTCATTACGTATGTGTTGTAACTGTAAAGAGTCTCCTTCCCCAACAAAAGGGAGAAGCATGTTCCAGTTCTTTTGTGCCCAGATTTGTGAATAATGTCCTTCGGCTAACAATGTGAAATTATACCACATTGTGACTGGCACTTCTGGTGTTTTTTGATAGTTGTCTATGATTATTTTAGGGTCTCGTGGTTCTATGAAATTTGTAAAATTAATGTTTCTTGAAATTGCAAGACCTTTTAGGTAACTTTGTCTCCAGGGTGTATGACTTACAAATATTCTTTTTCTAGCAGGTCTGTATGTGTAATCATCAGCATATGGGAAGGATGATATTATCTTGCAACCTATCGATCCTTGTTGATGATTGTGTGTTGAAATATTTCCTGCTACCATGATGAATTTTTCACCCAATCTGTCTAATAATCTTTCTGTTTTTGGGTTGAGGCAGAATTCCAAGTAATCAATCATACCATTATGATAAAATTGAAGTACTTCTTCATCTGTTATGTCTGTCTTCATTAAGTTAATTTGTAAGAGTAGTGGTCCTAGACCATCTTCGTCTTCTCTTTGTACTACTCTTGTATCTGTTTCTGGATCTTCTTTGAAGGCCATGTTGCACAATTTTTGTTGTAATTCAAGTAGTTGTATAGGAAATTCTGTACAAATTTTTTGTGAAATAATATTTTCTAATTCTGGAAATGAGAAATGACTGGTTCTAAACAGTGCCTCCACGGAGTGTCAAGCATTCTTGCTTTGAACATATCATAATTCCTGTTTATGTATATGCTTTCTTTTTTCTCGAGTTGTTGTGTAAGATGTATATTTTTTGCCTCGAGTAATTGCATTTTTTGTTTTAATAAGCAAGATTCCATTTTGTCTTGTATAGAATTTGTATCTTTTCCTTGCTTTTCCAGTTGTTGTTGCAATTGAGCAATCAATTCCTCTTGAGCTTTTATAATTTGCTCAGGATTTGTTTTTGCCATGTCTAAAAATGTTTTAACCTCTTCAGGTTCTATGTAAAAATTGTTTACACCAAATTGTTCTCTTGCTGTTTTCAAAGCTTCAGCAAAACATGTATAACCTTTAAAAATTGGGTTGGGACATTGGATATATTTAGCAACAGTTTCCCATTTATTAAATATTCCAATTTTTAGTCCTCTAAAAATAATATAATGTGTAAATTTTGGTTTTTGAATATGTTTTTCAGGATTTTGTAAACTTTGTTCCTGAAAATAAATGCTTAAAGCATTTAAAACTTGTAGTTTGAAATTTGAAGCCTGTGGCAAGGTTTGAATATGCCATAAATTATCTAACAAACACTGTTGTTTTTCTGTCAATTTAGTACCCATAGGGGCTCTAAACTTTGTTTTTGGATCATTACACTTTTCCAAAGCATAATCCCCAAATTTTATAATAGTTTTTTGTATATGATGTGATGTCAAAGCAGCTCCTTGTGTAAAATGTTTATTTTTTGGTAATCGAACCTGCTGCGGTCTTTGATTGTATACTTGTGCATTGTATAACTGTGTAGTATTTTCAAAGTTTTGTGTATCTTGATAATGTAATCCTGCCATTATAGCTTGACTCATTATCCTTTCTGTTTTTTCTTCTTCAGATGATATACTCATTGATGAAGATTGTGTAAACTGTAATGGTTGTATAAGCTTTCCTTTATCCTTTCGTCTTTCCATCTGCATAAAATAACTTGTTAATGTTTCTTGATAGCATATCTGCTATCCCATTATTATGTCCTTTAATATGTTCAAACTGTATAATATAACCATTTTCTTGTATAGTATTTTGTAAATTAACCCATCTTGTTCTATTTACTTTTTACTTTGTTCGTTTTTAATAAACTTTACTATAGCTTCACAGTCTGTTCGAACTGTAAATTCTTTTTGTAAAAAGATTTTGAATTTTTCTAATGCATAAATTAATGCTTGTATTTCGAAATCTATGCTTGTCCAATTGTTTTTATTTTGAAAATTTCCACTGGCATAAGCACATATTTTTTCTTCATTTTTAGGACTATATTTATTTGGTTTAGAAAGAAGAACAGCTCCCCATCCTTCTTTACATCCATCTGTTTCAATAATAATATAATCAGTAAGAAGTGGTAATTCTAATGGTTTAATATTTTTAACCGATTCTTTAATTTGTTTAACAATTTTAATATCTTCTGTATTAAAATGTCTTTGTCCATTTTTTGTAGTTTTACTGTATAAGGGTCCAACTAATTTTGACAAATTTGGAATAAATTTTCTTGCATAATTTACCAACCCTAAAAATGCTTGTATTTGTTTTAAATTTTCAAATTTTTCTGGAAAATCTAAAATTTTTGTTGAAATATGTTTTTGTAAATTAACCCATCTTGTTCTATTTACCTTTTTACTTTGTTCGTTTTTAATAAACTTTACTATAGCTTCACAGTCTGTTCGAACTGTAAATTCTTTTTGTAAAAAGATTTTGAATTTTTCTAATGCATAAATTAATGCTTGTTAATGTTTCTTGATAGCATATCTGCTATCCCATTATTATGTCCTTTAATATGTTCAAACTGTATAATATAACCATTTTCTTGTATAGTATTTTGTAAATTAACCCATCTTGTTCTATTTACTTTTTACTTTGTTCGTTTTTAATAAACTTTACTATAGCTTCACAGTCTGTTCGAACTGTAAATTCTTTTTGTAAAAAGATTTTGAATTTTTCTAATGCATAAATTAATGCTTGTTAATGTTTCTTGATAGCATATCTGCTATCCCATTATTATGTCCTTTAATATGTTCAAACTGTATAATATAACCATTTTCTTGTATAGTATTTTGTAAATTAACCCATCTTGTTCTATTTACTTTTTACTTTGTTCGTTTTTAATAAACTTTACTATAGCTTCACAGTCTGTTCGAACTGTAAATTCTTTTTTGTCTAGAGGGCTATATTCAATGTTTGCAGTTCTTATTGTAATATCTGGATTTTTAAGCTCAAATTTACATATGTATTTTACTTTTGATTTTGTAATATCTTCTCCTATAAATCCTTGTTTTTCTAATTCTAATATTATAGGATAATTTATACTTTTTGTAATGTTTATTCCTTTTTCAAATTCATGAGCAAGAAATTGTGTAAGTAATTTTATACTTTCATTTTCTATAGGATTTTGTCTTTTTGTTTGTTTAAAAAAATCTAAGTTTCCTTGTCCACCACGCTTCTGCGCAACTTCTGATGTTGTATTATAATTCAAAAATATCATATAGAATGGATTCGGATCCCGGATCACCACCATCCATAGACAGCACTCATCGAGACTTCTAGGAGATAAGGTTTCTAGAAGACATATGTCATCGACATATGTCTTCTAGAAACCTTATCTCCTAGAAGTCTCGATGAGTGCTGTCTATGGATTGTGGTGATCCGGGATCCGAATCCATTCTATATGGTATTTTTGAATTTTCTTCATTACGTATGTGTTGTAACTGTAAAGAGTAATAATAATAATAAGTTTTCTCTCAATTTTTATGGCTAACTAAATTACTCTCCTATTCTCCTTAGATAAACTCTTAATCCTTTAATATTTTCCTTGTTCTTCATATTATATCCGCTCCAAAAAACAAAAAATATATATTAATAACATATAATAATAATATCCGCTGTGTATACTCTCCATTTCTGCTGTGCATACTCCTCTTATTGTAAGATTTCTATACTCCTATATCTATGTATATTTGTATTAAGCAATATATATGGTTTAAAATATATGTTTATATTAAAATATATATTAATATAAATTTACAAATATATTTAAAATTAGGATATGTAAAAAATTAGTTGATATACTATAATTGTTCGTTTTTGTTATGTACCCCCCTCTATAATGGTATACTCTCCAATTCTGCTGTGCATACTCCTCTTATTGTAAGATTTCTATATTTTTATTTCCTATGTATATTTGTATTAAGCAATATATATGGTTTAAAATATATGTTTATATTAAAATATATATTAATATAAATTTACAAATATATTTAAAATTAGGATATGTAAAAAATTAGTTACTATACCAAATTGTTTTGTTTTTGTTATGTACGTTTTTATGTATTTATTTGTTTTTGTTATGTACCCCCCTCTATAATACCCCCCTCTATCCATTATTTTTGTCCATCATCTTTATGTCTTTGTCTTGAATTATTTTCCATCATCTTTTGTCTTTGTCGTCCATGTCTTTTTCTTGAATTATTTGTGTAATATGTCATGGATGACATATGTCTTCTAGAAACCTTATTTCCTAGAAGTCTCGATGAGTGCTGTCTATGGATTGTGGTGATCCGGGATCCGAATCCATTCTATATGGTATTTTTGAATTTTCTTCATTACGTATGTGTTGTAACTGTAAATGATTATGAAATTGAGACTATAAAAACGGATGAATCCGATAATGAATCAATTTATAGTATATATAGTGAAGATGAAAAACCAATAGCCAAAGTAACATATACATATATGAACATAGAAGAATGTACACATGATTGGATGCACAAAAAAGGTAATAATCCATTATTTTTGTCCATCATCTTTATGTCTTTGTCTTGAATTATTTTCCATCATCTTTTGTCTTTGTCGTCCATGTCTTTTTCTTGAATTATTTGTGTAATATGTCATGGATGACATATGTCTTCTAGAAACCTTATTTCCTAGAAGTCTCGATGAGTGCTGTCTATGGATTGTGGTGATCCGGGATCCGAATCCATTCTATATGGTATTTTTGAATTTTCTTCATTACGTATGTGTTGTAACTGTAAATGATTATGAAATTGAGACTATAAAAACGGATGAATCCGATAATGAATCAATTTATAGTATATATAGTGAAGATGAAAAACCAATAGCCAAAGTAACATATACATATATGAACATAGAAGAATGTACACATGATTGGATGCACAAAAAAGGTAATAAGTCCATTATTTTTGTCCATCATCTTTATGTCTTTGTCTTGAATTATTTTCCATCATCTTTTGTCTTTGTCGTCCATGTCTTTTTCTTGAATTATTTGTGTAATATGTCATGGATGACATATGTCTTCTAGAAACCTTATTTCCTAGAAGTCTCGATGAGTGCTGTCTATGGATTGTGGTGATCGGATCCCGGATCACCACAATCCATAGACAGCACTCATCGAGACTTCTAGGAAATAAGGTTTCTAGAAGACATATGTCATCCATGACATATTACACAAATAATTCAAGAAAAAGACATGGACGACAAAGACAAAAGATGATGGAAAATAATTATAAGTTTTCTCTCAATCTTTATGGCTAACTAAATTACTCTCCTATTCTCCTTAGATAAACTCTTAATCCTTTAATATTTTCCTTGTTCTTCATATTATATCCGCTCCAAAAAACAAAAAATATATATTAATAACATATAATAATAATATCCGCTCTTTATGGCTAACTAAATTACTCTCCTATTCTCCTTAGATAAACTCTTAATCCTTTAATATTTTCCTTGTTCTTCATAATATATCCGCTCCAAAAAACAAAAAATATATATTAATAACATATAATAATAATATCCGCTGTGTATACTCTCCATTTCTGCTGTGCATACTCCTCTTATTGTAAGATTTCTATACTCCTATATCTATGTATATTTGTATTAAGCAATATATATGGTTTAAAATATATGTTTATATGAAAATATATATTAATATAAATTTGCAAGAAAATTTATTCCAAATTTGTCAAAATTAGTTGGACCCTTATACAGTAAAACTACAAAAAATGGACAAAGACATTTTAATACAGAAGATATTAAAATTGTTAAACAAATTAAAGAATCGGTTAAAAATATTAAACCATTAGAATTACCACTTCTTACTGATTATATTATTATTGAAACAGATGGATGTAAAGAAGGATGGGGAGCTTGTTCTTCTTTCTAAACCAAATAAATATAGTCCTAAAAATGAAGAAAAAATATGTGCTTTGACTGTATATTTGTGCATTGTATAACTGTGTAGCACTTTCAAAATCTTGTGTATCTTGATAATGTAATCCTGCCATTATAGCTTGACAAAAAATGCAATTACTCGAGGCAAAAAATATACATCTTACACAACAACTCGAGAAAAAAGAAAGCATATACATAAACAGGAATTATGATATGTTCAAAGCAAGAATGCTTGACACTCCGTGGAGGCACTGTTTATATATATACTAATAATATATAGCCCTAAATCGCAGTTAGAATGTGGTCCGAATCTAACACCTACATCCGTTGCACTAGTGGTGTATGTATACATGGTGTACTAGTGGCTAACCCTCCACACCCCTAGTACATCTAATGCAAGGTCGGATCACGATACTAGTATGCTCTCTAGGTATTGGTTGGGTATGTATACAGGGTGTACCAGGGGCTAACCCTCCACCCAACCAACACCCATTAAGCAGCCCAGGGTAGCTACCACACTCCAACTACAAGTGCAATCCATTAGGTCAAAAACTGTCGTAAAACAGGGAGATAATCGCAGAACGTTGATCAGGCGTTTCCTTGCTATCTTTCCTACAATACTAGTTAGTGCCATCACTTCATCTTGCTCTAATACACATAAATAATCACAACATCACCAAAAGCACACAGTCACCAAAAGTACACAGTCACCAAATGACAGCCACAGTCAAAATAAGCACAGGGATAATAAGTCTCAATAGAATATGAACTCAAAATATAAGCGATGTTAGCACGTCTAGAATGCATCTATGATTCCTATCGTAAATGCTATACGGGGTTCTTAGGTTATAGTCTAGGCTTTTCCACCTAATTCTCTACAACCACGTCTCTGATACCATTCTGTAACACCCCACCGTTGGCGGAAACATGAGGTGTCATGAAAAGTACAGCACGACATGGAATTACATAGATACTGCTAAATGAAATAGAATATAATAAATATATTCCCAAAAACATGAGTTCAAGTCATAACAATGCTAAAATAGCTTATTACAAGCAAGTCTATAACAGAAATAATCCAAGGCATGTAGCCTTAAAGTATGACAATAATAAAGAAGCGCTAATCTCCGAAGTCCAAGCCTAGCATAACAGTCTTTATCCCTGATTAGCCTGAGTACCTGAAAAGTATACTAAAACGTGTCAACACAAAGGTTGGTGAGTTCGTAGGTTTTAGTCAAAAAGTCTAGTCAAGAAAGAAGTCTTTTGTCGATTCTTTTAAGTCAAAATAAGTATTTGTTCAATATATAATGAGCAGAGTTACAACATATAAGTCAAAGTACTCAAGTCCCAAGTCCAAGTCTCAAAGTCTCAAAGTCACAAGTCTCAAAGTCCGGCCTTACGGTACCTGCCTTAGTCCAAAGTCTCAAAGTCTCAAAGTCTCAAAGTCACAAGTCTCAAAGTCCGGCCTTACGGTACCTGCCTTAGTCCAAAGTCTCAAAGTCTCAAGTCTCCAATACACACAAAAGCACGTCAAATAAGCACGTCATAAAGCACAACGACAAAACACATAATCACACACATACAACAAGACAGAAGCACGTCAAATGGCACAAGTAACTTTATACGCACAGGCTCAATATTGAACATAAACAGAAATCGACAAAACTGTTTAAAAAGAACAAGTATACTTTTCACCCCAAAACTTGTAAAAAGAGGGGCTATGAAACTCACCTGAAAGCATCACAAGTATAAGTATTCTAGATCAACGAACAAGAACAGGAACAGTCAATACACCTGAAACACGCTCAATATCTGTCCAACAATCCTACATTGTCCACAAGTCATCCAATAAGTACTTACTTAATTGCACAAATCCATGTCTTATACTAGTGTCTTAGAAAATGCCATTATGTCTCGTCAAATTTCATAATATATATAATAGTCCATTTGTCCATATTAACTCCGATGTCACGACATTAGGATCCAATTATAAACACGCTCAAAATGACCAACTCAAAATTAACTTTGACCAAAAATTCCCTAATTCCGACTTTTGATCAAAACCCTAATTTTTAACTTTGACAAACCAATTCAACCCAAATTTTGACTTTACAATTCTTAAAACAATTTTGACTTTTCAAGATCTAACCAAATTTTGACCAAAATCACTAATTAACAACAAACCCTAAATTTTATCAACCAAAATAGACAAATAATAAATATGCCCCTTTGACCAACTTTGACCGACTAGAAAACGACTTCCAAAGTTAGATCTAAACACAATTTTAAGTCCAAAATCGATTTTATAAGGCGGAAAAGTGTTAATCGGCCGGTTTGACCGGCGTTGACCAAACCCAAAACCTAGAACAAGACTAAATTCGGTCACAAGGAACAATTTCAACACCATTTCAAGATCAAAAACACGATTACACCTCGGATCTAAGCTAGATCTAACCAAAAACAACCCAAAAATCACTTTCATTCACGGTTTTAATTAATTTCGAATTTATATATATATATTTTCGGACCTCATAGAACATGAACATGAATCAAGAACACATTACAACCTCAAATCTTACCAAGAAGATGGATTTCGGACCATGGATTTTGGATTTCAAGAAGATTTCGGTTCAATGTTTTCGGATCTACAAGGATTTCGGGTTTAACATCTCGGATCTTAATGGATTTCGCATATATATACACACATTCATATTCAAAACCGAAAAGTATATATATTTTTGTCAAGGAAATCGGATCTATAGATGTATACATATATATATATAACCGAAAATATATATGTTATTATAAAAATCGCGGATCATTATGTATACATACATATATTTGGCCGAAAACAAAATTAAATAGGTAGAAAATTCGTGATTTGGTGAAGAAAAACCATTTAGATAACCAAATCTTACCAAAAACAAAGAAAAAGATGAAGAATATGAAGATTGATGATGAAATCCGTGGTGGTTTGTGGCGGCCTGATGGTGGTTTAATGTTGGATGGATGGTGGCCGTTTTTGTGAAGAAAAAAAGGGGTGGGGGCGGTTCTAAGAGAGAAAAGAGAGAAAAGAGAGAGAGGAGAAAGTGTGGGTGAGAATGTGTGGAGAAAAGGGTTGGGGCTAGGGTTTTGTTCTTCCCATTCCCAAGCTTTGACCAAATTTGACCCAGCTTTGACTCCACCAATACTTGTTTGACTGACCATTCAAGGAAACCTTAGACCCGTAAATTTATTTTGTCGACACATTTAAATGTAACTTTTCAATAGCTTTCCAACAAATATAAATATGACCATATTTGCTTATTAAATCTTTAATTAATTAAATATTAAGTATTTTATTTATTTTGGCATTTCCACAGGACAACTAGTATTTCTACTGTTCTCGAGTCTACGCACAACCTTTCTAAATTCCAAATGCTCATAAAGTCCGAATAGAAATATAAGTCCACTCATTTCTGTTAATAATGCCTTACAGACTAATGACTTTCACGCCCTAAAATTACATATTCTAGTTATAAAGTTGCGTACATGAACGGAAAGAACTAAAGACGGTCAGAAAAGTACATCGGGAAAATACGCTCAGATGACGGTTGTTACATAATATCCCAGATAAGATTATGAAACCAAATTTATGGTCGCTTAATATGTCTACGAATAACACAAAAAGTGTCCTAAGAAATACATATTAGGACACTGTTAGGATGTTCTAATATGTACTTCCCTATTTTTAATATGTTAATACTCATACAAAGGTCCTTTAAAATTAGTTTATAGGACCCTTGTAATGTACCAAGACAAAGGTCCTAATATAAAATGGTCATAACATCTCATATGATGGGACGCTTTTTCCACACACGATTCAAAATTACAAATAAGATACAATCAACTTGGGTAAACTAATGAAGATGAAATAAAATTTAATTATCATTGAAATAAGTCATTTACATAAATAAGATGGAGTATAACATTATACAACATAAGGTCTTTTGACATTTTACATGCAATTAAAAGTAACGAAAGAAATTTAACTACAAGAATATAGTCTCAGGTCATCATGCATCCTTCTCACTCTTTATGAACCACCTACAAATTAACCATCCATATATAAGCTTAATGTTTCGTGTTATACACTTAAAAATATCATCAGTTTAATAACAAAGACATACCGAAGAGAAAGGACAAGCCCATGTTATAGTTCCAAGGATACAAGTACCGATCAAACCCAAGATTCGTCCACCTTAGCAGCTTCCTGCTATCTCTTCATGAATATCTTTATATTCATGAGTTGAATGCCTTCTCACCTAATTAATAACAAAAAAAAACATAGTACTAATGAAATTATAGATTTCATGTAGTTTAAGTTCTATTATCGACTGTGAATAATGAAGCTTGACAACTTTTAACATACTTTGGCTCTTATTTTCACTCAAACTGGTCAAATCAATAAAACTGACAAGAAACGGGGGTTTGAAAGCCATTAACAAATGTCTACGGGAAGTGATTATAGGCTTTGAAACAAGAGTACAGTAGTGTCGTACTCACAGTTTAATACCCTGATCTGGCCACTTTAACTTGTATTCACATTGACCCATCAGAACCTTAACATATAGACACATTTCCAGATCCCTGGACCAACTAATGTTCATATGTTTGCGTTAGTTGAAGACTGGAAACCAAGGCATTACTTCTTTCAAAATTTCATAGCAAATAGCAAATATGGCCTATGGGTTTAAACATAGGCTTGTTTAGTGACAGGTCAAAACAATTTAGTTATTTTGTACGAGTCACAATGGTTAGGTTCGGACAAACACGCAAAAATATTTTTTGAAGCTTAATGCCATAATAATAATTTGTTCCAATGGTTTAATATATTTGAATATATTTTTTGAAAAATATATTGGTTGGGAAACAAGTCAAAGAGATAACAAGCTTTCAACTTCAGGATCTGCTCACCCCATTTCCCTAGCATTTTTAGCAAAAAAAAAAAAAACAACAGAGAATAACCAATATCAGCCTATTCTATGTGTAAATTGGTGAAAACTGCTTCATGTACTCTCAGCTTTTAAATTAGAACCTGACTGTACTTCTATGGTGCTATAATGAATATGGCTCACCTGAAACATATAACATATGCATCTCCAGGCAGCTCTATAGAAGACTTAAGCCATCAACTCTATCCACCTGCAATGGAACATAATAACTTATGAAAATTACAATATTAAATAGTAACGCTCTTTCGTTCATACACAAAAACCAAATCCACCCATTTAAATATGCCTTGCCACCTCTACCCTCATACCTTAAGCCATGGTTAACTTAGAAAAAGCAAAGCGGCCCAAGCCAAAAAAGTAGCCATGGTCAGTTTTCAAGTGTAGCAGAACAGTCGGTCAAATTCAGCACCTCTGACCTTGTAGTATCAAGTGTAGCCATGGTCAGTTGTGGGGGTTGGCAATAACATGTGAACAGTTGAGTTGCCTCATCATGCAGTAATTGAATGATGTACCTCTGACCTTGTAGTATCAAGTGTTGGCTGTAAGATTACAAGCCCCACATCTTTCACCATTGACACATACCTGCAAATATATACAGCTAACACAATATTCAATTGCATTCGCTTTAAGGTCATAAGTTATTCATAAAATCAGCATATAAACTGGCCGCATAACACCTAAACTAAACTAAACTAAACTGTTGTTGAGATTTTCTGTAAGACTATCATGCATAACAAGAACATACAAGTTCTAGTACTCTTAATCTCATACACATGTTTGTACTAAACGATCATACCATACCGGTTAGTAAGGGCGGATGTATATTTATAGCACTGAGGGCCCAATAACTTTAATATAATTAATGCAAATGCTATAAGGTATTGTGGTAAATCTAGCCTAAGTTTCCTAATGCCCTCGGCTGAATATTTATATGCCCTCGTCAAGATAAAAAGCTAATAAATTCAATCAAAAAATGACACACATCTATGCCCTTATTTTATTCTACTATGCTTTTGCCACACTTCTGGACAAACAATGATTTGAGATTCAAGGAAAAGTTCTTTTATTTTTCTTTTTATGTTTAGCTGAACTAAAAAACAAACAGTAACGATAGAAGTATCAAGTATGAATTGCTATACTTTGAACTTTGAAGTATTGTCAAACCTTTTTTTTCTAAATACATGTATAAAAGCAAGAGATGAGTAACAAGCTATGGAAATGCGTTCATTTACAAGTTTTTAATTAGTTGTTGTAATATTGTTAAAAATAAGATAAAATGATAAAAATCTAGACAATGTGTAATATTTTTAGTTTTGATCTTACTCGAATTTAGCAAACTTACTTATGTTCTATTTATGCCCCCAATATACGGTTTTTCAGGATCCGCCACTGCAGGTCAGGGTCAAGATCGTCAACTCACTGCAAAAAACTCTCGGCAAACCACCTGAGTATCACCACCAAAAAATCAAAAAAATAAGAGGCATTGAGATTTATTCATGATTTATTCACCACCAAAAACATCAAAAAAAATAAGAGGCCAAACCATATTTACATCAACAAAAAATTGCCATAAAATAAAAATGTAGATTTATCTCAAAATATAACAGTCGTGTTTTAGATATTGTCATAAACTTTCACAGCTTAAACATATATAAACAAATATAATTTAACTCTTAAATCATACCTTACGATGACCACATAGAGGCTGCATTTGCAATTTTGCCTATAAAAAAAAACCCATGCGATGATTATCATACCTATAAAAAAAACAACATAAATGAAAAACCCCGGAACCAATGGTTTCCTAAGCACCAGATATGTGGTCTGCTAGACGTGATTGTGGGGGTAAATTGTTCTTGATGAGAGAAAGTCAAGAAATAAAACTAATTAGGAATAATAAGAAGCAGATGAGAGGAAGAGGGGTTTTTTAATTTGGGGAAAATTAGGGGCGGGATTATTTTATTTTGGGGAAAATCAAGGGCGGCCTTATTTTATATTTGGAATAATAGAATGCGGGAGGGGAATATAATTTAGCATGGTATTGGCGTATTGCGGCAGTGATTATGATGGTAACGGTGTGACGATGGTGGCGACTGTTGGGGTTATAAGTGGTGACGAGTGGTTTAGATAATTGATGTAATGAGTTAATTGAGATATTTTAAAAGATAAATAACTGATAGTGTAATTTATTCATTAAGAGCATTTTAGACAATTTATTTCATGTAACTTTCAACAAGTTGGATGTTTTCTTTATATAATAATATAGTATATATGAAAACTAATAAGTAACAACTTAAAAAGGTTGTTCAAAAACAATAATTTAAAAAAGGACTAAATATTTTAAAAGTTATTATAAATAAATAAACATAGCATCCGTGCAATACTATGGCGATGGTGGCGGCAACAAATATGTGGATAATTGATGTAAAAGATTGTGTGTATTTTAGGATTTAAGTAATAAATGGTATAAATAGTATTACGTGACTGTTTGGTATGTCTATGACAGAAGCTTTTATTTGAAATACCTTTCGTGACTTTTAGTAGCTTTTTGGGGTTGCGTTATTTTATTTCCAATGTATATCCAAATAGAGATATAATTTAGAATGGAACTTATTTCTAAGAGAAAATAACTTCAATACCCAATTTTTAAAAAATATATCAATTGATCTTAAGTTTTTTTGGAGTTTCACAAAATACCCAACTCGCAATAAATTTCAAAAATCGCAATGAGACTCATAAAATCGAAAGAGATTCTCAAAATTGCAACGAGATTATATTAAATCAAAATGAGATTCCCAAAATCGCATAAAGATTTAACATAATCGCATAAAGATTTTATGAATCTCGTAAGGATTTTGTAAAATCTAAAGTTCTTTATACGATTATGATAATCTTTATGCGATTATTAAGTTCTTTATGCTATTATGAAAAATTTTTATGCGATTTTTAATGTTCTTTATGAGATTTTCAATGTTCTTTGTGCGATTTTTATAATCTTATTGCGATTTTAACAATCACAATGCGTTTTTCCATATATACCTAATTACCTACTAAAAATATGGAAATCATTCTAAAACCATACGATTGTGACGTGTTGATTCCATTAATTGTCTTTTCTAATCTTATCATTTGATTTTGCCACTTGTCATCATTTTATGATTAGGATGATTTTTATTAATTATTTTTCAAAAAAAAAGTAAAGTATATGAGTGTCTTATCTACACTATATTATAAGACAAATAGAGTTTTTGTTTAAATTTTAAATTTCAACTTTGAACAATAAAGTTTCAACAATTCATCAAAATCACACTAAATCAATAACTTAAACTACTCACCGAGTCACCGCCACCACCACCACCACCAATAATTGTCCGTCACCACCAATCGCCGCCGCCACCACTACCGTCGCGCGCCACCACTATCCGCCATTGCCTCTACCGCCGTCACCTCCACCACCACCGCCGACATCAAACACCTATAACTTTCTCAATTTTTTATAAATATTATTATTTCTAAAGTTATAAATAATCTCAATTTTATTATCAAACAGCTCAAGAAAGGACTAAAAATTATTGTCGCTGATACATTATCGAAAAATTCATATTCAACCACAATCAATGGAAACCTAAAAAGTGTCATCAGGCCTTCTATAATCCTACTAATTGAGGGCCAACCGCCAACCCTATGAACACAAACAAGAAAATCAAGTCACACAAAAATAGGATTCTACTCCTTGTTCTTCCAAATTAATATTAATATTAATATATATATATATATATACATTTAAGGACCACCTTAGGAATAGTAAACATATTAACTTTTTGGCAAAATTAGTCCCTATATTCTAATACTTTTACAGTAATGGTCCTTATCAATTAACGACCGTTAAGTTTTGTTCTGAAGTTTAACGGAGCAATTTTTTTTTTCTTTTTAAATTTTAAAGTTTTCCTTTATATTTTTCTTTTTATTTTACACTAACTTTGTTTTCTTTTTTATTTAAAGCCATTTTTAAATAAAAACAAAACTTATATATTTTAACCACGTCAATAGCATAGTATCTTTTATATTTCATTTTTAAACGGTTCTAACAGCCAGGTAATCATCGAGCAACGGGTAGAATATCGTGTAGTATTTCCGCATCACTAAATGATCACTTTTAAATAGATTCTTACATCCGTCTTTATCGTTCGTGTAGTACTTTTTTTATAGTGTACGTTTATCTTTTTGTATGCATCACCACCCTTATACACATTGTACGTTTTAAGTATCGTTATCTCTCCCGAGGCAACGCCCGATATATAACAAAAAAGGTTTGGCTTGTGAATAGTAAGCCGAGCCGTGAATAGTAACCGGCTCGGCTCGGCTAGGTGGCTTAACCGATGAACAGTACCGACTCATGTTGATGTCAGCTATTTTGTCTTTTCCCTATTTTGTCTTTTTTTTTTTAACGATAGTATACTTTTAGAGTTTCTTATTTTTACCACTTAACTTTTACGTTTTATCACTTTAGTCTAACTTTTTGTAATTAACTTTAATCATCAAATCTTTTTTTTTATAACTTTCTTTCTCTTATTTTAACGCTTCAAACTTATTTTTACTACTTAACTTTTATATTTTTTAACTTTAGTCCAACTTTTTTTATACAAACTTAATTATAATTGTAACTTTCTATCTTTTATTTTAAGGCTTCTAACTTTTACCATCAAACTCTTTGTTTTAACCACCATAGTAAACTTTAAGTGTCCAAAATATCTTTACATAACGCAACGTCGATCCCGGACAACGCCCGGGGTCAAAAAACTAGTTAATAATAATAATGAACACTCATCAACATCACCAGCTCCATCTTCACTTTTACAAACTTTATTTTCAATTGAACCGCAGGATGTTTTCAAACTCATTCGCGTCTATGTTGCTATTGGCTGCAGTTATGCTGTCTATCGAATATATAATTATCCTAATTCTGGTGAGCAATTATGCACTCACTAATTTTGCATTCACTTAATAGTTTATACATGCTATTGCTACGTGCACTTAGTTTTGTTTGGTGTATTTTGTCAACTTAATATAAAAGAAACAACTTTAATCAAGAAATAAAGGAAAAATTGTAGCTATTAAAATTTGCGAAATAAAATCGTGTACCATATGCTTAGTTTTAGTTAGAAGCATAAATTAGTTTCAATGATGAGTGGAGAAACTTCATTAGTTATACATGGCCTATGCAAATATGCAATAATAGTTTGTTTTTATCTAAATGTAATATTACGGAAACAAAAAAAGGTTGGAAATACTTAATCATTTTGTCCTTTATACAATTATGTCCAGCGATGTTAGAGAGTATAATACAATTAGGTCTTGTAAAGTTTTAGCGCTATTATTCAAGGTTGCTTATAAGCAGAGCTTGAGAGTCCCATCTATTATTCAATTAGTTGATGGATAGTAAAAGGTGGTGACTCAACCCATCTATTTGGAACGGGTCGATTACTCAAATTGGCAGGTTGTGTTAGGGGCCATAACAAGTCATTTTTGTTGCTAGCCGGGTTGGGTTTACAGCTGTGAACAGGTGACTTCATTTTTGGCATTCCTTCTTTTTTGTTTTGCTTTGTATTAGACGTGGCAAAATGGGCTTACTTGGTCACGACTCATGAGTCTAGGTATAAACAATCAGTTTTTTATATAAGCTGTAACCGGATGATTTGAATTAACGGGAGTTAGCCGTAATGTTAGATGACTTTTTTTTCTCTCACTTGAAAGATTGTTAGTTTTGTTTCAAAGTTTCAAAAGGTAGTTGAGAACTAATAAAGTAAATTTCCCCCGGAAAAGACCATGATCAAATCTGCAAAACTTTTGTTATTGTAAAGTCGTGTTTATGAACTTCTTACAATAATATGGATCATGTATTCAAGTAGCCTCCTCATAACTGGTGTATTTTGTTGCAAATAAGAGCAGCCACCTTCACAATTTGGATGCATACAGATCTAGTTTAGGTGCTACTTTAGTGTCTGAAACCTGCATTGTTGCTGGTTAAGACACAAATATGGTATTGTTTTTATTTCTAGGGCTAATTATTTGAAAAGTCATTCAACTTGTCACTTATAGCTTTTCTGGGGTCAAAACAAAAAAAAGTTCTATTACGATGAAATAACCCGGCTAAAATAACTATGGTGGGTCCGTGACCGAAATATGTTTATGTGGACAATTAATAGCCGGTTTCAACTCTAATTTTAAAAAATGAATTCCACGTCGTCTGCCATGTAGATGTATTTAAAATATAAGAAACACACATATACATATAAAAATATAATGGATCTGCTTTTCATTTCTTCCTTTCTCTCTCTTTCTTTTTCCCCAATTCATCTTTCATCATCAACATCATTTAATCTAAAACCCAGAACATGAAAATCATGTCCAGTCAAATCCATTTCAACGGTGATGAATTATATCCAAAACAACAAGAACGACGATGTATTTTTTCACCTTTAAATTTCACGGTGATGAATTCCGATTTGAATTTGATAGATTGCCGGAACGAGGTCGTTTTTGATGACCGGAGCTATATTCCTTTTTTATTCCTCTCCCCGTCCGATCTTGGTGGTGGAAGTTTACTTCAAAAGAGATGGGTTGCGATGGTGTAGATGGTAGCAGATGACCAGCGATGAATTCCGGTGAGATTGGCCGGAGATGGCCGTTAGATCTGCCAATTAATGATGTATATATTTATATATATATGTATCAATATATCTATGAATCTGCATATTAATTTTTTTATGTACAAAGAATTGGAAGAATTGTAAAAGAAAGAAATTAAAGACATGAAATTGGGCTTGAGGGAGGAAGGAAGGAAGAAAAGGGGATGGGTGGTTGCAGATCTTGTTTTATGAATATATATGAATCCAATTAATTTTTTTATGTACAAAGAATTAGAATATACGTTAGTGGGAATCTGATGTGTTATTTTATTTAAATGAAAATGACATGAAAATAACATGTCATCAAAAATTGAAATAAAAATAAATAAAAATAACTTTTAAATTAATTTTTGACCGGTTACTTACTCGAATCCCCACGATAGTTATTTTAGCCGGGTTTTTTCATTACAATAGAACTTTTTTTTGTTTTGGCCCCATAAAAGCTATAAGTGACAAATTGAAGGACTTTCCAAATAATTAGCCCTTATTTCTCTGTACATTAAATGCTTTTGTTTCCAGAATCGTAACACTTGATCGTGTTTGTGTTTGTTTGCATTTGATGAATCATCTTTGTTTATGATCAACTTCTTGAATAAAGTCTATTGGTCGTGTACGATTTGTGACTTGAATGTTTTTAGTATGGAAACATGACCAAGTTTAAAGGCAACAAGTGTTGGGAAATAGCGTATCATCATTCACTCAACACATGAAAACCAACCTTCGGCTTTCATTTAATAATAAATAGTGATCATAAGAGGTAGTAAGATTTACTCTGATGTTAAATGAAGTTCAAGTTTAATTTAAGATAATGAGACCAATTTCATGATACATAACACTCTTATCGATATTGCTATTACTAATATACTTAGGAAAGGTCTGATGATATGTTGTGATGTCTGTCCATAATTAGATATCTCTAAAGATTAGGATTAACAGATATAGTTTAGTTGCTTGATATAATACTTTATACTCGTATTAGACAGTATGTGGAGGTTTATGCTAGAAGAAATGATGAAAAGTGACTGAAGCAATTTAATTGTTTTTTACTTTTAATCTAAGTACTTTTTTTAAAAGTCTAGTAGCCTATTCGTTGCAAGATATATTACCAAATCGTTGTGAGGCTTATGAACCGGGATACAAGTTCAATGTCTATGATCTGTTTATTTAATTTATGGCTTACTTTCCTGTTATGGAAACTTGGTAAATTGCAATTGGAGAAGTTGATCATGAGCATAGGTAGGTAAGATGTGATAATGATGATATTAGAATATGATGATGGTGATGAACAAGTTTTTACAAGGAAAAAGAGGGTCTGCCAGCCTTCCCAATAGGCAAAATTGATCAGACACGGATGTGGAAAGTTGGATTCGAGCTACGTAACCTACTGGTAATTTAGGCCCATTATTTTCTTTCACAACGTGTCTATGCGACATTAATGATGGCCAAGGTGAGCCTGCATATCATAACTCAGATTTATTTACATGTTTCCAATCGTTAATTTCTTGAATATATTAATAGTATAACATAGATTGAGGTATAGAGGAATAAAGGTCATTCTTTTTTTGAGATCATAAATGAAAGTTCATTCGAGTCTGTGGATTATTTGAACCCTTTCATGCATGCTTGAGGTGTTTCTTTTATGGTGAACACTTGTTGAACTACTGCAAGGTTGGGATCATGGATATGGGCTTCGCGTTTTGACTACATACTAACCCAACAGACCATGGTTGTTGTAGATAATGGCATGCCTATCAACGAGGAATTGAGCTAGTGAAAAAGTTCTCTGAAGATCCAGTCCACATGGCTATGAAAGTGTGTGCAGATTTGAGACCTATTGTTGATATCTCAATGCCCATGGATGCCAACTTTGTGAGACCTGACTAGCAATAAGAATCTAATGGATGAATTTTATTTCTGGTTTGAAGAATGTGGTTAACAACCTGTAGCATTGTTATGTTCTGTATTGATGTAGTTGTTATGTAAACGACATGCAGGTACTTGGTTGGATTTTTCATAATTTTCAATATTTGGTTGGTATTTGACTATTTACCTACTACTATATATTTCATGTTTGTTAGTTATGGTCATGTTACTTATCACTTATGGGGATCAGTCACCCAACTATCCCTTGGATGTCATTTATGCCATATATGACATAAAGGGCCAAATATTTTACGAGACAGAGCATTATACAACTATTTGCGATTTGCAGGGTAGTAATTTAGTTTGCTTTGCAAAATGTTAAGCCTACAATCATAAGTTCTCTAAAAGTATCAATTACAAACTTTTTAAGAACTCGTTTTAGTATAGAATCTTTGTTTATAACTTGAGGTATGGTACGGGTGATACAACGACGTATCTTAAAAAGGTTAGAATTATAACACCCAAAGTATCATATTACATTTTAGTATAATACGACTCTGACAAGTTATATTATAATACAATTCCGTCAAATAATGTTAAAGGTTAAAGTTTTATGACTTTAAATACCAAATATTAAGTTATGTTATAAACTTATAATATGACTTAGACAAATAAGAACCTGTTACACTCATTTATTATGACTTAACTACAAAGTGTCATATCAAGTTATGTTATGATACGACTCTAACAAATAAGAGTCCTATTATAATGATGTTTTATGACTTAAATACCAGTGTCCTACTAAATAATGTTATAATAGGACTCCAGCAAATAGGGTCCTATTACATTAACCTTTTATGACTGAAATTTCAAGTGTTCTATTAGGTTAATGTTTTAATAGGACTCTCGATGATAAGTGTCCTATTACATTACCATATAATAAGACATCAACTACTAAACGTCCTATAATGTATTTTATTAGGATTCAGAATTTAAGCGTCCTAATAACTTGTATGATAATAGGACCCTAAACATTCATCCGTCCTATTACATAGTTTTTTAGGACACCCGTTTAATTGCCTACATTATGATAGGACCTCATCCACTCATTCGTCCTATTAAATAATCTTTTAGGACCCTATTTTTATAGCGTCCTACACGAAGGGTCCTTAAACCCCCTTTTTGTTGTAGTGTTTATTAAAGATAGGAATGAAAAGAATAATATGATTGAGGATAATTAATAAAGATTTAGCTTGTATATATAATAATTTATTAGGAGAGCTTTAGGAATATTACATATCTTTAAAATCTAAAAAAAATTATTTTGATAAAAAACGATTTATGATATAGTTTTAAATATAATTATCTATTTAATTAGCAAAAAAAAACAATCTAGAAAAAAGAGAGCTTTAGAGTATTTAGGAAATATCTTTAAACTTAAAAGGAGCTTTAAGAGGTGTCAAGTGTATCCCCAACCTACCCTTTTAGTTATAGTATATATTTACCATGTGATATTATTATGAAAGATAATTAAGAATTAGAATATAAACATACTTGTGATCTTGTACTTGACATTCAAGTATATGTCTTTGTTTATGATATGGGCCCATAACACGAATAGGTTTATTTTCAATCACTTGTCCTATGATAAATAGATAACAAATAGGATTGTTTACATATTCTTTGATAACAATTAAAACTCTTGATTTGAGTGGCAATTGTAACTTTAAACATTAATACGCAAAACTAATATATAAAAAGGGAGAAATTTTATACCTTTTTGATTGAGAGATAGAATGAATCTTGAATGGAGTTCATACTGATTTGGATTTAGAATTCAAGTAACCCTCTGTTGTAAATCGTGTTTTGTGTAGTGATCGTCCCATGTTATGTGAAACCTATTGTGTTTAGGATAAGGATGTTGTATACCTTCATCTGTGATTGTGTTTGGGATGGGTATCTAGAGTTTATACTGTGTTTATATTAAATATTAAATTTATTAATATTTATAATTTATAAAAGTATAATCTAATATATTATTAAATTGGACGACATTATGAAAATTGCATTAACATACCAATGTACGACATTTATAGGTATCAATTTATAATATTTAATAATGTTTACTTATAAGCTAATATTTATCTTTAGTCATGTTGTTGACATTGATATGTATATGAGTAAATCTATCTCTATATATAGTAAAGGAGACCAAAGGTTGCATCACTAAATCTGATTTGTCAATCAGTTAGAGTGTCTACGTCGATTTATACACATATTTGCCTATGTCATGTATGTGTTTTCGTAGATAAAGTGAAGAAAATACATAAAAAATATCTTTTGAATGATTTGCTGCAGGTTAGTCACAGTAATGGCTATAATATAATATTCTTTCTTTCACTCTCTTTCTCTCTTATATATACTTTCTAAAGAATTGAATGAATTCAAATTCTTTTCTCTCTCTCTTTCCCTTTCTCTCTTTCTATCGTTTTTTTCTCTGCACATATCATTTGATCATGATTGGTTATTTGTTCATATCATTTTAAACATGAAAGAATAGCCAATGTTAGTGTATCTTTATTATTTTGAACATATCATTTCATCATGTTTCGGTGTAGCAGGAAAATCGTGGTTCCAACAATCAAACAGAAAAGGATTTATTGCTTACAAAAAGATGAGGTAATGTTTGTACACGCTGATCAAAACTTTTATCATTAAATGATGATAATAACTATTTTGGTAAAATATGCAGATTTTAAACATGATGAAAGAATAGCCAAGGTTAGTGTATCTTTATTATTTTGAACATATCATTTCATCATGTTTCGGTGTAGCAGGAAAATCGTGGTTCCAACAATCAAACTGAAAAGGATTTATTGCTTACAAAAAGATGAGCTAATGTTTGTATAGGCTGATCAAAACTTTTATCATTAAATGATGATAATAACTATTCAGGTTTGTTAATAACTATTTTGGTAAAATATGCAGATTTTAAACATGATGAAAGAATAGCCAAGGTTAGTGTATCTTTATTATTTTGAACATATCATTTCATCATGTTTCGGTGTAGCAGGAAAATCGTGGTTCCAACAATCAAACAGAAAAGGATTTATTGCTTACAAAAAGATGAGGTAATGTTTGTACAGGCTGATCAAAACTTTTATCATTAAATGATGATAATAACTATTCTGGTTTGTTAATAACTACTTTTCTTTCTTTTTATTATTATATATATTTAATCTCATTCTCTTTTCTTCCATATATATATACCAAATCTCTTTCTGTATCAAGGTTAGTTTTTGAAGCTGTATATATTTGTGATTGATATATAAATTTCATTTTTCGGGTAATTGTATAGAAATAGAGTTTCTCATGGTTTTTCTCTTTTTATTTTCTTGTATTCTTATTGTTTTTTTTTTGTATTATGTATACTGGTAAATGCTGCTTACAAGATGGAAGATGTACTCAATGTACACATATATATTTAAAATCAAAAATCATATGTAGGTATCAGAAATTAAATCAACTGAAAAATTTCCTTCAGCATCAATATATATATTTACTATATTTACTACGATCACTTGCTGTTTCGGTGTAGCACGAAAATCGTGGTTTCAAGCATCAAAGAGAAAAGGTTTTGCTGCTTGTTGTAGTAGTTATATTCAGTTAAGTTGATATAGAAGAATCAAGGATTATGTTTGATTTTGTACACACTTTTAAGATATTTAATAACAAAGTTTGTTTACATATTTTTATAAACCTTGTTTTGTATGGCTAATTATACTTTAATGCACCGTAATTATACCACCATCTTATAACATTCAAAATGGGCTGTCTGTCAAATATTGTGCTAGGCTAATCAGCCTGCCTAATATTCCTAAATTGTTCGTCAGCGTAATCTGATTTTGTACACACTTGAAATAGTGAATAACATTAATACCTCAAACTGACTTCACCAATCGACCCACTTGAATTCGATCAGGTTGAAAGTTTAACATTTATTTGGTGATTTTTGGTTTTTCTATTATATCAGTAAATAATATACCTGTAACTGTCTTCATCAATCAGCCTGGCATTGTCTCTTTTTTTTATTATTATCTTTTTTTAGAACAGCTGGGATTGTCTCTTGGACATCTATGAATTATATAATTATTTGAAAAAATATCTAGGATTGTTATATTCGAACGTAACATTTATTTGAAAATGTTATATAATTAAAATTTGTAATTTGTAATTTGAAATTTGAAATTTGAAATGTATGCACGTAAAACTTGAAATCTTTTTTTCATTTTAAATTATCTTAGTGAATCTTGAAAGATCTTTTCGGATTTTTTTATTTATACCTGTAAATCTTATACTGTAACATAATTTAAAATTTGAATTTGAAAATTAAAATAAATAAGTTTTTAAAATTTAAATGATGATAATAACTATTCTGGTTTGTTAATAAATATTCTGGTTTGTTAATGACTATTTTTCTTTCTTTTTATTATTATATATATTTAATCTCATTCTCTTTTCTTCCATATATATATACCAAATCTCTTTCTGTATCAAGGTTAGTTTTTGAAGCTGTATATATTTGTGATTGATATATAAATTTCATTTTTCGGGTAATTGTATAGAAATAGAGTTTCTCATGGTTTTTCTCTTTTTATTTTCTTGTATTCTTATTGTTTTTTTTTTGTATTATGTATACTGGTAAATGCTGCTTACAAGATGGAAGATGTACTCAATGTACACATATATATTTAAAATCAAAAATCATATGTAGGTATCAGAAATCATCTGAAAAATTTCCTTCACCATCAATATTTATATTTACTATATTTACTACGATCACTTGTTGTTTCGGTGTAGCACGCAAATCGTGGTTTCAAGCATCAAAGAGAAAAGTTTGTCTCGTTGCATTAATATATGTAACACCCCAAGCCGAGGCTAGGAATATCACGGAAATCACATAGCACCAGGTGGAATTACAATAGAACAAGCTAAATGCAATAAGAGGATTCAGTGAATCCATACAAACGATAAACAAGTACGAAATACAACAGGAGAAAGTAAACATCGAGATTACAAACGACAACAAAAGAAGGCTATCAATCCTAAATACAATGCAACATAAGGCAAATGGATCCTTGATCCATATCAGTCCGGTCCGGGTTCAACAGTAAGCAAACAATCGAACTCCACGTCTTGAATAACCTGGTTACCTGAAAAGTGTACTAAGCATAGTCAACACAAGGTTGGTGAGTTCGTAGTAATGGTTCGTAACGAACCAACATCAATAATTACAATATAAGAATAGAGGCTAGACATGACTTACAGTGAGCCTCTACATAACACAACATCGTCCAACAACAAGATTACACAAGACAAGTAAATGTGTAATGAGGAATGCATAAATGATATGAGTATCAATGCAATGCCGGAATGCATGAATAAGCCAATATGCCTATCCTGAGCGTGACCTTCAGTCACCTATGCAACGATACCCTTCTGCCATCGCTATGGACAAGGCTGTATCTCAAAAACATCGAGATATATATGTCTATATACTCGGGGTCAGGAACTACATCCAAAATGGGTGCATACATCTATGCACCAGGATGTCGGCAATCCCCTGCCGAAGGTCCAACAATAATGTATGCAATGCTTACAATCAAATGTAAATGCATAAATCATAAACCAACGATCGATATACGATGAATATGAATCAAAAATCAATATTCGCCAAACCTGAGCCATCAATCAATAATCGTCAATCATAAACCAATAATCACCATTCATCAACATCAGCCATTAATACTTAACCAAAACATTACCCAAATCAATCAACATATGATGAACCATAACTAGAAACCTATAATCGTCAATCTTAACCCACTAATCAACATTCGACAACCATAAGCCATCAACCACAAATTAAACCAACTATACGTACATATACTTCAGAGGATTCTACTTCCTTCGAGTCTCAGATGCTTATATATAGGGTCACCCGCAGCCTTCCCACCACATCTAAAACCGACGAAGGCATAACCGACTTTCATGTATGTACATCTATCCTACTATTACTAGATACTTAACAAATATAAACTAAGTCATTCAACCATGATAATCGTCTCAACAATTCAATACTCCAACCAATTTAACCTATCAACGAAAGGGACCATCACACCAATCCAACAACTAAAACAATCAATCAATCAATCAATCAATCAATAAATGCAAGTAAACACACCAGGTTTACACTTTTCAGCCCGGATCTCAAGTGAGTAGGGAGATACGAAACTCACCTTGTCCGGCAAAGAAGCTAGAATAAGATTACAAACGAGTAATAGGTCCACACGTCCACAACCTATAATTATACATCATAATACCATAATGTCAACTCTACAATCATAAACAAGTTGGTTTAGCACCATTAGGTCAAGTCACAACCCTAGACGCCTTTACAACTTAACCGTATGTGAAACAAGACGCTTTGACTCGACATTTTTAGAAATGGATTAAGAATCATACAAGATGAGGGTTACTACAAGAAACTAGGCTCTCTTACGATTCCAACGATAGGTCATACGACTTAATTGGACTTACGGATCAAATTATATCATAAATAATATACCTGTAACTGTCTTCATCAATCAGCTTGGCATTGTCTCTTTTTTTTATTATTATCTTTTTTTAGAACAGCTGGGATTGTCTCTTGGACATCTATGAATTATATAATTATTTGAAAAAATATCTAGGATTGTTATATTCGAACGTAACATTTATTTGAAAATGTTATATAATTAAAATTTGTAATTTGTAATTTGAAATTTGAAATTTGAAATTGAAAAAATTTATTTGAATTTTGAATTTTGAAATTTGAAATTTGAAATTTGAATTTTCCAAAAAATTTCAGAGTTTGAATTTTGAATTTTGAAATTTGAAATTTGAAATTTGAATTTTCCAAAAAATTTCAGAGTTTGAATTTTGAATTTTGAAATTTGAAATTTGAAATTTGAATTTTCCAAAAAATTTCAGAGTTTGAATTTTGAATTTTGAAATTTGAAATTTGAAATTTGAATTTTCCAAAAAATTTCAGAGTTTGAATTTTGAATTTTGAAATTTGAAATTTGAAATTTGAATTTTCCAAAAAATTTCAGAGTTTGAATTTTGAATTTTGAAATTTGAAATTTGAAATTTGAATTTTCCAAAAAATTTCAGAGTTTGAATTTTGAATTTTGAAATTTGAAATTTGAAATTTGAATTTTCCAAAAAATTTCAGAGTTTGAATTTTGAATTTTGAAATTTGAAATTTGAAATTTGAATTTTCCAAAAAATTTCAGAGTTTGAATTTTGAATTTTGAAATTTGAAATTTGAAATTTGAATTTTCCAAAAAATTTCAGAGTTTGAATTTTGAATTTTGAAATTTGAAATTTGAAATTTGAATTTTCCAAAAAATTTCAGAGTTTGAATTTTGAATTTTGAAATTTGAAATTTGAAATTTGAATTTTCCAAAAAATTTCAGAGTTTGAATTTTGAATTTTGAAATTTGAAATTTGAAATTTGAATTTTCCAAAAAATTTCAGAGTTTGAATTTTGAATTTTGAAATTTGAAATTTGAAATTTGAATTTTCCAAAAAATTTCAGAGTTTGAATTTTGAATTTTGAAATTTGAAATTTGAAATTTGAATTTTCCAAAAAATTTCAGAGTTTGAATTTTGAATTTTGAAATTTGAAATTTGAAATTTGAATTTTCCAAAAAATTTCAGAGTTTGAATTTTGAATTTTGAAATTTGAAATTTGAAATTTGAATTTTCCAAAAAATTTCAGAGTTTGAATTTTGAATTTTGAAATTTGAAATTTGAAATTTGAATTTTCCAAAAAATTTCAGAGTTTGAATTTTGAATTTTGAAATTTGAAATTTGAAATTTGAATTTTCCAAAAAATTTCAGAGTTTGAATTTTGAATTTTGAAATTTGAAATTTGAAATTTGAATTTTCCAAAAAATTTCAGAGTTTGAATTTTGAATTTTGAAATTTGAAATTTGAAATTTGAATTTTCCAAAAAATTTCAGAGTTTGAATTTTGAATTTTGAAATTTGAAATTTGAAATTTGAATTTTCCAAAAAATTTCAGAGTTTGAATTTTGAATTTTGAAATTTGAAATTTGAAATTTGAATTTTCCAAAAAATTTCAGAGTTTGAATTTTGAATTTTGAAATTTGAAATTTGAAATTTGAATTTTCCAAAAAATTTCAGAGTTTGAATTTTGAATTTTGAAATTTGAAATTTGAAATTTGAATTTTCCAAAAAATTTCAGAGTTTGAATTTTGAATTTTGAAATTTGAAATTTGAAATTTGAATTTTCCAAAAAATTTCAGAGTTTGAATTTTGAATTTTGAAATTTGAAATTTGAAATTTGAATTTAAATTTCAGAGTTTGAATTTTGAATTTTGAAATTTGAAATTTGAAATTTGAAATTTAAATTTGAAATGAAATTTGAAATTTGAAATTTGAAATTTGAAATTTGAAATTTAAATTTGAAATTTAAAATTTGAAATTTGAAATTTGAAATTTAAAATTTGAAATTTGAAATTTGAAATTTAAAATTTGAAATTTGAAATTTGAAATTTAAAATTTGAAATTTGAAATTTGAAATTTGAAAATTGAAATTTGAAATTTGAAATTTGAAATTTGAAATTTGAAATTTGAAATTTAAAATTTGAAATTTGAAATTTGAAATTTAAAATTTGAAATTTGAAATTTGAAATTTAAAATTTGAAATTTGAAATTTGAAATTTAAAATTTGAAATTTGAAATTTGAAATTTGAAAATTGAAATTTGAAATTTGAAATTTGAAATTTGAAATTTGAAATTTGAAATTTGAAATTTGAAATTTGAAATTTGAAATTTGAAATTTGAAATTTGAAATTTGAAATTTGAAATTTGAAATTTGAAATTTGAAATTTGAAATTTGAAATTTGAAATTTGAAATTTGAAATTTGAAATTTGAAATTTGAAATTTGAAATTTGAAATTTGAAATTTGAAATTTGAAATTTGAAATTTGAAATTTGAAATTTGAAATTTGAAATTTGAAATTTGAAATTTGAAATTTGAAATTTGAAATTTGAAATTTGAAATTTGAAATTTGAAATTTGAAATTTGAAATTTGAAATTTGAAATTTGAAATTTGAAATTTGAAATTTGAAATTTGAAATTTGAAATTTGAAATTTGAAATTTGAAATTTGAAATTTGAAATTTGAAATTTGAAATTTGAAATTTGAAATTTGAAATTTGAAATTTGAAATTTGAAATTTGAAATTTGAAATTTGAAATTTGAAATTTGAAATTTGAAATTTGAAATTTGAAATTTGAAATTTGAAATTTGAAATTTGAAATTTGAAATTTGAAATTTGAAATTTGAAATTTGAAATTTGAAATTTGAAATTTGAAATTTGAAATTTGAAATTTGAAATTTGAAATTTGAAATTTGAAATTTGAAATTTGAAATTTGAAATTTGAAATTTGAAATTTGAAATTTGAAATTTGAAATTTGAAATTTGAAATTTGAAATTTGAAATTTGAAATTTGAAATTTGAAATTTGAAATTTGAAATTTGAAATTTGAAATTTGAAATTTGAAATTTGAAATTTGAAATTTGAAATTTGAAATTTGAAATTTGAAATTTGAAATTTGAAATTTGAAATTTGAAATTTGAAATTTGAAATTTGAAATTTGAAATTTGAAATTTGAAATTTGAAATTTGAAATTTGAAATTTGAAATTTGAAATTTGAAATTTGAAATTTGAAATTTGAAATTTGAAATTTGAAATTTGAAATTTGAAATTTGAAATTTGAAATTTGAAATTTGAAATTTGAAATTTGAAATTTGAAATTTGAAATTTGAAATTTGAAATTTGAAATTTGAAATTTGAAATTTGAAATTTGAAATTTGAAATTTGAAATTTGAAATTTGAAATTTGAAATTTGAAATTTGAAATTTGAAATTTGAAATTTGAAATTTGAAATTTGAAATTTGAAATTTGAAATTTGAAATTTGAAATTTGAAATTTGAAATTTGAAATTTGAAATTTGAAATTTGAAATTTGAAATTTGAAATTTGAAATTTGAAATTTGAAATTTGAAATTTGAAATTTGAAATTTGAAATTTGAAATTTGAAATTTGAAATTTGAAATTTGAAATTTGAAATTTGAAATTTGAAATTTGAAATTTGAAATTTGAAATTTGAAATTTGAAATTTGAAATTTGAAATTTGAAATTTGAAATTTGAAATTTGAAATTTGAAATTTGAAATTTGAAATTTGAAATTTGAAATTTGAAATTTGAAATTTGAAATTTGAAATTTGAAATTTGAAATTTGAAATTTGAAATTTGAAATTTGAAATTTGAAATTTGAAATTTGAAATTTGAAATTTGAAATTTGAAATTTGAAATTTGAAATTTGAAATTTGAAATTTGAAATTTGAAATTTGAAATTTGAAATTTGAAATTTGAAATTTGAAATTTGAAATTTGAAATTTGAAATTTGAAATTTGAAATTTGAAATTTGAAATTTGAAATTTGAAATTTGAAATTTGAAATTTGAAATTTGAAATTTGAAATTTGAAATTTGAAATTTGAAATTTGAAATTTGAAATTTGAAATTTGAAATTTGAAATTTGAAATTTGAAATTTGAAATTTGAAATTTGAAATTTGAAATTTGAAATTTGAAATTTGAAATTTGAAATTTGAAATTTGAAATTTGAAATTTGAAATTTGAAATTTGAAATTTGAAATTTGAAATTTGAAATTTGAAATTTGAAATTTGAAATTTGAAATTTGAAATTTGAAATTTGAAATTTGAAATTTGAAATTTGAAATTTGAAATTTGAAATTTGAAATTTGAAATTTGAAATTTGAAATTTGAAATTTGAAATTTGAAATTTGAAATTTGAAATTTGAAATTTGAAATTTGAAATTTGAAATTTGAAATTTGAAATTTGAAATTTGAAATTTGAAATTTGAAATTTGAAATTTGAAATTTGAAATTTGAAATTTGAAATTTGAAATTTAAAATTTGAAATTTGAAATTTGAAATTTAAAATTTGAAATTTGAAATTTGAAATTTAAAATTTGAAATTTGAAATTTGAAATTTAAAATTTGAAATTTGAAATTTGAAATTTAAAATTTGAAATTTGAAATTTGAAATTTAAAATTTGAAATTTGAAATTTGAAATTTAAAATTTGAAATTTGAAATTTGAAATTTAAAATTTGAAATTTGAAATTTGAAATTTAAAATTTGAAATTTGAAATTTGAAATTTAAAATTTGAAATTTGAAATTTGAAATTTAAAATTTGAAATTTGAAATTTGAAATTTAAAATTTGAAATTTGAAATTTGAAATTTAAAATTTGAAATTTGAAATTTGAAATTTAAAATTTGAAATTTGAAATTTGAAATTTAAAATTTGAAATTTGAAATTTGAAATTTAAAATTTGAAATTTGAAATTTGAAATTTAAAATTTGAAATTTGAAATTTGAAATTTAAAATTTGAAATTTGAAATTTGAAATTTAAAATTTGAAATTTGAAATTTGAAATTTAAAATTTGAAATTTGAAATTTGAAATTTAAAATTTGAAATTTGAAATTTGAAATTTAAAATTTGAAATTTGAAATTTGAAATTTAAAATTTGAAATTTGAAATTTGAAATTTAAAATTTGAAATTTGAAATTTGAAATTTAAAATTTGAAATTTGAAATTTGAAATTTAAAATTTGAAATTTGAAATTTGAAATTTAAAATTTGAAATTTGAAATTTGAAATTTAAAATTTGAAATTTGAAATTTGAAATTTAAAATTTGAAATTTGAAATTTGAAATTTAAAATTTGAAATTTGAAATTTGAAATTTAAAATTTGAAATTTGAAATTTGAAATTTAAAATTTGAAATTTGAAATTTGAAATTTAAAATTTGAAATTTGAAATTTGAAATTTAAAATTTGAAATTTGAAATTTGAAATTTAAAATTTGAAATTTGAAATTTGAAATTTAAAATTTGAAATTTGAAATTTGAAATTTAAAATTTGAAATTTGAAATTTGAAATTTAAAATTTGAAATTTGAAATTTGAAATTTAAAATTTGAAATTTGAAATTTGAAATTTAAAATTTGAAATTTGAAATTTGAAATTTAAAATTTGAAATTTGAAATTTGAAATTTAAAATTTGAAATTTGAAATTTGAAATTTAAAATTTGAAATTTGAAATTTGAAATTTAAAATTTGAAATTTGAAATTTGAAATTTAAAATTTGAAATTTGAAATTTGAAATTTAAAATTTGAAATTTGAAATTTGAAATTTAAAATTTGAAATTTGAAATTTGAAATTTAAAATTTGAAATTTGAAATTTGAAATTTAAAATTTGAAATTTGAAATTTGAAATTTAAAATTTGAAATTTGAAATTTGAAATTTAAAATTTGAAATTTGAAATTTGAAATTTAAAATTTGAAATTTGAAATTTGAAATTTAAAATTTGAAATTTGAAATTTGAAATTTAAAATTTGAAATTTGAAATTTGAAATTTAAAATTTGAAATTTGAAATTTGAAATTTAAAATTTGAAATTTGAAATTTGAAATTTAAAATTTGAAATTTGAAATTTGAAATTTAAAATTTGAAATTTGAAATTTGAAATTTAAAATTTGAAATTTGAAATTTGAAATTTAAAATTTGAAATTTGAAATTTGAAATTTAAAATTTGAAATTTGAAATTTGAAATTTAAAATTTGAAATTTGAAATTTGAAATTTAAAATTTGAAATTTGAAATTTGAAATTTAAAATTTGAAATTTGAAATTTGAAATTTAAAATTTGAAATTTGAAATTTGAAATTTAAAATTTGAAATTTGAAATTTGAAATTTAAAATTTGAAATTTGAAATTTGAAATTTAAAATTTGAAATTTGAAATTTGAAATTTAAAATTTGAAATTTGAAATTTGAAATTTAAAATTTGAAATTTGAAATTTGAAATTTAAAATTTGAAATTTGAAATTTGAAATTTAAAATTTGAAATTTGAAATTTGAAATTTAAAATTTGAAATTTGAAATTTGAAATTTAAAATTTGAAATTTGAAATTTGAAATTTAAAATTTGAAATTTGAAATTTGAAATTTAAAATTTGAAATTTGAAATTTGAAATTTAAAATTTGAAATTTGAAATTTGAAATTTAAAATTTGAAATTTGAAATTTGAAATTTAAAATTTGAAATTTGAAATTTGAAATTTAAAATTTGAAATTTGAAATTTGAAATTTAAAATTTGAAATTTGAAATTTGAAATTTAAAATTTGAAATTTGAAATTTGAAATTTAAAATTTGAAATTTGAAATTTGAAATTTAAAATTTGAAATTTGAAATTTGAAATTTAAAATTTGAAATTTGAAATTTGAAATTTAAAATTTGAAATTTGAAATTTGAAATTTAAAATTTGAAATTTGAAATTTGAAATTTAAAATTTGAAATTTGAAATTTGAAATTTAAAATTTGAAATTTGAAATTTGAAATTTAAAATTTGAAATTTGAAATTTGAAATTTAAAATTTGAAATTTGAAATTTGAAATTTAAAATTTGAAATTTGAAATTTGAAATTTAAAATTTGAAATTTGAAATTTGAAATTTAAAATTTGAAATTTGAAATTTGAAATTTAAAATTTGAAATTTGAAATTTGAAATTTAAAATTTGAAATTTGAAATTTGAAATTTAAAATTTGAAATTTGAAATTTGAAATTTAAAATTTGAAATTTGAAATTTGAAATTTAAAATTTGAAATTTGAAATTTGAAATTTAAAATTTGAAATTTGAAATTTGAAATTTAAAATTTGAAATTTGAAATTTGAAATTTAAAATTTGAAATTTGAAATTTGAAATTTAAAATTTGAAATTTGAAATTTGAAATTTAAAATTTGAAATTTGAAATTTGAAATTTAAAATTTGAAATTTGAAATTTGAAATTTAAAATTTGAAATTTGAAATTTGAAATTTAAAATTTGAAATTTGAAATTTGAAATTTAAAATTTGAAATTTGAAATTTGAAATTTAAAATTTGAAATTTGAAATTTGAAATTTAAAATTTGAAATTTGAAATTTGAAATTTAAAATTTGAAATTTGAAATTTGAAATTTAAAATTTGAAATTTGAAATTTGAAATTTAAAATTTGAAATTTGAAATTTGAAATTTAAAATTTGAAATTTGAAATTTGAAATTTAAAATTTGAAATTTGAAATTTGAAATTTAAAATTTGAAATTTGAAATTTGAAATTTAAAATTTGAAATTTGAAATTTGAAATTTAAAATTTGAAATTTGAAATTTGAAATTTAAAATTTGAAATTTGAAATTTGAAATTTAAAATTTGAAATTTGAAATTTGAAATTTAAAATTTGAAATTTGAAATTTGAAATTTAAAATTTGAAATTTGAAATTTGAAATTTAAAATTTGAAATTTGAAATTTGAAATTTAAAATTTGAAATTTGAAATTTGAAATTTAAAATTTGAAATTTGAAATTTGAAATTTAAAATTTGAAATTTGAAATTTGAAATTTAAAATTTGAAATTTGAAATTTGAAATTTAAAATTTGAAATTTGAAATTTGAAATTTAAAATTTGAAATTTGAAATTTGAAATTTAAAATTTGAAATTTGAAATTTGAAATTTAAAATTTGAAATTTGAAATTTGAAATTTAAAATTTGAAATTTGAAATTTGAAATTTAAAATTTGAAATTTGAAATTTGAAATTTAAAATTTGAAATTTGAAATTTGAAATTTAAAATTTGAAATTTGAAATTTGAAATTTAAAATTTGAAATTTGAAATTTGAAATTTAAAATTTGAAATTTGAAATTTGAAATTTAAAATTTGAAATTTGAAATTTGAAATTTAAAATTTGAAATTTGAAATTTGAAATTTAAAATTTGAAATTTGAAATTTGAAATTTAAAATTTGAAATTTGAAATTTGAAATTTAAAATTTGAAATTTGAAATTTGAAATTTAAAATTTGAAATTTGAAATTTGAAATTTAAAATTTGAAATTTGAAATTTGAAATTTAAAATTTGAAATTTGAAATTTGAAATTTAAAATTTGAAATTTGAAATTTGAAATTTAAAATTTGAAATTTGAAATTTGAAATTTAAAATTTGAAATTTGAAATTTGAAATTTAAAATTTGAAATTTGAAATTTGAAATTTAAAATTTGAAATTTGAAATTTGAAATTTAAAATTTGAAATTTGAAATTTGAAATTTAAAATTTGAAATTTGAAATTTGAAATTTAAAATTTGAAATTTGAAATTTGAAATTTAAAATTTGAAATTTGAAATTTGAAATTTAAAATTTGAAATTTGAAATTTGAAATTTAAAATTTGAAATTTGAAATTTGAAATTTAAAATTTGAAATTTGAAATTTGAAATTTAAAATTTGAAATTTGAAATTTGAAATTTAAAATTTGAAATTTGAAATTTGAAATTTAAAATTTGAAATTTGAAATTTGAAATTTAAAATTTGAAATTTGAAATTTGAAATTTAAAATTTGAAATTTGAAATTTGAAATTTAAAATTTGAAATTTGAAATTTGAAATTTAAAATTTGAAATTTGAAATTTGAAATTTAAAATTTGAAATTTGAAATTTGAAATTTAAAATTTGAAATTTGAAATTTGAAATTTAAAATTTGAAATTTGAAATTTGAAATTTAAAATTTGAAATTTGAAATTTGAAATTTAAAATTTGAAATTTGAAATTTGAAATTTAAAATTTGAAATTTGAAATTTGAAATTTAAAATTTGAAATTTGAAATTTGAAATTTAAAATTTGAAATTTGAAATTTGAAATTTAAAATTTGAAATTTGAAATTTGAAATTTAAAATTTGAAATTTGAAATTTGAAATTTAAAATTTGAAATTTGAAATTTGAAATTTAAAATTTGAAATTTGAAATTTGAAATTTAAAATTTGAAATTTGAAATTTGAAATTTAAAATTTGAAATTTGAAATTTGAAATTTAAAATTTGAAATTTGAAATTTGAAATTTAAAATTTGAAATTTGAAATTTGAAATTTAAAATTTGAAATTTGAAATTTGAAATTTAAAATTTGAAATTTGAAATTTGAAATTTAAAATTTGAAATTTGAAATTTGAAATTTAAAATTTGAAATTTGAAATTTGAAATTTAAAATTTGAAATTTGAAATTTGAAATTTAAAATTTGAAATTTGAAATTTGAAATTTAAAATTTGAAATTTGAAATTTGAAATTTAAAATTTGAAATTTGAAATTTGAAATTTAAAATTTGAAATTTGAAATTTGAAATTTAAAATTTGAAATTTGAAATTTGAAATTTAAAATTTGAAATTTGAAATTTGAAATTTAAAATTTGAAATTTGAAATTTGAAATTTAAAATTTGAAATTTGAAATTTGAAATTTAAAATTTGAAATTTGAAATTTGAAATTTAAAATTTGAAATTTGAAATTTGAAATTTAAAATTTGAAATTTGAAATTTGAAATTTAAAATTTGAAATTTGAAATTTGAAATTTAAAATTTGAAATTTGAAATTTGAAATTTAAAATTTGAAATTTGAAATTTGAAATTTAAAATTTGAAATTTGAAATTTGAAATTTAAAATTTGAAATTTGAAATTTGAAATTTAAAATTTGAAATTTGAAATTTGAAATTTAAAATTTGAAATTTGAAATTTGAAATTTAAAATTTGAAATTTGAAATTTGAAATTTAAAATTTGAAATTTGAAATTTGAAATTTAAAATTTGAAATTTGAAATTTGAAATTTAAAATTTGAAATTTGAAATTTGAAATTTAAAATTTGAAATTTGAAATTTGAAATTTAAAATTTGAAATTTGAAATTTGAAATTTAAAATTTGAAATTTGAAATTTGAAATTTAAAATTTGAAATTTGAAATTTGAAATTTAAAATTTGAAATTTGAAATTTGAAATTTAAAATTTGAAATTTGAAATTTGAAATTTAAAATTTGAAATTTGAAATTTGAAATTTAAAATTTGAAATTTGAAATTTGAAATTTAAAATTTGAAATTTGAAATTTGAAATTTAAAATTTGAAATTTGAAATTTGAAATTTAAAATTTGAAATTTGAAATTTGAAATTTAAAATTTGAAATTTGAAATTTGAAATTTAAAATTTGAAATTTGAAATTTGAAATTTAAAATTTGAAATTTGAAATTTGAAATTTAAAATTTGAAATTTGAAATTTGAAATTTAAAATTTGAAATTTGAAATTTGAAATTTAAAATTTGAAATTTGAAATTTGAAATTTAAAATTTGAAATTTGAAATTTGAAATTTAAAATTTGAAATTTGAAATTTGAAATTTAAAATTTGAAATTTGAAATTTGAAATTTAAAATTTGAAATTTGAAATTTGAAATTTAAAATTTGAAATTTGAAATTTGAAATTTAAAATTTGAAATTTGAAATTTGAAATTTAAAATTTGAAATTTGAAATTTGAAATTTAAAATTTGAAATTTGAAATTTGAAATTTAAAATTTGAAATTTGAAATTTGAAATTTAAAATTTGAAATTTGAAATTTGAAATTTAAAATTTGAAATTTGAAATTTGAAATTTAAAATTTGAAATTTGAAATTTGAAATTTAAAATTTGAAATTTGAAATTTGAAATTTAAAATTTGAAATTTGAAATTTGAAATTTAAAATTTGAAATTTGAAATTTGAAATTTAAAATTTGAAATTTGAAATTTGAAATTTAAAATTTGAAATTTGAAATTTGAAATTTAAAATTTGAAATTTGAAATTTGAAATTTAAAATTTGAAATTTGAAATTTGAAATTTAAAATTTGAAATTTGAAATTTGAAATTTAAAATTTGAAATTTGAAATTTGAAATTTAAAATTTGAAATTTGAAATTTGAAATTTAAAATTTGAAATTTGAAATTTGAAATTTAAAATTTGAAATTTGAAATTTGAAATTTAAAATTTGAAATTTGAAATTTGAAATTTAAAATTTGAAATTTGAAATTTGAAATTTAAAATTTGAAATTTGAAATTTGAAATTTAAAATTTGAAATTTGAAATTTGAAATTTAAAATTTGAAATTTGAAATTTGAAATTTAAAATTTGAAATTTGAAATTTGAAATTTAAAATTTGAAATTTGAAATTTGAAATTTAAAATTTGAAATTTGAAATTTGAAATTTAAAATTTGAAATTTGAAATTTGAAATTTAAAATTTGAAATTTGAAATTTGAAATTTAAAATTTGAAATTTGAAATTTGAAATTTAAAATTTGAAATTTGAAATTTGAAATTTAAAATTTGAAATTTGAAATTTGAAATTTAAAATTTGAAATTTGAAATTTGAAATTTAAAATTTGAAATTTGAAATTTGAAATTTAAAATTTGAAATTTGAAATTTGAAATTTAAAATTTGAAATTTGAAATTTGAAATTTAAAATTTGAAATTTGAAATTTGAAATTTAAAATTTGAAATTTGAAATTTGAAATTTAAAATTTGAAATTTGAAATTTGAAATTTAAAATTTGAAATTTGAAATTTGAAATTTAAAATTTGAAATTTGAAATTTGAAATTTAAAATTTGAAATTTGAAATTTGAAATTTAAAATTTGAAATTTGAAATTTGAAATTTAAAATTTGAAATTTGAAATTTGAAATTTAAAATTTGAAATTTGAAATTTGAAATTTAAAATTTGAAATTTGAAATTTGAAATTTAAAATTTGAAATTTGAAATTTGAAATTTAAAATTTGAAATTTGAAATTTGAAATTTAAAATTTGAAATTTGAAATTTGAAATTTAAAATTTGAAATTTGAAATTTGAAATTTAAAATTTGAAATTTGAAATTTGAAATTTAAAATTTGAAATTTGAAATTTGAAATTTAAAATTTGAAATTTGAAATTTGAAATTTAAAATTTGAAATTTGAAATTTGAAATTTAAAATTTGAAATTTGAAATTTGAAATTTAAAATTTGAAATTTGAAATTTGAAATTTAAAATTTGAAATTTGAAATTTGAAATTTAAAATTTGAAATTTGAAATTTGAAATTTAAAATTTGAAATTTGAAATTTGAAATTTAAAATTTGAAATTTGAAATTTGAAATTTGAAAATTGAAATTTGAAATTTGAAATTTGAAATTTGAAATTTGAAATTTGAAATTTGAAATTTGAAATTTGAAATTTGAAATTTGAAATTTGAAATTTGAAATTTGAAATTTGAAATTTGAAATTTGAAATTTGAAATTTGAAATTTGAAATTTGAAATTTGAAATTTGAAATTTGAAATTTGAAATTTGAAATTTGAAATTTGAAATTTGAAATTTGAAATTTGAAATTTGAAATTTGAAATTTGAAATTTGAAATTTGAAATTTGAAATTTGAAATTTGAAATTTGAAATTTGAAATTTGAAATTTGAAATTTGAAATTTGAAATTTGAAATTTGAAATTTGAAATTTGAAATTTGAAATTTGAAATTTGAAATTTGAAATTTGAAATTTGAAATTTGAAATTTGAAATTTGAAATTTGAAATTTGAAATTTGAAATTTGAAATTTGAAATTTGAAATTTGAAATTTGAAATTTGAAATTTGAAATTTGAAATTTGAAATTTGAAATTTGAAATTTGAAATTTGAAATTTGAAATTTGAAATTTGAAATTTGAAATTTGAAATTTGAAATTTGAAATTTGAAATTTGAAATTTGAAATTTGAAATTTGAAATTTGAAATTTGAAATTTGAAATTTGAAATTTGAAATTTGAAATTTGAAATTTGAAATTTGAAATTTGAAATTTGAAATTTGAAATTTGAAATTTGAAATTTGAAATTTGAAATTTGAAATTTGAAATTTGAAATTTGAAATTTGAAATTTGAAATTTGAAATTTGAAATTTGAAATTTGAAATTTGAAATTTGAAATTTGAAATTTGAAATTTGAAATTTGAAATTTGAAATTTGAAATTTGAAATTTGAAATTTGAAATTTGAAATTTGAAATTTGAAATTTGAAATTTGAAATTTGAAATTTGAAATTTGAAATTTGAAATTTGAAATTTGAAATTTGAAATTTGAAATTTGAAATTTGAAATTTGAAATTTGAAATTTGAAATTTGAAATTTGAAATTTGAAATTTGAAATTTGAAATTTGAAATTTGAAATTTGAAATTTGAAATTTGAAATTTGAAATTTGAAATTTGAAATTTGAAATTTGAAATTTGAAATTTGAAATTTGAAATTTGAAATTTGAAATTTGAAATTTGAAATTTGAAATTTGAAATTTGAAATTTGAAATTTGAAATTTGAAATTTGAAATTTGAAATTTGAAATTTGAAATTTGAAATTTGAAATTTGAAATTTGAAATTTGAAATTTGAAATTTGAAATTTGAAATTTGAAATTTGAAATTTGAAATTTGAAATTTGAAATTTGAATTTGAAATTTGAAATTTGAAATTTGAAATTTAAAATTTGAAATTTGAAATTTGAAATTTAAAATTTGAAATTTGAAATTTGAAATTTAAAATTTGAAATTTGAAATTTGAAATTTGAAAATTGAAATTTGAAATTTGAAATTTGAAATTTGAAATTTGAAATTTGAAATTTGAAATTTGAAATTTGAAATTTGAATTTGAAATTTAAAATTTGAAATTTAAAATTTGAAATTTGAAATTTGAAATTTGAAATTTGAAATTTGAAATTTGAAATTTAAAATTTGAAATTTGAAATTTGAAATTTAAAATTTGAAATTTGAAATTTGAAATTTGAAATTTGAAATTTGAAATTTGAAATTTGAAATTTGAAATTTGAAATTTGAAATTTGAAATTTGAAATTTGAAATTTGAAATTTAAAATTTGAAATTTGAAATTTGAAATTTAAAATTTGAAATTTGAAATTTGAAATTTGAAAATTGAAATTTGAAATTTGAAATTTGAATTTGAAATTTGAAATTTGAAATTTGAATTTAAATTTGAAATTTGAAATTTGAATTTTGAAATTTGAAATTTGAAATTTGAAATTTGAAATTTGAAATTTGAATTTGAAATTTAAATTTGAAATTTGAAATTTGAATTTGAAATTTGAAATTTGAAATTTGAAATTTAAATTTGAAATTTGAAATTTGAAATTTGAAATTTGAAATTTGAAATTTGAATTTAAATTTGAAATTTGAAATTTGAATTTGAAATTTGAAATTTGAAATTTGAATTTAAATTTGAAATTTGAAATTTGAATTTGAAATTTGAAATTTGAAATTTGAATTTAAATTTGAAATTTGAAATTTGAATTTGAAATTTGAAATTTGAAATTTGAATTTAAATTTGAAATTTGAAATTTGAATTTGAAATTTGAAATTTGAAATTTGAATTTAAATTTGAAATTTGAAATTTGAATTTGAAATTTGAAATTTGAAATTTGAATTTAAATTTGAAATTTGAAATTTGAATTTGAAATTTGAAATTTGAAATTTGAAATTTAAATTTGAAATTTGAAATTTGAAATTTGAAATTTGAAATTTGAAATTTGAATTTAAATTTGAAATTTGAAATTTGAATTTGAAATTTGAAATTTGAAATTTGAATTTAAATTTGAAATTTGAAATTTGAATTTGAAATTTGAAATTTGAAATTTGAATTTAAATTTGAAATTTGAAATTTGAATTTGAAATTTGAAATTTGAAATTTGAATTTAAATTTGAAATTTGAAATTTGAATTTGAAATTTGAAATTTGAAATTTGAATTTAAATTTGAAATTTGAAATTTGAATTTGAAATTTAAATTTAAATTTAAATTTGAACATAACATTTATTTGAAAATGTTATATAATTAAAATTGTAATTTGAAATTTGAAATTTGAAATGTATGCACGTAAAACTTAAAATATTTTTTTCATTTTAAATTATCTTAGTGAATCTTGAAAGATCTTTTCGGATTTTTTTATTTATACCTGTAAATCTTATACTGTAACATAATTTAAAATTTGAATTTGAAAATTAAAATAAAGAAGTTTTTTAAATTTAAATTGTGTTAGTAAATCTATGATTTCCAAAAATTGAAAAAACTTTGCCAAACTATAACTGTAACATCCGTGAATTTTGACCCGTTGACTTTACGTGTAATATGACTAAAAATATAAGTTAGAAAAGTATTCAGGTCGTTTTGGTGATTAAATGACAATGTGGAAGTATTTGGGTCATTTTGTGAATTAAATGACAATGTGTTATATTCGGGTCGACAATGTGTTTTGATCGGTGTTTAAATGTCTAATGTTTGTGTTTTGGCTTGAGAAGAGAAACGGGTCGGCCCGTGGGTCATCCATGACCCATCAGCCCTTGACCCATTTCTCCCCCCCTTATCCTCTCATTTGCTTCATTCTTTCCTTTACTTCTTCATTCTTTCACTTTTTCTCTCAAGTAAAAG